>JAWNKY010001391.1:0-1205933 GCA_035041765.1 Drosophila algonquin | reverse complement strand
ATAAACTTTGACCTGTTCTACCTTCCAGTATACTGTGTGCCACACTGGACTCCCTTTGTGTCCGTGCCCCAACCCTTTACTGCAACTACCTCGTATATCACTAATTGCACTTTGTTTATTGTTTTGTGTGTGTGTGTGGTGGGGTGGTGGTTGTGTACGGCCTTTGTAATTTAGTTTTATGTCAGGGACGTGATTTCTCAAGCAATTGACAAATTTGATATCCTTAGATTGTCAATTTTAATTGACTTGTTTTTTGGGGGTAGGTGGTAGGCCAATAACGGGACATCTGTTACGGCAAGTGATTTGAATTTTGCTTGATTTAATAGGGTTTAAAGGGAAATGGGAAACACCTGCCAAGGACAGTTTCTCTGCTAGAGACAGCAATTTTGATTTGCTCTCAATTTAGTTTTTGATTTTCCACTGATTTTGGACTGAAAATTTCTTTGCCTAACATATTCTTTGTTTCTTGGCCAGTTTGACTTGGGCTTAAGCTTCTTTTCTTTGGTTTTACCAACAGATAAGCAAAGTTGAAAACCAAGCGAAGCCATGCCTGAAAGTATGCTACAAAAAAAGAATTATAAAATTGTTTTTTTCGACAGAAACAATTTGTGCCTGTGTTCGGTCTCCTGCTGTGTGCTTCTTTCTTTCTTTCTTTTTTTGTGTTTTGTTCTTAGCTTAAGTCAATTAATTGAAGCCATTTCTTGTGCTTACTTTTTTGAGGGGGCTTCATCAACAGCATCATCAACAGAACTCCACCTCCCACCGCCCAGTTCTTCGTCTTCCCTTCTGTCCCACATCTTTAGCTGTCTATCCGCCTTTTTCTCCTGGTCTACGGATGTTGAACGTTTTGCGTCATTTTCATGCGGGCAACTTTTACGCACTTGCGTCTTAATTACTCACACCGTTGGGGCGCCACACACAGACTCCTCCATCTCCGTAACGCTACCCACTCTTTGTCGCCTTCTGCGACCGCCACCTGCCACTGCCGCCAGCCACCATCCGCCAGCCACCTGTCACCCTCTTTCCATTCCATGTTTGGGCTTAAATCCTTAAGCTTCTTTCACAGTCCTTGCCGCCTGTCTGCCAGCCTCTTTCTACATTTGATTCTGTTTACCCTGGTCTAGGGTATTACCATTCGCTACAGGAGTTTGCCAGCTAAAACATTGTTTAATATATTTGATAAGCTGTCAAAGTTGTTGGTCTGCCTGTTCGCTTATCTGCGCTTATGGCTATTACGCGTACTGTCTCTGTTCTACCAGTTACTGGCAGAATAAAGTTGTCTTAATAATCGTCGATTTGGTGACAGTTTTCCCTTTTTTTTCGTAGGGTATTTCACTGGGCGTTTGACTGGCTAAACTTTATTTCTTTTCAGGACTTTTTCTATGTTTTGGGTTGAGCCAGGAGAAATGTAGGCTAAGCGGTGCTCGCTCATTTGGTTGGAGTTTCTTCTCTCTATATTTTTCTTTCTTTTTTGCATGCTATACACTAAAAGGAAAAGGGTATACAGGTTATATAGAGAGGGTTGATAGGACAAACTTTTGCCTTGGATTTGCTTCAGTAAATAAAGAAAGGTTAAACTCTTATTGATTTATTTCGGTAAAAATACAAAATATACAGACGTTGCATTCATCAATCAATTTTTTCTTTCTTTTCTTTGGTTCCCCAAACTGCCAGCCACCCAAGAGAGCATTCCATCTTCGGTCTCTCAGCTATCGCCCTCAATCATTCTGTTATCAGAAGAGCGGCTTAGGGGCTCACATATACATTTGCCTTTTGTATGGCTCCTTCATCATCTTCATCATCATCGTCCTATTCGTTGAGGCGTCCCACTCGTTCGCCTTCCCTTCCTTTTCTTTCCCCTTCCTGATGGCTGCTGCAACATGTTTGCATTTCATTTGTTAGCAAGTTGTCAACATTTTAGCCATGTTATAATACTTTACCCACGTTTTTTTATGCCTCTCCTACGGACTCGTTTGTCAAGCGTAAAAGTACGATTCCTCCATTAAAGTTTCCGATGGGTTCCTCTTTTTTTTGTTTCTCGAGAGAAGACGGTCGGTCGTCTGTCATTAGTCAAATGTCGTGTCATGTGGAATGTGCTGGGGATGCGCGCGTGCAGTGAATTTATCATTGGTGAGGTAGCATGTTAGATAAGCCCTGGCCCTGCTGTATGCGGCGTATGCGCAATAAAACAAATTAATACAGATATTAATCATACGCCGCGTGGGCAGAAAGGCCAAAGATCAAGAGCAACATCAAACGCGGGGTCAGCAGAGCATCATCTCTTTTGCGGATTCATAATCCACAAGGATGCCCCACGGTGGCGCTGAAACTATGAAATGGAAATTCAAGTCGTAAATGGGTTTTCCCCCAAACACCCTCCCGCTTTCCCTGTTGTTGTTCTTGGGGCTGCACGCATATTTGTTGCGGGCTGGCCGTCTGGCCTTCTGGCCGCCGGTGGTCATAAAACTGAAGTCTAACTTGTTGCGTGTCCTGAAATGCTGAAAGCTTGAAATTGGTTTCGGTTTTTCATGTTTCATGTTTGATGCGGGTGCTGGGGTCTCGCCACCGCTCACTCATGCGTCGTGAGAGAGTGGGTGGCACAGAGAGAGAGAGAAAGAGAGAGCGGAGAGCGTAGAGCCGTAAATGCTTTTGAGTGAAACTTTGAGTGAGAAACCCCCTGTGTGGTCTGTTCACGTGGCTGCCACAAAATATTGCCTCTTGGAGTCCTCTTCCCCGTGGCGTTGAAAGTGGCGCGCAATAGTTTTCGTAGTCCTCGCAAAAATTAAGTAAGACGAAGCCCTAGCGTGAAAGGACTTTGTGAGAAATGAGAATCGAGCCATCAGGGGGAATGGCCATCAAGTCGACGCGCATCTTTAGCCGTGAAGCGAAACTGTTTGAGGGATTACGGTTGCCATCGAAACGTGGCAGATAAGGCATTCCCTTTGTGGCAGCTGCATTCAATAATGGATTTGCCATTTGCTAGAAACCTTTTTCTGCGATGCTATTCTGACGGTTCTATGACATTTAATTATCGTGAAAGCTCACTTCGAGGAATATTAGGTGATGGAATTCCTAGAATGTGAGTCTAACATTGAGCTCAATTAATAAGTCCGCCCCAGGAAAGGTGACAAAGGATTAATGAAGTATGTGGAAAAATGTTGACTACAAAGCATGGGAGATGTCTGTGCAGCAAAAGCCATCTGTTCGACACGTTTCAGGTGAAAGTAGAAGGAGAAATAGTTGAGGAATTGAACAAATGGTGGTACAATAATGGTTCAGTGATTCCACGGAAGCTATGTATTCCTAAGGGTATGACATTATTGAAGCTGGTGTATGAATATTTTTGATAACTTATACAAGATACATAAAGATGTTCCAAGATGTAAATGTAGATGTAGATGTAGATAGCGACATTCCAAGCTGTATCCTTAGAAGTTCCTTAAGACAGTCTGTACTTTACTTTGGATACTCCAAACTACCAAAGATATAAGTATTCCAAGATGTAGATGTAGATGTAGATAGAGATATTCCAAGCTGTATCCTTAGAAGTTCCTTAAGACAGTCTGTACTTTACTTTGGATACTCCAAACTACCAAAGATATAAGTATTCCAAGATGTAGATGTAGATGTAGATAGAGATATTCCAAGCTGTATCCTTAGAAGTTCCTTAAGACAGTCTGTACTTTACTTTGGATACTCCAAACTACCAAAGATATATGTATTCCAAGATGTAGATGTAGATGTAGATATAGATATTCCAAGCTGTATCCTCAGAAGTTTCTTAAGACAGTCTGTACTATACGTTAGATACTCTAAACTACCAAAGATATATGTATTCCAAGATGTAGATGTAGATGTAGATAGAGATATTCCAAGCTGTTTTCTTAGAAGTTCCTTAAGACACTCTGTACTCTACTTTAGATACTTATAACTATCAAAGATATATTTATTCCAAGATGTAGATGTAGATGTAGATAGAGATACTCCAAGCTGTATTTACTGTACTCTACTTTAGATACTCTAAACCACCAATGAAACATTTCGCAATCTCGTTTAATGCTCTGCAGAGCTTTTATGGTTATCTATTAGCCATTCTTATAACATTTCCGATACTCTCTTCCTACCAACATGAGAGAGGGCTTATGCGTACCGTATCCATATATCTTTATATGTGTAGCTAAACTCCTCGAAAGCGCTTAAAGCGAAATCCTCAATTTACCATGTGGCAATATCTCAACTTATACTGTTGTGGCTTTTATTCACTTTTTTTTTTGCTGCCTTCCTGCGGTGCTAATTAAATTTGTTGCTTTACTTATTGCTGTGGCCATACACGCGCTTCAACACACCCACACACACTCTCATACCCACAGATACTAACACCCTGGGAGTATCACTTTTTTTTTATATTTTAATGGAATCCCCCCCCAAACCCCTTCGCACGCCCCTTCCTTTGGCGCCGCTGCCGCTCTTAATTGCATTTTTTCAAGTTTGCGATGCGCGCATCGTTTTGCAACTTTTTGCCACGTCCCTCGGCTCGTCTCGTCTCGGCTCCTTTCCACAAGCTCTGGCTTTATATTGATAACGCCTGCCACGCCCAATTAACGCCCGGATGGGGGCTTCTCACTCCGACTATCATTTATGTATGTTACGAGCAAAGCGTGCTTATTAAATAATTTATGCATTAATTTTAATGCTTCGTGCATATTTAATTGAAAATGAATCACTTTAATTATGGTTTCCCTTTTGGGTTTTTATGCTCATTTTTTGCCCTATATACACATATATCTCTTCATGCCACCGATTTTATAGTTATTGGAATGTTCACAAATATTTGCTTGTATCTGAAAGCACATATTTTCCGCATTTCAATTATGAAATCCAGCATTCGGAAATGGAGATGAGCTCGCAAAATATTTTGCGGTATATTTTCGTAAACAGTTTTCCCCTAGTTTTTCCCCGCCAGCTTTCCACCGATAAATTGTGTCCCAAAAATTGTATTTTAGATAACATTTTTCATTGGTTTTCTGGTGATTCTGTTTTATTTATTTTTCGTGGTGGTGTTTTGAAACCAAATTAAATTTTGCCTAATTAATTTTAGTGCAAACTTTTCGTTTTAAATTTAAAAACTTTTCAATGCAAATTTCTGTTTTTTTTTTGGGGAAAATTGTTGACCAATTAAGGTGTTTGCCAAGTGGCAAGTGGATGTGAACAACATTATTTTGGTTGATTTTAATGACCATATTAAATATGTAGAGCTTTTGCCAAATTATGGTCACTCAATTCGGCAGCAAATATCTGATGAGTTTTTGGCTGGAATCTAATTAATTTAATTGCAAATTCATAGAGACAAACATTTGAAATGGTTGTGAAAATAGTTTGATGATTAAATTGATAAATTAATATGACAAAATAGTTTTGATTGTGCTGCGAGCTGTTTTTTGTTTTTGTGATTTTGCAAAGCGATTTTAAAGTATTTTCTATGCTAGAAATTGCATTAAAGTTTATCTACATTTGTTTATATTCTACTCTATATATTTAAAGTCAGAAATATTCATAAAACTCCATCATTCTGTTCGCTAAGATATTCTTAGAAGTATATAGTTATAATGGAGTTGAGGAAATGCATAAATTGCTAGATAAAATCTATGAAAATCCGCCAATTTCGGCCTGGATCCCCAAAAGTAGACTATGGCAAAATATTGACATAAAATAGCGATAAATATTGTCATTATAGTGCCATGATTGAACACTTGTGATAGCCCAACAGCTTAGCCAGCAAGCGGCCAGATACCGAGCATTCCAACATATTTAAGTAGTGTAAATTGAATAGAAAATAACTTCCGTACCGCGTTGCTATATGCTCTATGCATTATTCATATGCCTCTGGCCGCAAGGATAACATTTTTGGGTCGGTGTCTGGCCGGGCATTCGCACACACAGACAGAGACAGAGACAGAGAGAGGAGAGTGAGATTGCTCATACGCCAGGTTGGCCGCATAAAATATTGAAATTGTTGACCAAAACGCAATTTACGCATACATATTGCATATTGACCAATATGTGTGTGTATGTTGGTGTGCGTGTGTGTGTTTGGTATACAGAAAGAGAGATTGTATTTTGCATTTGCATATTGTGTAGATTTAGTTGATTTCACTAATATTATTTCTAGTCTGTGATTTTATTTGATTTTCGTTGTGGAAAATGCATTTGCAAGTAAAGCAAAATGCATATAAATTAAGGGCTTATGGTTATTTTTTGTATTTATTTATTAACTGGCTTATATTTCACATTGATTTCCACTTTTTTGATCAATTCCCATAAATAGCAATTGTGTCGCACACATAAAATCCCTTTGACTCATTTTTTTGTTGGTTTCTAGAATATTATTTACTCGTAAATTCGAATGGGGTTTAGTTTATGGGGAAAATTCAATTTAAAATGTTGTGTTTTTTGGTGTCGCTTTAAAGTTGACTTTGTGGGCAAATATTTGCTGCTGACGCTGTTGCTGTTGCTTTCATGCGAACGCCTTTCGATATATATTGTTTAACCTCTTTCAACTTTTGTTTTAACGACAACCAGGAGTGGAAATTCCCCATCTGCTGTGCATTTCATGCAAGACAAACAACAGGCAGGCAGGCAGCCAGACGCCCCCACGCCCCCACACCGCCCCCAATGCTCCGTGCTTCCCTTCTTGTCTACTTGCATTTATGATTTGCTTTTAATTAAAATAAATATTTTATGGCTTTCAATAAACAATTTCCAAAAGGGGGGAGCACAAACTTTTCGACTGGAAACTTGAGAGGGCAAAGTTGATCGAAAGTGAAAAACTCCTTTAGTTAAACAATATTCTTTCTGCTTTTTTTTGCAGGTAGCAATCCAACAGGTGTAAATAATTGAGGGCAAAAACTTGGCCTTTATGACGGCTGCCTCGCCTCTCTTCTGCTGTAGTCCTTGAAGGGTGTGCATGTGCGTGTGTGTGTGTGTCTTAATTTGATCAAAAAGCCAGCATCAGGACACAATAGGCAATATGTCCTTGCCTTGCAACAGCAGCAGCAATTTGCAACAGTTGTTGTTGTCGCAACAGAATACAAATTTGCATTTGTTTATTAACTTAAACGACAACAATCTAGATTAAAGCCATTAAACGCATAAGAGACTCTAAACAAGTTATTGAACAGAAAATCTAGACAGAAAACAGCCTAGAAATGGCAGCCACAGCAACTGTCAGCAGTCACGTGGAGACGAATGATGGCAAAGTGAATGATTTGGTTTGTGAGGAGTGCGATTATTATGGCTCGACAGCCACGATACTTATCGATAGCAGCACTCAAACGGATGGCGATGATGACGAGGCCGAGGAGGAGGATGATGAAGGATCGGTGGTGAAACCCGTTCGGACCAAATTAGCTCAAATTGTGGAGGAGGCTGAAGCGGAAACGGAAGCGGAGGCAATGGCAATCACACCAGCAACCAATGGTATACGAAATACAAATATGGAATGTATACGAAACGATAACCATATTGATAATATACCAAACGGTAATAAAATCGATAACGATAACATTAATGATATCGTTAATGAGGGCCAAGATTTGGAGGAGAGAAATATTGATGCCGAGGAGGAGCACATTCCAAATCCAAATGAAGATCAGAAAGAAGATATAGAATCCGAAGATGAAGTGGAACAGGAGGAAGAGGAGGAAAAGGAGGTGGAACAGGAAGAGGAGGAACAGGAAGAGGGACAAGAGGAGGAGGAACAGGAAGAAGGACAGGAGGAGGAACAGGAAGAGGAAGAGCGGGAGCTGGAAGTGGAACCAGAGCACGAACAGGAAGACGAAGACCAGATCGATATTGTGGCCCGACTGGCAGGACTTGCTCTAGAGATGGGCTATGCCCGCATCATTGACTACGATAACTTTCGCATCATCGAACATGTCATCGAAAGCGATGATGATGGGGATGTGGATGTGAATGTTGCTCAAGGACCGGCCGCAAGTACATCACAGGAACTGCAGCAGGCCTGCCACGATTTGGTGACTTTCATCGGTGAAAGCTATCAGGTAATCGATGCGACCGGCCAACATACCCATTACCAATCCCCAGCAAGCAATCCGATAGTCGATAACAACAACAACAATCGAAGTAACGATAACCGTGTGCCCCCATCGACGGGAGGGGGTCGTAAACAATCGAATGGAATGGATATACCTGAGCAACTGAATCAAAATCCCTCCACAAGCGGCACAGCCACTGTGGCAGCCGAGGCGGGATTGGGTGGACCTGCCACATCCACAAGCAGTGCATTGATTAAGGCATATAAATCGAACCTGACACCGTTGGCGCCGCCCTTTCAGCCAGCCGCCCTGAAGGCCAAACAGCAACAACAACAGTTGCAACAATCGGCAGTGGGTTTAAGCAGCAGCACCACCACCAGCAACATGTCACTTACAACAACCACCACATCGCAGAGCAGCACCAGCACCAGCACGCTCTATGCTGCCTATGAACAGACAACGGTCTACTATCAGCAGCAAATGCTGCAGCCACCGCAGCAGCAGCAGCAGCAGCAACTTCAGCTGCCACTCTTGCAACAGCAACAGTTGTCCCCCAAGCAGCAGCAGCAACAACAACAACAACAACAACATTGTGCTCAACATGGTGGCATGCCGCACATTCATTTGCCAGCGGGAACGGGAAATGGCGCCCAATTGCTGCCCGTGCAATTGATTACCTTGACGCCAACAGCAGGAGGCGCTGCTGCAGCCGTGGCAGCTGCAACAGCAGCAGCAGCAACAGTAGGAACAGCCGCCCCCACAGTGGCTGCAGCAGTGGCCGGGGCAACTCCGACAGCGGCAACATCTTTGACTGGCGCCGCTTGGCCACTTGTGGAGGCGCCCATTTACATAGACATCAATGGGGAGTATCGTAGCTATTGCCCGGCACATGGACCACCAGCAGGGACAGGGCCGAATGGCGCCATATCCCATCACCATCATCATGCCCATGCCCATGCCCATCCACACGCACAACATCCCCTAGCCCATGCCCATGCTCATGCCCATCATCCCCATCCCCATACCCATCTGGCACAGCAGCAGCAACATCTTCATCATCAGCAACAACAGCAGCAGCAACAGCAACAGCAGCAGCAGCTTCATCAGCATCATAATCAGCAACATGGGCAGCAACATCAGCAACATTCGGCGGCAGTGGCTGCTGTGACAAATGCAGCCGCTGGCAGCAAACGCAGCAAAGTTTATCGAGGTGAGTGGCCGTTTTATGACATTTGTTGTACAGTTTTTATACGTTCATGCTGGCCATGTCCATACCCCAGGGCTATTTGGAGTCCATATATCCCACATGTACCAGTATATATATACTATATACTATATAGTATATAAATATAGTATATGTAGTTTTGTCCAGCCTGCAAAAGCCTGACACGATCCCCAAGTCTCTTCCCTGAAAACTTTAGCCATTACTTTATGCTTTGATTCATGAGAGATAGTCGAAGGGACACGGACACTACTAGCCCTCCTCCTGCCCCCTGCCCTCTGGTCTCTGCCCCTTTTGCGGTTGGGGTTTTGGGGGGACGGACCCATTACCAACTATGTCCCCTGCATCCTGGCCATTCCCATTCAGGGGTTTAATCAGTTAAGCAAAGCCAACAGAGTTGGCCTGGACTGTCCTCTCTCGCCCCGCACTGTCCTCTCCTCTCCTGTCTTGTCCTGCCCTGCCCTGGCCCGGTCAGGGGTTAAAATTAATTTCGAAGCCGTTGGGCGTTTTGGGTGCTGTGTGGCCACTGTGGCGTTCCTTTTGTGTGATTGTTTGCACTTTAGGGGCCGACCTGGCTTGAGGAGGAGCCAACAGAAGGAGCAAGGAGGAGCAATGAGGAGCTAAGAGGAGCTCAGAGGAGCTGCGGAGCAAAAGCCATGAGTAAGTTCCTCGGTTTGTTTGTTTGTTTGTTTGGTTTATTTGCCAAATAATCTGTTTGTTTGGCTATGCAATAAGTAGTTCTCGGCCTAGCCCCCGGGTTGACATAGGTAGGTTGTACTGTATTCTGTTAGGTACATGTGTGTGTGTGTGTGTGTGTGTGTGTTGTCTTGCCATCAGAGGATTAAACAGAAAGAGTCAAAGGTGGACTTGCAAATTGAGAGGTAATTGCTTTGGGTTTGACCCAAGGAGCAGAAGATATACCTGGGGGTCATACAAAAGGAAATATAGAACTCGGAAGTAAGCAGTAAAACTATTAAAATATCATCGTTCGACATCTAGTATGGGGATAAGATAAGAAGTGAATGAATTCCAAACATTTTAAATACCTTTCGATATTCTTTTTGGTATTTATTGTCTATTTATGGCACGGATATCCTGCAACACGAACATTAAGGGTCTTCCACAAACACCTTTCTGTCACAGATAACCTTTTTTGCTCTCCTTCCTTACATCCATTAACACTTCCTAAAACCTCGCACCTTTCTCCGCCCCCAAAAACAGTATCAGTTCTCAAATCGCATATCAGAGATATCCTTCGTTCCATTCTTTTTAATCGCTGGCTATCAACTGGCTGCCACACAGAGCCGACACCTGGCTGCTGCCTCCAGTGATAGCACCTCTTCCTCTCTCTCCCTCTCTCACTCTCTCTTGTCTGTTGACTTTATCGCACAGTGTCATCTAATCCGTTTCACTTTTGCCATTTTCCGCTGTGAATGAAACCAGGAATTGTTTCAATTTGCATCGAGAGTTCTTTGGTTTCAACCTGAACGAGGTATGAATTCCCATTCCCATGCCCCTTTCCCCCTCTCCGCCCTATCTATGTATCTGTATCCGACTCTGTTTAATTGTAGATGTGGCATCTCTTTCTCGGATCAATCCGTGGCGCATATGGAAGTCATCCTGGCTCACAGTGTGGCGACGCTCCCAGGCAATTGCCTGTGCGCCAACTTGACCATATCCAGCTGTGCGTGTGTGTGTGTGTGGCATGGCTGTTTGTATGCAGATGACACTGTGTCACCAGAGTCTCCTATCGCTCCTGGATGCCACGACACTCCACTCCATGCCACTTCTTCGCCTACCTTCACCTCCCCTCTCCTGCCATTCCATTGCCAAAAGAGCGCCGTCCTGTTTTGCTGCCCATTTTGTAGGTCTTTCTTTTTTTTACTGGTCCGCCACACGCTGTGGTCTTATGGACTCCTCGATGTCGTTTTGCAACTCTTTCTCTCTCACTCTCTCTCTGATGCATTCTCTACTTCCCCCTCTCACGCACACACCGCGTTTTTCCCACAGAGAACGAACGAACGAACGGTTCGTCCATTTTACCCTTTGTTGTGCCGGTTTTTCGCCAATTTTCACTTACACATACGAGTTTTACAGTTTTTAACAATTTTTTTGTCGGTGCCACCCCGAAGGCTTTTTGCCAAAAAACATTTTTTTATCTCTGTTTAGCCATCTAGTGCCTTCTGGCACTCTCCTGCTCTCCTGCTCTCCCTCTTTATCCCTATCTTTGTCTTTCTCCTTCTGTTTGTGTCTTTTTCGCTGTTGTATTTCATTTGCCTTTTACTGTACATTGTCGCCATTTTGCTGATTTCATTTCAAGGATGTTCCAGGAATAAAAAAGTTAGGGATTTCTGGATGAAATTAAGGTTTTTTATTCGGAAAACAAAATGGTGTTGGCTATGTTTTGAAAACAGCTTGGAAAAAGAATGTAGATAGAAAAGATTTAAAGGATGAACAAAAGGTTTATTTCATACTAAATGAATGGGGTTCCATATAGGGTTATTATAAGACCATATTCTATAAGATCTAGGAATTGTAATTCCAAGAAGGTAAGGTTTTTACAGAGAATCAAATAGTGAATCTTTAAACATTTTTGAAAAATTCCAGAAAAAGGCAAGAGACATTATCCCTGCGCGAAAAGGTATTTTGGAACCCGAGAATCACTTTGGTTTGTTAGTTTTTTTTGTGTGTATGTGTGCGCAAAGTGCGTAGCATGTGGCATGCATCATTCCTGGCCTGGCCTCTGTTGTCTGTACCCGTTTGCCTCAGTCAGTCGCCTGTCGGCTGTCGCCATCGTGCATCCACAGCCGCACTGCCCCACAGCCACAGCCACACGTTCATGTCCATGTACCACGTCCATGTCCATGTCCGTGTCCACTTCGATGTCCCCATGTCCAGTGTCAATTTTGACCATCTCCATTGGCTTTTGGCTGGCAGTTGAGAGAATTCCTTTTCCATTTACCATTTTTAACATTCCGTTTTTTTTTTTGGGTTTTTTTTTTGGGTTATAGCCAGTGCTGGATCAGCCGCCTGTTGTCATAATTTTAGCACTCACTGTGCATGTTTTATACACTTTTTGGTGAGAGGGTATGAGTATTTTTATCAGCATTTGTATCTTTTGAAATGGATCTGGATATAATGGATGGATAATATCGTCTCACTCTATAAAGGTCTCATATTATTGATCGACCGGGAAGCAAGTTCTCAAGAGGTAGTTTTAGGTATTCTTTTGATATTCTATCGATCTATCGGAGGGTATCAAAAGGTATCTAAAAAGGTTGTACCTTCAATGCTAGCCTTCCTTTCTTGCCACCAATTTTGGTGTTGCAGCATCGCCGCTGCACTGGAGATGCGTTTTCAGCTTTCTCTCTCTCTCGCACTCTCTTTGGCTCTTTTAATGTCATTTTCTCTGGTTTTTTTCTTGTTGTTTATTTTGTCGGAGTGTAATTTATTTGAGGCTCGTTGTTGCCTTGTTGCCGCGGGTATTGTTGGTAGACGGCATCCCATTGGTTTATGGCTTGTAAGTTGTTTATTATTAATGTTTGGCTTATGCTGGCAGTTGTCGCTCGCTCGTTGGTTGGTTGGGCCTTTGGTTTTGGGAAGGGGGTTTGGGGGCTTGCTCTTGCTGCACTTTACGGGCATGAGCTCATAATGAAGTCATAGTTATCTGCCTCACCCTGCTGCCAGTGGAGCTGCCACTGCCACTGCCACAGACTTTGACTCTATTGCTGCCTTGGACTCTCCCCGTTTTTACCATATTTGTTGGCCATAAAATATACGCGTATGCGTCATATTGCGACAATGCTGGTATGTCGCTGTCTCTCTCCCTGGCTCTCTCTCATTTTCCGCTTCTCCAGCTTCCAAAAATTCCCGCTCCGCTCCCATTTGCAATTTTCTGCTGCATGTTCATGTGTGCATTAGCGGCACTTATATAATGCATGGCATGGCATTAGTCATGGGGTGTCTACTGCGATATGTGTCTATCTATCTGTCTGTCTGTCGGTCTGTCTGCAAGGCAAGGAGGTGGTCCGATCTCTGTCTTAAGGCCCCTGCCTCATGTTTGCTTCTGGGGTTTGTCGGCTTAACTCTCTTAATACTTGTCGAATTTGAGGAAAGTTCACTATTTTCTTTGGATTTTTGTTCACCAATCTCTGAGAACATCAATTAGGAAATGTTTTGAGTTGTTCTATGTTGAATTTCGGATACTTTTCGGATATACTAACCTCAAGGGACTTGGCTGTCTTCTGGCAAAGACTTTAAGATACCAAAAATTGCATTAGTATTAGATACAACTTCGATTTCTTGGGCTAACCTTTATCTCTGTCTGTGTGACCGCTGCCTACTCAGCTTCTGTCTGCCTTGGGTAGCTGAGTCGGTCCAAGAATCCAACAACAACATGCACAGTCCTTGGTGAAGCGCACAAAATGCTTGATTTTCGATGCGTAAAGACCAATAACCAATTTATAGTCTGTGGCGACGAACAAGAGTCGGTCCCAAGCTGGCAAAAACAAAATACTATGCTGCTGGTCAATCAATAAAGATTATCAAATATAATAGAAATATATACACCCATAAACCCACTATCTTACGAATTAATGCAGATATCTTCACTTTTGCAGAGCAATAGTTTCCGAGTTCCATTAAAGGTGTAAGAAAGAATTTTTATTAAAGTTTGATACCTATTTTCCTTTCTTTTTATTGATTGTTAGATTTTATTGCAATAAATATTTTCCATAAACGTTTCTTTAGATGCCTTCCAACTCTTGGATAAATATTAGTTTCACAACTGTGTATCTAATATCTGTTATACCCATTTAAACCAATTGAGCCTGATGTCAATCTGGGAGCAAGTCAAATCATTTGCTCGTTCAAACTCATTTCAAAAGCCCATTTTGACTTTTAGCCATTTTGTTTATCTTTGTAAGTTTTCCTTGTTGAAAGCCGCAATCTATCTTTAACACTCTCAATTGTCGGTAGTTGGAAGGCAACGTGCCACGTACACACACACACACACACGTGGCACAAATGACAAACAGTGGGAAAAAGTTTTTAATGAAATGCTAAAAACTTCTACGGGAATAAAGATAGAGACTGACTGGGAATCCTATTGGTTGGGTTTCGGGCCATGTGTTGACACCAATTTTTGTTACTTTCAATCAGCTTTTTGGGGGTGGGTGGGGTAGATACCACACCACACACCACCCACACACACACACAACTTGGTCTAACAATCCGGCTCAAGTCGAACTTAATTAAAGCGCTTTAAGCGCTCGAGATGCAAAAGGGATTTTGTCCCAGAAAAGCAGAGAGAGAGAGAAAGGGAGAGAGAGGCGCACATTTACGGTTGGATTGTTTCGCAAATTGGCGAGTTGTAGACCAAAAACCAAACATGACAAACAAGCAAACTTTTCGCTTTGTCTATCTCTCGCTTTACTGTGCTGTTCTGTACTGTACTGTGCTGTACTGTACTGTGCTGTGCCGTACTGTACTGTACTGTGCTGTGTGTATTTCTGTGGTTCAGGATGTGGCGCCCAGAGTCGAAGGATAGTCGAGTGGCCAGTGAGGACCGAGGACCTTACCCCATCCATCGTTTCCATGGGGCGTGAAATTTATCTCAACCTTTAAAAGCTTTCTGCTGCTTTCAACCAGAATTATGTCCCATTATAATTGTCACAAAGTCTGGCCCCAGATTGCAAGCCACAATTTAATTGGTAGCCAAAAAACTGGGCCTTAGACTCTAGAAACAACACCAAAAACGTATAGCTGGAGGCCCCAAAAACTGGAGCGTTGTGGAAGTAGGAAACCCCCATCCCCAAAGAACACGAAGATACAAAGATATCCAAAGATCCTAATAAGAACAAGAGGCAGCGAGGCAAGTGCAACAATTGAAAATGTTGCCTAAAGGGTTAGAGTTCCTTACGATGTGCCTGGGCCTGGGCCTGGGCTCGGGTAAAACTTTCTTGGTCATGGGTAAAAAGTTTCTCAAGCAGCCAAGGAAAAGTGCAGCAGTAGCAGAAGTAGGAGTGCCCTGCCGTGCCGTGCCGCACATATGTTGGAGAAGCCTCTGCGGTTGCCTTCAACTTTGTTAAATGCCACAACCGTGTATGCGCTTAACCCCTAAAAACATAACCCAGGAAAAAGGATGAAGGAGAATCCAGGAGGAGGAGGAGACTCTCCTCCTAACTATGCTTTACTCTTTATGTTGTCTATGGGGTGTTGTACAACCTGAAGCTGCACATGGTACACACAGATATCCTATATCTATATATGGAAAACTTTCAACGAGTAATAGGACGCGGACGAGGAGGAGGAGGGAATTTATGGTATACGTGGCGTATGCGTGATGGGGAATTGATTTAATTTGTTTGAGTTTTAGCCAGCAGGAAGTAGAACTATGATAAGGGCTTAGCTGTGCACCAAATTCTGTGGTAAATTTAAGTTAGAAACCTTTAAGCGGATTAGAAAAGCTGGCTGGTAGTTTAGTAAATGGAAAATACTCGTATGTGTGCGTACAGCCTCTACATATATCAAATTTGTTCTGACATTCAGACGGAAATTACTTCAAGTGGAAAATAATGTTCTGTAATTCATTTTGACTTATCCATTTGATTGCCTTTCGAACTGACAAACCGACTTTAATTGGTGTAATTTTTTAATGTTGGAGATTCTTTTGGGAAATGTGCAAACAAAAGCGGAATTATTTCAGTAATAAATTGATTATAAACTTACTTGTTTATTGATCTTGTTTACATTGAAATCTCTGGGTAATTAAAAGTATATTGAAATAATTAAAACCGTTGAATGCAAGTCTAACAAATCCAATTATTGTTAAGGTTTTATCTCACTTCTTTGTGTGCGTGTGTGTGTGTGTGGGTTTTTTTCTGCAGAAAATTTATTGAATATTAATTGTATATTTGATGGCACATAAAGAGAGTGTGGATAATAATTTAAACGGTTTTGATGGCCACTTTCTCTATCATTGGCAAAACTTTTCAAATAAAATCACTCTATTGAGATCTTTTTAATGCAAAAAGTATCTCAAAATATCCATCTTACTTTCAAAGTTATTTTCATCATTTTAGCCGAGAGTCCATGTCGTTGTCGTCTGTCTGCCGTCTTTAATCTTAAATAAGTTCACCAAAGATCAGGTTGGTCTTTCAACGCTAAGCACTTGACTGCATTTCCTTTGGTTTTTACCTTTTGAACTTCTGGCAAAGAGATGCCATGATAATGCATTTGACAGTTTCTGTAGTTTTCCACTGCTTTTCGTTCCATTTTTCCACACATTTTTTCATTTGCTGTTGCTGGATTTTGTAGGACTTTGTGGGGGTTTTCAATTCGGTTGGAGTTTTTAAAGCGATTGCAATTTGATGTTTCGATTATTTTGATACCCTATAGAATATGGGAAATTCAAGAAATATTTTAGTAGTGCAAAATATAATATATTTAAAGATATATTCTTAAAACGGATTCATACCTAGATGGATTCTATCTGATACATCTCCAGAAAGTTTCCCACGTGTTGTGCAACAATATATCCTTGAAGAACCAAAGCTGATGAACGACAATGATTAACTAACATATATTCACATAAATCTAATGGGTACTTGGCTTTCTTTTCCTTGGAGCTATCTATCCAAGCTGTCTCCTGTTTTTTGTCTGCTTTTTTTTTCTCCCCAGTTAGCCAAAGACTTTTAGCTGTTGGCAGTTTGACACGACGACAACTGGCAGGGATGTCTAACAGAGAGGAGAGTGAGACCGAAAAGACAGAAAAAATATAACGGGGTGTGGAATGGTATGGGATGCATACATATGTATGTAACTTTAACCCCCCTCCCCGTTGGCTCGTTGGTTGCTCCTCCATTTGTGTTTCCGATTTAGCAGAATGTTACGTTTTATATTCAATTTAAGGTCTCCCAGTCCCCCAGACGGAAATGCACCACAGGGATGTGGATGTGGATGTAGATGTGCTTGTAGATGTGGATGTGGATGTAGATGTGCATGTAGATGTGGCTGTAGATGTAGTTGTGTGCAACCAAATTAAGTTGTGGTTTTAGCTTCAATGATACTTGTCTTATAATTGGTTCGTAGAATTTCATTAGCTAGCTGAATGTGGCTGCCACACACATACACATACACATACCAGTGCCACATGCCACTTGATACTATGTAATCTTTTGTTGATTTTCGTTAAGAGAGATTCATTAAAATCTCAAAATACCTGAGAATTATGCCACCTGAGTGTCATTGGTGAAATGATTAGTCGTAAATGGTATCATTTGATGCAAGTGCACTTAAAATAATGTTGGAAACTTTTCTCAGGAAAAGTCTGCTTCTTGGACACCTGTCTTTGGTAACCGTCCTTGGTGGCTCCTTTCTACTGTAACCGTCCTTGGTGGCTCCTTGCTCCAGTAACCGTCCTTGTTGGCGTTCCACCAAGGAAAATCCTTTCCCTCCATATTCTTAAATAATATATGAAACGATTGTCGAACAAGGGTCACGTGTTTTTTTGCTTAAACGACAATTTGCATACGAAACGACGACACTAGGTAGGGGGCAGAGGGCAGAGGAGGGTTTGGGTGGGCCACTGCAAATGTGGCTCCGTTTCGTTTGCTCCTCTAAGCAATCTCTGTAGTGTCGATTGGTGCCAAGTTGAAAATGCACTTTTTATGTTCGCATGGCGTGCAACGTAACAAATTTAACACATAGACAGATTGCACATGTGTACCGTTTTGTAATGTTATACAACTAACACACGAACACAGATAGAGGACACACACACACACAGTAGCACACACACACAGTTGTACAAGATGAAGTCGTAGACGATGCCTGGCAAAAGTTTTCATCATGGTAGGGAGAGGGAGGGCCACAGAAGGACAGTGAATGGTTCCACAAATGTGAAACAAATTGTTTAATGTTCTATCTCTCACTATACCTATCCTTCTCTTTCTTCCTCTCTCTCTCTCTCTGCCTCTCTGTATCTCCGTGTGCGTGCTTGCCGCCAGTTGAGTTTTGTCAATGCGACAATTCCTCGACATCGTCATTTGTATGGAGTTAAGTAATCGCACGTTTATTACCTCCATTTGGCCGCTCTCTCTCTCTCTTTCCTTTCTCTGCCTCTGTCTTTGTCCTGCTTTGAGTCAGTCAGCAGCCATCAAAATCATGACTTAATCGCTCTGGCTTGCTGTTGTGTGGCTAATTGCAATTTGAAATGCCCTAGGAGATGAGCGCCGCCTGAGCTGACTTTGATTTGTCTCTAAGCTACGGCACTCTTGTCACACAGTACGACTACAACTACGACTACAACTACATGTACGAGTATATTGTGTGTCGCACTGTCACACAACTGAACTGAACTTGTGTGAACTAGTTCGCTGGAGTGGTTCTTAAGAGTTGAAGGACTTGGTCTTGATTTAGCGACAAAGGGAAAACAGTTTAAGTGGACTTATTCTGGGTCTTTTACATCCTACTTGGTGGTTTAATTTTCGGGCTACAAATGTGCAGGTGAAAGATTGGAATTGGTGAATGGAAAATGAATGAATATTTGGCTATTGGAAATACCTTAAATATACATAAATACATCTGGATTTGGTTTAAGCTTTGTTGTTTGAAATAAGGTAATTAAGGTAATTAAATCATTGAAGGTTGTCTTTAATCAATATTTAATGCCAAGGAAGCAATTACAGAACGTCTGTTATTGTTCGAGTGAAGGAGTTGGCTTTAAAAGTACTTCAGTACAATCAGTAGGCTTCTGATGTATATGTAAAATATGTTACTTAAGTACACTGAGATAAAATATTCATATTAAAGAGAACAACACCCAAATTTGAACTAAATATTCGAGTTTTTTCATAATAACATGGTGAATGTTGGACATAACATTGCTCCTCATTCCTTACTAGAATGTTATCTTTACAGCAAACATTAACATTACAGACATAACATTCACTAGAATGTTATACAGACATAACATTCACTAGAATGTTATGTTTACAGCTAAAATTAACATTACAGAATAACTAACATAAAAAAAACTTTTGTGTATTTATTAAAACAAAGGAACTCGCTGGACGACAACAGTGAAATTAA
The DNA here is from genome assembly GCA_035041765.1 of Drosophila algonquin. Classification (NCBI taxonomy): domain Eukaryota; kingdom Metazoa; phylum Arthropoda; class Insecta; order Diptera; family Drosophilidae; genus Drosophila; species Drosophila algonquin. The sequence continues at coordinate 1,186,565 of JAWNKY010001391.1, read as the reverse complement.
ATTAAATTCACTTTGACTGAAATATAAATCTATTAAAAAAATATTTTAATACAGCCCATATTTAATCTAAATATTAAACACTTTAAATTTAAAATATTACATTTGTTAGACAAATTTTTCATCTGGCCAATAAATACGAAATATATGAACTTTAAACATAAAACATATTGACTTTTAATATGAAATACTTGTGTGAAAGACCACTGCGTTCTCGCTTCGATAGCTCGCCAACCCTGTGCTCACTAGCCTGAGTTTTTTTTGTGTTATTAATTTCGGAGATGCCACATAAAAATATTTATGATGTAACACCATCAAAGATACAATAAAGTTATGTCTCATACATGTACAAAGAGTATTGTCGAGGGACCGTATTCCTCCACAATTCCATTATATGAAAAGTTCATTCAAGATTAGCCAAGTTCATTTTCGTGACACCTTGCCTCCAAAAACTCGCATCTCCCCCCCGAAAAACTACGATTCCCATCTGGCAAATCCATCTCATTCATCAATTTGCAATGTTAATCTCCGCCTACGAGTATGACAAATGATTTTCGGGGCTTGCGACTGCCTGGAAATCGTTTACATATTGCATAAATCAAAGGCATCCCCAAAACAAAATTTTCACATGTAAACAAAAGCCATGAAATAAATAAAATACCTGTATACCTGTGCAAAATACACATACAAATTGGGGGCCAACAAAATCTACAAAAAGGTAAAGAAAAACTGAACAAATTTTCCGTACAAGTACAAATGCATAATGACAAATAATTTGAGTGGCAAACTCATCTCGCACCTTTCACCAGTCAGCCCAATGGAAAATGGAAAATACAAAACAGAAAACGGAAAAACTGTGAGAGACAGGGCAGAAACTTTTTTGCCAAGTAATTCTCATGATTTCAACTTTGAACTGTGGAGCGCTGTCACTTGTTCAGGTCTCGTCGTCGTCTCTGGGGGTCTCCTCCATCTCCATCTCCACCTCCAACTTCTCTTTCTTGCTTTGTGTCTTCACTCTGTCTCTGTTGGCACTTTCTTTCTCCTTACCATTCGACAGCTTGCTAATTTTGCCGAGCCCACCTTCAACTTTAAAACTTGTTAGATAGCAGAATTTTGGCGTACAGAGAAAAAAATCAGACCAACACAATAGACAATTGTAGTGTATATTTTTCAAAAATAAATTATTATGCGAAAGCTGTTACAAGTTTTATTTTTGTGATTTTTTATTGTGGTTATGTTTGACCGGTTTTCCATGACAATTTTTGTGACAATTTATTTTAGCTTTAGGGATCATCCGTGAGCCTTGTTGCCTTTCAGCTTTTCGTTACTAATTGAATACAATAACCAGATTTCTATTGTTCAGCTGCGAATATAAATTCACCATTTTTATATCGATTTTATATCGATCTATCGGAAGATACCTTTACATTTCTGTCGGTGTGTGGTGTTCGCCTTCATTTTTCTTTTCTTTCTCATCTTTGGGACAGTCGGTCGGTCGCTTTGACAGGCTTCACAACTTGGTCGCGTTTTGGGGCAACAAAAATGTATGCAAATATGTTACAGTTACAGTCACCTCCCACTTTTTGCGACCGCCCCCGCTCGACCGACCAACTTTCCCTCCCCCTCCCCACCATTTGTCTGTTTGGGTGTCTCAGGAAAAGTTGTTCCTTGCGTTTGGCCTAAAATGTCGTCTTGGCGCCAAAGTTTTTCCTGCTCCTCCTTGTTCCATTTTCCTTTTACCTTTTTCCTTTTTTTGTGTGTTTGGGTTCAGGACTGTAGGACCTTCTCTTTGGAGACTTGCTATGATTACAGGGGGCAACTCGAGAGTTGCAAATTAAAGGCCAAACTAATCTTCAGAGAGAGAGGAAAGTCCTTTCAGAGTGCTGACCACTAGAGAGGTCTAAGATTAGGTAAATCCTCTGGGTTAGATTGGTGATCTTGAAGTTAAATTTGAATGGCGATAGAACCTCCCCCTCTTTGAGGTGTTCCAGCAAATGTTTTTGTTGGTACTCCAAGTATGATTCGGATTCTATTTTGGGGTTTGAATTGCAGTATTAACTTTCCTTTAAGCCTTGTCCAAATCTCTCCCATTGAAGTCCCCACTTGAATGGGAAACTTTTCTATCTCTAATCTAAACTTTAACTAAACATAAGCCTTCGACTAGTTGCTGTGTGCTTCAATTTATTTCTCCTGTTTTCTGTGCTCCAGCGTTTGGTCTCCGCCTCTTGTAACGCCACTGCCCTGTAATTACCCGAACAAAAGAGGTAACAACAGCAAACAGGCAGCAACGAAAACCCTTCAATTACAATTGAAATTCCCATGCGGATGTTTAACCATAAACACGACACCTGTCCACAAATAAATTTCTGGGCTCTGCCGCACTCGACGTTGATTTTCGGGGGATTTTTACCAGGAATGGGATGGGCTTGGCCTTGGGCCTTGGGCCTGGTTAAGTAGAACATCAAATATTCAATGACTGTGTGCGGGGGCTGTGGTGTGAACAAAAGCTGTTGCTTCCAACTGTTGCTCCCCATGGGGTAAAAGAAGGAGCAGCAACAGCAACAGCAACAATAAACACAGGAGCAACATGAAACGAAATTACAGGAGCAACAATGGGATGGAACAAAGGCAACAGAGCAGTGTTAACAGAAGTAACAAAAGTGCTGTGTGGCAGCAACAGCAAACCGCAGCAAGCACGGGGGGCTACTTTACAGTGTGGCAGCAGCAACAATCGAAAGCGGAACATTATCAAATAGTAGCAGAAACAGAACAGAAACGGAGGGCTTAATCATCAGCCAAGAACAAGTGCAACGTCATTCACTTTAGCAGCAGAAGAAACAGCAAAGATTTCACAGAGGTTGCAGCCACACATAAGCCGCAATCGCAGCTACCAGGCACAGCATCTCAAACCACAATATCAGTCAGATTCATGGCAGGTGGCAATGTGGAACCATGGCAACATCAACTGGGAAAACTGGGAAAGCTGGGAAAACAACCCCGACAGCATCTCGGGTGCAACCAAACCAAACTGACAGCCACAGTCAGCTTAGTGGCAGCAATTAGTGGCAACTAATTAGTGCAAAGTATTTGTAGTGTAGGATAACAACTTGTTAAGCTTTGCCAGAGAAATGCGAGGATATTTATTAAAAAAAAAAAAGTTGTGGCCTTGGCTTAAATAAATGCACAACCGTATCGCATCTTTAGGGTTTTGGGATGATGATTTTGGCTAATACTCCATGCACAACTGTAATAGCACATCATCCACATGAGCGGCATCCGCTCCATCCAGATAGAAACTCTACCACAGCTCCAGGAGGGAGCTCCAGTAACAATGGGAAATTTCGAAAACAAAACCAATTACCACAAAATAATAGTGCATTTTGTGGGCATATCTGATATCCGTTAGCCACCCCTACAGACCACCCTACAGGCACCACAACCACGCACACCCCCGCCTCCCCAATGGGCTAAAGTCCTCTGGTATTCCCCGTCCAAGGGGCAACTTCATCGAACAATAGGAAATTTGCTGTCTATTATGTCGAAATTAAAGCTCATTCACTGGATATTTTGTCCTCCATTTTGTGGATGTGGGCCATAGTGTGTGAATGTGTGTGTGTGTGTGATTTTAATCATGGCCAACAATACGATAGGAAAGGCCAAAAGTGGGCGTGTCTATGGCAATAAACTGTCAATTTTCAATTATGCCTCTGACGTGTGGAAGTCGCACACATCACCTCCAATCCAACCATGCCACCCCACCCCCTTCTCTTTTTGTGACAGGTTGTGTGACATGGCCAACACATACACACACATACACAGGCGTATGCGCATACAAAGAGTCAGAGACAAGGCAGACATTTGGGGTGAGGTAGTGGGGCGGGGGGATATATGTTACACTCAGACCCCAAGCCTGATCTCCCATTCATTTGTGCGGTAAGCAATGTCCAACCAGCTTAGCCTTGTCCATTGTCCGATGAGTGTTGCACTGACCAAATGCAAGAGCATCGACCCACTCTGACAGCGCCCCAAGAACGTAATCACGACACCATCCCCCGCCCCCTTGATAAAGAACGCCTTGAGTCTTGTGGTCTTGTGGCCTCATCACATCAAAATCCATGGCCATAAATGTGACTGTCATGAATATCATATAATAATCGTCAACAAAATAATGGTCAGAAATGTGCGTTCTAGTCAGCGAGATGCGTTTGATGGGTTTGGATTGCTTACAATCTGTCCTTTCGCTTATGGGATATTTGTGCAACGAATCAACGTCATTTGCAGTACTCTTAGTAGATGCAGTTGCAGATTGCTTTAGGATTTGTTTCGTCTAGAACAGATGTTATTGAATTACCATTTCCATAAACCGCCAAATCAACCCACGTAGGGCCCTGGTCCTAGTACATTTGTGCGGTCCTGCTCATGACATTCATTAGCTTCAGTGGGAAAGTGTTTCATCCGAGGACTACTGCTACAGCGGAGTAGGACAACCGACGACAGGACACAGACAATTGTACCATTCAGGCATATGAATCGGACGGACACAAACCGATTCCCAATCCCTGAAAGGCAAAACCCAATTCCATGCTGTCTCTCTCTCTCTCTGTTTCTCTCTCTCTTTCTCTCTGTGGCCCACTCCAAAACTGTGGCATTGTTCGTGTTTATGTCATCGGCATTGTTATCCTTGTCATGCTTTATGCCATGTTTACAAGCCGTACCGGATTTTTCTACCCCCAACCCAGCCCAACCCCGCATCCAAACCGACCATGGATTCATGGCTGTCTGGTGTCGTCAAGTGCAACACTTGCGGCCATCTTGAGCGTATTGAATTATCATCATCATGATTGGAGAGGTCCTGTTTGTGGGTACGCATTTGCCAACGGAATCCTCTTCAGTGGTGCCCTGAGTGTGTAATTGTTGTGGATATCCGGAATGGGTATTGTATGCCCCCAAGCGGAGAGAGGTAGATGGGGAACCAGGAAATACAACTCTTCCAAATTTGAAGGATCTTTTTGGCTGTAGGCTTTTATTTTTCGGTTGCTAAGTAAACAATTTGTATGCTCCTTCCGTTTAGCAATTATACGTGGATTCAACCCTGCTTTGTTATTGCATCATCATGGATGGAAGTTATTGGTTTTGCGTTTTGCGTTTTGCATGGACTTTTGATTTTATGGCTTTCGGTCAACAAGTGTTGCATTACAAATTGTTTTGAAGAGAGCCCAGTCCCAAGGAAACAGCAGGAAAAAAGAGGTTTAAAGGAAACTTGACTGATGAGGGTTTTCGGTTGGCAATTATTGGGATAGCCACAACATGAACGGAAAAAAAAACAAAGACCAAAAAAAACAAGGTCCGAAAAGTTGATGGCTTTGACTACAGCTCAGGCGAGTAAAAGGTTATTGATGCTTTCCCCTCAGTTCGTTTTCCGAATCGAAATTGTGGGCTGAATGGCTAAATTTGATAGTGCCTGCCTGATACCAAATTGCCGGCCTGATGGGTTCGGTTTTTTCCCAGCGAATTGCAGGGTAAAGTGAAAAAATATTTAAGTGTTGAGTGGGCATTCAGGCTTTTTGTTGCACCGTAACTGAGGTGGAAATCAAGCCATTATAGTGGGGGTTAAAATAATAATAGATCAGTTGGGGTCACCAATTGTAGTCCTGCTTTGATTTGGATGCATTTAAATGCATTTCTTTCCTGAAACTGTATTCGATATTGGGTAACTTTTAACAACTTAATTTATGAAGCGACTTCATATATATTCCCATTAAATCTGTAAATTTATAACATCATTCGGGGTCACCCACCATGAACTGCATTGATGGGGGGAAATTACTTGAATTATAAGTAATTCGTCTTTCCCAATAAATGATTCCTGTTGCTGGCATGTAAATATATTGCATTTCATTATTGGCAAACAAGAGTTCACTCTACCCCTACCCTTACCCCGGCCTCCATTTGCTGCAGCAATTTGTGGCAGACTGTTGCAATTTGTTGCTTACAACAGCAACATCAACTCCAACAAGAACAGCAGCAACAACAACTTCGGCAACAGCAACGTAATAAGTACGAAGGGCTGAAAAGAAGTTGAGAGGCTGCGACTGGCGCTTGGTGTTGACGGCATTGTTATTATGACTGCCACCACCACGATGTTGTTGTTGCATGTTGCTGTTGTTGCAGCAACAGCTGTCACGTTGCTTCTGCTGTCGCTTACAGCGAATGGCGAATGCAACGATGGCAACAGCAACAGCAACCGCGACCAAAGTCTGCGCGAACATGACAGAAGAAGATGACGCTGCCTGAGGATGAGGTGGCGATGGCTTTTTTTTGTTTTTGCCGGGGATATTCGCATGCAACCCATCAGGTCTGTGTGTCCGGGGTAGCCGATGCACCAAAGTAGCAAAAAAGTTCCAGTTATGCGGTAGTCGATATCATGAACTTACAAAGGAGGTAAGAAATCATGAAGTTCTCCAACTCGCTACCAATGTAATACATGACTTCTAGTCCCGCATAAACTCCAGCAACTAGCAACAGATGCAGTCTGCTGCTCCACTCCACGCTTGTCGGTTCATCTATCGCGTTGTCTAGCTTTTGCCCCTCTGCCCCCGGAATCCCCTTCAGCATACTTGTATCTCCCTTACCACCCCATTCTGGCCCGCGCTGTCGTTCTCTTGTTTCGTCTGCTGTCGCCGCTCATCAACTTCAGTTGTTGTGTCGCATTATGCAATCAATTTTTCAAAAACTGCACAAAACTTCCCCCACCCTAGCCCGAACAGCAGCGAGCGACCCCAAGGGTGTAGGCGGATTTTGGTAGAGTCTGTCCGAAAAGCTGCTATCAAAGTTGATAGCGGATCCCGGCCAGGGAGGGGGTGGCCGAGGGGCAGGTTAAGTGCAACTTTAATTGGAGATTTTTCTTTGCACTCATTTCTCCCATGGGGTAGGGTGGGGGGTGGGAAGTTCTACTTTTTGGCGTTTAAAATGCATTAATGTGATCTTAATGCAAAACTTTTCCTAATTACATTTTGGCATTCCACGTTGCTTGCTTATCTCGAGCTCACTCCTCACTCCTTCTCAAATACCGACTTCTATGGATGGTTTTTTTACCTACACTGCAAGAAATCAACATACATTTTTTTAGTATTTAATTTTGTATTATTAGTGAAAAGTTGACACTATTAATTAACCAAATAATGTGATTATCTATACTATAAATTAGTAGAAAAAAATGTGTTTGTAATTGGTAAAAAAAAATCTAAAATTTGGGCCAAAAATTTGTGTTTGAACGCCTATTTAATTAAATTTCGTATCATTCCGTAGAACTGAAAATTGTAGATCAAAATATGTCATTGTTTAATTTTTATGAATTCCTACTATTAAGTCTACTATTAAGAACAATTTTAGCAAATATTTCTCAGCCATTTTCTTTCAGTGTAGCTCTTTCAATGACTTTTAGCTCAGCCTTTGAAATTTTTTGGCATGGTCCACATGGCATGGCGTTTGCTTCATTTGACAGTCGCTTGAATGGAGGTTGGAGCTCTGTTTGTTAGCTTTATCTGTTCGCTTTTTAGCCAAACCCCCCGCACCGCCACCCAAGAGGCTCCTTGGCCTCGTAGGCCTTTAAGCTGGCAACAGGTGAAAATTCTCATTTCATTTTGGGGCTAAATCAACTGTGAAAAAATTCAAATGCCTTATCAGCTTAAGCTTCTGCTTCAATGGAGCGCTCAGCCAATGAAAGCTGCCTGTCCGTGTCGTGTCTGTGACTCCTCTGGGTGCTCTGTGTGTGTGTTTGTGTGTGTCTATGACTGTGTGTCTCTGTGTGCTTGTGCGCGCTTCTGTTGCCCGTTACATGATGAGCTTTTTGACTTTTGTTTGCCTGCTGGCTTTTTGCGGGAATACAGCGCCAGCCGCCAAATGAATGCAAATGAATAGGAAAATGTTTAAAATTGCAATTGAAACTGTAATTGAGTGGAGTTTTGAACGGCGGCGGGTTGGTGTTGGTTCAAGGGTGGTGTGCGTGGGATAGGGGCGTGTGCTTAAAGCTTCAGGCTGTGTTATCTCTGCGTCTCTGTATGTGTGTGTGTTCTCGAGTGCGAACATTGAACAGATTGTGAGGACATTTTCATTTTGTGGTTAGTTTTTTTTTGTCAGATAATAATCAGGGCAGAGGCAGAGGCAGAGGCAGAGGCTTGGGGTAGGTTTCTCCCCTGAGACCGAAACTGGGTTAGATAATAAATTGATATTCCGCCAGTCACTTTTTTGTGAGGTGAAAGGTAATCGAATGCTCTTTCCATTTAATGTAAAAGTTCCCTTAAATAAAAGCTTCGTCCGCTGGGGAATCTTGAAGTGAAATAAGGGAATAAGGACTGGGATTAGATGGAAGCATGATGGAGTGCAGATGAGTGTGTGGGCGAGTGTCTTGTGTGTGTGCGTGGGGGTCTAATAAATGATAGTAGATAAACAGATTTAGAGCCCAAAGTGCGCCAAAGAATGTCATTGAAGATCATTGAGATTTTGATAAAGAGATTTAAGCAGGTCTGGTAATTCCTTGGCATTGAAAGCTTCCAAAAACGGGTTGCCACAGAAATGTTCTCCAGGTATTGTTATAATATGTTTGCCATTCATAGATCTCCCCAGTAATCCCCAACTATTGTGTCTGCGTGATGACAGTCTCGAGTTTGTACCAAAACAATTGCAAACCACTTAAAGTGCACTCACTCTCTATCCCCCGATCGATCCCTCTGTAAACTATATTACGTAAAAGTCAGTCAGCGAAAAGCCAGCCAGTGAAAGACCAGACCATTTATCATCTAAGTATGGAGTCACCGACGACGACGGAGCAGGGCCCAAGCGGAGTGCATATTAAAAGTAAAAATTTGTACTTTTTTTGTGCCTTTTTGCCAAATCATTGCTCGGCTATGAATTTACTTTCTCAAAGCAAAAATGCTAACCCCTTTTAGCCATCGCCCCACCACCCCACTACCCCCTCTATCTCTACTGGGGGAGGGAGGTATCGTCAAAGCCAGGCGCGTGCATTGAACCGCCCAAGTTTGGCCCAAGATCCAAAAGAAAATACAGAAAGGAAAGAAAGGTGGTCGAAGACTGGCTAAGGCAAGGCTTTAAATACTCTTAAAGATTGAGTGGGAAACTTAGTTTTCAACAATTCATTCGAATTTCTGTATTTTTTAGATTTAGAATTACCTGATTTATAAAATAATAATGGTAAATGGGCTTTGTCTATCATTTAACCTGTTTGCACGTTTAAAAGTTGTATTTTTGAGTGTAATCTTTTAAATGGAAATTTATCTGACATATTTAAATGCTTGTTGGCTCAGAAATCACTAACTTTTTTCATGAACACTCCCAACTTCCTTGAAAATCGAAAAGACCCTCCCCTAGGCAAGAGTAAACCAAAAGCGAAAGGTGCCGCATCGCCTCGCTTATTATAATGGTCCGGACTCCGGAGTAAGTGGAGCTGCAGGGAATGTTGCTGCTGGAGCGGTGGTGGAGAGCGGGTGTGCCCCAAAACAAGTTGCACGTACTTGAATGCGCTGCGAAAGGGAAAAGTCTGCAGCCACGAAAAACTCACTTGAATGGAAAGACACAGAGAAAGAAAAAGCCGGCAGAGAAATAAAGCAGCAAAAAATACACCCAAAAACAACAAAAAAATGAAGCAGGAAAAAATGAGGAAAAAACCGCAAATAAATGTCACGAATGAAGTTTAAGGAAAGGCGAAGCAACAATTTCTGCCCCAAGGGGTGTGATGCAGGGGGTGCAGGGATGCAGGGGTGCAGGCTGGTGGGGGAAGGGGGTGAATACAGGGCGAGCCAGACCCCTGACAAAAATAACAGTGCGGAAAATCCGCTCAGCAAAGCATAAGAGAAGTAGAAAAGCAAAAAATTAAAGAAACTCCAAAGCGCTGGATAAGTTTTTCCAGCGAATTGTTCAAGTGTGTGTGTGTGTGTGTCTCTGTGTGTGTGTGTGGAAAATCCCGCTGCGACTATTTGCCTGCAAATGACTTTGAAAGTGCGCATTTATTTCAATTCTTTTGCTGTAAGTGGTGCAAAGGGAGTGGCCCTGGCAGTGGCTGTGGCAGTGGCAGCAACAGCCACAGAACACAGCTGTCCTTGTGGCAGTGGCAACAACAGCTGTCGCCGGTCGCCTTTCGCCTTTCGCCTGTCCCTGCCAGCCACATCCTCCCAGCCGAAGTTACGTCAAAACTAATGAAGCGTTCAACTGCGAATCTGGTTCAACTATTTGATTAGCTCCCAGCCATTCCCTGGCCATTCAACAATGCCACAAATTTTGCACAACATTTCTGCCACCCCCCCGCGAGGTCTAGTTTTTGTTTTTTGCACCTTTTGGCTATTCGAGGAGTCTGTTTTCTCGACTTAGTGGGGTATTTGGGTTCTGTATGACACTAAAACGTGGAAGGAACCACTGAATTCGATAGGGATCCTTAAATATCAGTCTCTAGGGTGTGCTCTAGTCGTTCTGTTCCCCCTGCTGTTTCTTGATTTTGTTGATTTGCAAATCAGGATGTTGAGGCGTCTGTCAAAAGTTCTCCTTGCCACACTTCCGCTTGTGGATGAAATTGGCGTGAAATTTGCTGTTTTTTTTTTGTTTTTTTTGCTGTTGGTTTTCCATTCCGGATGGAGAGAAAAGAGGGAGAGCTGCTTCAGGTAGGACACAAATTTCCTTGTTGCTGGAAACGGAATTTGTTTATTTCTTGTTGTCGTAAATAGATTTGGAATTGCATTTGCTTAGCAATTGACAAATTTCGTGCGGAAATTAGAATAAAAGCAAGAAGGAAAATATGGTAGGGTGCCATGGCATTGCTGGGAATAATTGGAATTAATTTAGGAAAAGGGGGAAACAATAAAATGAAAAGTAGAAAGTACCGCCCACATAGAGCTGGATTTTCTTTCTTTAATTAACCTCCAAGTCAAATAAAACCAAACGAAATTCTCCCACTCAAAAAGTCTTTAATTTCGCCGCTTAATCAAGGCTCTTCCCAGTAGGCAACCCTCGCGATAAACTCTTCCTGATCCACACGCTCTCATGCTCTCATGCTACCACAACCACCCTCATAGTTAAACAATTAGCGCATACAAAAAAAATAAAGAAAAGTGCAGAGTGGGGGTGAGTAGGGGAGGGGCGAAGAAAACGTCTTTCAGTCACGCCAAAGAAGCGGCAAATGCTTGAGGCTTGAAGCTCATTATGTGAGCAGCCATGGGAAAGGGAGCGGAAGAAAAACCAAATAGAAATACTCCTACCACCACGAAAAGACTAACCAGGGGAGCAACGAATATGACATACCCTTTAACTTGAAAGGGTAAAATATTTACTCAACTTGGCCTAAACTGTGCTGCAGATTTTAGACAAATAATTTACATATTTTTCAACTTCTTTGACAAAAAATATATCTATTTTCTGTAGTGTAATTTCTTTGCCATTTTCTTTTATTTTTCCCTTCTTTTGATGCCACGCCCATTTTCAGATGGGTGTCCCCCCAACAGGTGTTTGGTTTGCTCTAGTTGCACCTGGAGTTTCTTTTTCTTCGCTTTTCATTCTGGATTTCCAAGCGCATGAAAGTATGCAACGATTTTCCCACTTGCACGACACAACAACAACTGTTAATTGAAAAGCGTGGCTTTCGCCTCTCACGGCATGGGCCTCCCTCGCGTGACGCTAATTTTTTCGACCCTGGAACAAACTTTCCTAATAACTTAATAACGTAACGTAACGTCGTTGTTGTTGTTGGTGGCTGTGTGCATAGCGGAATGTATTTTACCTTGAGGAATTTCCCAAATTAAAAATCAACAAAGTGAAGGCAAACTTTCACAACTCAATCAAAAGAATATTGTTTTGCCTTGTGTTTATTTTTCTAGGGCAAAGAATAGCAGAATTTATATATTTTTTATTTCACTCAAGTGTTTTGGGAGTTTTCTTCTGGTTTTGGGTGTTTCTTTTTGGGATATGATTTTTGATATTTTCTGAGAAAATTACATCGAGTAGAGAGAGTTATTAAGTTTTTCAACTATGAGAAAGAGTTATAGAAAAACAAGTCATTGGAAAAGGATACAAGGAAAATCCACAATCAGTTTACATCTACATTTACAGCTACATCTACATCTACATTGAAACGTGTTGGCCAAAGTGAAAAGTTAATTAAGAATAATACAAAAGCTCGCGAATTAAAATATCAGGAAGACCACTTATATAGAAACTATGGAATAATACAGCTTGCTTTTTTTCTCTCTCTCTCGCTCTCTAAAAAAGGACTTGCATTAGTTTCGAGTCCGAACTAAAAATTCCGCTAAAACCTAAAGACATTTCGCAATTTCGTAGTTTGCTCCCTTTCTTTTTTCTATTCGTTTCTTTTTTTTTTTTGGCTTATTTAATGGTCAGAACTGGCAGAAATTTTCATTTAAAATCACGTAAATTCTTGTGAATTTAAGCACGCACTTTGGCCCTGGCTTGGGGCAAGGATGGAAGGATGGCAAGGAAAGCTGGGTCCATGCTGGAGCAGCATGGAGGGCGAAAAAGAAAAGAAAGGACAGGGTCCGGGTCCGGGTTGGTATACCCTGGTAAAAGCAGCCTGCAGCCGGCGCCAGTAGCTGGATGGTGGATGCTGGATGGTTGGAGCTGGAGCTGGATGCTGGGAACTGGGAGCTTCCTCACTGTAATGCCTTTGCCGCTCTGACTGCCAACTAAATGTCAGTTAGAGCTCTCCCCTCACTCCCGCCTTGATGGCTGCCCCTCCGATCTATGTCCCAGCATTGCTTGTACATGCATTTCAGCTTAGGGCACGGGCCAAAATAGCGGAGAAACGGTGAAGGGGTGGCAGAAGAGGGTGAGGAAAAACTGAGGCACGCAGTTTTCCAATGCATTTTCATTGTTAAGCAAACATTTTATGCTACTGCTGCTATTAGTGACACTCGTTAGCATGTTGCCACCCGGCCACCCGGCCACTCCACCCTCTACCCTTTTCTCTCTCTCTCTCTCTCTCTCTCTCTCTCGAAGGATCTCCCACCCCCGTTGTGCAAATATTTTGCTTACAATATACTCGTTTACTCGACATGCATATGCATATTTTCCTAACATTAATTTGATGCGAAGCGTCGAGCGAAAAATGTCAGCACGTTTGTCACGGAGAGAGAGGAAAAGCGAAAAACCGTCACAAAAAAGAAAAACGAATGCAGGAGGAGTAGAGGGTGAAATGGTGGCAAAGGAAGTGCATACTTGTACTCATACTGGCATAAAGGGGGGCAGGGGGGAAAAGTGTCGAGGTAATGGGGCAGCGGCAAAGTGGGCATGCACAAATTTTAGTTTAATTTTTTATTGCAGGCAAGGACTTTGTCGGGGGAAAATGGCAGGAAAACTGAAAGAGAAGTAGCTGTGAGTAAGTTGGTTCCAACATGCGGTCAATTTAGGGTAAGAAAAGTGGAGGAGAAGGTAGAGTTTGAACAATCAAATCAATTAATATTTGACAAGCAGTCTATAGATGTACTCGTACTTTATTTACTCACTAATTAGCTAATGGCTGACAACGTCTTTTGCCTTTTAATTTCCATTGAAAAATCCATTTGAATTACAAGCCAATTAAAGAAACAGTAAAACCATCCTCCAGCTTGCCCCTTACTTTCAAAACCTCTTTCTTTTCCTTCCAACATTGCATCATAAATTGGCCACTTATTTACGACTCCTACTAGTACTAGTACTAGTCATAGTAATGATGACTAGTTAACAACGAACTGCAACCACGAATATACATAAAAACTGCATAAGTAAAATGTTTATGGCTGCAATCTGGCGAGTGCGGATAACTTTTGGAGTTGGCTTACAAATGTATTTCCCCGAAAAATAGTTGAATATAAATTTTCTAATGCTCATATTTATAGGTGCTTTTCACTTTCGTCGGAAAATGTTTTTGCTGCTGGTTGTTGGTTGTTGGCTGTTGGGGGCGCCTGCATCTGCACTGATTTGCAGATTTAAGAAAAAGTTTATTTCGCGTTGGGAAACTGGGGCAGCAGCAAGGTCGTCTAGGGGGAGGGTGGTAGTAGTAGTGTAGTGGTTGGAAAGTTTAGTGAAATGCAGTGGAACTTCTATGATTTGATTGAAGGATTAAAATATTTATTTGAATTTTGTTACAGAGTTGATGTTTTTCAACCTTCTGGTTTACCTTTTCTCCTACTCAATGTCCACCCTTGGGGGCCCCGTTTTCCCTGAGTTTTGGAATCTTCTTAGAGGATTTCTTTCTGTTCTTTTGTGTGCTTCTCCTTGCCATTTGGCATATTGTTCTCTTAAGATGATTAAATATGCTCTTATTGATATTTTCCTATTCAATTGTATGTATTTTGCGAAGCATCTCTTTATATTTCTTTCAATATTGTTTCCCATTGATTTCGTATAAGCGCATTAGAATTGTACAAATTTTGCTGTTTAAATTGAGCACAACAATGCGACGCAGGAGAGAACAAATTCACTCCTCCGACAATGGAAATGGAATGAAATTAGTTTTTGTTCTCAATTTTTGTTTACGAGTTCTTTTTAACTGCCTTATTTGTTTTTTTTTAATGCCGAGATATTGCATTGGAAGCGGAACGGGACAAACAGAGCCATCAATCTGTGAGATATTTTTGTGCGCTAATGCAATAAAACGCGAACATTTCGTGAAACGTGAAAATATTTCATTAGTCACCTTTTTTGTTGCCTGCTTTTGAGCGTTTCAATTTAATGCGAGCCTATCAAGTATGCGCCATGTGGCACTGCGTTGTGCTGTGGTACCTGTCAAATGGTGTCACAAACTTAATTGCAAATTTGCTTAAATAATGGCAAATTCATTGCGCTTATTCGCTCTCTCTGTGTGTTTTTTTTGTCGGTGTCGTTGTGCATATTTTGTTGAATCAATTTCCGCTTTGGTTATTTAAATCATGAATTTATGTAGTTATTTTTAGGGTTTATTTGTATTAAAATGTTCATAAATTCATTTAAAATTAATTATTATTATAATTGGTGCTAATATTTACCGTGAATATTTTCCCATCGAGTGATTGAAGATTGATTATATTCAATTAAATTCAATTGGCGTATGATTAGCCCGTCAGTTTGTTTCGTTTAGATAGTTTCTCTTTGGAAAACTGCCTAAGAATAGGTTTTTACTGCCTCCATTAAAAACCGAATCTTTTCAATCTTTATATCTCACAGATAACGCTCTCTGACCTTTGCATTTCAAATGCACATTAATCAGAAACACAAAAAATATACACACACACAATATTTGTTGGCCCGTTCCTCGCTTTGGGTTTTTATCGCCTTTTTGTCTGACTGCCAGCCAGCCTTTTGCCTGCTGCTGCGGTTGTTGTCCGTTTGGACTTTTGGCATTTTCGCACCAGCCATCGCATTGGCATGTAATTTGCCTGCATTGTTATTATTGCTATTGCCATTGCTATTGATTGTTGCCCTGTCCGCAAAGTATTATGTTTATTATGGCGGTTTTACTTTTTATGCACGCCATATTAATGTGGCCAAATTATCGGTTGCAGCAGGGTGCGGAGCGACAGAAGTTATTTATTTGATGTGCTTCAAATTGTATGAAATTAATAAAAATCAAATCAATGGATTTCCAATTGAGTTGGGAAGTGGCCATGGAAGGCCAATTAAATCTCGACTCGAAATGGTTTCATCTTTCACTTCATTTTATTTTTGGTTTGGTTTCGTGTTGCCTTCAGTTTTCAGCTTTAAACGGAAACACTCGCGCAATCTTCTTCAGAACATCTCTCATGCCCCACAAGAGGTTCAAGGTTAGGCGGCCATGGCGCCATGCCATTGTGTCAGCTCTTAACAGCAGACATGCCTCATTTGGCCCCTAACCTCCGCTTCACACCTAACTACACTCACATACAAGTCGTATATATGTATATATATAGCTCTGCTCATTCACACCAAATCTGAGGTCAGAGTCATCATTTCAGGCCATAGCTCATCTCGCTGGTTGGGTATGTCCTTCCTGTTCTCCTTCCTTCCTTCCTTTCAGCACTTTTAGAACCTGTGTAAATACATCATAAATAAATAATAAACTGACTGTGCTTCCTCCACCTCTGCAGAGCTCTGCTGCTGCTGCTGTACCTTTCATTCCCCGTTTTCTATTCATCGTTTTACCATTTCCTTTCTTCAGTTTATTAGTGGTGGTATGGAAGGGGGAGAGGTATGGAAGGGTATTAGTACTGTAACAGGTGCGATACCGGAGACTATTTACTATATTGATTTGCTATAGATTTCTTCTTTACTTGCATAAATATCTGGTTTTCTAATACAACAAAAACCAAAGTATTGAGATTTGGTTAGGAAAATTCTGTTTCTATTTTTACTTATTGTACAGTATTGTATTTCTTTGGATATTATTTTGGTAAATTCCGATTCCGATTAAAGAGTATTCCCTTAGTTATTAAATCACTTGCTGTTGTCGGTCCGTAAATGGTTTCTCTCTGTTAACACCACTTCATTAGCTGACGGCCATGCCCGCTGGCCTTATATTTTTTGGTCGCTTGCATTTTAGATCATCTCCTCTCAAACCATCCTCAATACCCCTGACCTATCTCCCTACCTCCCTCCCTCCCTTCCTCTCTCTGTCTCTTTCGACACTGTGGCCTTTGCCTTTGGGCGGTTTTTGGTGTGTGTGTGTGTGTGTGCTCTTTTTGGGGGGGGGCTTTAAATTATAAAGTGTTAATGGCGCTTTAATAAACCGCTAATTTGCTGGTAATCTGACCCGAACAGATGAGATGCCATGCCATTATGTGTGTGTGTGTCAGTGTTGGTTAACGAACTTTGGTTGCCATAAATCGCTAAAAGCTTTTCCCTTTCCGCTTTCTTATCGGTCGCCATCTCTCTCCTAACAAACGCACACACACAGAGAGCACACTGGCCCTCTTTTCTCCACCCACAAATCGTTCTCCTACTCTCATTTATTCAATCCATTTATTCAGTGGGCGTGGCTGGTTGTGGCCAAAGCATAATTGTTGCATTTTACAGCCAAAAGAGAGAGAGAGAGAAAGAGTATTAACAGTGTACTGCAGCTGTTGTTGTTGTTGCTTGGGCTTAATTATTGCCAGCATTTATTTAATTGAGTTTAATCTTGCTGTATGATTATTTTGTGCATTTAAATTCGCTTACTTTATGGCAGTTTTCGGCTGGTCAGAAGCAGCAGCAGCAGCAGTCGCTTCGGGCTGTTTAAAATGGCCAATTTACCGCCTCTGTGTGGTTGTTCTTGATTAAAGTTTTAGGCGAACTGCTGCCACAGTTTCAGAAGCATTCTACACTACCCTACACTAATTGCATTACATGCCCTCCCCTATGATTACAGTTTGAGATGCACTATGGATTGGGGGCATTGCAATTTAATTGCTCGAAAGGGGGACAATCATCGCAGTTCGGAAACGGAGAACATGTTTGGCTTAATTGCACAATGTTAAGGATTATGTCAAGGATATTAGGCAAGGATCCGCTCTTCCTTAAATCCGCAACAAGCTCTTAAATTCTTGGAATCCATGTGTAAGCCGCTTATTAGAGTGTTTTTATTCAATCACATCTTTTGCTGCTAATTATTTCAAGTACATAAAAATGCTATTCTTAGAAAAGCAAAGTCGCAGGGATATTTTACAGTCGATAGTTGTTCTATTTGGGTAATATTTTCCTGACGACTAAGAGAGGCATTCGTAAACTCCACTTTATTCTTACAATAAGCTTCCCATAATACTTAAAGACTATCTTTCATCTCGACAAGAAGGAAATAAAACATGGACTTGGAGACCTGCGAGAACAACTTTTTCTTAGAGTAGAACTTCCATGAAATGACCCAAGTTTACCGCCATGAATTGTGCCTTCAATGGGCCTCAATTTGTCAAGAATTAAATTTATGGTTAAAAAAATGTTGTGAAACGACTAGAATTGAGTTTTCGGTTAAAAAAATGTTGTGCAACGACGACGACCCAAAACTATCTTATATAACAGAGAGATTATTAAATACATAAACGAGACAACGTTGTCACTGCTGAAGCCAGTGAGCCATATACATAATTACAATTAATTACTTTCCTTTTGATAATACTCCAGGATGTCGTTTGGCAGGTATGAAAAATACTTTGTCACATTGCCAGGAAATTGAGTGAGCTCACAGTGAGGAGTCTCACAGTCTCTCAGTGTCACTGGGGACAGGCTGACGGAGAGCTGGGGCCAAGGAGGCTGGGGTGAAATCTAATTTTCTTTTGCCAACCCTGGAGAAGTTTTCCCTCAACCAACTTGACACTGTTCACTGGAAAATATGCATGGGAGAAACTTCAATTTAGTTTGGAGAAGATGAAGTTCGTTATCTCGATAGGTTGCTTGATTGAATAAAAAAGTTCAAGAGAAATTGAAGTTTAATTTTTTATAATTTACATATAACTTTATTGTTAAACTGCTCTGAGAGTTTTAAATTTAGTAGATTTTTCAGGAAAATTCCCACTTAAATTCTTTCGAGATTTATTTAATTGTTGTCTCTTTTTTTAGCATTTCTTTTATAGCTACTTTCCATTCCAGCTGCTGGCATATGTCTAATGTCAAACAATTTCTAATATAGCCAAGCGGAAGCAAAGCCCACCGCAAAAAAAACACCTCAACAGAAATCCCACTCCCACGACAAAAACCAGAGCCAACCTGGACTTAGTCCTTACCTGTCCTTTATGTGGGTGGTGCAGGGATAGAGGGGATGGGGGAGGGTGGTGCAGGGATAGAGGGGATGGGGGAGGGTGGTGCTGGGTGGAGGAGTACATTCTACGTCAGCGTCAGCGTCAATGTCGTGGTCCTGCTCATCGTCATCCTCATGGCGTGCCTGCATGCAATTTGCAAAGGACAGACAGACAGACTCAGACCGAGACCCAGAACTGCACCTAAACAAAAGGAAGAGCGCTGCACGTCCGTTCATTCCTCACCCACACAGTCCATCCAAATCCACCCAGTCATCCTCCCATGCACCCTGCCATCCTTTTGTGCATTCCTCGTTTTTGTCATGCCATTTTGCCATTTCCGTAGCAAAACAAAAGTCAACTAAATCTCTTGTCACTGCGCTTCCTCTAGGCTCTTGGTCAGAGAGCGACTAGAGAGAACCGAGGCTCTGGAGGACTCTGGCAGCCTGAAGTACGAGCACGACTACGACTAAGTGTGGGCGGAAGGTACAGCTAAAATAAAAAATTTCCCTTTGCCCGTGTGAACCTTGAAGCAGTTAGAAAACTTTTTAGGTTTCATTCCTTTTCCTTTTTTTTTGGTGGGACCCCAGGAGGAGCAGCTCTTTCTTTCTCAAGGTACCAGGCATTTGCTGGGGCAGGTGACAACAACACCAAAATCCGGCTCAAAAGTTGATCTAGGCTAAAAATAAAGTCAGACTTTGGGACGGCTTTAAGCTCATGGAGGGATTGTCTCGGTTGGTAAATGGGAGATGGATGAGTAGGTGGTCTGATGGCAAGCTTGAATGCAACTAATTGAGAGACGACAGAAGCGTTGACGTCTTTTGGGGGAGCAATACATCATCCTTGCAACAGATGCTTCAGTTTGGTTTATTAAATTTTGGGGGGGAAATCGATGGCTAACGAAGGCATGGAGAAGCTTAGATGCTCTATAGAATAAAAGAACACATCAATTATTGATTTACATGAATGGTTACATAAATTTGATATCACATGAACATAATATTATAGTTTAAACATTTCAAGATTGATTAGTTAAACTGTAATTTCCCAACTAATAATTGTATATTTTCTCTGACAGTAGGAGTCGGATCAATCAATATAGTGATGGATTATTCAAAGTTGTACAAAGACTTAAAATAGCCACAAAACTAAACCATTTCCCAAACTCCTGGGTACTGGCACGTGTCCTGAAATGTTTTGCTCATTACTCGCCTGATGATCAATTACCCAACCGGATCACACAACTGCCATACTTAAAACCCCGAGCAGTGTATCCTGGAAGCTGTCACTAAGCTGATAAGTGGCACAAAATGGCATCTGGCATTGACATGTATGGATGCGCCACCGCCTGCCTGTCTGCCGCGTCGGGGGTTCTGGTTAACGAGCTTACGAGGACTCGTCTCCTCTTTTGAGAACCATGCTGAGTAGAAAGCTTCCCATCCGAAGATGTCGTGTCCTGTACGTGCCGCACATTCTGCACACTTATTTAGTTCAACATATCCTATCCCATGCAGTAAGATGTGTATATATATTGGCTCCTTTCAAGCCATCAGCTTATGTGTGTATATGTGTGTGGGTGTGTATGTATGGCTTCATGGAGAGGGTCTCAATGTTTGGGCTTTTGTCTTGTGCATCCGAAAAGTGCATCCTGGGCTACGAGGGGAGCTGGAAAGTCATGTCAATGACAGACGGGTTTCTGCTTGGAGGAAAATTAAATTCGTTTTTGGGGTTTTGTTAATAATAATTTCCAAACTATTGCCATTAAAAGTTGATCAAATATTTCTTTTAAAATTTCCATAATTAAATTCCGTCATTTCCTATGCACGAGTAAGAGCACAAGTAGATCTTGAATCCATTAAATGTCACACAACAGTTGTGCCCACAGTGGTGGAGTGCATCAAAATGCATCAAGCCATCCCAGAGACGGAGAAACAGAGATACAGAGAAAGGGAGTAGGAGTGGGAGTGGGAGTGATTTGCATCTCTTTGGCTATCTCTTTCAATCTGCCGCTTCCTCCAAGCTGCAAGCTAGCGACTCTCATGTGACAACCCTGGAGAGGTTGTCTCCATCTCAAAAGTTGCATTGCGTTTGCCCCGTCATCGTGTTGTTTTCGTGCTTAGGCAGCTATCATAAATTGTTGCTTAAATTGCATATCATACGATGACATCAAATGACAACGTTGAGCCCTCGAACCTCCTCGAGTCTCCTCCGCCACGCGGTTCTCTGCCCACTGGCAAAAAAAAATCCATCAAGATTTGGTGTTTTTTTGTGTTTTTTTTTTGGGTTTTCGGCCAGCCCAGGAGATTCACCCGTCACTCTGGGACCGCCTCTGGCTGTGGTTTGTTGTGACTCTGAGTGTAGTGCTGCGGTAGCAGGTGACGCATTCGCTCGGGGCAATGGGTGCCAGCTAGCGATGGGTGCGTTTAAGGCGGAGATCTCTAAGTGAATGGAATGGCTATACAATAAATTACTGAAATTATCCACTCTTGGGCGTAAGTCCTACCTAAATGAGCAGTAATTGTTGTTGTGACTTAATCAACGTTTTTAAAAAACATGTTTCTTCGGGTAACGTCTGCTTCTGGAAAATCTATACTGCAACATGCCATCTTTTTGGAGCACTACTATTTCAAGATGTAGATTCTGTGAATATCTTTATTGTATAATATATAAACGGAATGTCCGTACCCAGATCTGGAAGTTCTTAGGACTTTAGTGTGTGAAGTTCTTGCGTCTGTTCTTCTTCCATTGAAAAAGGTATTTCACGTGGGTCGAAAGACTCAAGATCAAGACTTTGGATCTATGTATCCAAAGCGTGTCTTCAAGTATTAGTTCCCTCATCATGGCATTGTCTGGGAAGTGATACATACAAATGTATGTATACCCCTATTTTTACACCTTTCCAACATCGTGTCACGGGTCCTACTCTGGTGCGTTTCAGTCACAACAAAGCGGCCCTCTTATCTGAGGAGAAGCTGCATAATTTGCCAGGCGCCCGATCTGTGGGTGCGCAGAAAAATTGATTGTTAGTCATCCAATCGTTCAGTCATTCATTCAGTCAGTCAGTCAGTCCGTTAGGCAGGCAGTCAGTTAGCCAAGTTTGTTGCCTGCCAACCACTCCAATGCGGGCTGTCACATCATCAGCATCATGATGATGATAACGACGACGACGACGATGATGATGATGATTCCGATCATGGGCCAAACGTAAATGTAATTAACATGTCAAAGTGCTGACAAACTTCAAGCCTTTTGTGCAGTTTCTTCAATTGCGGTTTCTGTTTTCTGTTTTGTGCTTATTTATTTTGCTTTTTCGTTTTTTGAAAATGTGTCAAGGCAGAGATCAGACAAGAGAGTTCAACGACAAGAGCCACCCAGCACAGCCACAACAACAGAAAATTTAGCTTTTGACTAAGAATAATACTGGCCGCAATCAAAAGCAAATCGCAGCTCATTCGCCCCCTTTCTGGCAACGTCAGAGGTCTTGGCCTCCAGTGGCCTCTATCGAATGGTAGGAAGGTTGCAAAAGTCCAGGCCCACGCCTAAAGGTTTATTATTGGTTTTTGTTTTTGTTTTGGGCTTTTCCTTTGTGTATACCCGGTAAGCGTAGACTACAGGGGTATATTATATTGAGGGTACGGGTGAGGGCAAGAAGAGTGTCCAATTCATCTGCATTTCGGAATATGTGGGATTTAAAGGGATCCAACTTGTCATGTAGTCGGGTATCTTGGTAGCTAGGATATCCCATCATTTTAAGGATACAATATGGACGTTTTTATTCAGTTTCTTATTAGTTTTCTAATGTATGCAGGTTGTAGTTTTATATTTCTTTATTTTTGTATTACTCTCTATATTACAGTCCTCTTTCGATAGCTTCCTTCTGTTTTATTCCCTTTGTATAATTTGTTTTTGGCTTGGCTACAGGGTACAGGGTATCCCCTTAGTCGGAATAATATCGACTCTACTTACTTATAATTCCTTTTTGTATTTCTTTTGCCATCTGTTGTGGCTTATTTATGACAAAGGTACTGCGAGCCAGTGAGATGACAGCCAGCGCTGATTGCCCACAGCTTCGGCACTTCATTTAATGAGTTTTCATTAGCACGCAAATTGATTGCGGTAGCTTGCATAATTTATATACATTTATGTATAAATATATTTCGCAACATCAGCATGGTAGAATATGGTGTTTAAAGATGCTTCATTTTACGAGAGTTTCGCAAAACAAAAAAGGGGGTTTGGCTTGCAGCATTTACGAGATAACTCAATTAGGAACTTGGAAAATTAGTTAAGACATTCAATTTCGATTTATTACTTGGCAATTTTTGGCAAGGACAGGATTTAAAATTTGTTTATTAATTGATAAATTAAAATTCATCGAATTTTTAAGGGATTTAATGGAAAGAGAGATGGTTGATGGAACCTCATAAAATTCTTTATCAAGTGAAGATTTTTCCTATATTTATGTATGTAATAAAACAGTCCCCTTTGAGATCGTTCTGCAAAGGGAATCTCTACTGTAGTACTTATCCATTCAGTAATTTGCGATCTCCTTCTCTTTCTAAGCCGCCCGCTCTTCTACACGGCTCTCGCTCTCTTATGTTGGGTCTCTTAAGTCGCTCTTAGTTTACGGGTGTCTGAACTCGGGACAGAGCAATGGCTGGTAGATGAAGAGAGGAGAGGGGAGGTATCTTCGATGGTCACGCTGCTTGTTCCAATTGAAAAAAAAAACTGGAATTGGTTTCACTGGAAGCATTGGTATGCGATATTCGGAATCACGGAATCAATGGAAGCAGTGGGACCAGACCAGCCAAAGAGGCATACAATAATTGAGCACTTGATCAGCAGGAGAGAGAGAGAAAGAGAGGGAAAGGGAGAGCGAGAGAGAGAGAGAGGGAGAAAGGTATAGAGGTACAGAGAGAAAGAGTGGTTGTAGAGAGAGAGAGAGCGGGATCAACAATGAAGGCATAAAAAAGTAATAAATACAAAAAGAAAAAACACTGAACTGAACTGAAACCAAAGTGTCTTTGGAGGGGGCAATGGAGGGGGAAAGTAGGGAATGTGTTAGGGAGAGGGGTTTGAAAAAGTGGGGGGAGAGCGAAAGAGAGTGTAATGAAAAGAGAGGAGAGACCGATAGACAGAGAGAGAGAGAGAGAGAGAGAGAGGGTGTATGTAAGGTATGTAATGTTGTTTTAGTTGTTCTTGCTGCCGCTGCTGCTGCTGGTGCCACTGCCACTGCTGTTGAATC
Organism: Drosophila algonquin; assembly: GCA_035041765.1. Taxonomy (NCBI): domain Eukaryota; kingdom Metazoa; phylum Arthropoda; class Insecta; order Diptera; family Drosophilidae; genus Drosophila; species Drosophila algonquin. Next base: position 1,162,610 of record JAWNKY010001391.1, on the reverse strand, counting down.
AAGCAAACTGAGCAGTCAACAAGTCAACTTTACAGATACAGATTCAGTCACACAGATACAGTCACAGTCACACAAATGCAGATATGTATGTACAGATACACAGATACACAGGCACATGGATGCAAGTGGCAGTTAGTGTTTGTTGTTGTTGGCAAACAAAGAAATCAATGCACACCGAATAGTGCTAAAAGACAAGTACAACGGAGAGAAGAGAACAAAGTGGAAGTAGAAGAAGACACAGAACCCTAAGAAAAGTAATAAGAAGACGACAGAAGAAGTGCCCTTACGAAGAGGCAGAAGTAACAGAAAAAGTGGAGACATCATGACCAAGTAGTCACATCTTCTGCCTACCCCCTACCCCCCGCTGTCCCCCCTCCAATCAAACTTACTGCCAACAAAAAGGTATTTCCAGGCACAGATATGGTCAAAATACTAAGTGCCATAACGTTGTGGGAAAATATATTTTCATTTATTTTTTTGTATTTCTTAAAATTAATGTGAATTAAAGAAATGTGAATTATTCACTGAATACATTAGAAAATAATATCAAATTTAAGTATGTCATCTTTATTTATTTAAGTTGTATCTATATTATGAGTTTCATAGGAAGATCGATCATAAAACAAGTGCGAAATCTTTAAAAAAGGAGAATATTTAAACAATTTCTACAGAACTTAACTGGTTATATATATTTACATTTATTTGCAACATTACACCATCAATGGTGCATGCAGTACATTTAAAAAAGAAATCAAAGGCCTGCAAAGCCAACAATTTCTATTTCAATATTAAACGATTAAAAATTGTATTGCAATATAACATGGGAAACACTTTTTTATTTGCGGCTGAAGTACCAATAAAATTTTAAATACAAAAAGACAGATTAAAACTTGTTTCAATTCATAAAATTCGACTAAAAATAGATTCAAAAAATAATAATATGCAATATACTCCAATCAAAATCGCATGTTTCGTGGTATCACCGAAAAAATGCACATGGAATTCATAAAAATGTGAAAGTTTTCGGCTTATGTGTGACCATTAAAGGAAGTGCAATATTCCCGAAAAATAAAATGAGAATATATTGCCAGAGCCAGAGCCAGAACTGTGTCCAGTAAAATTGAAAATATTTCAATTTAAGAGCAATTGACGTTAGAGTGCTTAATATTTTATCCACAACTGTACGAGTGTTGTGCATCGCTTTGAATGTGTGTTTTTGTGAGCAAGTAATGAAAGCAAAGCACTGGAAAAATAATGATTAAGTCTCTGAAAATACAAACACACATAGCATCACACATACTCGTGCAACATCTAACATAAAAAGAAAAATTAGTCGATGAGGAAAAATCTGCTTGGAAAAAAGCGTGTCGCCTCGCATTGCATGGTCGTGTAAAGGAGGCGGTGGAAAAAGGGGGAGGGACTGTTCGGTTCAAGCGGCGGGTTGTTGGATAAAAATTGGAAAAACTCGATTTATGAGTTTCAATGCAGTTTCCTTTTTTCTCATACACACTCACATGTGTGCCTCAGTGTGTGTCGGTGTGTGTGTGTGTGTGTGTGTGTGTGTGTGTGTTGTCTCCAGTTGGAACTGCATACCAAAACTCAGTTTTCTTGCATTAACTTTGAAAAAGAAGAGAAAAAAATTGATAGATGTGTGAAGAGGGTGGCTTGAAGAGTCTGCCAAGACAGTAATTAAACATTGGCATAAAGTATTTGTTTATTAAACATTTATTTTAGGACATGAATTAAGAGCTACAAATGGTGTAAAGTGATAAAAAATATATGAAAGACTGCCTATTATAATTTAAATTATTTTGAAGGCCATTAAATCTGTTCTAGGCTTATAGTTTTTGGCAATATTCTGATCTTTCATTTGGATAAATATCTTTACTATTTACTTACTATTTTGTAACTAATTCCACCAATTGCTCTTCTCCATTCTCCATCAAAGTTTTTCAATCACTCTTCGTTTAAATCAAGCAAAAATATATATTTCAATAAATAAATTTCTTTCTCTGATTTTCGTTATTTTTTGTTTGAATGATTTAATTTATTTTGAAAAACTTTTTGAAATGTTTAATGGGTTTGACTGTGGTTGTGTGGTTGTGTGGCTGTGTGGTTGTGTGGCTGTGTGGCTGTGTGTGGTGGTGTTGCCTGCCATGTCAGACATCAGGCATTGCCTTGGCTTCCCTTCCCTTCCCTTCCATCTCCGGCAAATCCGAATGTTTGCCGTTTGCCTTTGCTGTTTGCAGTTTTGCGGCATTACAGTTTTTTATGTTCAAATTGCTGGCGATCCAATCGAGCAGCAAACATCAAACAAACATCAAGAGCCGAAGAAGATGGAAAACTGGCTTCCACAAATAAAAAACAGAAAAAAAGTTTGCGCAACACTCGAGTGCATCCTGTATGCAACGGGTTTTTTGGGGCCAGCGAGCAAAAAGTAAACCAAAACTTCGATCGCCATTAACTGGATATTATTTACTCCACACTCCACCACCGACTCCAGCGACTCCGGACCGCTTCACCTCTGCTCTCGTACTGCTCGTATATTAAAATCCAGATCCATAAAAAATCACTTTTAATAAATTTCGTCATAAAAATCGCATTCCACTCTACCTACCTACATATATGAAAAATATATACCTATGGTATACTATATATAAATCTGTCCAGTAAGCGCATAAATCTCTCGCCCAGTCCCAGTCCCTGTCCCTGTCTCTGTCTCTGTCTCTGTCCATGTGCCATAACAATAAAAATAAATCGCTTACCATAGACAACTGGGAAATCCCCAAAATACAATAAAAAAAAAGGGAAAAGAAAAGATACGAAACAAGAAAAAAACAAGAATTTCGCTGCAACTGTTGCACACCTTGTTTCGCCTCGCCTCGCCTTGCCCCGCTTCGGGGCTGTTCTGCTGTGTTCTGGTCTGCTCCATTCTAGGGGATAGACAGCAAAAGTGAGCTCTTCGTGCCCAAGGTCCTATGACAATCGCCGAGCTCTGATTTTGCTGGTGGCAAAAGGGGGGCCTGCCCGGGGGCCACAAGTGAAGGGAGGGACGAGAGTGTTGGAGCAGCTGAGGAGTTGGGGAGTTGAGAGGCGGACAGGCAGACAGAACGACGGGCCGTGAGTGCCATACGTAAACAGCTGAAAAAACCACAACAGATACAACTTTTATTAAAAATAAGATGGGCAAAGCCCTAGATTTCAAAAAGAAGTTTTAATACTCTATGGATCTGAAAGCAAAAGTATTGATTGGCTTTAAGTGACTAGGGGATTAGGGATTAGTACTGTAAAACTTGTTGGACAAATTGTTACAAAACAATAACGTATGTAAATTGGTTTAATAATTGCACTGTATATAAGAATTATTTATTGAAAAGTGCAGATAGCTTGTTCTATATGAATAAAATTTACATAAAAATGCCATAAAGTTGCATCTCATTAGAGAAGAAAGAAAAATTAGAATATATTTCTTAGAATAGTATAGAATATAAAACTGCTCGTTCCATTACTCTTCGATTCCAAATCTCAAGCCCTTAACCGATTGATGATGCCCCATTCGAAGCCAGAAATCAGCTGAGGAAAAAAAGAAGATGCACCACAGTTTGCAATAAAATAAACGGAACTACAAAGACCGAGAGGGACCCATAGAAAGAGAGGGTTATACATATAGATTGAGAGAAAGAGAGGGAGAGGGCGCGAGACAAAGGAAACTTTTCAACAGCTTGCGAAACGAGCGAGCGAGAAACGTGAGCTAAGCCGAGGAAAAATATGTAATTTGCAGTGGATATAACATAAGTACGCGGGGTATACCCATACAGAAACATCTCTATACATACTACATATATCGTATGTGCTGGATACACATGCACAAGATATCTTTACCTATGCTACGGAAGATGCAACAGAGTCGGGGGACAGTAGTCGGATGGATGGGGCCTGGCCATATTGCTGTGTTGCCTTGAAGAAGATGCTGATGCTGTTGCTGCTGCTGCTGTTGCTAGAACGGGCTAAGCTCTGACTTGGGTTCCGAGCGTATCGCGAGGTGAAAGACTACAGCAACAACAACAACAACAGCAACAGCAGAAAAAACACAAAACATTAATTGCATGTGGCAAGACAAGCTGAAGGAGGAGCTGACGAAGGAACGGGGAGTGCACTGATACCAGTATGAGGTGATGCACTGGGGGAAAATCATGCATAGATTGCAAAGATCTGATGATGGTAGATGCCTTTTCTACACTTCTGGAAACTTCTAGGTTTTCGATGGCACAAAAACTTCGTAACGTTTTGATTCCAAATTTAATCTTGTATAAGTCTTGAAAGTAGATATCTTTTTACCATCTGGGTAGTAATCTATTTATAGTTCAATAAATCTTTAAAATTATATGCAAGTAATCACGATTGTTATTTTGAGAAACAGTAATTCTGAAACGCGATAAAATAGTTCCATTTCTTGAGTAATTTTTGAACCCTTCCTGATGTTAGAAGGTAGTTTCTTTTTTTTTGCAGTGTAGTCGGGGTAGGCCTTGCGGTTGCATTTCGTGACGCTGATGATAAGACTCGTAATGATGATGCCGACTTGGTTGGGGCATGTGGAGAGGCGACTCCAGTCAGTCTCTGTCTGTGTCCCTGTCTCTGTCCCACTGATTGGAGCTGCAATTGCCGTGCAGATTGGGGCAACTCTTGCTTGCATTTCATTTCTGTTCGGTGTGTTCGGGGTGCTCGGGGTGTTCACTGTTCACTTGTCCCTCTTCCCTGTTCGCTTGTCTGTGACTGTGACATGAAAAATTAACGCAACGTCGACGGCAACGGCGACGGCGACAGCGGCAGCGGCAGCGACAATGGTGAAAGTTGTGGGCTGCAATCGCATCGCATGCTTTTCAAGGTCTTTCCGTAGGTGTGTTGTTGTACCAACCCCACTCCATCCCACCCCACCCCACCCCACACATCTATCTCCTGTCTCCCTGTCTCTGTCTCCTGGTTACCTGGACTTCCTCGAGCGCTTTTGTGGTTTGTGCAACTTGCGGTAAAGTGTCGAGAGCAAGTGATATTTTGATTGAATTTTGTAGCTTGATACGGACCAAGAGCTGCGGCAATAGATTGGCTTGTTGGTGGTGTTTTTCAGTAAAGGGAATCGATTACAAATTGGGGCACGCTCCACTTCGATTGGAGTGGGCCTGGAGATTTTTAGAGAAGGTTTGGAAAGGAACTGTAATTGAAATTGGATTTTTGATGGTGGGTTGTGTCGTGTTTTGGTTTTTATTTTTGGAAAAGTAGTGATTAAATTCAAGTACTTTCTACACAAATAAAACCAATTATGTTTTTATATAATTTGAACTATTATTTATGAATTACATTTCCTTTATTGATTGCATTTGATCACGTTTTTGCAATAACAAGATATATAATAGGTTTTTAAGGAATTACAGATTGCATTTAATCGATTTCCTATGCCTTAGTCCTGGTACAATCGATAAAAACCAACGATTTTATAGAAATGATCGTTGCATAAACAACCTTTGTTATTTTTTTTATAGAGATATAATGAGTTTTTATGGCATCATTTCTGTTTTTATGAAGCCATATCTAATTTCTTTCTGTTGCAATTACTCTTGGACAATCGATATGCAACGATAAATTATCGTTTACAAGTAATAACACTTTCAAGTACCCTCGATTTCCATCTCCTTGTCTCTCAAGAATTTTTGCATATCTGAACACAGACTCATAATAATATGTGTGCTGGCCGTCAGAGCCATTCGATATGTAAATTACCCCATAGAAAATACCCAATGATTTCCCATTTCACCTCATGTGCGGAGCGGAGCTCTGATTTCCATATTCCTGCAGTGTCAGCTCAAAAACCAAAGCCAAAAACGAAACGAAACCAAGGCAAGTCAAGTGCTGCCGCTCTCTCTCTCTTTCTCTCTCTCTCTCTGTCTGTCTCTCTCATCTGTCAGACCGACAGTCTGCCTGCTTGTCTGCCTCTCCGCCCATTTTTCTACCCAAATTGCTCCAATTGCTAATCACATACACAGAAATCCAAATCCAAATCCGAATCGTAAGCAATGCCAATTGCCCCCAGACAATTCACACATTCCAGGTCCTGGACCGTATACGAATCGGAGTCGAGTCGAGTTGAGTCGAGTCCCCAATCACCATCTCCAATCACCGATTTTCATTTCGATTTCCATTCGCCATTTCCCATTGTCCATGTCCAGTGGCTGACGCATGTCAACACACCCAGGCAAAACTGCAAAACTGCCAAACTGCAACTTCAACTGCAACTTCAGCAATTTGCACAACACAAAACACGAATGAAAAACATCACATCACAGAGCAGCCAACAAAAGAAAAACAAAAATTAAATCATTAAAATTGCGACACTAAAAAATGCCAATTAAACACCAATGGGAATTTCACAGTTACCTCCGCAAAAAAATCTCTCAAATAGATAGATACCACTCCACTGGTACATACATACGTACCAGTCGTAGAGACGGGACGGTGAAAAAAAGTAAAGCAAGAAATTACAGATTACGAAAAATGTCAAAATAGAAAAAAAAAATCAACAAGCTGCTGAAAAATAGTGAAAAAAGTGAGGGAGTCGAAACAAGGTAGCGTCGCGTCGGTCGGACACCCGAACCCAAAACAGAAACCGAGTGAAGACGGAACCGTCTCGAGGAAAGCCACAAATTAGATGTTGAGAGATACACTCGTACTCGTACACTCGTAGTCGTACACCAACCAACCAACTCCCTCTCACAGCCACAATTGCAGCTAATCGCGGCATGAAAGGGGGAAAGGGAAATCACCTCCATCTCCATCTCCAGCTCCAGCTCCACCTCCGTGTTGCTTGTGTCGGCTCGTCGACTCTGCGGCTGACGGCGAAAACAATGTTAACGAAAAATAGCATTTAAGGAGAAAGTGCGCATACCAAAGCCAAAGTTTTACAGTCTAACAATTACAACATGATGACGATGACGCTGACGATGATGGTGACTGGCGCTGTGGCTGGCTGGCTGGTGATGGCGATGATGAAGATTATGAGAAGAAACCAGAAAGAAAAAAACAAAGAACAGCCTACGATCGAGAGATACTCTTTTCAAGCATACTTGAAAGGGTTATGTGTGGTCATTGCTTCAAGCTAGTAAATTCCCTTACATTACCAATAGTAGATACAATTTTCGATAATGATAAAAACTCCGCAGTAAATGATTGAAAATGAACATTTCAGTTCAATAAAAGAATCAAAAAAGTTTCATTCAAGTTTTGTTTTTTTTCAAAATTTATTTGGGGTATTTTCAAATGGTGACCCCGATCATTCGGATATTTTTAGGCAGAATCACCCTGCAGCTATCCCCTAATATAATAGATTGCTTTTTTTATAAAATAATAATTATAATAATAATGTAATTATACGGAGGAAAAAATACAAAAAAAGTTTGACACGCGGGGTCACCAAAAGCAAAAATAAGAACATTTTGAAAACCTTTTGAAGACTACAAAAAACCAAATCCCTTTGAAAGTATATACGGAAAACTCCCAACAAGGGTATTCCATATAGGTCGTATACCCCCATAGAGTAACATATTATTATGAATTAAGCAAGTAGACAGTCGCCAGAGGAGCCACAGAAAGAGGAGGATGAGGCCGGCCCCAACAGCAAAAGAAGTAGCCGAAGCAGCAGCAGCAGCAACAGGAGAAGGTGGAACAAGTTTAAATGAGGTAAAATCCGCCTCGAGCCTATAAAAAAAAGAGAGTGGAGATGATGATAATGAAGAAGACGAAGATGCTGGTCAGCTAAAAATATCCAAGATGCGAGGCAGCATTGCCGATGCATCTGGGAGATACAAAAACGAGTACACCTAACCGAATCAAAAGAAAGAATTCCTCGTATTCTGCCAATTGGAGTGTGCACAGATGACGTTGACACTGAACGATTGGATGGAATGGACTGGAAGAAGTTCAATGACCAAAATGTAATGCAAACTAATAACCGAACTGACCCTCCCACAGATACAAAGTTGCAAAGATACAGATACAGAGAGCCTGCCCTGCCTGGTTGCCTGCCTGCCTGTCAGGCGTTATGATCGCTTATTATGAGTGATAACCAATTGACACTCGGCCAGGACTCTTCCACTCTCAACTCAGTTTTAATTAAAACAACTCGAGCTCTGTGTTGAACGCTCCAAGAAGCAGACAAAGCCGAAGTTGTAACTGATATTCGAAGCAACATCCAAGGGCCTTAAAACCTGATCTTCATTTTATGATTTTCGCATCGTTTTAATTGTCCCACTTTTTTGCCGTCTTACAGCGAGGGTTGACCAGAACTGGCCAGAATAGCTCTCCACAGAGATTGGCAGTGGCAGGGAACCTTGAAAAGTTTTCCTTCCCCTCTTTCTTAATATAGAAAATGAAACGAGTCTACAGCAGAACGAATCGAGGGAAGAACAACCCAGCAAGTGACACTGATTCCCTTGATTGACTTGAGAACTCGTTTGCGCTGTCAGATTGGATAAATTTTAATTACAAATGTGGAAAATATATGGAGAACGTTGGGTAGATAAAAATAGAAGACCTAATGTGCGATACATTTCGATTCTGCCCATTCAATGTAATGCTGTTGGATTAAACTTTCTTAGAAGCTACTTTAACATTCAGTCAATTAAATACACCCCAAAAGTGTGTACATTTCCCTCAAGGCCACATCCATCCAAAGAGTTCAAATCAAGCATCAAAGTTTCTTTTATAAACTAAACATTAAAATCTTTACCCCGAGACACCCCTTAAACTAATTCCTTGATATACTCATATCGACTTCTGACAACACTTCAAGCCAGTAGCCAACAAATCTGCAACAAATGCTTATCCCCCCTGAGTCCCAAAAAAGATCCCAAACTCCGGGTATTGAGAGAACACTTTACGGCTTAGTTGGATGAGGGAGAACAAGCTGAAGAACAAGACGAGAACAAGAGCCGCCAGACAGCCCCGGAGCGACCAACAAAATTCATTCAATGTGTGTGCTAAAACTTTAAAAAACTTCAAACTGCAGTTGGTGCAGTGGGGTGGCGAGCGGGGGAGAGCGAGGGGGAGACCACCAACATTCCATCAAAATATGTAGCACAAGCTGATTCAACGAACCATCTCCTACTCGAGAACAGCAGCCAGCCAAAGGCAGAGCGATAGATGGATTCAGTTTGGTTCGGTTGGATTCGGTGGTTACAGTCGTGGCTCCACAAGACCAGAGTGTAGCCATGTGTGAGTGTATCTATGAGGGTGTTGGTGTAGGCCATGAGAGAGTGTTGGTGTGCCTTGCAGAGTGTTGTTGTTGTAGCTCTGATAGTATTGTGGCAACTTTAAAGGGTGTTGGTGTACCTCGAGCTGCGTGCTAGCGTATCTTTGACTGTATAGGTGTTTCTTTGATTGTATTGGTGCTGCATCTTTGGCAGTATTGGTGTGCCTGTGCATGCCATTTTCATTGCAATATCTCAAAGCCAGCTAGGAACGAGGACAAGCCAACGACATGAATGGCAGCATTTGCTTTGGATTTTCCTCCTTCTAGACAGAGGCACAACCAGTTACAGGAGGTGCGGGGTGCGGGGTGCTCCAGTGGGGCAGCATGGTGTTTGCTGAGAGGGTGTCTCCCTCCATATCTCCCCCTCCTTTTTGAAGTCGAATGGAAATCCAACTAAGCTTCAAACATCAAATGCAATTCAAATTGAAATCTTTACAATGCATACAGTAGTTGCATTTTCGGGGCTCTCTCTTTCTCTCTCTTTTTCAGCACTCTGGTGCTCTGGCGGTACAATGTGCTGGATAGCGTATCTGTATCTGTGGCTGTGCATAAAAGAACTAGCGGCACACAACAGGCACGGCACCCAATCTGTGGAGAAATAGAAAAGACAGAGAGAACGATTTGATGTCGCTGACTGAGGCCCCGGCCCCCGAAGGCAGCAGCAACAAAAGAATCTTGAACTCAAAATGGGTCTCACACAGATACAGGCCAGGCCGCAGAGTCACCCGCTGGATGCACAGATACTCTAATATCTGGCCAGACTAGTTTCAGATGCCTTTTTTTCATTCTCCACCATCCCAACTTGTTATTGCTCTGCCTGCTCTGCTCTGCTCAGCTCCGTTTGACTGTTTCAAATATAGATTGTCTGCATTGCATTTCCAAAGCACATTCTCTCTATCGCTCTCCTCCTCTAACTTCTTTTCTTTCCTTCATTTTTTTTTGCGCAAAGAACATTTATGGCCTGATAACACTCAAACAAGAACAACAACCATGTTGACATAGATATGTTCATTGAATTGGGTTAAGTTTTTTCCACCATCTTCCATCGTCTTCCTCTGGTTGTTGCTCTCGTTGTCGTTGCCTTTGCTTTTCTGTTTTTTTTTGTTTTTATACCCGGTACTCGAAGAGTTTAAGGGTATATTAGATTTGTGGGGATAACGGTTGTGTGTAACGCCCAGAAGGAAGCGTTTCCGACCCCATAAAGTATATATATTCTTGATCAGCATCAATAGCCGAGTCGATAGAGCCATGTCTGTCTGTCCGTCCGTCTGTCCGTCCGTCCGTCCGTCCGTCCGTCCGTCCGTCTTCATTTGCGCCTATATCTCAGAGACCATTTAAGCTAGAGCAGCCAAGTTTTGTATCCAGTCTCCTGTGTGATCACACTACTCCAAATGTATTTCAAAATTTCGCCCCGCCCCTTTCCGCCCGCACAAAGGACGAAAGTCTGTGGCTTACACAATTTTGAAAATACGAGAAAACTAAATACGCAGAATCATATAGAATGACCATTTCTATCAGAGTGTTGAATTTGGATCAGATCGGATAATTATTATAGCTACAATGAAGAAAACCATTTCGAAAGTCATCGTTCCCTCTCGCTCTCTCTCACACGCGGCCCCATCTGCTTTGCCCCTTCTTATTTTTTGACGCCTAGTTCTCAGAGACTATAAAAGCTAGAGCAACCAAACTTTCTATCCAAGCTACTGTGATATCAAACCAGCACGAGTTTGTTTCAAAATTTTGCCACGCCTCTTTCCGCCCCCACAAAAGAAGAAAGTCTGTGGAATCCACAATTTTTAAGATAAATGAAAACCAAAAACGTAGAATCATGGGAAATTACCATATCTACCAGATTGCCGAATATGGATCAGGTCGGATCAATATTATGCCCAGAAGAAAAAAATTAAATTTCAGTGGCTACGCAACACCTGCAAGCGCTGACTCATTCCCTCTCTCTCTCTCTGTCCTAAACACTTGTACGTCTCAAATACATATGTAGTTATACATGTCATGTAGAAATTTAGAAGCAGACGTAAAAATCATATGCAAACAAAATCGGAAACATGTATAATATTCCAAAAATGTACTTCATTTTTTGAAATATTATTTTTTGCCCATTTTTTTAATTTGTCCCTTTTCCGAACATATAAGAAATTGCATCAATCGCAAGCTCATATATGTATGTACATATGTATATACTGACTGAGTACCGGGTATAAGGTAGAGCCGCGGCCTTTGCCGCGGCTCACAACGTTCCCCCTCGTTTGCTTTGAAGATGAAAGATAGTCTTGAATTTGGATTTGGGTTTAGGTTTTCCGAGCTACAATCTGAAAACAACAAAAATTTGACCTTGATCTTTCTGGAAAATATTCATATATTCAAATGATTCTCTTTTTTCTTATCTTTTCAGGTGAGTTTAATGATTCTTTTGCGCCATAACATAAATCAAACACTGATTAAAATAATCAAAACGTCAGTTGGTTAATCGGTAATATGGTAATTATTAACCTGATTTTAAATGCTTATATAATTAAAGAATTGATTATAAATGGTTACACTTTAATATAAATATTTCCTTATACATATGTAAAGTGATGACTGAATAAAGCATCTTTGATGTCACAATCTTTGATCATATTCAAAGATTTTTATTGTATTTTTTTCCCAGGTATTTTAGGTATAAATTTAGAAAAATATGGTTATTTTTTGACTGGAGGGAATATGATATTTAGAAAATAGAAAATTTGTAATTTGTTTCATTCTTCATTGTTCTTCAAGTCGAAAACCTCTAAATTCTCTTCTCTTAAAGGGTTTCTTTCTTTTAATAATTTGCTCCTTTAACTATTGCAAATCTTTTCCATACAATTTCACCCCGTCTATTGCTTAACCCCATAAGCTGTCTGAGCAATCAAGTATCTTATATAGTTTCAAGCTCCAGAGCTCCGTTTGAACTTCAGAGTGATCCCTGGATGTTCGTTCGTTTGTTGGGACCCATCCTTTTGTAAGCATTCGTAGTGCCTGATAAGATCTACAATTTACAGAAATTAGCTCAAATTGTTTCAAATGCCACCCAGCAACAGGGGCAGCAATACACTCGTAACAACTGGAAATCCCACACGCAGATGCTGCGCCTCAAATTGCACTTCTCTTGCCCCAATCTTCCAGCTCCCAGCCTCCTGCTTCCTCTGTCCCGCTCTCTCTTTCTCTTTGTCTCACTCCAATTCTCATCTTTCTCTCCGCTGGTCACACGCAGCGCGCGGGTCCAGCCCCATCCAGAGCTCTGTAAAGTGGCCAGTTTTGGATTCAGCCCCACAGTCCCCCACCCCGCTCCCCCGCTCCCTCTCAGTCCGTACACCCCCTTCTTGGAGGCTACCAGTTTGGTTCAGAACAAGTTGCAATCGCTGCATCGCTAACAAAGCCACTCGACGACTGCAAAAATGTGGCCAATGTGCCCCACGACGAGGCGGGGTGTTGATAGAGGGCAACGGGGAGAGGTTTGTTTGCCATTGGCTTAGAGTGGGGTCTAGTGGGGGGAGGGGTGCGAAACGGAGGAGGAGAGCTTGGTATAAGACAGAGAGACAGAGAGAGAGAGAGAGCGGGAGATTGGCTAACTGGCAATTTGAAGACTTGGCCAAGGCAACTCTGGAGGAGAAGCCTGCTGCTGTTGCTGCTGCTGCTGTTGCTGTTGCTGCTGCTGCAGTTGGTGTTGCCTCCTCGCATGACAAGTGGCCTGCAACTAAATCGTTGCAACAGCAGCAGCAGCAGCAACAACTAGTGGTATTACTATGATTTTGGGACTTAAGAATACCCCTCTAAACAGAAAGCTATACAATGGAAACTGATAATTCGGTAAAAATATTCGGAAAATATTCTTTGTTTTGTTTTCTTGCATAGCTCACCAAATTCAAAGCGTTACAATATACCTTTATGCTCTATCTTATCCAGGGTATCAGAAGAGCAACTTCCACAGCAGCTGTAAGATGAGCTCTGCCACAGAGCCCAAGACCAAGACCAAGACCAAAACCATTTGCCCATTGCTCCTTTCTGTGTAGTTTTTCTTATATCTTAGCTCTAGGTTCTTTTTGTGCATTTGAAATTTATTACCCAGACCAACAATTCAACGTAGAGCAACACACACACACGCACACAAAGATCCACCCACCCATCAGCAGCAGCAGCACCACCACCGCAACTCCCTTCTCCCTCCGTATCCACTCCTGTAGCTCTCCTTCCTTGTGGCTTTATACAAAATTGTGTTGGTTAAAAATAACATTTGATGCAATTGAAATTATGCGTATGCCTTGTGCTAAAATATATACATATGTATGTATGCATATATATCATGCAGCGCCATCTGTTGTCGGCCTGACCTGAATTTGTGGGTGGCAGTGGTTTACATGAGGTGGCGCTTGCATGTGTGTGTGTGTGTGTAATTTTATTTACCATTTACATTACTTTTTTATTGAGTCTGCTCCTTCATCTTTTGGGGAGCGAAGTGCTGCTGAACATGTCAATATGTTTTATGGAAATGTTTGTGGCTGTAATTTAATGGAAATTTCGTTTAAAAATTCCAATTCTAATATTACAATATCTAGAACGATGGCAGATAGAAGAATACTTTCGCTTAAACTGTTTAAAGTTTGATGGAAATGCTAGAAAGCAAAGAAGTTTTGTATATCTAGTCGAAGACTTTATTCAATAGCTGCAATCAGTATCGCCATTATGCGATTTATATCTTAAATTTATAAATGGCTCATCTATTTTCTTTGATCTAAAACACGAGTATTCCTGGAACATACTTTAAGCATTCCATTTCGATCAGCAAAAAATTTGCATTTAAAATAGCATTTTGCTCATTTGCATAGCTCAATCGAAACTTGATTTTCCAATGAATAACATTTGCAATATTCATCCGCGATTAATGAGCAATCAAATGTATTCAGCTTGAATGCAGCAAATATTCAAAAGCAGAACGAAGAGACTTCTTAATCTAAACTCTCTCTTTGTATCCGTATCTCCCACCACTGATTGTATCTATAAGTTGGCCGGGAACAGGTTGCTTTGGCGCTGAACCAAAAATGACCGAAAAATACCGATGGCGATTCAATCAATAGAGGGGAAACACGTGAACTTTGAACTGACCTAGCCCACATACATAGCCGCAGACCGACAGAGACCGAAAGACAAAAAGGGAAACGAATCGTATATCGTATCGAAAAGTGCAACAAGAAGCATGCAACAAGGGAAAGGTAAACACACAGACGGCCACGGACAGCGAAAGATACTCGCACACTCGTGCAGGCGGCAGCAGACAAAGATACATCTATATAGCCGCTGCTCAGATACATTTTTTGGGCCATTTGGTCTGGCACTCGAAATGCAATTGGACGCGGGCGTAGTATACCGCCCCCCACTCCCAAAAACACAAAAAAAAAACATAAAAAGAAATACTATATATTGATTTACGCAACGATAAAATGGCACAGACACAGCCATAGTTTGCACTTCACAGATACAGATACTCTTTTTTCGGTGTAAGATACAATGCTGATGAAATATTGAAATCAATTGCAGGTTTCTGTTTCGCTTTTTTTTCTCTGTTACTCTTTTTGCTTCGTTTTTTTTTTTGGGTTGATTAATTGGCAATGGCCAATGCAAATGTTGTTGGCCTTTTGGCTGAGGCACACAGATACAGATGCAGATGCAGACAGAGCTACAGTCACAGATGCACTGCTGTTACATAGAGTTACAGATACATTGTCAACGTTCCAAAACAGCGTATGGCATACAATTTAAAAATGTATCCAAGAGATACATTACACATTACGGCCATGGCTTGCCAAGTCTTGACTTGGAAATTCCCTTCACTGCATTCTTTCCCACACCATACCAGACAAAGAGCATGCCACAGATATGGAGAGGGAAACGACGGAGCCACAGCGAGAGAGAGGCAGAGGCAGAGGTAGTGGCAGTGGCAGCGCCTGAGAGTTGTGGCATGCAATGGCCAGAATGAGAGAGAGAGAGACACTGCGAATGAGAGAGAGAGAGAGATACGTTTTTGGGCCGTCTTTTGATAGTTTTGGTTAGTTGACTGCAGGGCTTACGACTGACTCTTGGTCTTGGTCCGGAGTCTCAGTCCCAGTCTAGAGTCTCACTCTCAGTTCGCCGTCGCCGTTACCATTTGCATTGTCGTAAATTTTATTAGAGTGTTGCCACCCTCCCCTCCCATTCTAGCAGTGCCCCCCAGCGACTCCCAGTAACATCATCATCCTCATCATCGTGCAGATGGCGATGATGAGGCGACCTAACACAATTTTACTTAGTTTGCATTTTAGCTTATGTCTTTTGTGTTTTACTAACTCATAAAAGAAGATTGCAAGAAAGAAAAAATCTAACACGAAACAAGTCAAGACCTCAGAAGGGATAAACCAAACTATGGAGATACCCTGTAATGGGATTATATATATAAAATCTACATGATGTTCTTCCATTCCTGCATTCCATCTGAAAACCCAATATACCCCGTTGTACTCTACAAGTACCGGGTATAAAAATACCCATAAAACGTTTCGCATTTCAAAGGCCACACATTATTATTACTTGTGCTGCTTCTTCTTCTACTATTTCTTTGGGGTTTTTTTTTCAAAAGTTTTCAATTTATTTTTTGCTCCTTCGCTTCGCTTTGTGCGAGCGTGGGGGGAAAACTGATACGGACTTGACTTGTCTCGCTGACTGACTTATTGTCGGTCGAGACATAGACATTGCCCCAACATAAAAGCCTGAGTTTGTGGCACCCCCCCCGCCCAGAGGGGGGTGCTATGCCCTGTGCTCGGATTACTTTTCATTTTTGGCATGGACCTTCCACCAACAAAAAATGGAAAAGAAAACTGAAAACTGACTTTTTTCAAAGTTCAAAACGTTATCTGCTTGAGCCGCAGAATCATAATTGATAAAGACAATGCTCTCATTTGTATTTTCATAGATTTTCGGCTACTCTCGTTTATTGGTTTTTTGGTTTTGGGTTGGCTTTGGCCCGGATCTCTTTGGGGTTATCAATGGGGTCTAAAAATACGAGTAGGAAGGCAATTATGCTGCCGCACTGACTGGAGGGTCCGCTTTGCTTTGGGTTCATTGGCCAGCCAAAGGTTGATTATTGTCTGCTCTGTAAAACATTTGATTCCATATGATTTCCATATTTTGATTAGTGAGAACTCAGTTTCAATAACTTCAATATATGCCTATAATCTCTGCCCAAACAAAAGGCTAAATTTCTAAAGTTTGGTATGTAAATTCTGTGAGACTGATTTGAATATCCAATTACATGGGAATTCGTGATTTGCCCCCCAAAAAACAACAATAAAACGGGCCAGAACAGGACAGAACCGAACAGAACAGAAGAACATTTGCGTTTTCGGCTACTACCAAAATGCTGCACTCAATAATAATTGGCAAAGCGACTCCCTCATTGATGGGAAACCGAATCAAATTGAATTTCTGGCGAAAAGTGCCCAAAAGGGGAATTCACACAGAATTCAAAACTCAAATACGATGGTGTTTGTTGGCCCAAAAATTACGAATTACGAATTACGAATATTTCCCAAAGTAAAGAGCGGCCTTCTGCTGCAGCAGGTCTCTCTTACGCTTTTCTCTTTGCCACCAGAAACACTCTCTTAACCCACATAAAATGCACCGAACGAATGCCGGTTTTTGGGCGAGAGTGTGTGTGTGCGTGTGTGCCTTTACTACTACTATGTTCTCCTCTCGCGCGTATCTCTCAGATACATTACTCTCACGAGTGTGTGGCAGTAGTAAAACATGACATATGCGGGGCCCCTAGCGTTGCGGCTGCGGCGGCGGCGGCCTTCTCCCTTCCAGTGCTGCGTCGTGCCGTTCCAGACAACCCAAGAGAAGAGATACTACAGTTCGGACCCCAACAGTGCTCTTCTCTCGCGGCGCTGTTCGTGTTTGTTCGGGTCGCTTCCGCCGCTTCGAATGCGACTCTGAGACTTGAGGCTCGAACGGAGACCGACTAGTCCGAATTTTACTCTCAAACTGTACGGTTTGACAGCAGCGCAGTTGATAGCAGAATAACAGTATCGCAGAGAGAGTGCAGAGAGGTGGCAGGCAGGGCAAGGCAGCGCGTCGTGTGTTTTCTTCTTTCTTCCTTCAAAAAATCTGCCACACTGCCACAAAAAACAACAACAGTTGTTCCAGAGAGCAAGAGAGCGAGAGAGAGAGTATCCAAAAGTTTAAACAATTAAAGTGAGTGTAGGAAAAAGTGCAAAACAAATAATACAAAAAACAAGTAGAATTCAATCGAATATATAATTAATCAAATATCATAAAAATACCCCAAAAACTAAGTCTAATCAATTTAAAATATACAACAATAAGAAAAAACATCGCTAAAATCAAGTAGAACACAAAAAGTTGCTTTAAAAAACCACTTCAATCCAAAGAGAGCTATAAAATCCACTCCAATGCGGGAAATATCTTTGAAAATATAAACCGAAATTTCGAATAATAACTGTTTACGAGCATTGTTATTTTCGGCTGACATCCTGTTCTTTTGTGCTGAAATTCGCATCACAAAAAAAAGATACTACTACATAATAATAATAATCATCATCATAATAATCGTAATAATCATAAATAATAACAACAATTTTTGTGTGACAAAAAAGAACAGAATGAAAGCAACAACAAAAACGGGCCAACGGCCAACCAACGTACACATTTTTCAATTGTAATTTCCGGTGTAGCGGAATTTCACTGTGCATTGTCTCTGTCTAACTGTGTGTGTGACTGTGGATTGACTGTGTGTGGGAGTGAGAGAATCGAGAACAAACCCAAAAGAAGAGTAGAAGATAAACATAAAAGAAGAGTGGAAGAAAAAAAAACATAAAATAAGAGCAGTGACAAAACATAAACAGAACAAAATACTATGTGTGAGAAATAGAAAAAACTGTAACCCCCAAAACTGTAACCCTAAACCCAAACAATAAATAAAATTCAAATAAATTATATGTATAAGAACCCAATAAATGTGTCAAATGGTCCTTAGTTTATATCGAATTTTAATCCAATCCCAAATTGAGGTTACATAAAAATCCAAAAGCCATTAAAATATATTGGAAAACATTCGAGACAAAACAGAAATTGAAATAAATTAACAAAACTGAACCGAATACAATACTTAACAAAGTATAAACATTTGTTTGGTTTGTGTTTTACACATATTTTGTAGGTAAATAAATAGAAGCGATTTTAGGGGCATTTTAAGTATCTACTGGAAAAGTACTTAGTTTATCGGGATCTATATATACTGAGGGTATTCTATAGGAATTATTCTATTACAACCAATCCAATTCAATTTCAATTCTATTATCTTAATGGCACCCAACCTTGTTATCCAAACTAGAACTTTGATCTCATTAATAGCCATCAATAACAAAGACTTATCTGTATTAACCCACCAATAAATGACCATAAACTTCCACTTTAATTGACCTTTCCCCTGCACACGAATCCAGTTCCAGTTCCAGTTCCCTCACTGACCTAACCTAATCACAGTCACAGTCAGTCAATATTTATTTATGTGAACCGGAAAACTTTAACCAGCGTAGAGCGTAGAGCAACATATTTTACGTTTTATCTGGTTGATACTTTAAGTAAGCGAGCCATCAATCGGCTAAGAAAACTTTCTGCCAAGGCCGCAAAATCTTTGATTAAACAGCACCCCGAAAAAACAACAGCAGAGGTTCAGGGCACACTCTCCACTCTCCTCAACTGTCAGCTAATTAACATGGAAATTTTCCCCCTCGACCCCTCCAGCAAAATGTATGTATGTATGTAGCAAAAGTTTTTCCACAGATAAAGAAGGTCGGTGGATGGAGGAAGCGCCATAAGTTTTCAGAATTTATAGAGTCGACAGCCAGCCGTGCATAAATGAAGCTTTCTATCAATAGATATAGCAAAAAGAAATAGAAAATAAGAGAATGAGAGAACACGAAGGGGAAAAACATATACAAGTGCTAGCAGATACAAACACAAACATTGCGTACAAAGAAAAAAACACTCACCTCACATACATATAATATACTTGCTGCCAAAAACTTAATTATAAACAATAGATATTTTATCATTGATTCAAAGTTACCTCAATTTGGATGCGGATCAACCAACGGCATACCTTATATACAGTATATATATGTATGTAATATCATTTATATTTCAGTCTTTGGGCTACAGTGCAATACCAAATCGAACACTAGAACATTCCAACTAAAACTTGTTTAACCCTTGATCCAAGTGCAATAAAAAAAAACAAAAAATCCACTACAAAAAATCAACGAAAAGTTTTTTGTGACGCTGTGTTCATTGTTTTGCCTTTAAAAAATAAATACAAAAATAAAAAACCAATTAACTTTTATATTCTTCAGCGTTAAGCAAATAAAACGCCACACAAAAAAGCGAAAAAAATCATCAAAATATATTATAAACTTAATAAGCATTTAAACAAACAATTGCTGCAATACAAATTAAAAATTTTGTGCAATTTATATTTAAACAAAAATAAAACCTTAAAAAGGTCAAAGGATTTTTGCTAAATCAAAATCATAAAAACATAAACTTTCCAAACTCAAATTAGATAAATTGTTATAAAACTAAATGCGAATTAATGGAAAAAAGTTTATACAAATTTGTCAACTATTCAAGTGCTAAATAAAGTTAAAAAGAAAAGGTTAAAAACAATTTGCTGAGACGGATTACAATTAAGACATTTCCTGCAATTTTTTCCATCTTTGTAAGTATATATTCCAGAAATTATTGTATGACATAACGAAACCAATCCAAAAACGTTACATCTCTGTGGTTTTATAGGTATTTTTTCTTAGAAAATATTTGCTATTAGAATTAGAAACAGGGGTTCAAGTATGAGTTCTGAGAAAACGACTACACTTTGAACATTGATTTTACAGTGGAGTGGGGCTTAGAGTGTTTGTCGAACATCATTCGTATCACTTACTGATTTGTTAATTGAAAAACAATCAAACTTAGCAAATTCAAATTGGTGACCCATTTTCGCCTTGTTCGCTTTTGGGGATTCCCTTTAGAGACTCCCACATACCACAATAATTTCCACATAAGAGGCTTAGTAGACAAAGGAAATCCCCACGTACGGCACAGGCCATCCAATAAATTTAACTCAATTGCCCTAACAATCCCCAATGACTGACCGAAGTTGTAGTTTTAGTTGTTTTTGAACGTTGTTGAGTGTTTGTTGTTGATTGTTGTTGAGCGTTGTTGAGGCTTTCGTGTAAGCTTTTATCTGCGCTGAGATTCAGAGGGAGAGAGACGAGCGACCCATCAAGTTTATTGTTTTTGCCCATGATAACAGAAACAAAGAACATGCAATTTTGTAATTATACATTTTACGGTCTGTTTGAGACGAGCTTTGAGAATATTTTGGATTTAGTTAGTTGGTGCCACGAAAAGAGAGATACAGAGCTACAGATACATTCCTTGCCAGTGCACCATAACTGTTGATCATTTCCGGCTGGAGCTCTTTGATTTTGGCCAACTGTTGTCCAAACCTGTGTCTGAGGTCAGTGAACCCCCGCCAGTGAGTCCCAGTCCCAGTCCCATTCCCATTCCCAGTTGCGTGTTTGCTTAGGCCTCCAAAATCCCACCAGATCTTCGGATGGAAGAGCAAGTGGGATAGCCGCTGCGGCTATTGACTTTCAACTTAGTCCAGTGCCACACACACACAATCACACACACAGTCGCACCTCTCAATCATCATTCTTTTCGCTTTATCTTTGTCGTTTCTTCACCTTTACCTAATTTCATTCTCAGTTTTCAGGGCGTACCCCCCAAATGGGAGAAAGAGGGAGAAAACAGAGATAAAAGAAGAGAGAAAATTAACATAATCAAATTTACTTTTACGTCGCGAACACGTTTCGTGGCTGGCAGCGAAAAAAGTAAAAACTATTATTTCATTTTCGTGTCAGTCAGTGCAATGCCCCAACGAATGGCATTGATATATTGACATGCTCTCGAATGGATATTTACACATGCCAATAGCCCGTTCGACATCCACGGATAGGGCTTGAAGTGGCCTTTAAAGTGGCCATAAACTCCAAGAGTGGCTCTATAAACAGAATGTGTCACGACTATCGATAATAGCCATTTAAAAAATCATTTCATTTGTAGGATATTTATTTGGGAATTTAATTAACAGCAATTTGGGTTCTTTGTCCTACCATATCTTCAGAATGTTCTTGCTTATCAGTTTGGCTTTGAATTTCCCTTCAACGGTAGAATGTGTTTCTGAAAAATTTCAAAAATTTACATGTATCTAGTTATGTATTTGTATGTCTTGACAATAGGATGTGCCCAAGCCATTGTCGCTTCTATTGCGACGATGTAAAGTTCCCCGTTCAATGCTTGGAATGGCCCCAAAAAAGATGCCCTCCGCCAGATCCGCGTATGTGCGACGATCTACAGAGGCGTGGATTGCAGCGGTCTGCCGATGAGTGTCGATGGCACTACTGGAGTCATCGCAACGATCAGGCTGTCCAGCAAATGGCGAGCGCACTTAATAAATGCCCCGAGAAGATCGCCAACTTCCTGTTCGACCTGACACTGCAAAACTACAAACGGTTCCTCCATCCCAGGCGCTGTGGCTTCAATGCCTGTCATGTTCCCTACTGTCATCCGTATGTCTGTGATCGATATATGGAAATCTTCGATGATGACGGATATCTTAGGGATCCATCACATCCAAGAACTTTGTTCACGCTTCTGCAACTATATCAGAAGGTGCTGCAAGTCAAAACATCTGGATGCGACCCAATACCGTTCGGTTCCACTCTCAAAGAGGATAAACGAACATCTTTTGTACCCTACCAAATGTCCAGACTCACGACTGGGACAAGATGTTATAGAATAAGAGATCCTGAGCCAGTCACACAAAGGAACATATCAAGTCGTCGAGCCCTAAGAAATTTAAGGCCCGACATGGACATGAGACCCAGTCATGAGTTTCCACATCTCCAGACAGGCTACAGAATTGGAGTTCCTGAACCAGTAAAAAAAACGAGCATTTCCAGTCTTCAAGCCCCTCCAAGCAACTTTACGTCCTTACGTCCTTACGACAAAATAGTAGGAAAAGCAAAAAAAGCTGAAAAAGAAGAAAAATCGGAATCAAATAAAAAACCTCCAGAAAATGTAAAACTATTCCTAAAGTATAAAGTACCGAGCGGTAGGGAGGGATGGATATCGGATAAAATGACGTTCGATTCGAAATATGTGAGCAGTGACGAGAACTTGTATGGACTGATGGACGACAAAGGAAGACGTCGCGGGATGGGCAGTACCAGCGGACAGCTCGGCGATCTGCGCTCTGAGCAGGCCCAGTACCTGATAAATCTCATAAGAGACATAAACGATAAGCAACAGGTGAAAAAGGATTACCGAGTAGTCGTCACGGCCCTGAACGACATCGATTTACAGAATGAAAAACGGGTACAAGTCAAAGAGGCTCGCCGCACTAGAGAGGCCGTCTTTGATCTCTCAAATTTTTACTCGAACACCGTGAGCACAGAGGCGGAAAGGCCGGAGGGTGTACGCCCAAGGAAATACTATGGAGAAGCGATACCCGTTATGTTTCATGAGCCATTCCAATGGGATAAGGCGTCGACGTGGATGCGCCGCCATCCGTCCCAGAAACGTCTTCTACCCGATGGCACAATAGGAGTGGAACCGATCAAACGTTACAGGCGCGAATCTGTGGAGAACGCCGTCAAAAGGGAGGGTGTCCGATGGTCGATACACAGTGCTTACAGTGTGACTACATCTATCAAGTGGAATCCAAGTTCTGGAAAGCATAAGCTGAGCCATTTACCGAAGAAACCCAAGAAATAGTATTCCCTTTACATCCCAGTCAGTTTGTCCTGAGCCCTAGACGAGACAGTACCAAAATTTGGGGCAGACAAAAATAAGACCTCAACCTAAATTTCAAAATTTTCACCTTTTTTTGATATTTTTGTTGGTTGCCCAGACATGTCTCAATTGCGTTGTCGCGCCAATGTCCCATCCAGTGATCCAACGAGATGCATTCCCTGGTATCCGCGGATAGAGCCCGCTCTGCCCTGCGTCTGCACATCTCCACAGAGCAAGTGGTGTAGCCGGAACTATGCCATCATCCAGTTGCTGGCCAACGCAGTCAACCAGCCCATAAGGAATGTCTGTACTTTCCTCTTCGAACTCACCCTGAACCTGTTCAACCGGATCCTAAACCCATTGGTCCTGGGCTATAACATGCTCAAGGTGCCCTTTGTTTTGACCGATACCTGTGAGCTGTACTACGGCATCTTCGATGACAACGGCGACCTGAGGAGACCCATGTCGATGAAGCCGTTCCTGCTATTGCTCATCATGATGAAACGTATCCTGTGCCTTCCGTGTCGACTGTTGAGACCAAGGGACAGATGTGGACACAGTCCAATAATGTACTGCAGGAAGGGAATGGGATTGTTTACCAATCCGATCTTCGGCGCCACCCGTGCCGCGCCACCTAAAGTTTCGGCGTCTGATGAAGTTCGGGCTGGGCTTAGAAGATTGGGATTGCATAGATCTGGATCTCAAGACTCACTCGATTCGGATGACATGCCTTACGGATACGCACCTCGCATATGTAAATGCAGGGGACCCGGCCAATCGGGACCTTTGCCCAGAGCCCAAAGACCCACTCCAGGCTATATGCTATCGCCAAGTGAGGTTCAACAAGCCTGCGAGAAGGAATGCATCGAATCTGGAGACCATACACCTCCAAAATGTAAAAAGCGATCACTTAGTCCCGGTAAAATGAGGAGACTGCAGATAAAAGTCATCGCAAAGTACTACGAAGACGTGACCCAGAGCAAATACAACCCCCACCTTATGGATGGTCTTCGGAGCAAGCCAAAATGCGGCAAATCCAACAATCGACGAGCTGAAGGCGGACGACACATGTCAATGAAGATGCAAAAGCACTTGCGGAATCCACCAGTATTGGGGGTGTCTCCATACAGCATACAGCAGCACATAATTCGAGCCATCGGTGGATACAACACGAATAACATGGCCATTGACGAGCACTATCCAAGCTTCAATAATGACATTACCTTAACGGATAGCAACCAGGTGAACCAGAAGAAGGACACCCTTGAAGATACAAAAGAATCTACAGAGCGGATTAATCCGTATATGGATACAGAGTATGCGTCTGACTGTGACTGCTTAGATGGGGACAGCGACCGGGAGGACGGCTTGGACAACGCACAACCATCCGCAGAGCAAGGCGAACAGGACCAACTATCGACTGGGCCATCTATACTTACAGCCGATGGCCCCGAGAAAGGTGAAGAAAAAAAGACAGTTAGGTTCATCGATTTCATCAGAGAAAGTTCGCTGAGTGAGCAGTCCCTTGGGAGCGGTTCGAGGCCAGTACAAAGAAATCTCCATCCTAGCCCATCGATGGAGAAGTATGCCAGAAGAAAAAAACCCAACCCTATGGATCCCAGAAAAGTTAAGAGTGTCTGCGAACAACCGAAGAAGATACTCAAGCGAAGGCATCCACCCCCTGCGAAAGATGTCGGAAAAAAGAGAGCCAAGACTGGGGATGATGGAAAACCAAGGACAGGACCAGAAGCTTCAAGACAGCAGGGCGGATCGATGAATCGAATCCGGTCTGTTGAAGATGAGATCAAGGACAAACTGCTCAGACGCTTTGCGGTCGAGATACACTTTTAACCATCAGAACGACCAAGGGAGCCAAATTTCGATCAAGAAGCCAATGTTAAAGCAAGATCTTAATAGCCCAAATTATAACTTGATTTATATTTCGTACTTGATCGGTTTTTGAAATACCAAAAAAAAATGTGTCAATAAATCATATGGATCGCACCAATTATTGCTCAATTTTGGGTGCATCCCATCGTTCATTCAACCAACTAGCCATGGTCTTTCCGTCCCACCCACGCGGACAGCTTAGTGCCTCCCCTGTGGCCTGACAGCCGCAACATTGCAGCATAGTTGCGGCAAAGTCTGCCCCGCTTTTCGTTTGGGCCTGGGCCTGGATGTTATTCGTATGATGATGATGATGCGGCTGATGCTGCAGGATTTCGCTTAAAAGCATTTCACATTTACCCCCGCAGCACACACATTCCTTTAAGCCTACTGCATCCATCTAGTTTAGTTCACTATTCCCCCGTGTTTGGGTGGCTGATTTAAATTATTTTTTTCTTTTCGCCTGTGGGGGGTGGTGGGAGGTGTGTACTCTGTGGCGAAGTTTATTTGAATATTTCTGTGCACTACGCAGAAGTTTGAGCCACGTTTTTGCTCATTTTGACGCGTTTAGTTTGCTTTGGGGTGCCATAATATGGGGTTCGTTCTTCTCCTCCTCCACCGTCTCCTTCTCTATCTCTAGGTCTGTGGGCCTCGAGCCTCGAGCCCCGAGTCGAGGCCATAAGCCAAAGGGCAAACGGTTTGTGGCCAAAAACGCAATTTTGCTGGTAAAGACGGAGCAGCGCGTGTTGGTAACAAGTGCCGCTTACTTTGTTGGCCTCTGAGTGGGGTTTAGACCCCAAGTGGGCAGGCAGGCAGGCATATCAACTTGTTTGCTAGCTCTTTGCCCGCTTAACGTTTTCGGGGTTCGGGGTTGGTGCGAGCCGAGTGGATTTAAGACAAACAGATTAGATATTCATATGAGATTTAAGTGAAGCAAATCCCAGAGTTTTCTGTATAAATTTTGAATAAATTGCCTATGAAATGGGTAGAAAATGGTTTCAAGTGTGGCAAGCGGAATGGGCTTCAAGTTTCTGAGAGATTAAGTTTATCTTGGCGAAATCTTGAGCTTAGATTTCAACAGAAATGCTGAGGTATTGCATTTAAGGATTTGAGAAGCTCATTTGAGTTTTGGAAAAAGGTGACCGCTGGGCTTTATATATTAGATACAAATTTAAGTAAATTAAAGTAAATATTCCCAATTTCATAGGCTACTTGAGGTCAATATTACTAAAACTAAAATAAACCGACAAGTATTGCTTGTTTAAGCAATACTTCGACTCTTTACATTGGTAATCGCTTTGTAAAACACCTTTTTTATAAAGTTTAGTATGATATCTACACTTTCTTTAAAGGAATATCCACCATTTCAACATATATTCCTTACCGTTTCAAAATTTACATGATTACAAAATTTCACTGGAATAGCTCTAAGAAGACCCGAGTTACTTGAGGCTATGCCACCAACAGTTTGTTCCACCAACTGCCTTTTGGCTCTCATTGCTGCACTGTCGCCATAGTTCTTATCAGTCTGATGGGACTGTGATGATAATAATTCAGAGTCAAATATCTCGCGACGTCTAGTGGCCAAGACATGATTTATGGCATTCCATTCGAGACTTAAACAATACGATAATTATTTATTAGAGTGGAGCACTAGCTCTCTCTCTCTGCAATCCCTCTAGTACTTTGTATACGATACAGACCCACAAGCGGACAAACATACAATATAAATAATAAGTTTTTGTTTGGCTGCAATGGCTTTGGACCCAGTCCTGCCTGCTACCAGTTTTCACCCCCCCAAAACCCGACCCCACCCCACTCATGCGGCAATTTATAATGTTGAGTGCCAAGCAGTTTGGAGGGATATCTATATATGTATTGTACGATGGTATGATGGTATATAGAGCTGCGGGCTGGGAGCTGGAAGAGAGAGAGTAACCAAACGGGCAGGCAGACAGACAAGAGTCGCCCTGACAAAACCAGTTGGAAATGGCCTGGCAAATGGAATTTATTGCAATAGAGTGCTGAAAACTAAATCATCATCTTCCAGTCTAAGGCTTCGGCAACAGCAACAGTAACAGTAACAATAGTAGCGCCCTAAAGGAGGAAGGAACAATTGATACACTCTCTACTGCCATCCAGCATCCAAAATTTACCAGCTACAATACCATCTACCAGCTCATTTAATATTTATGCGCATTTAGCCGGGGCACTCTTTTTCTATACGAAATCGGACGGAACGGAAGGGGGTTCCGGGGGAGCTGGGAATAATAGTAGTAGTTTCGGTTGGCCCATGCGTAAATATGCGCAAAATAAATACATTTTTTATCTCCATTTTATTATTTCTGTAGGTTTTTCTTGTTCCTTTGGCTCGCTTGGCTCTGCCTGTAGGCATAAATTATGCCCATATCTGGGAAATATTTAACGCCTCTCCACAAAAAAATGAGAGAGGGTAAAGGATCTCGCTCTCGCTCTCTCGGTCTCTCTGTAAGGGATAACCCCTAGTAAAAACCTCAAGCAGGCCTCTATAAAATAAAAGTAAATTGGTTGTCCAGCTTTTGGCTTTGCTTTTCGTTCGGGTTTTCGGTTTCCCGTTCCCCAACATCCGTAGCGCTAGTTCCGCATTTTTTCTCCCCACTATCTTCTGTCCGGTTTTCCTCTGGCTCGTGTCGTTCAAGCTGTGGCATAATTTTTACGCATTTGCTCGGGGTCACCATCGCCGTCGCCGTCGCCGCAGAATTGTTAATAAAGAGGGTGGGTATATAGGGGGTGGGCATATAGGGGGGTGGGCGTGGCATACGCACAGATTTCCTGCTACAATCGAAAGAAATGAAGAAAAATGGTAAAGATGCTGGAAGACAAAAAGAAAAGTTAAACAATTCATGGCCGAAGCTTTATGCTTTATACGCAAAACTTTGAGTTTTGATTTCTGTTGTCAGAGCACCAGCAGCAGCAGCAATGCTTGCCACACACTCTTTTTTCTTGTGTGTGTTTTTTGGTTGTACGAACGCTTATCTACGCCGGCTGCCAAGAAGCAGACAACGCACATTGCCACACGCGCCACACACTCGAAATGAGCTACAATGATGGTTGCATGCCCTTACAGCACAGAGGGGTCCTTGGGAGTGGAGCTGGCGTTTGATAGACTCTTGAAGCCTCCATTTGGCAATGGCATTCCGTTTTGTAATGTTTAACATGCTTCTTGTTACGGATCTACCTCTTATATCCCACGTAAGGGTATTCCCTTTGTTCGTCTTCAAAAAAATTAACGTAAGGCACATTTTTGCTTGTTTTATGTTTATTTGTTTGGGGCCGCGACGTTTGCCAAAAATCAAGGCTGTCTGTCTATATATCTGAATCTGCCTTCGGGCTCTGTACCACCACTGCCACCACCACCAACCAACCCACTTCCCTCCCCTTTCAAACAATATCTGTTAGCCCCTCTGGCAGCTCCCATCCCCTTTCCCACCACCACGAGTATGAACGCGTCCGTTTTGTGTGAGGCCAAAATCCACTTAAATCGATAAAAACTATCAAATCTGTGCGGGGCGTGTGCCCCAGCTCAGTTTTTGGGGCGCTCCTTTGAAGAACTGGAGTCTGCGATTCTGGGGGTTCGTTCTGGGAGTCTGGAGTTTTCTTTCTGCCTCGTTTCGTCACTCATACGCCATGTGCGCCATCGTAGTCGTCGTCGTCGTCGTCGTTCTCGTCGGCGTCGCCACTCATTTTTCGCCCATGTTGCGTATGTTGTCAAGTCTCTTCCGCTGCTGCCTCACTGGGGATTGTTTGCTTCTCGTCGTTTGCCTCCTTTTTTTTTTCCTTCTTGGCAGCGGACACTGAAATTTTGCTGGGCACATTGTTGTTGCTGCTGGCATGTCCGTTCTGGCATGGACTTGGCCCAGGCTCATTGTTTGGGGATTCCCCTAGCCATACCATACATTTTTTCGGTCGTCCCTCCCTGTTCTTTGGGGTGGTTAGGCATGGGCAACAGCAGCATTTCCGTTCTGCTCGTATTCCACTGTTGTCAAGCAGATCAGAAGGACAGACAGGCAGACAGACAGACGGAGAGACATGTGTGTGCCCGCGATTGTCTGTGTGTGTGTGTGTGTGTGTGCCCATAGGCGCCGACATTAGAGCGGTCCACATCCATCGCCCATACCATTTCTCCAAACCAAAAACCAAATGAGATATGAGTAGGAAAATGCCATGCGAAAACTGTCCCGCTAGAGTTAGAGACCAGTCACGCTGTCCAAGAACCCATACCATGCCCATACCCATACCCATCCCCAAAAGAACCCATGTTCGCCCTCCGGGGGTGGGGGGAATGGCAAACTATAATGCTAAATGACAAAATATGACAAATTATAATAAAAAAAAAGAAAGAGGGAGACAAAAACATTATTTAGCTGAGAAAAGGCAGAGAAGAAAAAAAGAATATACCATAAATCGTTGAACAAATTTTATGACATTTGTCAGAGTGAAATCTTTGCAAAGGCTGATTCGTCTTTTGTCTGGCCAATTTTTGTGGTCTCCTCGCATGACACGCAAACACTTTTGCCACGGAGTCCCCCCCATCCCCATATCCCTCACCAATTCCCGTCCTGTTCCCGGACTGCATTAATATAGGAATCACGCACTCGTAAATGCTCCTTTTATTCCTATTGCGTGCCGAGATTTTACAATGGCAACAGAGCACACAAAAACACAATAAAGAAATACTCAAAAAGATTAACAATAATCGGATCTAATCATGGCGTAATTATGTGTTAGAATAAGTGCTGTTCTTCGAGAGATTATTGAGTGGAGTTGGAGTAGCGATAGAGATTTTCGGTGGATAATATTTGATTAATCAATTTATTAATATATTTATTAGTACACTCCCTAATTAATTCATTTAAAACTACCTTTTGCCTTTTCTAGTACATTTTATGTGCGTAAAGTTATTCCCTTTAATTTTCGTAACTTTATTTAGAGATAACTTTGTTGAATAGTTTTCCCATAGTTTTCCAAAAACTCATTCATTTCAATTGACAAAGCAAAAAAGATATGAAAAAATGTCAACCCGAACAAAAAACATGTATACATTTATAACAAATTGAGGCAACAAGAAATTGTTGTATATGGCCGAGGATTTTCGAATAAGTACAAAATAAACTCAACTAAAACTCAACTAAACCAAAAATAGTCCACACAACAAACTAAAACAAGAGGCGAGTTAAGGGTCTATACATATGGGTTTATATAGGGAAAAGCACCTTCCAGCAACAAAAAGTGTGTGTCGGTTTGGTTATAATTGGGGGAAAAACCTCACACAGAGCAAAGTTTCCAATTAGAGAGCGAGTGAGGGGCAACAGTTGTTGGTTTGCTTTTATTTTTTGAATTTTTATTTTGTTTGCTTCTGAAGTTTTCCCAGTTTTGGCTTTATTTAGTTTATTTATACCAATTTTTTTTTACTTTTAGTTGTATTTTTTTTGTGGACAAGTATATGTATTGGCAAAGCAATTTTCACACATGAACCAAAATGGCACACACAAACAAAATCCAAACTTTATAAACTAATAAACTCAACCGTCTCGTGCAAGTGCAGTGCATCCTCAACCGCGTTTCCCCTCGGTTTCCGAGTTTCGATTAAATTTTGTTTAGGTATTTCCTTTATTTCCTCTCTGCTTCAACAATCGGAAAATTTCCTGCTGCCACACCAACCAAACATTTTTTGTGTGTGCATCATAAATATTTCTGGAAATTTTTTGGGGCTTCTCTACTACATACACATATATATTTTTTTTTTTGGGTATTGGTTTGACTTTTTCGAGTGGGAGTGTCTGGAAATCGTATGCATCGATTGTCGTCTGCCATATGCATCCCAGCTATTTCTGAAATATGCAGCAGATGCCCCTCTGCCGCCCCCGTGCACCCTGACACACAGACAGAGGCACACCTCAAGGCATTTGCGTGTGGATTTGAAAAGATCTCTGGGATTTGTTATCGTTTCTGATAGCCAACTGATTGGAAATTGATTAAGTTTTCGATGAAACTGCAGAAGCTTGATAACTATTTTGATTACCAGAAATTTAAGCCTAGACGATTATTTGCTAAGACTGAGAGAAAATATTTTTGTAAATTTCTACAGAAAATAACAAAAATAGATTGAACGACTTCAGGAGATTTTACATAACTATATAAAAAGGAAAAAGAAGAAACCTTTAAAGTTTAGTACAAGATTAAGAATGAATTCCCTTTTAATTATTTCAGTTATTTTCTTTTTGATATGAGAAAAGCTTTTCCTACTTTTTGTTTGTTTTTATTTTATTTTTTGGGTATTTTCATGCTTTCCACATGCCGCTAATTACATGCCTCAATGCCTGCCCACAATTAATTTGGTTTTTTGTTTGCCGTTTTTAATTTTTCACTCGAACAAACTACAATTGCAAAATTACAAAACGCAAATTATACAAAAAACCCGAAAAAACGATTAAAATGAAGCAGAAAAAAATAAACGAAGGCGGAATGAAAATGTCTACCAATTAGCGAGAAAGAGTGCCATAGTCGTAAAAGGGGGATTTCAGAGAGTTTTTCCGGAGTTACAGTTAAGGAATGCAATTATCAAAAAAGCCAAAAGCAGAAAAGAGGAGAAATACCAGCAGCAGGAGCAGCAGCAGCAGCTGGCAGTGCCACATTCAGAGTCCTATCAGAGTCCACAAAAATTACTAAAATGCAAATGCTTCGCTCTCTATCGTTCTCGCTCTCGCTCTTTTTCGCTCTATGCGACTATGTGTGGCACAATGATTGCTGCATTTATGAGATAAGTTTTTACTGTCGACAACAATTAAATTACATTTTAGAGTTTATGGCCTTTGCCGCCTGCCTGCACGTCCTCGTTGTCGGTTCGAGTCGGTTCTGTCGCCAAACTTCAATAAATTCGAATAATTTATTTCATTACCAAAGTGTGTGCCTGATTATGATTGTGTGTGAGGAAGATGCTTACAGAATGCTACAGAATGGCAAACTGCAACTGTAGTTTTTGGTGCATTTTAAATGTGGCAAAACAAGAAATCACATATTAAAATTAGTTATCTTTACCTTTTTTTTTGCCTTTTTTTATATTATCTATCAAGTACTTCCAGGTGTTATATGAGCTATACATTGTGCAGTAGCACTTACATTTTTCATTTTATTTGTTGTGCAATTGATAATCATTGGGGGCAAAGGTTTTTCCCTGGCAGCCACATGGCACATCGCACCCCAGGCACCCGCATTTAGATGTATTTTTTTTTGGTGTGTGCTCGAGCATTGTCATAACGCCGTTGACTGCATCGGTCACGCCCACCCGCATCTAATGTGTGTGTCCAAGGGCATTCATTTAGTCATTTATGCGGTTTACATGCCACGCCCACAACCAACCAACACCAACGCCCAGTGTTAGTTGGTAATCGGGGGGAAATTGAAAAACCGCATTGCATGTGTGCACCCCCATCCCCATCCCAATCCCAATCCCTGATCCCAAACCGAATGCTACTGTCCCACTATCCCACTATACCACTATCTGCCTTTTCGTTTCGTTTTGGGATTATTTTTGCATGCACTGGTGACAGCCCGAGGGCGCCAATGGGCGTGTTTAACATGAATATTCAGATAGATGTACGCACACTATCGTATATCCTGGTGTTGGAGTGTTTGTTGATATGGATAGATATCCCTGATGCTCACCCAAACGTTTTAATTAGTACTAGGTGTGCCACAAGGACCTCCTTCAGCCTTGCACTTAATGGTCGGAAACTGTGAACCGGAATGAGGGCAATTGAAAAATCTGGAAAATCACTTTAAATCGGAATTAGACTGTAAATATCCCTATATCCCCAGATTGATATTTCATTGGACTCTTCGAATTTTCTAAAAAATTCCCGAACAAACCGCACAGATATTTCTGAGGCTTGAGCCCTGAGTCATCAACCTGCAGACATGCCACACTCCCAGCAAAACAAAACCAAAAAAATAGAGTTGTCTTTATGCAATCGCCTTCCGAGTAATTAGCCACCAACGCTGCCACAAATTGTAGCTGCATTGTTTTTATGGCATCGACTTATGCAACCCACAAATGAAAAATTCAAACAATAACCAGAAATGCCAAAAAAACACACACCAAAAAAAAAACACCGAAATCATTATCATATGCATCCGTGTATCTGTGTGCCACAACCGCAGTAATTAAGCGAAGAAGTAGCTGTCGCAGCAGCAGCGGCAGCCGCAGTGGCAGGCACCTGGTCACAACAGGTGGCAGGCGACGACGAGGAGGAGCGGGAGCGGGAGATTGCCGCTTGTTATCTGCAATTTGTTGCATATGGAAACATGTGTGTCGCTTGTCTTTCGAGTGTTTTTATTTTTGGGAATTTTCACTGGTTTTCGTCTAGGAAATAATTGTGGCATGGCATGTCTGTATTTGCTTATGTAATTATATGCCGCATGTGCATGTGCAACGTTTGTTGCACAGCCTTGCGGATATTTGTGTGTGTTGATGGATAGCCGTCTTTGGGTGAACCAGAAATCATTCTAAACGGAACCAATAACCAGTCATTGAACATGGCCTAAAGGAGGTTTTGGCGGCGGCGGCGAACGCACTGGGAGTTCCCCACTTTCCACTCTCGCCACCGCCCGACGGACGCAGCGGTGCACCAGACTCGAGGCACTCGAGCGCGTCGCACAAAGAAAGCTGTGAAATGGTCGCCATTGACTGCATTCACCTCCTCGCAGTGCAGTGTACCCAATGCTGCACCGCCTGCAGCCCGTCTTTGGCCAGGCATTTTTTCATGTCTTGGCTCGCCAGCTTGGCCAACTTGGCCAACTTGTCTATTAACGGTAACTAGGTAAATGTTAGAAATTACCGTTAGAAAAATTGCCTCTGCCATTGCTATTTGCACACAAAGTAAGCCATTTGTTAAGTCGAAGAGGAAAAATCAAGAAACAAAAACGACAACGACAGAGAAGAATAAGAATAGAAAGAAGTACAAGTAGAAGTAGAAGAGGAATCACCAAGCCTGATGAAAATGGTAAAGTTAAAAAAGAAGGAGAAAAAGAGTTAAAAGAAAAACAGCTAAAGGCAGAGCTAAAGCCATGGCCCTGCTCCGGGTGGAACTCAGTCAATTGCTTTGTCTTCGGGGCTTCTGTGAATGGGAAAGTGTTGACTTTGCTGGGACTGGGGCTTGGCTTGAAATATTTATCACTTCCACCAGCTCAACAGATCCCCAGGGAGGAAAAAATGTAAATTTACCTTCGGTGTTGGTGTGTGGTGTTGGTGTAGATGGAAAGAGTTTTCCCATCTGGAAAACTGAACTTGGGGAATGCTCATTAGGTGGTAAATAGTTATTGCCATGAAATAGAGATGCTCGAAGATTGGTTTGGATTGAAAGATTGTAGCCTCTTTTAGTCGACTCCCAATTAGGAACTTTTATCCAAAAAATCTTCTAAATATCTTAGATATCTGCGTATTAGTTACTTTGTAGTTCTGGACAGTTGTAGTCTCTCTACAGATGAGAACCCTCGTAAAACAGTTACCCAACACACGATTCCAGAATGTTCCCAAACAACTTTTTATGTCACATCATGACTTTTTGCCATTTGGGTTCTATGGGAAGGGAGGGCATGCCTGCTGCCTGCTGCCTGCCTTCGCTTTATAGCTGCTCAATAATTCATTAGACATTTGACACCTTTGGAGCGTGGACGGCACCGACTGAACTGACAACACTTTCAGATTCTGTTGACACTTTGGATTTAACTTCAAGAAATGCAGACGCACACACACACACACACAGACACACACTCACACACATGCTGTGGCACAACAAATGGCCTCATCAAGACGTTCAACGTGTCGCAAATGCGTTGCCGTTGAGTGGCCTGACATGCCTATCCTACCCATCCGCCACGCCCACCCCACCCCACCCTCAGAGCAGCACCTCTGGAAGCACCTAAAGCCGGTCTAGACACTTTTGACACAAATGCGGCGGGTGTTAAGAAAAAAGTCTACAAATGTCTCCTCTTCATCTGTCTGCCATTTAATATAGCAAAAACAAAAAACGAAAAAAAAACACACCATGAACAAAACAAGTCAGAGGAGATTTAGACCGATATAGAGACCATGTCGATACCTGATATGAAGACTTGCAACGGAATGATCTAAGAAGAACTCAAAGAGAACTCTCGTGATCCGAGGCAGTAGATCAAACAACATTTCATTTTCATATCCAGTATTCTGGCTGAATTCCCTAGAAGATTGGAATGATTTAGGGTTAGTTTTTGCTCTTAGTTCTTAGTTTTTATGCATGAAAGTTAGTATATACCATATATACACCATATATTTCATGTAAATCATTTGCAAAGACATTAGAGAAGTGGAAATCAAAGAAATCCCAAAGCCAGT
This sequence comes from Drosophila algonquin, assembly GCA_035041765.1. Taxonomy (NCBI): domain Eukaryota; kingdom Metazoa; phylum Arthropoda; class Insecta; order Diptera; family Drosophilidae; genus Drosophila; species Drosophila algonquin. Next base: position 1,127,067 of record JAWNKY010001391.1, on the reverse strand, counting down.
TGTCTACTTCCTCATGCGAAATCACTTCCTATTACAAACACCCACGCAAACCCAATACTCTTCTGTACTTTCATGTCTACAGGGTATGCAAAGGAGAAAGAAGCAGATTGCTAAGCTGCGTAGATTTCCGCGTGGTGTCCTCTGTCTCGGTCTCAGTCTCTGTCTCAGTCGCTGCCTCTGTCCACACAGCCTTCCTCCCACCTGCCTCACACCTGTGCCGTATTCCCTCTGGCTGTCTGCAGTCGACGTCAGCGGCAGCGTCAGCGTCAGCGTTGGAGGTGCGTGTGTCTACCATTGTCTGCGGGCGGGCGGCTATGTGCTATGTGTGTGACGTGGCATGTGGGGTGTGGTGGAGTGTGGCGAGATGGGGCGAGGTCTCTGGGAGTACTTGAGACAGCCATGAGAGTGCATATTGAGACAGGTGACAACAGTCGCACTTCATTCGTCTGCTTCTTCTGCGGCTGCTGATGGTGCTGCTGCTGCTGCTGTTGCTGCTGCTTCTTCTTGTTGCAACTGCAGTTCTTCCTCTAGTTCTTTCCCAGCGGCTGCTGCTGGCTCTGCAACATTTTGTTGCAGTTGTTGTTTGCTGGTAATTGCTGCTGTGGTTGCTGTAGTTGTTGTAGGCTTGGTGTTGCAGCAGACGCACTAAATCAATTAGAATGCAACCCACGTGAAGCATTTGCAAAGGAAATTTCTAAGCATACAACAAAATTGTTCCACTTCTACTTCTAGTTTTATTTTATGATAATTTGCCTGGTGTGGTGGTTGGGGGTTGCGTGGTTGCGGGGTTGGGTGGCACAAACTTTACAACTCTATTCACACTGAAATCTTCAATGTTGAAGAGGGTGTTCCAGAAGCATCTTGAGCATTTTTCTAAGAATTAAATGAGTTGAACTTTCCTAATGGATGCAATGGAAAAACCTGTGTGGGAAATCTCACTGATACAATAAGACTTTTGGAAATTACATTAATGGCTGTGGGAAATGGTTTCAACTATAAGCAACCATTAAAACTTACACAATTCCATGGCATTTTCATTAGTTCAAGGAATTTTCCAGGTGTTTAGCTAATAATTATTTCGAAAATGTAAACAATTGGCACCTAAATAAATTCCTTAAAGTATATATGGCTATATACATATGTATACATATATATAAAAGAATGGCTAAGGAATTAATCATACAATTATCCAGAAATGTATGAAATATTCTGAAATGCACTCGTATACCCGCAGGAATGTGAGAAAGTATCCCCTCCCATTTTGTTCTCCAGAATTCCATTTGCAATTCTGCTTTCATGTTTGCCTCGCGATCCCTGGACAACTCTAACCTCTTGAAGAATTTTTGCGGAATGCCATTCTTAAATTTGTTTTTCGTTTTTGATTGCCGCCAGTCAATGCACCCCGAAATGGAAATTATTTTCTGCTGTCTAATGAGCCGGTCGTTGAACTCTGGTCTCTCTCTCTCTCTGTATTTGGATATGCAACACCCAACACCTTTGTCGAAAAAAAAGTGTTCAGTCAGTCGGTTTGGTTGGGTCTGTCATGCCTGTCCGGCTGGTGGAAGGTGCGATAAATGCGGACAGACGTAACGAGCGAAAGGGCCAAAAAAGAAACCCATTAAAGTAAAGCTGCATTAACAGCTAAATGAAAACACCCAACGACAAAAGCAACAACAACAACAATAACAACAAAGCGCAGGCATCAAATTTCGCCACACAGACAGTCGAAGCGTGGGTCAAACCCTCAGACAAAAAGATATCGAGAGGTACGATACGGTGCCAGCACGAGTAGCGGGTGTGTGGTGCGGAGGGAATACCAAATCGAACGATTAAGACACGCTTACGTTTTAATTTTGTTGTTGTTTTGCATACCCTGTAATCGCAGAATGGAAGGCAGATACGAGAGCATTTATGAGAACAAAAATTGAACATACTAAACGATCAAAAGTCGGTGATCTCTCAAATATGTGGTTGTAGACTTAAAGATCAAGAAAATCTGCAGATCTAGAAGATCTTCAAAACCAATTTGTCTTCTTCTCGCAGGAATTAGGAATAAATAGAAATAAAGAGCACTTGAGAACTTCACCATTCCATTCCCTGTTTTCTTCCAGTATTACAATCGTCATTAGAAAAACCCCCAACACATAACCTCATCAACGATTATAATCGTTAATTATACCTCAAATTAAAACACACTAATCTACACTTTGGGAGTCAACTGCGTTGTTAGGATAGGTCGTTACTGCCATTAGATCGTATTGTATTGTTCCACAAATACCTAGCTTATATAATTCTGATTGATGAGTAACCCCTAGTCGCCCATATTATATCCCACAGAGGGCTGGCTACTCCCTTTTGTTTGTTGTTATTTTCCCTGAAGTTTCGTTTCTGTTTTGCCTTCACTTTCTGTTTGTTATTTGCGGGGTTTCATTTAAGTGCCCGCTGCTGTTGCTGTTTGTTGCTGTTGTTGCTGTTGCTGTTGTTCCACGACGAACAGTTCTTATTAACATTGCTGCGCTGTTATTGTAGATGCCGTTAGTTTTCACTCTTATCTCTTATGCCATTCCCTTGTTATTCGTTCGAATGTGGGTGGTTGCCCCCCACATGCCCCCATCTCACTCTCTCTCTCTCTCTCTCACCCCGTTCTTTAGTATCTTTGTAGTTCAGCTCTTTTTTTGTGCCTTTTGTGCAAGTATTTCAATTATTTGTCAAATTGACACAATGGCGCAGTTCTCTGATCAGTTGTTGGTGTGCATACATACATAAATGTATACATACATACATTGTTGTTGAGTTTGTTGTTGAAGCCGTTAGTGTACATTTTGTTTTGTTGGTTTTTTGGTGTCTATTGCTGCAGCTGTGGCTTTTTTGTTTAAGTATCGGTTGTTGTTGAAATATTTGATGTTGTTGTAATATTTTTTTGTTGTTGTTGAAACTATGGTTGTTCGCTGTGATCAATCGCTTTGTGGTTCGCTGAGATGAGAGATAATTCCAATTTGATTTATGTTTTGCACTAGATTTCATGGGTATTATTTGTTCCAGGAAATTTAGAACGGAAGTCTTTTTGGGACCCCAGTCTTCTAACACTATTTACTCTCTAAATATTTAGTCAAATATGCATTAGACGAGCATGTGTTGCAAATGCGGGTGGTCTTTCTCTTTGACTTGATGAAATGGTCCACAGTTTTGCATGAGAAGTGGATGGGTAAACAAATATCAAAGCATAAAAGATGAACATGTTTTCCATTCCCTTACCAATTTGATTCTCGCGAAATTGTTTTGCACAACTAGAGTCTAGCAAAATCTAAAACCAATAGGAAATTCCAAGAAAATTCCCTAGATAGGGTGGGTGGGGGCCAGGGCCAGGGCCAGGCGCGTGAGGGTTGCGTCTCGAGTCTTATCGCAGCAAAGAGAAAAGATAACGTTTTTGGATTGGTAACCAAGCGGGAGAAGAGCCCCCAGTTCTTCTCTTTTGCTCCTCCTCCTTGTCCATGTATTAATTTGTGATAAACAATTTTTTGCAGATACAAAACAAAAGAATACAAAAACAAATAGAAAAAAACTATAAATATTAACCAGAAGCTGGCAACAAAGTTGCTGCAAATATGTTGATAAAATACTAAAACGGGACTACAATCAAAATCGAATATCGAGATATTCAAGCAAGTGAACTACGATGGTGCGACTGAATGTTGCAGAGCAACACAGCAGCAGCAGCAACAACAACAACAACACGAGCAACATTAGCAGCAACAACATCCAGAACAACAGCAACAACAACAGCAATGCGGGTGGCAGTTGCTCCTCGACCACATCCTCGACAACGAGCCTGAACAGCAACTCGGCCTCGCCAGCGTGCAACATGGTCATGTTGCAGGCATCACCCCCAGCTGCAGTAGTAGCAACGGTAGCAGCAGCACCACCAACACTACCACCAGGACCACATCAGCACATGCAACAAACAGTGGCAACTGCAACCCAACCGCCGCCACAGCAGCATCAACCGCAGCAGCAACAACAGCAGCAGCAACAGCAGCAGCAACAGCAGCAGCAACAGCAGCAACATTCACCTTCGGACGGTGGTTCCTCGAACTGTTCACTGCCAGCATCGCCTCCATTGTTGCAGCAGACCGCAACGCCACCGCAGGGGGCACAGATAGTGCCGCCCGTCTGTGCGCTGCACCATCCACAGCAGCAACTGGCTCTGATGGCCGCCATGCAGCATCACCAGCACATGCTGCAGCAGCCGCCACCACCGCCGCCACACCACACCGCTCTCCACCATGCACCGCCGCCGCACCCTCCAAACACACAGCAGCAGCCCCATCAGCCACCACCCCAGCCCCATGAGAATGGCCATGGCGGTGGCGGCGGCGGAGGAGGAGTCTCACCTAACGGAGGAGGAGGCGGTGGAGGTGGTGGATCCTCGGCCAGCAGTGTGAGCAGCATCTCCAGTGGCAGTGGCGGGAGTCAGGGCAATGGCTCCATCAATGGTACCAACGGCATTGGACCGCCAAATGTGGCACCACCGCCCCCAGCCCAGCTGCCGCCCGGGCAGCTCTACATCCCGTATCCGAGCGAGTTCTATCCGGAGTACTACATCGCCCCACATCCGCACGAGGGCATCTGTCCGCAGCATCCGCATCATCCGCATCCGCATGCGCATCATCATCAGCCAATGTGCGCCATGTCAGCGGAATACGGTGAGTCCTCCTAGGGTAACTAGGGTTGGTCCTCGTACATCCTTCGCAATCCTTCGCCCAACAATCGGTCATACTCATACTGTCATACTCTATCCTGGCTGTGCAAGCAGCCAGACAGCAGCCATGTCCCGCGAGGCAACAGCTAATTACAGCTGAAGTAATCCCTACCCTAAGTGTCTCAATTCGTCAAAAGATACTTTGCTAAGCCTTTCCTTACCCCATGATGACGATGATGCAGTCTCGCAAGCTCTTAAGCTGCCAAAAACTTGGCAAGAAGCAAACAAAAGTTGGGGGGAAAAACGAACCTAAAAATAGACGAAAGCCACAAGGCAAAGCTCCACCACACCACACCACACCACACTACCCAACCACTCACCCACCCAGCTAAAACATACACAGCAGCAGCACTCCCTTCCCTTCCCTTCGTTTACCCAGCAGTAAGTTGTATACATTTGGCATTTAAAGCTTTCGCCAGACGAAACCTCAACCCGAACCGAACCGTACCGTACCGTACCGCACCGCCTTCTATTACCCGCTCCCTAAGCCACCCACTGTAACCCACAAAGTCAACAAGTAAACTTTGCATTTGATTTATCTCTCCGGAATACCCCCGCACATCCACAACCCGATCTCTGTGCAGTATATCCCCCTGTACGCCGACTTCCCTCAAAAGCTAGTCATTTAATATCATCAAGCAACAAATTAGCTTGAAATCGCTCGTCGGACTCTTTTTCATTTATTTATTTATTTTTTCTGCTACTGCTACTTTTGTAGCTCAATCCGAGTGCACTCTACGACCACTACCATAGTCAAGCCAAGTAGAGTAGAGTATTATACCCGTACCCGTACCCAAACCCGTACCAAAACCCGTACCCAAACCCGTACCCAAACCCGTACCCCTACCCATACCCGTACGAGTACGAGTATTAATAGATATGGCATCCAGTTTCAGCTTCGGTTTAGGTTCCAGTTCCCGCTGGGTTAGCTATACGCATATAGTATATATACTATGGTATATGGTATGGCCAATGTACGCCCATCTCATGAGATTTGCATATGAACAGGGGTTTCGTTTTCCAATTGAAGAGAGAGAGGAATGAGAAAAAACATTACAGGGTGTCGTTTTTTGAGTGGTTAGGTTGTAGGTTTTACGAATGCCAAGAAATTTCCTGCAATTTGTTGTTTATTACTTCAAATAAATTTGATTAATTAAAATTCTCAGCGGCTAAATTTTAATGAACAGATTACCATAACAAAATATACAAAGAAAGTTCTAAAAATAAACAAAACTCACAGGGTAACAGGAATTTTTTCGTTGTATTTTCTAGACATCGATGAAGCCTATACTAGCCCTTGGGAAACAGAATCTCATTCTGAGAAATCCTCAGGAATATTTCATGAGAATATGCTATTAAAACAAGCCACAGTTTCTGCCTGAATAGTTTCGTCTATCCCCCTTTAATAGGTCTTCCCCTGAGACACCCTATATTCAAAGCTTATCGAAACCAAAAGCAATTCGCATTTGTGTTTTGGCATTAGCAAGATACTATCTACGCCCACCCACTCACTCACTCACTCAGTCACTCACATTTGACCATAGAAGCCTGTCCAACTGGAACTTGGCTTTGGCCAAGCCCAGAAACCACTGGCCATTCGGTCAAGACTGGCAAACCAATTCCGAGAGACATCGGGAGACATCTAGAGACAGCGACAGACCAGAAATGTGTCACTCATTTGCCAGCTCGAGGAGGGGTAAGGCGAGTGGCAGGGGGAGAGGGAGAGGGTTGAGAAAGCGATAGAGTATTGGCAAAATATATAATTGAATTTGATCAAGTTTGGCGCAACCCAGAAACCCCAATAACCAGCATTTTCAATTTATCAATGTCATTAACCTTAATTGTGATTCGGGTGGTGGAGGAGGCTGCCCGGCGTTCCGGCGTGCTGGAGGAGCCGACAACAAAGGCCCTCCATTGATTAAGAAGCAAATTTTTGAAATATGATACCGCCAGCAAATTAGATGCTCCGAGAGAAAACTTCTCGTCTTTTTCGGTTGGGATATTGTTTGTGGAACATCCACTAATTTAATTCGCCGACTTACACTAAAATGCAGACGATACGAGTACAAATACGAGTACGAGTGTGTGTGTGTGCTAATTGAATTTGCCTGTGAAACCTGCCCCATCGCCCCCCTATGGAAACTCCTGTCAACTAGTTGGATGTCATCATCGAGGGATCTCAAAGGGGGACGCAGCTTAGAGCACAGAGAGCAGAGCACTACTTCCTCCGCCAAGTTGCACATAATTTACAATTACGGGGAAGTGTAAATGGCTTTTCTACCTCGACATCAGGTCACACTTTCCCCTGGTCCTGGCCCGCTCCCCCGATCCGTCCTGGTAGGTCGTCTCCTGCTTCCTTTGCTCATTTGCCAAATGCCTTTGGTCCTCCTCCATCTGCTCAGCCTGTGGTTCCCTCAGCACCACTCCACTCAATTTAGCTCGACGCTGGTCTGGTTTGCCCTGATTGTTGTTAATCGAATAAACTTGCAGAGGAAATGGGCTCTGAGTGCGTGCTGGGCCTTAGTCTTAGGACAGAGATGCCATGGCACTACTTGCTGCTGCCCCCCACCCCTGCCGCCCTTCCCTTCCTGCCGATGTTCTAATGGAATTTGCGCCCGGGTCGACATCAACTTTAGTATATTGATATGGATGCTGAGCATGTTATAATTATAAGAATGCTGAGCATGCTCTTGTTCACCCAAACCATAACTAACCACACCCCTAGCATTTAGTCTTTAGGTTGTGCAAAAAATATATATGTATAAGTAGAGTAGTTTGCTGAATAGTGTAGAGCATCGCTTACAGAGAGGAGGAGAGTGAGAGGCCCACCCTCACATGGTGTTGATTGCTGGAGAACGAGCGAGTCAGTCCCTAGCTCTAATCAACATAATTCCTATTATTTTATCTGTACAGTACGTTCATTCGGTCAGCAGCACAAATGAGCAGAACAAAAGGAGAAAACGGAAGAAATAAGAATCAGAAAATATACAAATTTTAATGAATGGAATGGAATGGAATGAGAGGCTGATAAGGGGCGCGTGGCTGAAGGCCGCTGTTAAAGGAAGTCAATTGTGGGTTATATTTCGCAAGAGCCGGTAGAAAACGGAAGAAGAATTGGAATATTTTAAACGAAATTTCAATTCGAAGTCGAGATTAAGAAGAATAAATTATATATTAAATATTCCGCGGAAGATAACTTTAAGTATTCAATAAACTCAATAAATACCATGCATTTTTACGCATTCCTTTACATATAAATTCAATCAAAGTTAATCTCTGATTGATCGATTTGTATCCGCCATTGGGCATTGTGTATTGACCCAACCCATCAATGGCTGGCACCATTGAAATTTATTGACACCTATTCAAGACTCAGTGCACAACTGTACCACTTTCAATTGAAAGCCTTGCGAATTGAGTTGCAATTGAATAGATGTAGGTATATACTTACGTAAGTGGGTGCTACTTGCTCTGACACTCTGCTGCAATCCTTAGCCTTGTCACATTCCTCGAACCGAACCGAACCCACTCTCCTAGAGTATGTCATTCAGCCTTATTCAGAGCTTGAGGGTTTCCCTTCCGCTCACCTCCTCCTCCTCCTACTCCGCCTTCCGCTCACTGCATCGTCGTCGTCTTCTTCTTCAGTTTGGAGCACGTTTGAGTTCAAGAACTGATTTTGCCAATAAATATGTGGGGGGTGAATATTTTATAAGAAAGTGTGCCTTCATTATGGCACGCATAAATAAGTTTGCCGTAAAGGCCCAGATGTCAATGAACTAAAGAGAAAAGTGGGGAAAACTCGAGGAAAAGCATGAGAGAGATAGAAAGAGAGAAAGAGAGAGTGAGTGAATGAGTGAGGGTGTGTCCAAGAGAAGGAGAGAGAGAGAGGTAATAAGTGTGAAACAGAGTGGGGTTATGGTCAATCTAAGCGTTACATCAACACTTTCCAATAGATCGTAATCAAGAAAGAGCAAGGGGGAGGTACATAGGTCTATGGAAAATTAAGAGAGCGAATGTGTAGCCACCCTCTCTTTCTGTTTTTTCATTGTTCTTTCTCTGGTATTTCGGTTAATCTCTTTGGTAATAATTTTTAATTAACCCAAAGCCCGCACATGGAACGCCCTCAACTTATTAAGACTTATTACGGATTGGAGGGCGAGGTGAGGAATGCGGTGCCAAAGAGAGGGTCAAAGACAATCACAAGCGGTTATGGGGGATCTGAACTTTGCACTTTTGAACTTTTTGCCTGGCCTTCCAGCAAATGCTTAACAGATGTCCAGAATCAGAAGCAACGGCACAAGAAGCTGAAACCATTTTTACGAGCTCTCACATAAAATTCGTTTCGGTTTTTTTTTATTTTCTTTAATTGAGCGGAAGTTTCGTATTTTTGACTGTACTGTAGAACAGTCACTGCCAAAAGTTGTTTGACCCGGCCATAAAAAGACGAAAACAATATGTGAATGTCCTCTCGGAAAGTAATTTGAGAGCGTGCCCAAGAGGCACCTGCTAAAAAGAAGGGAGGGATCGACTCAGAGAAACTGTGTCACAAAGTAATACAAATCAAAGAATGGTAGGAGTGGGAGTGGGAGGAGGTACTCTAACAATGGTCCAGAGTCAACATGGCTCCGTTTGCTCTACGCTGCTCCCCTCTTCTGTGCTCTGCTCTGCCCTGATGGAAAACCACAAATGATTGTTACTTATTATTCGCACATAAAACGTTTTTCCTCTGCCCATCCAAAAGACCGTACAATTGTTCAGTGAGGCATAAACAAACATTTCCATTCCAGTCCAGGACATTGTCAGAATTGCCAGAGTTCCGGGTCTCAGTCCTTGTTCAGGGTCCTGGTTCTATGTACTTCCACTCTGATGTCATATTACAAGCTCTTAACTGTAAAAAAGAAAACCCCCCCCGCCCTCTCGTCACCCCTCCTGTCTTTCTCTGTACATTCCTGTGGGTCATAAAAAGAAAAGTGCATAAAATGGTATTTTCGCTGTGAATGTCAAACTGTAAGCAGTCAGTCGGGCGACAGGTAAGACGTAGATGGAGCTCCCAGTGGCAGCTGCTCTGCAGAGAGCCCCCCTAGTGCCCCAAACCCCTGCTCTATCTATTGCTCCCATACCCCCCACCCCATACCCTTTCCAGCATAAAGTTGTCCATTTTTACGAGCCGCTTTGGCGGCACAGATTTATTGGCTTCCTCGCTTTACTCGATTTTATTGTTGTTGCTCTTCTCTCATTGCATTTGCATATTCAGTGGAGCACCTCCACTGTAGTACCCCCGGTAGTAACAACCCCCCCCACGCACCCCTACCCGTACCGTCTCTAAGCCTCGCTGAGTTTTATGCCAAATTCGAAGGTTAGCCAAAAAAAAAAATGTCGTATTCTTTCTTAACTTCTTCTTTGTCCGCGATCTCGGTTTTCGTTTTTTATATGTATATTTTTTTTCCGCTGGATAGTTTGCTCAACTTGACTCAAGTTTCTGTCGACGGTTGAGTTTTATGCCTCAGTTTGAAGTGCAGAACATTATGCCACGAATGGAGAACATTTTTGTGGATCTTTTTCTTCTCTTCTTTTGTGACTCTCTCGCACTCTCACAGCCTTCGATGCTAATGACAGAGCGACGATGCTGTCAGAACTCTAAATGACAAATTGCTCTCGGGCTGTGGTTGGGGTTGGAGTCGGGGAATTACTCCCTGGGTAGAGAGGGAGCAACGTGAGGCGGCATAAATTGTGGCAGCATATTTTGTGTGACTGACAGCGAGTAGTAAATATATTTCCCCCCAAACCAAAAAATAATATTTTAACTTTAGTTTTCCTTTTGACGAATGATGAACTCTGGCTGTCAGCTGGCTGTCTCCATCCGACAATTGACTTTTGTTGACCCACATTTTTCAGCAGTAAAGTCCAGGTTCTACTACTACTACTAAAACACAATGAGGGCTTCCCCTGATGGACATCTTTGGTGGAAATGAAAACCCTCTTGCTGAAGTAGAGTCTGCAGAACATCCTTTGTGCTCACTCGCATATCGGAGAACAAAGTTTTGTGAGGCAGAGTCTTGCCTTTCACTCACTTTCGTTGTGTGCTCCCTCTTTTGGAAATTAATTTTCCTATCTGGTAGAACATTTGTTTGTACTCGTCCAAGTACATTCCATCGACATGCAGTTTTTTGCACACAGCACACAGTTTTGAGCAGAGTTCCAGTTCCAGTTCTAGTGGCAGTTCCTCCTGCACTATCAATGTCAGTTTATCATTCACTTAATGGGCTTACTCTGCCCATAAAACTCTGCCATTTTCCCCCACCCACTTCCACTTCCGCTCGCCTGCATTTGGTTTCCTCATTTAATATAATTTGTTGCAAGTTTTGCGGCATGCGGCATGTGGCAAGCGGCAAGGTCTGTTACATGTGCCCAGCCTCTGTGCCATAGCTGCACTAATTGAAACGTAATTATATCATTTGGGCACGAGGCAGTCAGTCAGTCAGTCAGTTAGTCAGTCAGGCAGTCAGTCAGTCAGTCAGTCAGTTAGGCAGGCAGGCACTCTGTCAGTGAGTCAGTCAGTGTCTCACACTTTCAACGAGACGAGACGAGGCACTAATTGCAATTTGCACAGTTTGAAACTCTTTGGGTTGCACAGTTTGTGAGTCCCAAAGGAGGCAGAAGATATGCTGAGATTCTTAAAGGTATTCATTCCCATGCAGGGGATTTCCCTTTTACGTTCTACCACATCTTCAACCTTCAGCTACAGTCTAGCTCTAAAAATTATAGCATCATCAAATCGCTTCAAGTTTCACTAAGAAAGTAGTTCGAGCATCTATCCAGCATCTTGAGTTTAAGGGTCACTTAATCAGGCAACTATAGTTGGAGAGTGATTCAATTTGCTGGTGCCGAGAATCCCTGAGGCATCCAAAGTTGAAGGGTTCTTAAATCCACTTTTATAGTGGCAGACTTTACATTTTTTTGGGATCATCTTTGTGACTCCCTGTCGAGGCTAACGATAGAGGAGGATTTTAGGTTGGATAACCCAGTCGTTATCTACAGGTGTAGCACCTCTGAGTCATCTGAAGTTGCTCGTAGATTATCGAATATTTGTGTGAGAGAATCAGTCGTTCAGCAACTGTTTAAGGTTTACTTAATGTACTCTTTATTACGTTGTTGAATAACTAAATCATTTACAGGTGGCAAATCACGTGTCGAGTGTTTGAGTCATTTTAAGTTTCAGTCTGATATTTCATAGACTTTGATAGTTTAAATTTGGGAATTACTAAACTAGGTGTAGATGTTTTTTAAAAGATAATAAGATAGACATAGAGATCTTTGATACATTAATCTTCATTGAACCTATCAATCTGTTGCATTTAAAAAATCTATTGATATCTTAATTGTTACAATATTTGATTCATTTGTTCTTTGTTGAATAATTTAAAGATGAAAAATCCCTCGAAAATCCTCCACCCACAACCCCTAATAGATACACATACTCATCCATTATTTTAAAGATCAAATATCCCTCATTTTATGGCCTTCAATTGGTCGAACCTGGCAGAGTACAAAAAAGAATATTTATCCATTTTGAAACGAATTTTTATGGCACTCCCATCAAACGGAAGTTGTTTCCCGATTTTCCTTCTGTATGTGCATATAAATACCATTTTTTCCACAATTTTCTTTTTTACTTTTTATTTTCATTTTTGGCGATTGCCAAAGAAGTGAAATTTATTCGTTTGCATTTTTCGGGGCTTAAAGTTCTCTTTCCGTGTGATGTTTGCTGTGTGTGTTTGGGTATTCCATGACCGTTCATATAAATCTGCCAGCATATAGATAGATATTTTTTGGCAATTTAATTGAAATGTCAGGCACGTGGTCAGGAGAGAGATTCACACACACAGAGAGAGATAGAGAGAGAGCGAGAGAGAAAGGAGGAAAGAGCGAGCCTGAGTTTGACCCTCGAGTTGGTCCGCTGCCTAATCCCGTCGAGCTTTTGTGGTTGTCGCACATTTCCGGCTTAAAGTGGCAACGGCAACAGCAACAGCAACAGCAACAGCAATAACGTTGCCACTCTGGATGCTCTCTTGTTCTTGTTGTTGTTGTTGGTGGTGTCGTCTGCCACTTCCGTTTGCGACGCGTACACGTAATTGATTTTCCCGCCCCGCCCCCTGTTTGCTTCGATATTCAAGCGCAAAATCTCTGAGCCCGAGAGCATTGCAAAGCAAATCAAAACAAGAACAAATACGTATGCCCAGAGTCCCCATATTCTTTCGATTTTCGGATACCCATTACTCAGATTTTCTTGCTAGTAAGCTGAGTGGGAAATGGTATCCGCATGAGGGTACAGAAAAAGGGTTAAGATGACGGTCTGATCCTGATGAATTACTCAACAAATGTGAGCCAAATATCTTTACAGCCTTGTAAAGTGGCCAGGCATTCGATATACCCTTACACTCACAGCTGGGTGCTGGGTATCAAAAGAACAACAAGAGCACTGTTTGCGTGACAAATGAGAATTTCACTTGATTTGATTTGCTTCGTGCGAATTCTGTGGAATAATAGTACGGCGACTGCACATACCCGTGGCGATAGTACTATAGTATACCCGAACAAAACGTACTATACTATATGGGCTACACCTCACACCGTTATATTATTTTTTGGCAAAACTAACGGTACAATTTCTGTGACCGTGAACTTTGTTGGTGCTCCATAAATATATCAACAAACAGGCAAAAAAACAGCAGCGCACAAAAAACCTCCAACCAAAAATATTGTATAAAATGTCGATTGTTATTAAATAAAGCTTTGTTCGGGTGTTTGGTCTCTCTCTGATTCGCTTTCTTAGGCGATTCGTTTCTCTGATTCTTATATTTACTTAAATTCCTAAAGCTAAATCATTCAATTCGGAACGGTGACATTTGCATAGTCCCCGAGTCCCCAAGTCCCCCAACTGAAAGCAAAGTCTATTAACTTTAAATTTATTGACACGAATTCCATTTCGTTTCGAAAAATCTCTCTTGAAGACTGGTCTGGTCTACCTTTTGGGTCTGCCGTACATATATCAGGCGTTGTGTAAGCCACACTTAAGCCGCAATATTGGCCAAATAATCACTGGGTGCTGCCACCACAAATAAATGCCATCTCCCATCGAAGTAAAATCAAAATGGAAATGGGAGAAAAAAAAAGGAAAACAATTTCGCATAAATTTCATCCACTGGCAAAGAGTGCGGAGAAAATTGCCTTTAAATTGCTCGAAAATGTTTTCTTAATACATTGCGCAATTCCGTATTGAAATCAGGGCGTGGCAGGACGTCCTGCGTCCTGCCCCCTCTGCCATAACGAAATAAGGAAGTGTCTGGGGCTGCTGCTGAGGCGGAAGGAAGAAAACTAAACGGAATAATGCAAAATGACAAAATAACTTAAAGCGGCAATAAATTCTCCCAGCTCAAGGACATGCTTAAGGCAATGGCCAATCCCTGTTCGTGTTCCGCTCCTGGCTGCCACCAGCTCGAACTCGAATCAGAGCCAAGCAGCCACAACAAGAAAACTGTCAACACGTTTTGGCCATTTCTGTCTACGTTTCGTTAGCCTCAAACAAGAAACAAACAGACAAAAAAAATGCAAACACATATTCTATAGTAGACGGGGGAATTTTGTTACGCGCGTTTTGGTTAGCATTTTTTGTCTGGGTTTAGAATTTTTTATATGTGAAAAGGGGTAGGTGGGGGTTGAATTTATGAGTGGGGTTTTTTTCCTTTTCGGTGGTGCGGATGTTGGTCATATTTTGGCATATATTTTTTGTCCAGGATTGCTACAACTGATTGAAGATAGTTAAAGCTCTGGGAACATAAATTTTTATATGTATTTATGTTTTTCAAGGGATTGGTGAGTGCTTATATATGTACATACATTTATTTATGTATGTATCAGTATTCAGAATTTAATTTTTCTTTAAAAATATTCCTATATAACGAACCCATTCTATATCTCCAGTATATAAACTCGTATATCCTTCATCTTTCGCTTTATATCTTTGTATCTTTCCCTGTTTTCGCTCCCTTCCCTTGATCTGTCTCTGGTCCTGTCTTGTCCATCTTACCTTGTCCTTGTTCTGTGGCCTGCTCTTGGTTCGCCTTCTTGTTTGTTTGCCTGGCGCGTCCTTCGTGGCGTATGCGTAATATGTTTTTGTTTGCCACAGGGCTCTGCCTCTGACTCTGTCTCTGCCTCTGCAGCGCCTCCTCCTTGGCCTATACGGGGCCAGACACACGCCAGACAATACATCGGGTATACGGGTATATTTTTTGTATATACATACATATATTTACGGCTGTGCGTGTTGACCTTGCGAGTAGCCAGCGGCTATTAAGTGTCTCCTCCGACGCTGCCTGTGTCACGTAGATGCCACCAACAGCAACAGCAGCAACGGCAGCAACGGCAGCAACAGCAGCAGTGGCTGTGGCAGCGGCAATAATATAAAACAACGACAAAAACTCTTTTAATTGCTTTTTAATGAGTTGTTGCCGTCATTGCCATGCGGTTGAGGGCGTGGATGGGGGGCGGTTTACATCCAGCAGGAGGCGTGCCCTGTCGTCGGAGGCTATAAAAGATACAAAATGTATATATCTATCGAACAAAATCGCTTGACAGCATTAAAACAGAGCAGAACATAAATTACAAAAATTTGGGGGAGTCCTTAGCCATCGCTTGTACAGAGAAAAAAATATTTGCGGATATTAAATACAGATTTTAAAATATGGAAAGAGATTTTTAAATTTTAATGTATACAAAATCAAAAGATATGGAAAGATCGTATTCCCGAAATATATGCTAGATTTTTGAATGATTTTGACTTTTTTTTGAGTGTACTTCCCAACGGTTGCTGGCCTTCGCATTTTATGTGGCTTTTATATGCATTTATATTTATTTCGTCGCATTTTTCTTTTGCCTCTAATGAAAAAAATTGCAGTAGCACCAACGACAGCAGCAGCAGCGGCAGCAACAGCAGCAGCAGCTTTCATTTGATTTGTATTGCTTTTGTTGTTGTTGTTGTTGTAGCTGCTGTGTTGTTGGCCAGGGCCACTTATGGACTCCAAAAGCTTCTGGCGAGAGAGCGGGTTCAACAACCGACAAATGCAGCCAACAGGACAGAGGGCGACAGGAACAGACAGAGACAGAGACAGAGAGACACTACTAACCGGAGGGAGAGCACCCGAAAAAAAAAACCAAAACGTATATAAAAAAAAGATAAAAGTCGAAGGGTTAACTACCCTAGCGTTTCATTTTTTTCTCCAAGGAATATGATCTATAAATGGATGAAGAGATTGTGGATTTTGGCTTAATATATTTATGCTAAAGACAGACTTTTGGATCATTTCTTTGACAGCTATACAAGATAGGGTTATAGTTTTGGTATTATACAGATGAGTTAAGACAATACATATATAAAAATGTATAGAGCTGATATTTGTAAGACCTATAAAAGCCTGGAGTATCTTAGATCTGGACAGTTACGACCGATAGTTACTGAATTCAGATGGAGAAGTTCTGTCCAATTCGATAGCCAAATTTCTTCAATATCTTCACTGAGGAACATGGCTATATGGGTACAAGTCGTTTCCGAATAGATATATAGAAATTAAGCGAATGAAATGCTATCAATTCTGTGCATTGCAAGCATCCCTTTGAAAGGGTATCAAAACGAAACGAAAGGAAGGGTAGGGTAGGAAGGGAAAGGGGTGAAGAAAAAGCAAATGCAAAAAATTGGCATCAAACAACAGAAACTTACTTTTAGACAAGGGACGGGGACGGGGTGGTGTTGGTGGTGGTGTGGAGCACTGGTGTGGAGGCTGGGGGCCACACATGCAATGCGCATTAAAATTGTAACTGTAACGTTTTTTGTATGACCATCTCGCTAGCGCTATCTCGCTTACACCACCATCTGGCCCCGTCTGCTGGCCTCGAGGCCCACTTCAGTTGTCTCACTCTCTCTCTCTCTGTCTCTGTCTCTCTTTATCTTTATGTCTGTCTCTGTCCCTGGCTGAATGCTTCTAGCCCCTTCTGGCCAAGTTAAGTGCCATTCATGTGATTCTCCTCTGCTGCTTCAATTTTTTTTATCTTCTCTTCTTTTTGATCCTAAACTTTTTTGTTGCTCTTGTTTTGTCCTCTGCTGATTTTTGTCCTTTTTGATTTTTGTTTTCTCATTTATTGTGTTTTTTTTCCATCTATTTGTTGTTTTCTGCTCTTTGTACTTTTTTTTGAGGCCTTCATTTATTAAAATATTTTATATGTACAGTAGATGAACAGTGCGTTTCATAACCATTGCACGTTTCGGGCTTAATTTTAATTAAAAGTTAGATGACGTTGAGGCTCTTTATTCTATTTAAAAGTACTACTTCTTAGTGATCTTTAATAATGTCTAGCCTTTATCTGTATCTGTTCCGGCACTTGTATCTGTATCTGTAATGGTATATTGATTTCATTGTTTGTTGTATTTCATATATAAAATTTCCTGGGCCGTTTTTTATTCCTTCTTTGGGGGCACGTTATGATTGTTGTAATTGCCCTGGCCACCCCCCACGATGGGGCATCGATTCCGTTCGATTGGATGCCATTCGATTGCCCGATTTCGAGTCTGGGCTGCAAGAGTCCGCACTCCCCAGATTGCCAACAGTTTCGGTTACCATTTTTTCCATTTTCCCCGCTGGTTTTTCTCCTTCTCTCTGTCTCTCTCTCTTTTTTGTTTGTTGGTCATTTGTGTGTGACTTTTGTGGTCGAAAGAGGATTTTAGCGGTTAATGTGCTCTGTTCTGTTGGTGGGTCAATGGGTGGTGGGTGGGTGGTGGGTGGCGCTATGGTGTGGTCGGAATTCGGAGGTCAATTGTTCTGCCGGCAAAAGGGTTGGGTGAGCTCCAAATGGAGCTCACTGGGAATGCTTGTTAAGTAAACCAATTTGTTAAAAGATAAATATCCAAGTATACAGTATGTACTTTAATTATATTTCGCTTTTCAATGTGAAAGGTTGCTTCTAAATGATGAGGTCCTGGGGTTTTATTGGCCATTCAAGGTTGATTATGATTGAAACGTGATTAGAAATTGATTAGGCGGATAATGTGGGTGACTTTCCCCTTTTAATGGATTTCGCATAGTCCATTCTTATATATCTATAACCAAATATCTTTGAATTGTATTTAGGAGAATATCTTTGATAACTTTATTTTACAAAATGTGGAATAATAGTCATAATTTCCTGTGATCTAGAAAGATAAGATCTCTGTTATGTCTGTTATTACAATTATGAAACCCCAACACAGTCATCATCATTTTCCCTTTTTGCTCCACTCACACGTGCCACGCATTAAATTAATTTGAGATCATAATTTTTTGTAGTTCCCCTTTCGAGTGCGCCAAAAACAAAAGCCCCAAGTGCTGGCTTCTCCAAAAAAAAAACAAAATAATATATAAGATAAAACAAAATTTCATGTGGCAAAGGATTTATTGGGCAAATCATAAGACTTATTGTAATATATACGCCTTTTATATGGAACTGTTGTGTGGAGTCATAAAGCATCAAATGACTCTGGCACTTACCGCGAGAGAAAAAATGCCGCCAATAAATGGAGACACAAAAACTGTGCCACGCCCAGCTGCCTCGTAAAACAAAAGCCAAAAAAAAGAAGCCACAAAATGTGTCGAGGCTCGTCATAATAATATATACATATATATAGATACATGTACATCCAACGACATCACATCAAGTCCATATGTTGTCTGGAAAGACGAGCAAAAAATATTTATACATTTTTGTCGTTAGAGCGTTTTTGCCCTGCGGCTGGTTTGCTAAAAACAAAAATAGTTCGTTGTTTCATAATCTGGTTCATAGATTTTGGGAACTTTGAAAAATCCCATGGCCCCGAATTATTTCCTGGAATTTGTGGTATTATTTGGCAGCCGTACATGCGGAACATGCAACACATCCAAATTTGCTGGAAAACTAAATTATGCAATTAATTTTGGCGGTCCAATCCGCAAACCCAAACCATTGGCCGCAAAAGCTAAAAGGCCAGACTGGTGGTTAAAAAATATCTATATAATGTAATACAATGGATTCACATAAATACATATTTACAATTAAACAGAAACGCAGTCTGGGAAAGATTGAGAACTGAGGGATGCTGTAAAGTTTGGTCAAATCAGTTATTGAATGGAATGTAGCCAGAAGGGGCTACAACCCCACTGTGTTGATTTGGGGTGGTGTTTAAAAATGTATTCATATAACCATGAAATATTCAGGAAATGTGCAATATGTGTATGCATTAGCCCTTGTTGACCAAGCACCGAATGGCGTTATGTTGTGCTTTTATTATTCAAGAATTTTATATTGAATTCAGTTGTAGACTTAATTAAATTGTGAACTTTACAACGAAATGAAATGAAGGTACATTCTTTATACGAAACAAATGAGAAACGTAGAAAATTTCTATGGGGTTTCTTAATGAAAATTGTAGAGCCCCCAAATCTAAAAATCTTAATTTTTCATTCCTTGAACTCATAAAAATATAAAATGTTCTCTGCATTGAATATGAAATATATGCCCTTGAAATGTATCAAATTGATTTGATTTCTTGCCAACAACTCTTTACCCGTACTCTCATTTGTTCTCAAGAAATATACTGTACAATTTATTCGTATTCTCTTGAATCAAATATCGAATACGAGTATGTATTCGAAATTTCCATAGCGAAATGAGCAAATATGTAATCAATTCATTCCGCTTGAAGAGTATTCCGCTCGACAGATGGCAATCAACATGTTCGCTCTCTGCCTCTCGCTTTTTTTGCTTTTAAATTATGATTGTTGGGGCTGCTGTTGCCGGTTCCTGTTTGCATTTTGTGTTTATCATATAAAAAACCATCCATCCATTCCAAAAAAAAATATATATATATGACAGTCTGAAATGCATATGAATACCCATCGGTATATTGTATATTCATTTAGCCGTGTATCCCCAAATGAGGTTTATGAATTAATAATATGTTTGCAATCATCGAAGTGCAGTCAATGATGCACAAAAGGCTTTAAGTTGTTTTCAAGTCATGGAAATTATGTTCTAAGTTGTGTTTGAGCTTAAACTATGAATATTATGAATTGAGTTATCTTCTAGCCATGAAAAATTATGTTTTAAGCCTTGAAATCTATGGAAATTCCTTGCTAATTCTTGTTCTTTACAATCTTTTCTCTTTGCAGGTAAGCAACAATCAAAGATGATTACGTATACGAAACGTTTCGGCGTGAAGTGTAAGTGCAAGTGACAACAAGTTCCATTTCAATTTCAATTAAGCTCCTAAGAGAACACCCCCAACATTGTGGGTATTACTCTGTATGTGTGTGTGTGTGTGTGTAAGCAACTGACCGTGCAACAAGGTCAGACATAAAAGTTTCAGTTTTATTTCGCCTCGTTTTTCCTTCTCGCTCTGCAGTTATGCAATCTTTGGAGGATTTGCTCCCTCATGCCAAAGGCAGGAAGTCCATCTCTTCATCCTTTCTTCGTTTTTGGTCTTGGCAAGGAATACCATGTCCTGCAGTTGCCACACCTCCTCCGCAATCCGCAGACCAGACCCCGTTTTGCTCTTTTTATGGCCACGTGCGAAAATGCGGCAAAAGTTTTACGAGGTCAGGGTGAAGCTGTGCTCGAAGCAGCTCTGCTCTGCTCTGCTCTGCTCCTTACGTCCACTTTACCAAGATGAAGATGCTGCTGCTGCTGATGATGATGTCACTTGAGTGAAATAATTTGATATAACAAAATGAGGCAGGCAGAGTGGGTGGGGATTGGGGATTGGGGGATTGGTCGATTGCTGGATTGTAATTTGCATAGAAATTCAACAAAAACTGCAAACTGACAAAACTCTTTCAAGTGTTTGGCACTTGTTGACTGCCAGAGAAAGATCCCAAAGAGCCAAAATCCAAGACAACGTCAACAGCTTTGGCATGTCCACGCCCTAACCATTTTGCTTAGACGCCCCAAAGTCACATGCAAAGTGTCTTACATAGCCCCGACTTTGTCTTTGGGGGATTTTCAGACTCTGTCTGGCTGTCCCACTGTCTGACTGTCTGAGTGGAGCTCTGGTGCTCTGGAGCCAAAGCTGAAGTGGAATTGAACTCGGGTCTGGACACGCTCAATTCAATTCAATTCAATTAAAAGCAAGCACACGCCGCACCCAAAAAACCAAGAGACAACGACTCAAAGTCTTGTTCAATGGATTCGTTTGGCCAACTCGATCGAAGCGACAACTTTGATGCTCTACTTTGGGATTTCCGAGTTCCGAGTTGCTGGAGATACTCCTTACCCCTTCCCCTTTTTGTGTCAAGCAAAAAGTTCTGGAAAAATCTGGAAACCATTTCAAGTGATGCTAAATGAAAATCTCAAGAGTTTATTGAAAACACAGACATTGCAGTTGTCATTAAATTGAATTCATAGATATTAACAGCTTCAGGCTGCGATTTCGAGGTCTTTTGTGCATAAAACATACTGTTTATTCAATCTTTTTAAAACACTTGACTTTCACGGCTTCTTGGAAGCTGTCAACCTCCCCAAAGAGAAGAGCAGCACCCTCTCTACTCTGTAGAGTCATATCACAGACAATCTGATTAAAACTCGACGGGAATTCAGCGAATCGGTATACGATATCTACTCCCTCCTCTGCCTTTTCGATTTGTCAGAGCAAATTTCAATTGATAAATGTTTGCTTTTTCGGTTTGTTTAAATTTTGATCAAATTTTGTGCGAACATTTTGTTGGGCAACTGCAACCAACCTCTTTGACATTTCATTGGGTGTGTGTTTGACTGGCTGTTTTTGGGAGCAGTGGCATGGAATGGAGTGAGGGAGAGTGGGGGGGATGGTGTACGGAGGGAGTGGCTGTGCAGCACTTGCCACAAATTATCCACTGGTCGGCCCAGGTTGCCATTCACTTTTCCACAGTAAATGGAGGTGGTTGCCCCTAGCAAACAGCGAATTGCCGGGAGAGTCGGGAGCACTGGGAGTTGGGCTGGAAGTGGGAGACTGGAATGGCGGTCACTTGAGGTTTGCTCCCCGCCCACATTCACTCTGCCCCTTTGTACCGCAAGCTGTTCACTTTTCTCTTAATACAGTTTTTTTTTTTTGCCTGGCACTTTTTTGCAATTTCCCTTTGATGGCTCACAAAATGCCGCTGCAACTGTTCTCACGGGGGGCGGGGAAAACCACACAATCTCCTCTCACCCCTCGCTGCAGAGTGCTCCTCTTAACTCTTCACAGATTTCCCCCTCGCTCTCCCTCAATTACTTTCCCTTTCGTTTGTGTTCTATTTGCACAACTAAGCAGCAATTAACGCTAATTATGGAAATTTCTTTCATATCAACTTGACTTGCATTTGCGGTTGCACAAAGGGTGCGAATCAAGGGGAAACCAGGGAAGAATACCTACAAAATATGCTCGGAAAGACTTTGAATATCATATATTTCAATTTATAGTGCGATATGATTATTCTACACCAAACAAATTCATTATGGAATATTAGAAGTGACTCGCAGGAGGTTGAAACGGTTCATAAAATCCTTTATATATTAAGTTGTTAAGATCCAATGGTTGAAAGGAGTTTTACAAGAACAGTTGCATATGCTTTATAGAGATTTCTTTCCTAAAATACTACAATTCAGATTAAACATAGTGCAGGGTCAATGATGCGATGACGGTATCCTTATACCGTTCCAAACACTCTGATGGATCCATATTCTATTCCTTAAACACGAATACATATGTTCGTAGATTAAACCAATAAGTTTAATACTTGTAAGATTTACAATTTAAGACCGTTTACTCTTTTTCGGAACAAGAGTTCTTGGACTCCATTTCTGGAAAGCAATTGGAGACTTTCAACAAAAAACGACCTTAATAAAGTTAACTAAAAGTTCTGCACGCAGTATATCCTTAACTAAACATTAATTAACTCTTCGTTACATTTTCGTTAAATTTTGTTTTAAATGTGTGGTCAAGCAAACTCCATTTCGCATTTCCCATTAACCATTTCGCATTTCGCATTTCAAGCCTGCAGGCATTCAATATATCTTTGATAAACACCAATAAATAATTAATAATTCAACACATTCAATGAGCTCTCACAGGCTTGATTATAATTAATTTTGTGAGAATTGTGGCCAGGGAATTGCAGCCTTGGGGCCAGCCAGCGCCTACGGTTGGACAAAGCCGATAAGTTCCGTCCCCTGGCACTTGCTTGGCCAACTAATTTTCTTATCAATAAAACCGAAATGGCAAGCCAAACAGGGAGATGGCAAGATACTAAGATACATAGATACTGGTATACTGGGCAGAGCAAACGGAATCTAAAACCAAATGCAAATTGAGAAAACAACTATTGTTTTTGTCACGACTCTGGTGTTTGTTTGCTTATTTATTTGCTAGTTTGTTGCTGTTTGCATATCTGTATCTGCATATGCTTCTGCTTCTGCTTCGGCTTCTGCTGCTTTTGGATATCTTTGAGATACAAATTAAAAGTCTGAGACACAGACCACTTCCCCAGGCAGCGATGCGCCATATATAATTCACTTAAATGCTTCTGCCTGCCAGCCCCTGGGTTGCTGCATGACTCACATCCTCAATTTACGTTCGTTTCGTTGTTTATTCTGCCATCGCTTGAGGCTTTCTTTTTTTTCATTCATAAAAATGTATCGCAGGGGGGAATATAAAGGGGGAGAGGGCACCGCTCTACCTTATCGGCAAACATGTGACGACAATGCACATGCATGTGCTCCAGATAAAGGCTGCTCTCTAATGAATTTTCACGGAATTCCAGCCGAAACTGCGTCAGTAGGTGGCAAAACAACTTGGCGGCGGGTCTACAAAAATCCCCCATAAATCAAACACCAGCTGAAGAATGATTCATCCCAAATCAAAGTAGGAATTCCCAAAAACTCCATTTGGTTCTGGTATATCCGGTTCGGAGTAGGTTTTTATAAGAAAAGAATCGAAAGTTAAGGCTGGTATGCCCGGTTTAGATATAAATAAAGGTTTTAATATTTAAAGATGCCAAAGAAAACAGGTAACAGTTTACCCAATCTTCTGATCTTTTGTATTCTAAAGAATTTGAGCTGCTTGTGGGATCGACGGTCAGAGATGGAATGACTTTCTCCAAGGTCAGGGACAGCCGTTATACCACTGACTCATCCTGAGGAATCTCTTAGCAAATTCCAAGCAAAATAACCAAAATTGGTTAAGATTAAAGCCAAAAGCCTTTTTTGCTTCTCTTTTTATACGGCAATCTTTATGATTTGTATCTTTAAATTATAAAAAGCAAAGAGATGGTAAAACCTTTCGTTTGCTAACATTAATTATACCTAGTATATCTTCACACCTTCTAGAACTGCCATATATTTTCCTAATCACGATCTTTTCAAATGAATTTATGTTCCGCCTGAAGTCCGCTCCATAGTCTTTCTTTCACTTACTAAAATAAACCTTTTGTTTTTGGAATGAATGAAGATTCTTCATCGCTGGATTGGATGATTCACTCGCGGATCAACTTTTACTTTTCGGCTTTCATAAGGTTGTTGGCCGACTTTTTAGTTTCTTAATTAAATTCAAGTTCAAAGACCTGCTACAGTCGGTTCGGTTCGTTTCACCCTCCCTCATATGCATACGAAATATTATACATACATACATATATTGGTGTCAAGATGTCTGAGACAGACTTCCTTCACCTCCACACACACACAAACACACACACAAAAACACTCTTCATAATTAACAGCATTTGAGCCCTGCTAATGAAATAATTAAAAAATAGTTGCACTGCCACTGGCAGGCCAAAAAACACAAAAAAAAACCGAAACCAGAAAAGTGTCACTGCTGTTGATGGATAAAAAAATATTGCAAAAAAAGCTCCAAAAACAACACAAAAAAAAACAAAAAATAAAAGGGGGAAAATTGTTTGCAGCTCTGAAATTGTTGTAGCCGAAGCGAAAAGAATGTCATGTGCGTGCCTGCATGCGAAAAGTGGGGCGGTATGGAGAGGGGAGGGGCGTGGCAGTCACGGCATGCGAAATGTATCTATTAGATACGAGTGTGCGAGTGCGACTGCGACTACGAGTGCATGCGAAATGCGGTTAACAGCATTGGCAGCAGACGCAGTTTTTGCCATTTACCGTTAGCCCAGGCCTGAACCAAACCGAACCGAGCCGAAGAGCCAGAGCCAAGAGCTCTAAGCTAAGAGCCAGGCCAACACATTGAAGCTGAAGCTGAAGTTGAAGTTGCAGTCGAAGCTGAAGCTGAAGCCAGTCGCTGAAGTATTTGGGTCACTCGTTGCCGCTTGGCTGCCACTTGAAGTCGTCTAATGCCTCCTCCAATGGCCATGGCGGGTTTGCTTGGTTATATGTACCCTGTACTTGAACAGTAAAAGGGTATAATGTGTTAGATTTGAGGCTATTGAACACACAGAAAGAAGCTACTTAGACATCATTAGGACAGGATCAAGAGGACAATTCTAAGAAGTGGATGGGAGAGCTAATATGTGCTCATATATTACACAGATTTCCCCTAAATCATCCTGAAACAATACGTATTCCAGACTAAATATCTATCTATCTTGTTATACCAAGTACAGTCATATTTTCCACTATTTTCATCATATTGTAAGGAAATCTTTTGTATTTCTAAAGATGGAGAGATATTCTAGAATCTAGATAGCAAAAGGTATCCTCTAGTCGTAATCCTCTAGTCCATTACAACTGCCTTTTGGCTGATGCAAAAAGAAGACAAAAATTTTGCATTCATTTTTGCTTCGGTTCGTTTTTTTTTCTATTTTTTTTTTTTGGGTTACTGCGATAAGCAAATGCTCTACAATACGAGTATGTGTGGGTTAATTTGAAAGTTTCAACTGTCACAAATGTTATAATTGACGGCAGCCACTTACGGGTGTACAGGGCAGTGCGAACTGTACAACTGTGTACATACATATATGTATCTGTTACTTTATCTGTGTATCTTTGCTGTTGCTCTGTGCGAATATCTCTCGGATGCAGTTCAAATGCTGTTTTGTGCTCTGCTCTGCTCTGCTCTGCTCTGGTCGTGTTGAATGCGCTTTGTTAAGTGCCGTTAAGTGAGGCATTGAGTGACAATGCCTCGAGATTACGCCCACACGGGAGAGGCTCCGGACTCTGGGCTTTGGGCTTTGGCACTCGCTCGTAAATGCAAAACAAAAGCCAAACTGCCGGCGAATGACTAATGCACTCCCGCTCTACTTTTTGCATACAACAACAAAAATATTCTACTATCTAAAAATGTAACTGCGTATTAAATAGCTGTACATGTCTCCATGTCTCTGCTGAGGGATATCATCAGTTTGAAAGAAAGAGAATTCTTTTGTGGAAAGTTCTGGGCCTGAATTGAAAACTAAATGGGGGCAGCTCAAGAAAAGTGATTGAATTCCATGTGAAAATCTGGCCAGAACTCAGTTTCCGAATACTCCAAATGGAAACTTTTATTTCATGGTAGATTTATAGTATCTTTGTCATGTCTATAGGTCACAACCACACCAAATCCACTTGAATAATCCGCAAGGTCATTTGCCAAATTATCCATCAGCTACAGTGTGATATGGCCAAATCTTTAACGCTTTTTATGGCCCCTAAAACTGTGTGTGGGATTTTTGTGGGATATAATATCCGCATGTATCTTTTTGTTTTTCGTTTTTTTTTTTTGGTAATAGGTTCGTGGGAAAGCTCAAACGGAGATCATTTGTTGTATTGTTAAAGAGGGACAACGTGACTTTGAATATTTTAGAGATTCAAATGCAGAGAGGCAGACACCAGGGCGTACAGCCATATCCATAAACATTGAGACTGCAATTTATATAAATTGGTATCTGAGAATCGCAAAACGAATTCCACTTTGTCTAATTATGCAGAGATACAGTGCATGCATGTGTGTGTGTGGCTGTGTATCTGCGGGATACATGTTTGGGTTTGTGAAATGTTTCTATATTTGCAACTCCACTGGGAAATACTGTTTTAATTTCATTAACATTTTTCTTTAGCAGCTTTGTTTATACAAAACTTTAGTTTGGTTTTTGGAGAAAATCTCTTTCTCCTCTTTCCATTTGATGATGAAAATCTCTGCCTGGAATTTTCTCGTTTTCCGTTTTGCTAATTTCTGCGCATTTGGCTTTAGGTTTGGCATTTTCACTTTGCCATTCATGACTTGGCTCTGGCTTCGGGCTTGGGGCATCAGGCTATGGCTTTGGCTTTGGCTTTGGGCTGCGTGTTTATTGCATCCGTTTTGTGGCATACTTTTCGTGCCGCTGCCAATGCTGCTGCTGCTGCTGTTGCTGCTGCTGCTGCTACTAAGCACGAAGCGGATATTGTCACTTTTGCAATTACAACGCGCATAACTTTGTGCAACAACAACACGGCATGGAAAATTGCCTTGGCACCAGATCAGACCAGGGGCAGAGCAGGGACAGAGCGGTGCAAACAATGAATGGAAAATGGAGAAAGAGAGAGAGAGAGGGGGAGAGGGGGAGAGTGAGGAGTCCAAGAAACGATGCCGAGATAAGCAAAAACAATTTCATGCAAAGATAAGGCTATATATAGAAATGAATTGAAAATAATTCAGCAAAGCAGAACCCAAGAGGCAGAAGCAGAAGCAGAAAGAATGTCTCACAGCCTGATAGAATCGGATCAAGGCAAGGCCAAAGTAAATTAAAAATTTAATTAAACAAGATTCCAGCTTAAGGTCCATACGTTAGCAGCGAAACTTATACAAAAAAGCCACTTGCCAGAGGGGACATTAGAGGTGGAAAAAGGAATAGAGATTTTTTTAGAGAAAACAGTTTTTGGAAGAGAGTTCCATCTTGACCTGAAAGGTACTAAGCAGAAGATATCCCAAAAGATTCAAAATATATTCAATAGTTATTTCAAATAATAAAGAATAAGAAGGAGAAGAATAATATAAGGATATACACTATATGTATATTATAAATATTTATAATGAAATAAAATAAAATATAGTACTAGCTAAGAGATCTGCAAATCTGGGATAGCAGACTCCTACTATGAAAGTATATGGGATTTCAAGATCTTTTCAGGTTGGTGCTTCTTTGCTTAGTTTTATATGATTTATCTATTGAATTTCTTCTTCTTATCCACACGATAACAGATCAGTGTACCACAGATCAGCTTCCACTAGCAATTATGTATAAACTTGAAAGTGGGCGCGTGATGAAAAGCTGTGGGCGACACGGCGCGTGGCTAAACTTGATATTTCTTGTTACCAAAAACAAAAGCCATTACCAAATATGGTGGCTCTTAAACTTGAATGGATGGACAGACCGATATTCAAATGGAAAGAGAAACTGAAAGAAACATAGCAAGAGGACGAGGACTGCTAAAAATGCTTAAAACTTGATCTTCAAATCATACCGTGTCCGGAATGTGGAAATCACCTTATAACATTAATCAGAAACTCATTAACTTTGAATCAAAAGTTCGTTAATTTTCCCTACCTAATTAAACGCTCCCAATTGTGTGTCAAGAGTTCACTCTTAGCCACATTCGTTCCAGTCTCAATAACCATTTCCCCCCAAAGCCTCAACGCTGATAGACACAAAAGCTGAAAGAAGCCGAAAAGCCGAAAACTTTCACATTTCGACCACAATGAAACTACAAATATTTCTCCAGAGCGCTCAACTTTGGCATATTTTTTCCAAAGACGAACGCGGCGCGTGCAAAAGACAAAAACCCTACAGAAAAATACAAAAAAAAAGAGACAGAAATCATAATACTCGTAAAACAAAATCTCCGAAAAAAATCAGAGTTCAACGAACGCAAATGAAGAAAACGAACGAAAAAAAAAGCTAAACAAAACCGAAAAGGTCTCAAAAAAGAGACGAAAAAAAGAATTGCTATAAAAAGCAAGCAAATAATTAACACAATGAAGTGCAGAAGTAAGCAGTAAGCAGCAGGAAAGAAATCGAAATAAAAAATTGTTTAACAATTTTCTGCTTGGCAGCCAACAAAGTGAAGAAAAAAACAAAAAACCGTCGAGATGTTTGCCAAAGACTTGCGAAATCCCAGAAAAGAGAACCCCCGAGATACATAAATACAGAGAAAAGGCAGGAAATACCCTGAAAGAAAAAGACATACAGACGATCCCATAAATAAACAGTGCAAACAAAATGCCTGCACGAAATTCCAACGAAAAATGAATAGCTTTTTTTATATCTTCATTAAAACTGATACAAAAAAATATGAATAAAAGCGCAACTGAAAGCAAAAACAATGCGCCAAAAAACGCATTCAATCAAAAATCAAAAATAAAAAAAAATACATAAAAACAAAGTATAAAAGCAAACACAATAATAATTAAGTAACTGTGCTCGAAACTTCTGACGAATGTCGCATACAAACAAACAACAAAAACCAAAAATAATTAACAAAAATTCCAGCCATAAATTGTTGGCGCAAAAAAGATTTTTAATTTGTTCGACAAGTAAAAAAATGTAATTAATACTGGTTTTATAAAGTGGCAGCTAATGGCTTTATATACGAGCAGTTTTTATTTGGCCATTTTTATGGGGTTCTTGAATTGCAGTGGGGGTGCAGTGGCGCACATAATCGTGTCCCCAAAGGAATTTCCACATTTTTGAGAGTTTCAATTCAGATCTTTTTGGGCAATTAGAAATGTGTTTCAAATGTTCATAGAATTTTTATAAATAAAATTTGAAAATTTTCATAAAATGACTAGACAGCAGAAATCATTAAAAGCTAGAAGGACGTATCTCGAAATCATATACATAATCTTTCATTTTCTAGAGGACTTTCAAGCATATCAATCTACTATTATTAAAAAAAAGACCATTGGATTATTTTAGGGTTTCCGCGAGTCTTTCTTTGACAGCATTCAGATAGTGTCGGAGGTTCTTTGTGGTTTCAGACTTCACCTTTCACTCTTTTGAAAGGTGCAAAGGACAAAAGAAACACTCCTCAACCACAAGGATCTCCTTATTCTGACAGACATATTAAAGTTCATCCATCTGAATCAAACACCATCCATGTGCCAATTTCCGATGACAATTCTGATTAATTTTTTTTATTAAGATTTGTATGCGATCTCGTGTCCAATCAATGGTCATTAAAAGGCGTGATGACAACAACAACAACAACAGCTGCCCCTTCAAGACGGAAAACAAAAATTAATATTGCCATAAAATGCGCATAAAATATGTTAAATAAAAGAAATTGGTATCCATAAACATACGAATACAAGTCGAGTATAGTATAGTATTAGTATATGAGTGGACAAAGACAAAACGACAGCAGTGTTGGACAGTAGGTTAGCCGCGGGGAGGGGGTGTGTGTTTTTAGGGGGCTGCCGCATTTTGGGGGAGAGGACAGACTGTCAAAGTGACGCCATTTACGGTTTGACAAGCACAACAATAACAGAAGGCGTCGTTAGTCTGTCTGGGGGCTTGATAGGTGGGCGGGTGGATGTACAGGGGGAGTATCTGAAGTGACATATGTGAACGGCAGTTAAAATTGCTCGCAAGCTGTCAATAAATCGAGCTTAAATCGCCAGAAACTGTCGATAATAGTTTGAGAAAATAAACAGTAAAATTTATTCCAAAAATTTAATCAGTTTTCCCTTTTAAAATGTCTCAAACTGCTCTCCTTTTAAATAAATATCTCTCTAATTGCAAAATTAAATGCGTTTTAATTTGAATTTTACGCCTGACTGTGGTTCCTTTTCCTCCGGGATTTACTCCTGGGACACTCAGCCCCTCCACCGAAAAAAGGGATGATTAATTAAGGGTATTTTGATTAATGTATCCCCAGCCCGAGGCCCCAACAAATCAACGAAGCGAAAGAATGAACGAGCCAACCTTTTGGGACAGAAGAAAAACAATGACCACAAGACGTTGACCCAAACACACAGACAAATAAATATAGTTATATACTATACACCAACACCTAAACCTAAACCTAAACCTACATGCGAGTACACAAACCACTGGCTGGCTGACTGACTGAGTGACTGAGTGACTGAGTGACCCAAATCCCAAGCCGACACCTTGGCCAAATATCAGTGAAGTGAAGGGATTGGTGGGGGTGTAGTATGTGGAACTCAAAGCCTGAAACAACAGCTGTGCAAATATTTGATCTGGCTGCCTGGTTCAATGCTGCTCAAACCGTGACAGGTGCAAATTGTTGAACTTCCCATCCAGGACAGGACAGGACAGGACGCGTGTGGCGTGTCCGTGTCTGTCCCTTAGCACCTGTACTAGGTCACACAGACCCTTCAGGTCTTCGGGTCCTGCTTTTGTTATTCCCATCTATACATACATATATATTGTGTTGTTGGCCCCATTTTTGTGTTGCTTTTCCCTTTTTTTTTTTGTCTAAGTTTTATTGGTCTGCGTCTGAGTTAAGTCTGAATTTTGCCGTATCTGCTGTTGTTTTTGGGGAGTTTTTCCATGTTTTGTCCTTGAAGTATCCTCAGCGACAACGACAACGACAGCGGCCAACGGTGGCTGCGGCCTTATAAATCTTCCTTTGGACAAAATGGCGCAGAGCACGTGGAATGGTATATGGGTGTGTGTGCCTTTGTTTAGATATGTATCTGTGTGTGTGTGTCTGCTCTTAGCTGTGTATCTCTGCTTATATGTCTCTGTTCTCTTAGTATCTGTGCGTGTGTGTGAGTGTATCTTCAGTCTTTGTCTGTGTTAAAAAGGGAAATAAATTATTTTCTGGTTGGACTATCAGCGTAACGTAACTTTATTTTGTCTTTTCACTTTTGTTTTGCTTTAGCCGTGTTTGCCAACTAATTGTCTTGTCTCTGCTCCAACGCCGCCCCCCCTCTGCGCCACTCCTCCTGCCGCTGTGACATCGCCAGTGTACCTCATTATACCCTTAAAGAGCGGGGTATTAGGATCAGATTTCGGCAGAGTGTAGAAGATATAATCATACTGCTCATAGGCCATTCCTACTACTATGATGTTCTTTTTAATATAACTGATCCGGATCGGATTATAGGATAATCCTATAGAAACGATCTCTCTGCAAGGGTATTAAGGGCTGCGGTTCTCAAAGCCAAATATATCTCCTCTCTCATATTGCTTTGCATTTGCTCAACAATTTATGAGCATTGCGGCTGAGACACAGGCAAGAGTAAGGCTAAAGAACAAGCCCCCGAAAAAAAGATCAGAATAAAACAAATGAAACAAAAGTAAAGAGAGAAAAAAGCGAGATGAAAAAAAAAACACAGCCAACAGAATCTGCCATCGTTTGTCGCGGCATAAATAAAATTAATTATTCAGGCAAAAAGGCAGCGGCTTTGGCTATGGCTATGGCCGTGGCCAAGGCGAGATGGCCAAATGGCCAACTGGCAAAGTCCACAAAAGCCAAGCCATCGCGAAAACCAAAAGCCAAAGCCATAAAAGTCAAACAGCAACAAAAACAACAAACGCCACAACGAATTGAAATTTAAGTACAGCCCAAAGGCAAAAGTCGCAGCTTTAAAAATATATTACCCCATTTCTGTGTGAAGCAATTATTGGACTGAAATGAAAATATTCATTTGAAAAGAATGGTTTCATAAATATTTATTTATTTTTTAAGTAAACATACACATTCGTACTATGAACTGATTCTTTGGAAAACAAGACTTTCACCGAACGAACACCAGCAATTTTCTGAGAATCATCTTCATGTGTATTTTCCACCTAAGGACAATCAAAGGATGCGGTTTCCAAGAACAATCTTATAAAAATATCTTGCGTAGTATAAAAAGGGATACGATTTCCAAGAAAACTCTGCTAAAAATATATTTCTTAGTAATTGCGTGCAATTAAATCTCTTAGATCCTTCACAGAATAATTCACTGGAAAGGACAAATTCCAATCAGGGTTTAAGCTTGCGTCTGCACATTAATCATTCAGTTGGCTGTCTTTCCTTCGGGTTTCTTTTTTTTTGGGCGGGTGGTCCCACCTCCCACAGCAATTACTTCGCATAAATCCCATTTTCTACCTTCCCTGCTAATGTCTTAACAAAACAGGAGAATAAATCGGAGCAGAGCCAAGGAAAAGCGAAGGAAAGCGAAGCCAAAACAATGGAAAGCCAAACAAACAACAGTTAACCTTTGGCCACGCCCAGCTTCGGGCTGCCGCCCACTTTGCTGCAGTCCGCTCGAGGAAGGAAAAATTAATTAAGCACGCTTTAAATTTGATTTCATTTGTTTTTCCTCAGTTTCAGGAGGAAGGGAGGGAAGGTCGAGCATTGGGGGGTTCGAGGTCTGGGTGAAGTCCGTCCGCCTGCATCTGGTATCCTTCGTGGAACCTCCCCTCGCCCACATTCTGGAGGGAAGGAGTCTCTCATTGCCTTGGTCATTCGTCTTCCATTTCGTGTTTTAATGAGCTTCATGCGCCACACGCTGATTTCGCTTTCTCGTGCTGTTCCGTTCCACACTTTGTTTCGCTTTGGCTTGTTATTATTATTGTTTCTTCCTTTCTCCCTCTCACCCTTGCTCACACTTGCTCACCCCCACTCTAGTCATTTTTGTTTAATTGGTATACACTTGCAGAGGGTGCTATCATTTTTATCAACAATTTTGCAACGCAAGCATAGAAGGATTTTGGGATCGTATGATCCACAAGCCGACTGGATATTGTCTTTACTTCTTTTGTAAACATATACAACCTAAGGGTTCTACAGACTCTTTCATTTCGTTAAAAGTGCAAAGATCAGTTCCGAAAACATTCATGTAACTCTTTAGGGTTAGAATTGTCCCTTGAAATCGATCTAATTTTGGTAACATATCAGTTCTATCGCTCATATACTGTTGTCCATAATCGTTTCCATTTCAATCATATTGGAACCAAAGACAATATAAACTCTCTCTCTGTCTCTCTCTCATTGTGGAATTCTGTAGACTTCCACGCCGAAAGAATCGAGCTGAAAATGTTGTATGGAGTGACACATCTTAGTATTTATATTGTCTTTGATTGGAACCATGGATCATTTTGCATAAATCTGCTTTAAATTCTTCAAAGGGTATTTGAATCTTCGCACCCCTAGGCTTCTACGACTTTCTTCTCTTTGGGGTTCTCTCCGCTCGCTGGCAAATTGCAAATTGCGGGTTAGCATTTCTTAATGTCAATGCCATTTTACAGAGGAATGCTCCACACCAGAGGAAGAATAATGAGCAGCAGAAAGAGAAATAACAGTCGGACCAGAGCAAGAGGGAGAGCGGGAGCGGGAGCGGGAGGTCGAAATAAAAGAGCAGAACCAAATTGGCGAGCTCTCAGTTGAACCGAATCCTGGAGGGGAATCGTCGGCCCCCCTCCCCCGTGGACAGACGAAACCAGAGCAACGAAATTTTCTTCTTTCCTTCTTTTATTTCTGTTTCTGTTTTTGTTTTTTTTGTTTTGGCTTAAGTGTGCAAGTTAATTGAATTGGGGCTTATGCGTGGGGTGGACAGTGGGGCTACAGTTCCTACTAATTGTTAATGGCTGAGGGAGGAGAGCAGAGGGTAGAAGCACTGCATGCATTTATGGTAATGTCGAACGCAGCGGGGGGGGGGAGGCCGGCCTGAAGCCCTGTTATGAGGCAAATTGAAGTGCGGATCAGGGCCGAAAGTGCAACAAATTGAAAGTGTTAATGATTGTGGCTAAAAGTGGTAGGGGCGGTAGCAATGGCAGTTAGTGGAATAATTAAACATGTTGTTGAGTAGGAAAAAAGGGAGGAGAAAGGAGAGAGTAAGGGACGAATGTATAAGAATAGTTGGAATAATTGCAATAATCACAGATTTCAATTGTTTTGAGTTGTCTGCATTTATTTATTGCCTTAGGGATAATGCCTTCTCCATTTGATTGTTTACTTTGAGTGAATTTCAATGCTTTTAGACATATGATTTAACAATACACACACCTTTCCTGACATCAAAATATCAGGGCAACAAACCTTACAGAT
Source organism: Drosophila algonquin (assembly GCA_035041765.1). Classification (NCBI taxonomy): domain Eukaryota; kingdom Metazoa; phylum Arthropoda; class Insecta; order Diptera; family Drosophilidae; genus Drosophila; species Drosophila algonquin. The sequence goes on along the minus strand of JAWNKY010001391.1, from coordinate 1,092,311 downwards.
TAAAGAACTTTCCACACGGGCATCATTTATGTAATTTTCATTGCTTCGCCTGAAAGAACAAAATTAAACGAATTTAATCCCATCAGTTTCTGACTGGGTAAACGGAGCAAAGTAAATACCTCAAATGTTTCCAGAGAAAGACCCACCCACTCTCTCTTCATTACCTACATTACCCGCCCCCAACTGTCTACCTTACTACCTTTGGCACATCTCTGCGTTAGTCTCCGGCCATCTAAATATCTCACTAATCGGTATAAATCCTGTAACTAAACCGAAAATGCCCGTCATTAACTTGGCTATCCCACCTGATACATTATGCACCTGATACAACCTCAGACCTCAGAGCTCAGAGCCGTTCATGCCTTCAGACATTAATTTAAAGCCCTCTCCTCCTTTCCTTTCCTTCCTTGCCTGCCTCAACGATGTCTCTCTCACATCCTGCACCCTGCACTGAAGAGACAAAACCAATAAACCAAAAGCTGAACGAACAGCCTTGCCACATGCCCCTCCCCCATCCGTCATTTTGGGTGGTGTCAGAGGGCATGGTTTATCGCTCAGACAACGCGCAATTTTTCGTTTTAATAACAATATTTACTCATCATAAAGTATAAATGAAGGCATAATGTGTTGACGTGATATATACGCAGATATCCGCATGTATTTATGTCTGTATCTGCATCTGTGGCTGTATTTGTATCTGTACGATATGATGAGAGTCTCGCTTACTTACTTTCGCGACGGAGGCCACAGCTGACAGCCTGCCCTGGTCCATGCTCCACTGACATTACCCATGGGGCGTTGACGAAAAATTTCACGACTGTTTCAACGTTTTTCCTGTTTCAAGGTTTTTTGGGTGTCGGGACCCATTTGCGTCGTAGCCTATGAGGACTTCACTTCAGTTGACATACAAAATGACAATATTTACAGGGAAGAGGGAGAATTTCGGCGCATGGAGGGGGCTACGGTCGTGGGGTGCGGAAAATATTGGAAATTCAAATAAACAGAGAACAGGCGGGAAAACAGCAGCCGATGCGCCCCCAATACCAATACCCTACCAATCCCTACAATCAACAAAACGTGCGACACGTGCAGACTGTCAAATGGCGCTGAATGGCGCCACCCCAACCCGTATCCGGGGGAAAGTCAAATACCCATTCCCCCAGACAGTTACCGCCCTACGCCCTACAGACAGCCCCACAGCCACCTACCACCCTCGCCCAGACAGCCTCCAGCAGCAATCTCCCACTGTAACAGCGAACCTCCCCTTATGCCCGCCCATCAATCAATGAGTCTTAGTCGATTTTTGTGGGCAACGTTTAACAGGGCGTATGCGCAATTAATGCGATTTGTTGGGAGGAGAGAGAACACTTTAACACTTGAGGAATTTGTTGTACGAAAAGCTAAAGAGAAAAAAGGAAACGAGAGCTTTCCATTGAAGAACTCGTGAATTTTCTGCTCTAATTGCATTTTGCGAAAGTTTTTTTATATTTTTTTTCATGTTATATTTAAAGCTGCAAAAGTCGCCATAATTATCGAGATAATTGCGCACGCATCGTTAATTGAAGTTGAATAATTGGTAGAAAGAGAAGGAGAGATAGAGAGAGACAGAGAGGGAGAGGGAGACACGCAATGGAGATGAGCGGAAAATGTGAGTTAAGTGAGGAAAAGTGTCGATTATAATGAGCCAACTAGCCGCAAATTGGTCTAGATTTGGTGGTTATTATCAAGAACAAAAGAGGGAAACCAAACCTAACGAGCAGAGACAAAAAAAAGAGACGCCAAAGTGGGGTTCCATGAAGAATTAACTTTAACAAATCAAAATATATGTATATTGGGACGCCACACAAATCATCATCAGGCCTGTCAATGTCCCCAAAAGAAGAAATAAACATAAATCATCTTCACAGCAAATCGAAAGTTTATTCAACTCAAAACGAATGTGAATATGAATATGAGTAAGTGTTTTGGGTATGACTATGTATATTATAGCAAATGTCTGATTTAATCAGCATCAATAACTCACTTATAGCTCTGAATTCGCTTAGAAAACCACGGAACACACAAATCCCCCAAACAATTTCACTGGCAGAACAGAACGCTTTCCATCGCATTCAAAGTTAACCGAATTGTTATTAATTTTATAGACATTTTGTGCGTGTTTTGCGTGTGCGTGTCGGAACAATCGGAACCTTCCAGACAACAGCTCTCTGAGGTGGTGCCCCTGACCTCAGACTGGGTCTCTAGACAATGACTAAGTGAGGAGTGAATGACAGACAGCCAGGCAGGCAGGCAAGCAGGCGGGCAGGCAGAAAGGCTGAGACTGAGGCTGAGGCTGGAGGATGGGAGGCCAGTGGGAGGCAACAATGCGTAACAAACAGGAAAGCAATAACAATTTGCAATTAGCCAAAACGCGTTGGAGACGCAACTTTATTTTCGACACTGTAATAGTATGGCAGTGGGGTGTTTTTGGGGTGGACAAGGTCAACGCATCAGCGCAGAAAATGTAAGTGGAAGATGATGATCTGGTTGCCAGCGAGGGTTAACACTGGAGTCTGTAGAGAAACCGTATTTAAAGAAGGATTAAATGAGGAATGAGATTGAGGAAAGGGCTATAACTTGAACTCCAAAAGATATACGAGAATCTATTACCTAAAACCATTGCCAAATAGACTTCAACTCCATTCAGATATGCTCTTAAATTTCGACTTCAAAGTTCCCCAACAAAAATTATATATCTTCTACCTGGCAGCCCTCGCTGATAAATGGCTAACTTACACTTTCCGCAAGTCCCAGGGAAACCTTCAACGTCCATGCCCCTGGCTCTCCCCTAGTCCAGCCCATCGCTTCTTAAGCAGTTTAGCATTAATTAAGTTTGAGTTGAAGTCGCAGACATTTGCCTGGAATGGGCAGTGGAGGGGGGTGGAAGGATAGATGGGGTAGTGGCTGAAGTACTTCATTTAACTGTCTGTCTGCTTACCAAGTGATAAGCTGAACCAACCCACTCCTACCCCAGTGGGGAGCTGAAAGTCTCGCCTAACTAATTGCTGCCTTTTAACACTTGGCCAAATGCGCTGCTCGGAAATTCGCTCCGGTGCGGTGTGCATTTCCTGGCCAGACCCAGACAGACCCCGAACTCCAAGCAACCCAACCCATCCCCTAACTGGATGATTAACTGCATCAGGCATTGGTCTAAAGTGCAGAACTGAGGGAACTAAGGGTACTACTATGGTGGTGTTTGCTTTTATCAGCCATCATCAGTTTTTTGCTTTGTCGCGTTATGCGTCAGCGCACTAAACCAACATTTTTACACCTAAGAGCAGATAAAGAGCAGAGCACCGGACAAACGGACAAACGGACACGTACACGTACACGGAGTAGACCCATCGCAAAGTACGGTACGGCTGACTGGCTGGCGGACAGCATTTAACAGTTGATTAGACGACGTCCCCTCGATAGAGCCGTGGAGGATGGCAGTGGCAGTGGAAGTGGAAGTGGAAGCCCCCGCCCTCGGCGAGAGTGGGGCCACCGTCTGGTGGCTCAATCTTGTACGTCTGCCGCTCGCATTTTCGGCCTGAATGGACGCGAGACATGGCTAAGCGTATTACCAGGCCGCATTACCGTTAAGTTTACAGTTTAACTATAAAAGCGAGTCCGAGAGCCGGAGAACGAAGGCGCCCCCACGATCCATTAGCCGATATTACGCATACGCCACGTGGTGTCTATAAAAAATGCAACGCTGCATTGTTTAGCAAGCAGAAACAGAGCACAGGGGAAAATACAAAAACAAAAATACCTACATACATAAAATTCTAGAAAAATGCAGCAAAAAATAATAGAAATGCGAAAGTAGCGGCCAGAGCATGCGGATGTGGTGCGGGTGGGGCAGGGCAGGGCAGGGTACGCGTGGCAACATTCTTTTTACGTGCCGGGGCATGCAAAGTGCAAAGCTGCCAACTGCATCTATGATGATGATGATGATGATGATGATGATGATGATGATGATAATGGTGGTAGTGGATGTTGATGGCAGTGGAGGCTCCTCGGCAAAGCGCAGCTGGGAAATCGCATTTAACCCCATGCATATTGATGGGCAAACACGGAATGCATTTTATGATGAACACGAAAATTCATGGATTGCTCTCTCTATGTTTTTTCTTTGTATTTATGGGAAGTACACAGATATCTGCATATTTATGGCTATATACTTCGGTACAAAAACTTATGAATTCGAAAGAGAGCAATTTAACATTTAAGAAGATGCCAATGAGATTATTTATTTCAATTTGTTTACGACATTATTTGTCATTTTCCATATCTCAAATTTAAATTAACTTATCATTTATTCTCCAAATTATACGCTAATCTTGTCCAGACATCTCCTGTTAACAAATCGCCGGGGAAGTCCACCAAATGATTGCTCATTCTCCGGGAGTGCTCTTTTTTTGGGATATGTGTTTGTTGGCTTTCAGTCGTCGCATTGCAGCCAAAAGGCTGGAACGCTGGAAGGAAGGCAGAGAAATGGAATTGAAAAGCAATACAAATCCACAAATCAAAATATATCTGAAATGTTTGAAGGGTGGGGGCTCGACTTATGGGGCGGCTTGCTGTCGTTTATTCTGTGGCAATGACATGCGACAATGCTGCTGCTGAAATGGATCCATAGATGGAAATGGAAATGGGAGTTGCACAGACCCATCCCCATTCCGTGCATCTATATCTCCATTTTCACTGTATGTAATGACAGTAGCAGAAACCAGAACCAGTTACCAGAAACAGTATCCGAAAGCCGAAACAGAACAGATCCCAGACAATGCAAGATGAAGCTCTGAGGCGGCTCTGAAGCCAGTGCCAAGAACCCCGAGAACTTCAGCTCCCTTTGTCGTTTGTTCACCCTGCTTTCCCCTCGTTCCCGCCTCCTCTTGGCCATAAGCTGCCAAAAAATGTTTGCTCTAGAGATTTCTACACATTTATTAAAGCGAAATGGAGGGAGAGAGAGGGAGAGAGATGGGGACAATGCAGGCAGCCTATGGCTTTTGGGGAACGGGGTGCATGGGGTGGATATTAATCATTGGGCAGACTTAAATTGCAAATGAAATCGGAATTGGGCAACGGTGCGTATGCGTATCGTAGTAGAGTATTTCAAGAGGGAGAGGGGCGGAGAGAGAGGAAGCGAGAGAAAGAGAGTGCCACAAGGGTGAGGGAAATTGGCAGACTCTGTCAAGCATTTTGTTGGCTGCAGCAAACACACACATACACACACACACACACACTTTCTATATAGATATGTACAGATATTCATATATGTATGTATGTACATATATTCACAGAGATTCGGAGTCAGAGAAAAAGAGAGATATCCATTAAACAAACACAGTGAAATCGCCGCTGACATAAAGCAGCCATGACTGTCCCCCGATCCCGTCCCATCCCATACCATTCCATGTCCTGGCCATGTCCTGGCGTTGTCTCTGTCTCGATTGTCGCCTCGCTGGCGCCAACTGTCGCCTGCTTTAGCATTTGCCTTCAAGCTTTACATATACCACACACAACACACACATATGAATATATATGTTTGTATGTACATATATATCCTACATATCGCACTCACACACACACATGTGTGTCTTTATCTGTATCATCAGCATATTGCCATTTGTTGAAGCATTCTTTAAATAATTTTCCCCTTCACTCTTGTGCTCTTTGCAGGTCCCGCAACCGTTCAAATGGTTTCCCAGAGTCGACCACCGCCACCGATGACGGTGCCCGTCCAGGTGCCGCAGTACGTCAACGAGAATGGCACTGTGACCCACGTGATGCTGTCGCCGCAGCAGTACCAACAGCTCCATCCCGGACAGGGACACCTCCATCCACCGCCATTTGTAAGTACCTTCCAGTGGCTCTATCCTCCACCCACACACTCCCACTCCCACACATGCGAGTTTGCCGTTAAGTGTAATTAACTTGTGGTTTATGGCATGCCGGTGGGGGGGGTGCGATGCGTATAGATCTGCCATTAAAAGAGTAGAGAAATCTAGGCTTTAAATCAACTAAAGTGGTCATCGGTTGGATGGCTCTGGCATCATTGGGTTCTGTATAATTGATTGGGTTGGCAAAAGGTTTTCTATGCTTTCTAATATACTTGGGTACTTAAATCATTGACCCCATTTTGCTCCTGTTTAAATTAAAGTATCTATTTAATGAATATACATCGATAAGCATCCGCTTGCTCCATAAATTTTCATTAGCTTTCAACAGCTATTAAACTTTGGAGATAAATTGCATTATGTTTGTTTAAAATTGATTATAATTTATGTACGCATTCCATAATTTCCCAAAAGTACGTGCAAACTGTAAGGATGTTCATACATATTCAATGACGTGAAACAAAAGTTGCACAACTTTCTGGAGATTTTTGTTAAGCTATTGGAAAGTTCAATTCAATAGTTGTTTATGCTCAAACGACTTTTTTCCATAGATTTTACATCAAAAGAACTTTTAAGTATATTTTTGCAAAAATAGAAAACAAATGTGGTTCTCTTTGCAAACGGATTATTTAAAGAACTATTTAGAATACTTTGTTTGAGGTCTGCTATATTTCAAATTTGAAAAATGTATTGTGTAGAAGATACATTTGTTTCTTTGGCAGACCATCAATAAGTGCAATATATTGGCTATCTGTCACTAGCAACCCCATTTCAATAGCAAATTGATTTCGACTTCCTCGGACTTCCCTCAGACTATTCTCTCAGTTGGCAATGCGAGAGCAGCAGGCCCTGGGCTGCTTATCAATTAATTTACAGCTAATTGAGCGAACAGTATTGCAATCAGCGAATGCAACAACAATAATTCCCCGATGCTAATTCGATTTTCAAGTGAAATTTTCATGGGGGCGAGTCGAACGTCGTCCGCCGCCCGTCGCCCGTCGTCTGGTAATATAATTTATTGTACACCGGTTCGGATCCGGGTAAAGTTGTTCCTAGAAAACGATTCAATTGCAGGGCGGCAAGCAATCAGGGGCTGATACAAAAGGAGGAGGCTGCTTTTATTCCAGCTGTTTATTCATTGCGAAACTAAAGCCCCAATAGAACCCAACAGAACAATGGAACAGAACAGAAATCCCCCCGCGATGAGACGGACGATCTAAAATGGCTAAACTTTTAGCTAAATGCCAATTACAAAATGCAACAACTATTAAAATAAAGTTTAAACAAAACGAAAAGCAAATAGCCAACAAAAATTAAATAGCAAAACAGCTGGCAAGCTGTCGGACGAGGCGGACGACGCTTTGCATCTATAATTTATTTATTTATTGGTTAGTTAGTTTATAAACTGCAATTTCGCTTTGTTTGCTTTATTGTGCTCCTACATCTGTTGTGTTTGTGTGTTTGTGTTTGTGTTTGCGTTTGCCTTTCTCCATAATCATTTTCGCTGACTAACTCTGACTCGGAGAGAACCCCTTGAATGGGGAAAAACACGGGGAAAAGCGTGAAAATTGCATAACTAATTAGCTGCTCGCATTCGTCCAATTGTGCCTCAGTCGCAGCCTCCGGCCGTGAGTCACCGTCCGCTCTCCGGCAAATATTTGAATATGCAGTGCCACAAAAATGCACTCACCGACCTCTCTGCTCTTCTCTTCTCTCCTCTGCTTTCCTCTGCTGTGTTGTTCGTTTCGCAATCTGTCATTTAGGCGTGAGCTTTGACAATCATTTGACTGGGAAGGGGGCAGGGCACGAAGACGTTTGCTTTGAATGCTAATTGCCGGCTGGTTTGGCGGTGGGGGTACGTGACCAGAGGGGCGAACCCGGCGAATGATCACCAGATGAACAAAGTTTGTTGTTTGCGCCAGAGTTCATTGGAAACAAAGTTCACGCGGGACATAGTTTCTTCACCTTTAGTTGCTCAAAGTTTCCTAGAAAACTGTATATTTTATTATGGTTTTATATAAATATTTCTTGAGGTTAAATTTGAATTTCAGCTACAACAGATAGCCCTAGAATAAACTTCGAAATAATTCTTAACAATACAAAAAATAAATAGATTTTCAATGTTTGTATGGCAACAAAATAAACCTCTATCTAAAGATCCTTAAATGTTGACTATTATCCAATAAGTTCATGCATTTTCCAGCCTATGTTCCATATTTTTCCTAAACAATTATCTCGAAAATTTAACCGTTTTCAATAATAGACAAATTACATTGTAGTTATATTTATTTCCTCTTGAAATGTTACAAATTGCTGACATTTTAAATCATTGTTAAATTTAGCTTTATTATATTTTTGCCTCCATTACGATTTGGAACTAGTTCGGCTCCCATGAGAGCGTGGCATCAGAGGCACATGCATTCCATTCAAATTGCCTCGCTAATTTGCAAAAAAAAAAAAGAAAATAAATAAAAGATGGTTGTTAACCAAAGCAGATGAGCGTTACCCATTCACATCACGTTTCGGACCGCTCCTGCCTCTGGCCTCCGCCGCTGGCCTATGCCTCTGTCAGCCACTGGCGGGCCACTTATGTCTAATAATTTAATAATAACAATTTCATTGTACAACATAAACATTCTCATCATTTCTTTTATGTGCAGAAAGTTGTTAACAAAATTTGATTGAAATATTTTCCATTCCCATTTCCCTGCCCCCCTGTCCCCGATGGATATAGAGAGAGAAATGATGCATGAATAGAGAGAGGGAATAGCTCTCCTAATGCTACGAGTTCGTGACTTGGCCCACGGACTGAAAATTGGCATTCCGGTTCTGGCTTAGCGCCTAGCGCAATTTAAATTCTATTACCCAACGCTCTACCATCCCCACCCCCCCCCCCTGCCCACCTGTCCCGCTTGATGTTATTTATTATAATATTATCAATCTCTCAATTAAAAAAAATGATATTAATTGCATTCAGTGAATTATATAATTTCCAACGATTACCCGTTTTCCGGTTATGCTCTGAAGCAATCGTCGTCTCCCATAATTGGTTGACACTTTTGGGTTGATTTATATTATTTGAGCAGAAAAATCAAACAGTTTTCCGAATGAACATAAATTACAGAAGAGGAGAAGACAATTTAAGCCACAGTCAGAGCATAAAAAAATCATTTGTTTTTAGGGTTAATAAATTGTAAATGTAATTAGCAAGAGGTACAGCGATGCAACCAATCGTTGGATTTCCCAGCAGCCAGCTAACTGTTGTGCTGCAAGGGGGGGTGACTGGGATGTGGCAGGTTTGGCAACGCAAACTGTCAACCCGAGAAGACAAACGTTTACCTTTAAACAATTTCGATTTGCATAACAATTTGTAGACCCAAGCTAATGGTTGTTGCTGTTGTTTTATCTGGTAAATGCAATCCATTACGAGTAAATGCTGTGGCTGGCTGGCTGGCTGGCTGGTCGTGCCCGCTGCTGGCAACATTGTTGCCCATAGGTTAGGCCAAACTCCAGACCCCGGACCCAGAGACCCATACCCCATACCCATACCCATTCGCCGCTCGATGACTTTTAATTGAACTCCACTTGAGTTGAACTTTTGCTTGTCACATTTTTACATAACTTGCCAGTCAGCAGCAGCAGCAGTTGCAGCCTCAGCCTCAGCCAGGCGCAGACTTTGACTCTGGCTCTCTGGCTTTGGCTCTCCTAATACCATTTTGACAGTGGAAAACTTGATTAATGCATGCAGCGCCAACAACTTCATCCGTTGCTGCCGGTTGTGGTTGGTGCAGCTTCGGACACATGTGGCGTCACGGTTTGTTGCTGAAATGAAAGTGCCCGGCGGTTGCTTGACTCGAGCTGAATTTTCCTTGACTTAATTAACAATTTGCTGCCACAACACATACACAGAGATACAGAGACACCGAGACACACACTCACTTGCAGAGATATTCGCACAGCATAGCATAGCACAGCACAGTGCCGCACAAAATGGAAGTTTCCGCTTGTGTATTTATGTTGAAATGTTTATAATTTGATTGTATGCTAATTTGCATAGCATAGTCGGATTGTCGGATTGTCTGATAGTCGGAGTCTCCATCTGCGGAATCGCATTGCTATTATGCAACTTGAGCTATGCGCTCGGATAACTGTAACTGTCGCACCATATCCGTAGGAGAAGCTCCAGCTGAAACCGAAACTCTGTGCTGTGGCTTTAATCTTCCATCCCATACCGCTTTTTTCTGTTGTGTGAGTCTGTTAATCCCTCCACTTCTTTTGTTCTCTCAGCTCAGTTATGCTGTTTCCGTTGCTGGCCCACCAACAACCAAAAACAAAAAGAAGAAACTCATTAACTTTGACCCATATTTGCGGCCTGGGCGGCTTTTTCATATTTTATGATCATCCATAATAACCATACAGCATCGTCCATTTTTGGCCCAGCGCGAGCCAAGTGCCGGCAATTAGTTGCAAAATGTTTTAAAGTCATCAAATATACACGTTGCACACGTTGCACGTTTAATGCCAAATTTGGACATGCAACCTGAAATTAGCTTGATTTTAGTGAAGCATTTTCCAGAGTTTTGCGCAAAAAAATTATCAATCATCAGGCATCTGGTGGTAATTTTTGCTTAATACAGCATGCGGGCGTGGATAATTGCTGGTGCCCATAAACAGCGAAACCAATTTAGTTAATAACTTGCTGTGGAAATCAGATCAGACTGGAATTCAGTTCAAATTTTACTTACAAACGGGCGCGCCAAATGAATGGCCGAGTAGAAGCTGCTTGCTATGACACTAAAAATTACAATGCTTGGGTGAATGTTAATAACAGTGACTGGCCTATGAATTATTTACACACTCAAATTTTAAGTATCAAGTCCTAAAAATTAGCAAATCTACAACAACGTTTCTTGTAAAAAAGAAGAGAAAGGATATGAATCTACTTGGACTTACAAAAAACAGTATTATTACCCGGTTACTTTTTAAATAGAGGGGGGTTAAACGGGATAAGCTTGTTTTTTGTCATGTGCTCATTTGCAGTATATTTTGAATATGAGACGGTATATTTCGGTATATTTACGAGGGTAGACGGTATATTTGTTCTATAACTACGCGGTCACACTGGACCGCAACAACAACAAAAACTAATTTAAAAAATTAAAAAACAGTTTACCGCATGTCGTTATTATTCAAACTTCAAATATTAATAGATTGTGGAGAACATTTCGCGCCAGCCGGTAACGATTTTTGCTTGCTGTCCAACCAATTTCCAGTGCAATTTTCGCTAGAAAGTTCTCACTGCGCTGATAACATTTGGCAAATTAATTAGTTATTGTTATCAGCACTCTCCGCACCACGAATGTTATTTATAGCCAACGTGTAGACAGTTGACGTGGTAGTTCTGGCCTAGCAGTTGGTTGGGATGGGGAAAATGGAGCAGCAGCAGCAAAAGAAAACAACCACAACGACGTCAACGACCACAAGCAGCACCAGATCTGTTGTGTTTAAAGTATTTACCCAGTGAAAAAAGCCCAATTATATGCACTTATTAAACATCTAACATTGATGTCCACCCTTCACAGATAAGCGCCAATGGTACATCGCATTTCTATACGCCGGCCATGGCTGGGTATCCACCAGGTCCTGCTGGCAATGGACCCCCGCACTATCATCTGCCACCGCCGCCACCGCCACAGGGTGCACAGCAGCAGCCACCGCCCAGTGTAGGAGGCGGAGGTGGGCCGCCACCACCAGTGAATGCTGCACAGCAGCAGCCACCGCCAGCAGTCCACACACATTCCTCGCCTTCGCCGCCCAACTATCGGGATGAGCGCAGCCAGAGGCAGCATACGAAGCTGCTGCGGAAGCTGGAGAAGCAAAGGGAGTCCAGTGAGTGTCCTGCCCTAGCTCGTGAAGGGATTTCCACATACTAAAGAGTTTTTCTTTTTAGATCCCCCCTTGTCCACGCCCACACATTCGCCTTCGCTGAGGGGTGTCAACGATCTGAATGGCCATCACACCAACAACAACAACAACATTCCGGTGGGTGTATTGCCCCTGCCACCGCACCTCAACAATCATCATCACATGAACAACAACAGCCACTTGCACAACAACAACAATCATGTGCGTCGCCTCGCGCAGCAGCAGCTGCAGCAGCAACAACAGCAGCAGCCGCAGAGAAACGGCAATCCCAATGCCTCTCAAGGACCAGCCACGACCCTGCCCCAGCGAACGGGCAGCAGTGTGGGCGGCGCCAGTTCGGTGGGCACATCAGAAGATGGCGAAGACAACTCCAGTCTGGCCGGAGAGGATGAAGAAGACTACCAGTCGACGATTGTGGAGCAGATCTCGGCGATTGAGAAGCCCGAGGTGATTGATGTGACCTCGCGGGCAGCGAAAATCATTTGGGAATCGCCTGTTATCACCGATGCCTTGCTCATCAATATGCGGGACCTGCGCTATCAGGTCCTGCTCAGCGACTCGGGCAAACAGTGCAAATACAAGAGTCTCTATCGCGGAGAGGCATACGAATGCATTGTCCAGGACCTGCAGCCGGGACAGGACTATCTGGTGCGACTGCAAGTGCACTACCAGAAGCTGCAGGGCACTGTCAGCGAGCCAACAGAGTTCCGGACGCCAGCCTGTGAGCCGGACCAGCCGTTGCCCCCAAAACTGGTGTCGCGCACCAAGAGCTCCATCAATCTACGCTGGGCCGCACCGCCTGCGAACGGTGCGACCATTCAGCACTATCTCCTGGAGTACGACGAGGGCAAGGGCCAGCCAATCAAGTTCGTGGAGCTGGCCAAGATCAAGGCCAAGCACTATGTGATCAGCAAGCTGCAGGCCACGACTGTCTACAGCTTCCGTCTGGCCGCCGTCAACGAGGTGGGCCAGTCCCTGTACTCGCCCATCAGCAGCTACAGCACCGCAGGCAATCCCCCGGCCGCGCCCAAGCCCCCACAGCTGCACTCGAGCAGCCCCAGTTCGCTGAAACTGTTCTGGGAGAGGCGCACCCAGGATGGGGACTTCCTGCTGCAGCTGCAGGATGCAGAGTCCGGACACGGCTATCTGAACACCTACAAGGGTACCGATCTCCACTACGAGTGCCTGCAGCTGCGCCGGGCGTGTAGCTACCAGTTCCGTCTCCGGTCCGAGAACGAGGCCGGAGTCTCGCCCTGGTCGCCAGAGGTTAGCTACCGAACGGCCGCCGAGCGTCCGGGCAGGCCGGGCAAGCCGAGTGCCAAGGGAAAGATCCATGGCACCCACTTCAAGGCGCGCTGGGACACGCCCTCGGACACCGGCGGTGCGGCCATACTTCGCTACCATCTGGAACTGAGCTCGGGGCCCGTTTTCGAGCGCATCTACAGCGGCTCCGAATCAGAGGCCATGTGCGAGCGCCTCCAGCCGGGGACCACCTATCAGTTGCGTGCCTGCTGCGAGGGACCCGCCGGTCAGAGTCCGTACTCTGACATCGGACATGTCACCACAGAGGCTGTGGCCCCGGCGGCCCCTCCTCCCCCATATTCCAGTGACCCGCCCTCGCCGTACGCAGCACTCCTGAAGCTCCATCACCCGGACTACAATGGCGGCGCACCTATCCTGGAGTTTGAGGCTCAAATGCGCCGCTTGGAGCAGGTGCAGCCACCCCACATCGTGTACAGAGGCAAGCAGGCGTACTTTGTGGCCCAGGATCTGGTGCCGGGTGGCATGTACGAGGTGCAAGTGCGAGCCATCAATCGCATCGGAGCCGGCAACTGGTCCCAGTGGATGAAATTCACCGCCGCAGCAGCCGCACCCGGTGTTCCCGAAGAATTGCGCGTGCTGGTCAAGTCTGCCACCCATCTGAGTGTGAGCTGGCAGGCGCCACTCCACGACAACGGCGCCCCAGTCACCAACTACATACTGAAAAGTGCCAGCCAAGAGAAGCGCAGCGACGAGCAGGAGCAGGAGCCACAGAGAGAGCCACCCAGCACGGATTTCCACAACTGCTACCAGGGAGCGCAGACATGTGCTGAACTGAGGAACCTCGCACCCTTCACACGCTACTTCTTCCGCATCCTGGCCAGCAATGCCGCCGGCTCTGGCTCTGCCTCGGATGTTGTGTGTGTGAGCACCCCGGCCGCCGTGCCCGGCGCACCCCAAATGCAGGGATACGAATTCACCGCGCAAGAGGTGACCCTCAACTGGACCCAGCCAGCGGCGCACGGATCGCCCATCTGCTCGTACAACATCGAGTACGGAGAGCGGACCATTGCCACCCCGGATGCGTGCACCCGGTACACAGTGACGGGCCTGATGCCCGAGACCAACTACAAGTTCCGCGTCCAGGCCGTGAACGCCATCGGAGCCGGAGCATTTAGTGCCTATGCGAAGTTGACCACGCAGCCGGCGCCGCCAGCTCCACCGCGCCTCGAGTGCAGCGGTGCGGGCCACAATTACATCAAACTGAAGTGGGGCGAGGGTGGACCAGGCGGCAAGACCAATGGAGCAGCTGCCGGTGGAGGCGCTGACTTCACCAAGTACTTTGTGGAGATGTACGTGACCCGGGCGAAGCAGTTCCAGGCCGTCTACTCCGGCACCAATTGCATGTGCAAGGTGCACAAGCTGCAGGAGCGCAGCAGCTACACTTTCCGCATCTACGCCCACACGGACAGGGCTGGAGACGGTGACTACTCCGAGGATTACGTGTTTGAGACAAGTGCCACGCTGCCGGCCAATATCAAGCCGCCGCGTGTGGTGCACGAGAACAGTGTGTGCCTGCTGGACCTGCCTGGACAGGTGGGCATGCAGCTGACCCTCGAGTGGCAGCACTCGAAGAACTCCTTCCACGACCGCGTCGAATACGAGCTGCAGTACGCGGTCCTGGGTGCGGCCGAACTGGAAACGGAGACTCCCAAGGGTCGGAGCAGCAGTTCCAGCGGCAGCGCAAGCGGAGCTCCCCTCAATCTGGCCAACCAGGACTACCGTCAGCTGTACCGCGGCCCCGAAACGAAGTTCACCATCGACAATCTAGCTGCGGGCACCTGCTACCAGTTCCGTGTGTGTCCCGTGCGGATAGCGTCGGGCGGAGAGCTCCTCTACGGCCAGCCATCGAGTCCGTTGCGGTATCAGGTGCCCAGCGAGCTGGATCCCAGTTCGGCCACCTGCCACCACCTGCATGGCTCCACGTCTCCCAATACGGCCGCACACTCGCAGCGGAGCAGCCGAAAGCTGTCGGCGGGTAATGGCTCCACCAATGGCCTCCATCTGAGGTCCGTGAGCGCCTCGGCCATCAGTGGCTGCAGCGGCGTGGGCGCCGATCCCGTGGCTATTGGCCGGCTACAGCAGGAGCTGTCGAGCTTCAACGCCTGCGGCGATCCACTGCGTCACCATCATGGAAACGAATCCGCAATGAGATGTGGTATGTACAGCAAAATCTGCTACTGCTGCTGGGCTTGGTTGGGTCTGAAAACACTAAAAACTTGTCCATTAATTTGCATTTTATTTCTGTTTTGACTGTAGAAATGGCTCATTTTCACCATCATCACCATCAGCCGTGTGGCGGAGATGGCAACGCATCGTCTGGCTCCTCCACGGCGGGCTCCAGCTGCGCCGGCTCCAATCTCCTTCTGCGCGGCAACCACATGCATCACACGCACCATATGCACCACTCCCATCACATGCACCATGCCCATCATCCGCACGGCGGCGGTGGCATCGGCGCCATTAGCGGGAGCTCCTCCACGGCCATCTCCGCCAGACTGGCCAGCCAGGGCGGCACTCTGCGTCGCTTTGCGGCAAAGATGACGTCGCTCTACTGCAATCGGAAGCGGCTGAGCGACCAGCAGAAGGCCGTCTGCATTGTGGTTTCATTCCTGTTTGTCACCATCCTGGCGGCGATGCTGGTCAACATGCTGCGCGGCTAAAGCGGCTCTCCAACTGTGGAAACATTTAACAGGCAAATCGACAGAAAATTGAAGAAAAAACAGTGAAGAAAATAAGAAAAATGAGGAAAAAAAAACAAATGCACTTTATGTATGTCTCAAAGAAGTGATTCAAACAATTAGTTGTAATTATGTATTTTTTATATAAACAAAATCAAAAGAAATCAAATTGTAAATTGTCTAATTTTAAACAAAAAAAGAAAAAAAAAACCAACCAACCAGCAGAATAAGAGCAGGAAAACCTAGAAGAAAAACCACACAATAATCTGTATTTAAATATACACAAAAAAAAGAATGGCGGAAAAAACGGGAGTAAAACTAATACATTCACACGTCTCGTCTAAATGTTTGTAAATGTTACAATAATGGTATTTACTTACGAGTATATGTAATATTTGTTGTTGCTAAAATCATTGTCACAAAACGAAACGAAAGGAAAGAAAAACAAAAGAATAATCTCCATATGTGCTATATAAAGAATTTTGTAAACCACTCCCCCTCTCAAAAGAAACAACTGTAAGGCTCACGAGTACTTGTCAAACCTGTTCCGAAATGCTTCTCAAACTGTTATTTTATGCGCGTATGCAGGCAGCTTTGGCAAGACATATTTATTTGCATTTGCTCTGCGAATGCGCCAGGCCCCAAAAATACTTATGAACCACATCCGAATTTTGAAAGCAAATCAGACACACCATAGGATTGTAAATAATATTCCATTCGGGTAAATCCCCTAAAAACATTCGATGAGAAGGTATAGGGGGGCCGCATAGATAGTAGAGCAAATGCAAAACGATTTAAAAACGAAATATATGAATTTATTAGACTACCAGCAAACAAGTATTTCCGTGCTGTACAATTGTTTCCCCAATATATATATACACACTTGCATAGATATATATATATGTATATGTAAACAGCAGACGCTTCTTTTCATTCTCACAAACCAACCTTTTTATACGAATTATTACACAATTTATTATGATAAACATTTAATACATATTCAAAGGACAACCACAAGAGGAGAAAAGGGAGAACCAAGACAAATGTCCAGTTGGGTCTGCTATATCGTGGCTTATTGTTGAATTTTTCACAACCGACTAAACAAATTGAATCCAAAATTTGTTCTGTGGGCTCGTCCTCTGCTATAGCAGACCCAACTAGGCAGAAAGGTCTTCAAAATCTATATAAATATATACATATACATAAATAAATATACATATATTTTTTACACAAAAACATTTAAATATATATACATACTATATATGTATTGTATGTATGTATGTATAGTATATGACGATGGGGAAAACGAGAAAAATAAAAAAACAAAAAATTATTTAGTATATATGAATATATATGAAATTTATAGCCTAATTAATGCAACGCAAAGTGATTTATATTCCAATTATTATTATTTTTCTAATTAAATAAATTAAAATAAATGTAATTGTTTCTTTCCATAGCATTTAATGTGAATTATACAAAAACGGAATCTTATCTAAAAAAATCACAACAAAAATCCCAAAAAAGATAACAAAAACAGATGTTTGTTCATATAAAAAATAAACATTTGCTTGATGCAAATTAAAAAAAACACCAGATATACATATATATATATATAAATTAACATAAATCGGAATCAAATGATAAATAAATGGAAATTATGTATGTTTCTATGTTTACAACGGTAAATGGTTACAATATATATTATATATGTGTGTATAAACGAAAAATACAACAATATACATGTATATTATTTTGTTTTTTACATAAATAAAAAAAAAAGAATGAATAATGAGGGACAAACGCGGAAACACTGAGAGAATGCCGAAAAAATATTTCTAATTATATACCTATGTGTCGATTTATTTGTTTATCTCATATAAATGACGGGACGACGAGGCAACATTACAACAACAAAAATAAATGAAACAACAAAATCTATATACATATATATATGAATATATATATAAAATTTATTTGCAAATATATATATATATGAAACATTTAAAATAAATGCGATATACAAATAATAAACATGAAACTTGTCTTGTTAATGAACTTAGGTGGGGTTTGCTTTTTCACTGTAGAGATTAACAGAGAGCCCATGCCTTGATCTTTCTTATTCAATCTGAGAATCCAGTCTTACAACCATGTCCATAAAGGAAGAAATGTTTGAAGTCTCTGAAACAATTGCATCTATAACTGTATTCTTTGATTCTGTTGCTAAATTCGAAGCTTAAGCCAGAGTCAAAGCTTTGCCCATAGTATGTTCTAGATAAGGAGAAGTATTCCCTCATTTTGTACCAGCACTTCCTTCGTTTTGTCGGACTACTTTGTTAAACTTGAGACCTAGCAAATTATCTCCACCAGTTAATTAAACTATTTCAAAAATGTATTATAGTATTTATACCTGGCACTCAAAGAATAAGCAAAAACCATATAATATTAAGATTCGCAACTCCCATACTATTCAATGGTACAATACATGTGGGTTATTCCCATTCTCACACAGATACACACGGGGATGAGGACGAGGAGGAGGAGAACGAGAACGAGAAGGAGAACGAGTATATTTGGGTTAATGAATAGACAAACTTTCGACAACATCAATGGCCCAAAGTTGTGCCGGGCCCCCGAAGATCCAGGACCCAAGACCCAAGACCAGAGACCAACTACCTATGATGATGGCGACATTTCTGGATTTTGAGCCGGTTTTAAGCTCCAGAAGGGATCGCTCTAAAGTTATTTCGAGGAACTAACGACATTTCTCCGATAAAAGTTTAGCATCGTTTTGAAACGACATATGTATTACCGCACGACATATTTCCGACGACATATTTCCAAACGACATATTTCTGCACATATTTCCGAAACGTTTTATAATGATTGAATGCATTAAAGCGGCACGGGTATACAAATAATAAATAACGCAGAGATTCAAAGTCTTAAGAAACTTTATTCTGGGAGACTTTCCAAACACTAAAAGCCATGTCTAGATCGAATGAGACATAGACCGGTGGCAGACAATTTTTACAGAAATATCTGTGGAGAAAGTAGATATATGTACATATGTACATTTTAAACAACTTGTATTCCCACAAAACATACCTTTCATACTGAAGAAGCAACGCACCAACCATAAAGAAGAATAATATTCAGTATTCTATTTTATTTTCGTTTAGATATTTTGTATTATTTTTATTTTGTCCGTGCAAATAACAATTTTATTTGTATTTATTCTAACATTTGTTTCGTATTCCGTTCGCCTTACTGCATTTGTTCGTTTGAGGCAACAGAAATATGTATCTACTTGGATGCATATTTCTGTTGATCCATTGCATCGAATGATATAAAATGTTATACGACATTATTCGTTATTGTTTTCGTTGATATTCCATATATAGTATGTATGTTTTGTGTATGTATTGTTCGTGTGTCGGTGTTTGTCTACTTTAACGCAAAAAATCATCTAAAAATTTTGATTATTCGTATTTGGTTTCATATTTGTAGTCTAAATATAGGTATAGGTATAGGTATAAGTATATTATATTTTTGTATGCCATGCTAAAATCGTTTTGTGTGTGTGAAGATTATGGATATGGCATATCATAGTCCGGACATACATACATATGTATGCACATATATTATATCCATAAAATGCATACACTTTAGTGGTACTGCAATATCGATTATTTTTTGCTGTGTTTTTTGTTTTGTTGTTTAAAATCGGTGTATAAAATTTGTGGTGTCTTGATTTATTTACTGCTACTGCTTGCTTGCTTGAACAACGACAAATCCTTGGCTTCAAATCCATTCTCTCAAATCAACAAATACACAGCGCGCTTCCCTTCAGTTCCGAGTACAATACGGTAATTCAATGTTCATCCAAAACTTATGTGTATAAAAAATATGTTTCATGCTAAGGCAACGTTTAACATCGATATGGGATAGTTTTAGTTTAGTTTTAGTTTTGGTATTCGGTATTTGGTATTTGGTAAAGGGCTTTATTGGATCTTTGTTACCAGCTCGTTTGCGATCAGGATCGGACCTCGAGTGGCTTTTTTTCCTGTAAAGGTTTCTCTATAAAGCGATCATATGATATGTGTGGGTGCTGCAGAGATATACGTATTAGTAGAGTCTCAGGTGATGATTTAGGTTTAGAGTTGGATAATCACTGACACTGCCAGCACTGAGAAAAAGTGTTGGAACATGATTATTGAGTAGGATACTTTGAACTTCTGATGACGGAATAGATTGAGGTAAATAGTGCTCTATGAAAAGTATTGTTGGTTGGGTGAACAGTTACATAGTTACAGCGTTACAGAGCTACAGATTAGTTAGTATGCTGCAGGGATGTGGTGGCAGCCCTGAAACCCAGTGTTGGCTAACAGCTATAGAGTGTCCGTTTCTTATTTGTTATTTGGTAAGTGATATCTATGCCTATATCCTTGGTGTGAGGTAATATAAGATCTAGGCTAGGCTGTGTTGGGGTAAGTTTTGGTTAGTTTAACGCCAGACTGTTTATGTCTTCCTATCATCTCTGTTTCTGTTTCTGCTTCTAGGTATCTGCATCAGGTGCGCTATCTAAGTAGTTAGCTGCTATATCTTTGGTATCTCTGACAATCATTCACTGAGTATTTCTCCCCCGTGTCCCCTCAGCCAACTGCTCCCATGGTGGAGACGCAGCTGGTGCTGATCAGGGGCTCTCTTGAGTTGACCGACGTATTGGATGGATCAATGGACAGCGTGAACGTGGACGTCTCCACCGAGTCATGCTGGCTCTGGGTCTGCTCGTGTCGACGCGGCTTCACCAATTGGGCGGGATCCTTGTGCTGTACTCCGCCCTCGGCAGTGGCTGCCGGATAGCTGGACACACGCTTAAGGGTCTGACAAAGGGGAATCCAACAATTATGGGCTGATCTGGTATGATCTATAAGCAACTACGCACCTTATCGTTCAACAGCTCTGCAGCAGCTGTGGCAGCTGCCACCGATTCTGTGACCGGACAAATGTTCTTGCTGGAGGAGAACTTTTTGCGCTTACGCTTCAGCGCAGCAATGGCAGTGAGACCTGTAGGAGAAACATGTAGCGAGGGAGGGGTATGCTAGCGATCTTAAGATTCACCCACCGCTGGTTGTGTGAAAGAAGTGGGAACCCACTCCCACATGCGTGGGTGTTGGATGGCTCGCGACAGTGGGTATTGGTGTGGCTGCTGCCGCTGCTGCTGGCGGAGTGGACTCTCCATGGTAGCCATAGCCATGCTGGGGCGAGTTCTGGGCATACGTGACCCGCAGCTGGCCATGCACTGGTGTGGTATTATTTGAGGTGTTGCATACCGAATCCTCTGACTTTGAGCGTCCCAGCATCTTGCTGACGTTGCCCACCTTGGCGGCTTCTATCAGGGTTCCTAGAAAAACATTTTGGCAATGGATTACCTATACTCTGATTGAAAGGATATAGATCTACGTACCCCATCGCTTCTTGTGGCCAGCTATGCGCTTGTTGTAGGGCTTCAATGCGGACTTATTGTACTTGGTGGCTGGGCCACTAGGCGTCACCACAGCCGTTCCCTGTGTGGGCGATGTGGGGGACTCGGAGCCCCCACATCCCGCCTGCTGGCTCTGCTGTCGCTTGTGCATAAAGTTGGGCGTGAAGAGAGTGGAAATGGTTGAGCTCAGAATCTCGTGGGAGTTGTCATAGTTGTCCAACGATGTGGAAAACTCTGCCACGGGTGCCAGAGATCCCGTTGAGCCAGGTGGTGCGATATTGAAGCCCTTCATCAGACGGCGTTCCTTCTGGCGATTCTTTTTGCCACCGCCTCCTGGTGGAGAATATGAAAATATAGCAGGGAACTCTTAGAGAAAGACGTGATGTCCTAATAATTAGTTTCTTGGCCTTACCACCACCTTGTCCGGCCGTCACGTTCGTGTCCATGCCACTGTTCTTGAGTATCTCGACCAGCTCACAGCGGAAGGCGGATATATCCTGTTTGATCTCATTCACATCGTCCTCAGTGACGCCTTGGGACTCGGCCTTCCTCTGTTCCACCGTCACATAGCGACGCACCAGATTCCGCATGATCTGCTGGTACTTAAAGTCGCGATCGCTAGCCTGTTGAGCCTTGCGCTGGAGGGGATTTAAGGACAGATCATACGAATGTCAGACTCTTTTATATGGCAACCACTAACCCGTATCGTTTTCAGATGTTCTCTACGGGCTGCCGACGAGCCACTGCAGAATACCCGTCGCATCCACTTGCAGGCATACCAGATGGACTTTGGAGTGGGTATAATATTGAATGGAGGCGGACATGTCCCACCCTCCTCAAAGTAGCTAATCCAGAGCTTAGAGCGAGCAAACTTCCACTCGACGTCGGCACGTTCCTGACAAATTCAAAGGAAAACCTTAATAATGCGAAGAGTTATCTCTGGGCTACCCACCGAAATCAGTTGATACGAATGATTCATCATGGCTATGAGCAGGTTGAGCAGCACAACAATATTGATCACCGAATAGGTGCCAAACATCAGCATGCCCCAAAAGCGTGTAAAGATCTTGATGCCATCCAACTCGAAGCTGTCCAAATCGATCAGACCAAACACAGCCCAGAAGAGGGTTTGCGTGGTTTCAAATAAACTGAAAAAGAAAGATTATATAATCCAAATCAAATTAAGGAGGTGTTGAGGAGGCACTCACTTGGAGAACCTACGCCATACAATACAGGCATTGGGATCATTGGTGCCATTCATATTGAGCAGCACACTGCTTGGAGAGACCTCCGGACAGCGTTTCTTCTCCAGATCCGCATAGTACCTGGAGGAATCGATAAATGGTTGATTGGTGGATGGGTAGATGATATGGTTTACCCACCATAGTAACTGATTAAGACCACTGCCAAAGGCAAACAGCACCAGGACATATAGAAAGAAGAACTTCATGATGTCCATTACCATGCGTGACAGCGACACTTGCAGTGGCCCCAAATGTGGATTCACCGAGAAGATGTATACCAGTTTGAGGCTACTAAAAATGTTCGCCGCACTGAACAGGCCCTCCGATATGAGCATCGGGTCCCAGGCATCCCAACGTTCACGCGGCAGATCGGTGGCATGCGAATTATAGATCATCTCCTTTTGCACCTATAAAAGATACCGATTTTCTTCAGAATTCTTCAGAATCATGTGTGACTGTTGTAGGGACTTCACCTGAAAGAAGGACACCACTCTCAGAGCAACAGTAGCCACATATAGGGAATTCGTAACGAAATCGATCACATTCCACATATCGTTGAGATACTCCTGCAGACCCACGTCCCAGAGCTGCTTGACCTCGCTCCAGATGAGGCCACTCACCCACGACAGGATGAGCCACTCGATGAAGGTGGGTTTGGCACCCCGCTTGGTGGGCACCTCCTCCACCTTGTTCATCATATTCGAGTCGTCGGCAAAGAACCAGCCCCCAATGAAGGTCTCAATGCGCTGGGAGGCCAGCATCAATAGAACTGCATAGGTGGAATAGTATCGTAAGTGCATTGATTGCTGAGAGTTTCAAGGGGGGGTGGAGCCTAACGTGTACTCACAGAGAAAGGTGAAGTAGGAGGCGCTGTGGCAGATGAACTTGATGAAGGGCTTCCGCATGGTCTGGCCAATGCCGGAGTAAGGGGCCAGGATGTAGGCCAGCGAGAAGATGGGGAACATAATCCCAATGCGTATGATATCCACCGCCTGCAGAGCCATGTTCTTCCGCCTGAATCCGGGCAGACCCTCGTACCAAATGCTCGCCAGCAATTGCTGCACATTCGAGTGGGCCACAAACTGGGTAGGCAGATGGATTAACAGATTATAGCTGTAGCAGTATAGCTGCACTAACCTTTTTTTGGCGCAGTTTGATGGCCAATTTGAGGCGATTTAAATGCATCCGTTCACCGTGTTCGTAGATCGGACCGGTGGGATCGTGGTTAAGCAGTATCTCCAGCTCGTGGGATGTGCGGGTGTGGTCCAGCAAGGCAGTGGCAAAGTCTTGGCACTGCTTACGCAGTTCCTGGTATTCATTCTGTAAGCAATACGGCAAGAATCGTTATATCTTAGCCTTGCCCGACTCACTATAATCACCTTAAATTCGTGCTCGAGAAAACTGAGACGCCGCAGCTCCCAGGACAGCTCGAAGGCTGTGAGTATAGGATCCTTGGATGAGAGTGCTATGAGGCTGGGACTGGCCAGGGCCCTGTACGCATTGATGCGCGATCGCGAGTGCCGGAGAGAGTCCTCCTGCCGTGACTGGACGCACTCATCGCAGCCACAGCGCACATCATGGGGCATGGGCAGGACGGCGCCACGATCCAGGAGAATCTTGATTATCTCGTAGTTGTCCCGATGGGCAGCCAGTATCAGCGGCGTGATGTCCGGGGTGAATGTGGAAGTGTCCTCCGAGGCAGACTCCCAGCTCTAAGGGGAATATTATGTATGAAATGATTGTAATGGAAATATATAGCACGATCCACTCACATGATTCCCTTCGTTGTGGAAGGTAACATTTTCGTGATCCAGCAGCACCTCCACAGCCTCCACGAACTCCTCAGAGATGGAGTGCAGCAGGGCATCCTTCGTGTCCACATTGTAGTTGATCAGCAGCTCCACCATCTCCAGGTTCTCGTTATCGATGGCCATCAGCAGGGCGGTGCGTCCCAGCGGATCCACGCAGTTCACATTGATGTAGTCCGTGTCCTGTGCCTTCTGCAGCATCCGTCGAGTGCCGGCCATATCACCACGCTCCACGGCCAGCAGGAACTTCTTTTCCTCAAGGGTCAGCTGCCGGATCTCTTGATGCGGTCGGATGGTGTTCTCCTCCTCCATCATGCCGTGGATGCTGTGACGCTGTGGGAATACAGAAGGGTATTTGGATATTTGGATATTTGGAGTTGCCTTCGGTGATCAGATCAAGACCCACCTTGACACGCCTGGCCGGCTCGATCTGGACAGCTATGTGACCACTGCCACTGCTCTCGCTGCCCAATTTCTTGTCGGCATTCTCCGAGGCATCCGCTCCATTCTTGATCTTATTGAGGATGGGCGCCAGAACCGATTTCCTTCGTGCTGGGCTCACAAAGTGTAACTTTTTTCCGTCGTCTGCGGGTAAACAGAATCACATTTCATAAGTACCATGGACAAACACATCCACCTGCAGTCACACCGTGTACACTGTAAACCCCTCCCCCATACTCTCCATCGATGTCTGGCACAGATAATCCAGTTAACACAGTACCCGTGCGGCCTTGAACAACTAACAAACACCCGACCACGCCCCCACAGGCAGACAGATTCTGTTCAAGGCCACACGCCTGGCAGAGAACTCCATGGAAATCATCAAATTGCCATTAACACTTATTTGCACTGATTTTCGATAGCCTTTGCTGAGCCGCAAATGAAATAATAATTTCCAAGCGCGAAATGCAAACGCAAAAGGAATGAGATTAAAAGACAAACAAGAAGGAAAAACTCGCTTCAAGGGTCGAAATGTTGCATACCCTTAAAGATATATTGCCATGATTACAATTTACTACTTTAAACCCCTTCTTGCCCATCGTCTTAGAATAGATTTTAAATCCCACACAGTCTTGAACCGAACACCCGCGTCTTCAATCCAACCCCGTCTTGAATCTGGCTAACTAGTCCCACTGACTCGTCGTGCTCTCGTCTTAAACGGAACTCTATTGCTATCACTAGTGGTAGGATTATCTGCAGAATCTGCTTTGGTTTGTAATCATATTATTATTCTTATGGGACCTGAATATGTGATATATGTAAATACTAGTTCAAATCGGTGGTTCAAAATATATAATATATACCTAATTCTCTGCATTGCAAACATCTCTTTAAGATCTTCATTCCCCTACAAAGGGTATACAGTAACAGCAAGCAAAAAAAAGAAAGTGAAAGCGCAAAAGCAAACACAAACACGCGGCGTATACGCGACATAGGGGGGATTTCTTTAGAGGGTGGCAACAGAAATCTGGGTCAATTATTGCTTGCATATTAAAAAGCAATGCACGCACACTGACACACACAGTGACAAAAGCTGCTTGTCTGCGTATCAGTCTGCAACTGTATGTGTTGTTGTTGTGTGCGTGTGTGCGGGTGTGAGGGTGTTTGTATGTGGTTCGCTGATGTTGTCAGTTTTTGGCATTTAATTTCAAATGACATTGGCTGAATCGGTAGCCAAACACACATCAACACCCCCAAAGTAACAGCAACCCCCACCACCCACCACCCACCACCCAGCACGCAGCACCCACTGCGCCCTAAACAGCTTCTTCCCTCATGCCTGTGTGCCACTTCAAATCTCGCCATCCCATTCCCATCCCCATCCACACCCACATGCCCCATAAAATATGCAACGTTGTTTGGAGAGCCCTAGACTTGGCATTGGCTGTGGGTTGAGGGGGTGCTGGTGGATTTGGTAAGATTTGTTCAAACATTTTTGAAATATTTTTGGATATTGGGGTAAGTTATTGGTTGTGAGTGCGGTACGGAATGCTTGGACAGGCTAAAAAAGTATGCTTTGAACGTGATGAAAAACGAAATTTAGAAAGGGACAAGCTTAAGAATACTTTAAAGATGAAATGTGAATACAAGTAATAAATTTTGCGAAAGATATGTGGTGGTTAGTTAACAAAAAGGTCAATATATTATGAAGCAGAAACTATTGTATTACACCTATTATACGTTGTGTTTATATGAACATAGAATGATTAAAATCACAGTTAAAAATAAACACAGTTTAATAAATTATGAGTATAGTATAATATAGCAGATTCTTTATCTGCTAAAAATAATTAAAATTTCAGGCCCAAACTTGTCTCTAAAAGTCTGCTCTCATAACTATTCGGAATGTCCTGCCAACAGTACTCATAAATGATATTTCAATTACATTTATCCTCCCCCACTGATGAAAACCAATGCGTTTGCCTGCAAGCTAAACAAATATGGGCTTCGATTCTATTAAACTTTCATGCCACCTTCAATAGAATCTCCACTAGAAGGATACATTCATTATTCATGCATAAACCTTTGGCCAGATATTATTTATAACTTGATTAAACCTCAAAGTTTATTTTGTCTACAGTTAAACATTAACTTTGAAATGGTCTGTCTTGTCCATACAAAATAACTTTCGGGCAAGGCAAAGTGGTTGCCTTCGTTTCACGTGCGTTGAACTTTCATTGATTGCACCTACAACACACACACACACACAGACAGACACCTTAATATATTAAATACATGTGTGTCTGATACATAGATACAAAATACATGCATGCCTTCTGTGGTGTGAGTCTGCGCAGGACCTAACCTAGGACAATTCCGTTTTGGCTTGTCGTAGGTCGTGTGCACAGGAAACCACAGCAAAAATGGCGACGGCTATGCCGCCATTTTGCACCCAACCCTAACTCACACACACACACACAGAGGCATAGGTATTTTGCTCGTTTCACGGCTGGCATACTAATCACCTGCTTGAACCATCGAAACGCTATTGATTGACCTGAAAACCAAGTACGAGTACGGGTACTCGTATTAGCCAACATCAAACCTCAAACAGCTGCGATTTGTCCTGGTTAGGACTACATTTATTATTCAGCTGCCATTGTCACTACTTGACTTAATGATGAGCTCTTTTAGTGGGCTATGAATGGTCAGAAAACGAGTGCAAACTGCTAGAATTATTCATACGTTAATATTAAGCCTTGAAAGGCATATCTCCCGCCTAACAAGTTGAAGGTTATGGGATTTTACTTCTTTCCATTCTTGAAAATATGTGTCAATATTTTCTTAGATATTTCTCTTTTTATTATCCCCGTTTTCTGCATCAACGTTCAATATTCTTTATCCCATAAAAATTGATGTAAATCCGCACTAAACAGCAAACATCTAGCACTTGCCATTTGTTCAACTTAAGTTGAACAAATTCCCCTCAAATTTGTTTGACCCATTTATGGGCTGTTTGGCTATTCAAGGCATAAGTAATCCAGCAAGGAAAGACATTGTCTTCGTGCAACTAGCGCGTACGTGGCGCATACGTAATGCGAACTTTTGTACGTTTGGGATTTGGCAAATTTCTGCTTACCTTCGCCTTCCTCGCCGGTTTTCGCATCGCTCCATTTCGACAACTGACAGAGAGAGAGAGAAAGAAAATATGTGTATTAGTTAGTTAGTTTTGTTAGTTTACATAGTTTTCAGGCATATTTTATCTAGCAACATTTAATTAATTATTAATTATTTAACATACATAAACATAGGTTTCTGTTTAGTATTGAAATTAATTACTTAATTAATTATGTTTTCCCAATGAATTTTTCAGCGAGTCTTCTTATATCCCACCAAAATCCCTCCCAAAATCCAAATCAATCTATAAAATCCCATTTCCGCTTTGAGATTCCCATTTAAATCGTTGACTCTGTCTGTTTCTATCATCAAGAATTTCGCAAATTTAAAATTGATGAGTTCCGCCTTGGAAATATTCTCAAATTTCGCAAACAGACGGCAGACCTTGACAGCAGGCTCACCTTACCCTTATACCAGGCTTGCCCCCTGGCTCTGCCACAGTCTCTTTCTGTGTCCCTGCCACTGCTACTGTCTCTGCCGCAGTCTCTGTCTCCGTCCGTGCTGCTGTTCCTTCCTGCCGCCAAAAACAAACCAGAACCTTGACACACAGAATGACAACAAGAACAAAAACAAGAACAGCAACAGCATCAGTTGCAGTTGCAAGAGTTGCCATGGCAGTGTCTGTGGCAGCAACAAACAGCAGATAATTAAATGTCAAGATTGCAGTAACAACTACCAGCAGAGGGGGCGAGGTCGGGGGCGGTGCAAGAGGATGTGGATGTGGGATAGGAGACACTGAACATTGCTTGTTGCCTTCACGCCTGACCAAGCCAGCAGCAGCCGCAGCAGCAGCCACAGCCAAAAACCGCACACACAAGCAGGAAGGAAAGATAACTTTTGGTGGCAGAAGAAGCCTTAGATACCCTTGCAGATGCATCTTTTCTTTCGCTGATTTTTAGAAAAGTCACCCAATTGGTAGGGAAATATTTATATATATTCTTTGTGCAGATGGAATAAGGTTTCACACAGAAGAGATGAAAGCTAATGCAGAATACAATATAAAATGCCAGAGACTCGTATTAAAATATTCCATAAAAAATGATCAAAATCTACCCTCTCTATATACACTCTCTAAACCTCAGTCATACTCTTATCAAGCCACAACGCCGCGGCGTTACCCTCCCATTCGCACACTAATTTCCTGTCGAGCTTCAGGTTCAGGTTTGTCGCTTCACCTCCAGCGAAGGTCTCGCACATCCGGCTGCTGATGCTGATGCACTCGCCTGCTGAAAGCAGATGCAGTGGCTGGCCCCAGGTGGAGCCAGCCAGGAGGAGGAGAAGGAGAATGGCATAAATCTGGCATGCATGCCTCGAGTGTCCTTGTTGCGGGCAACAACGCCAACGACTTGTGGCTCCTCTGGTGCCCAACGCACAGACACACACACAGAGGCACCGATAGAACTACAAATACAGACACAAAATGCGTGTCCTTGGCTCGTGCAGCAGGCAAAGACAACGTCGAGGACAGCCAGCAAAAACAACAGAAACAGCAACAGCAGCTGAAAGAAGGAGAATACCGGACAAACATTGCACAAATTGCAACACTCGACAGAGACAGAGAAAGAGATAGACATAGAGAAAGTTGGAGAGAAAGGGAGAGATAGATTGAGAGGGTCAGGGTATTCCAAACGATGCAAAAATGCATGGGAATTTTTATGGTAGATACTCTATGAGCGTAATGAAGAGAGGATACAATCTAAAGGGCACATTTCACATTAAGAAAGGTTAAAAATTGTAAAGAAAGAAAAAAAGAATTAAATTAAGTAGTAAGTAAAAAAAAGTAATACTAAAATTACAAGTAGCTAAAACGAAGCCCTAAAATGTCCCAGAAAGCTGAAGGAAAATTATAAAAATTATCCCTTACTCATAGAATCCTTCTCATGCCTCAAAGTGAAAGAATTCTCTGGATGCACAACTCGATATAGCATTCCTTCCGAACCTGCATCGGGCAAAAGGGTATGTCAAAAAGCCCCCAATGCGAAAGCAATAGAGATTTTCAGATTTTCCAACTTTGTTTTCGTTCTTTTCGTGTTTTTGTTTGCGGCAGTAACTTGAGTCTGAAGATGAGACTGAGAGGATGCAACCCAAGGCAACGGCAACGGCAACTACTTGGCGCCTCCTCTCGACGCGTCACGCCCCCTTCACTATTTCCGACCTACACTACTGCTGCTGCTGCTTCTCCCTCCCAGCACCTGCCCTCTCTCTCCTGTGTTTAGGAGAAGGCCAAACGCAAGCTGCTTGAGAAAAGGGAAAAGTTCAAAGTGTAGGAGGGCGGCCATACAAATCAAAATTCAATGTAAGCAAAGCCCCACTCCTCCACCCACACGCACACACACACACACACATGCAGTGCAATTTTCATATGGAAATGCAGGTCGGCATTACGTATACGCCGTGTTCCTAGCAATTAAAGGCGAACTTAGCGACCAGATGTTGTTGCTGTTGTTTTTTTCTGTTGCCGTCGCCGTTGCTGTTGCAGCTGTTTGTCGCTGTCCTTGAGCGCCTTCTAATTGAGGGCACTGCACTCGGTCTGCGGTGACCCCAAGGCACCCCTTTGCACCCCTTTGCACCCCTTTGGGCCCCTTCCCCCGCCATGCCACCGCCACCATGCTTCGTGCCATCACTTTTTTGCCACATGTTTCAACCCTTTCATTATGCCCCTTGCAAAAAGGATATGCTGATTCTTACTAGATGTTTGGCAGTGCCTAGGAGAAAGCATTTTGGGGGTCAGGAGATCGTTTCGAATCATTTCTTTGGTTGATGATAATTTAAGAACATTTTCTGTGGAGTTTTCTATGATTCCAAAGTTGATTCAAATCGAATAACTATATAATTTTTACTCCAATGAAAAAATCGAGTATCATCTTTAAGGGTATCTAAATCTTCGACATTCAATGTGAACTTTCTTTTTGTGTTGATGTTTTGTTTTTGCCTAACAGCTGTTTAGGTGTTTAGCTGTTGCCCTGTCCCAGCGCTAAGTCCTTTATTTGAGGATTGTTATATGTATTTGGTCCTTTGTGTGCGTGTTCTGTGTGTGTTTGTGTGTGTGTCCGCTTCCGTTGAGGGCGCAACATGCAAAGGCAAAGGCAAATGAATCAAATTTCTTGCCTGTGTTCGTATTTGTGTTTGTGTTTCTTGTGTTTATTTGCATGCAACGCAGTCGTAGAGAGGGGGGCAGCGGCAGGGGCAGGGGCGCTTAACAACAGTTGAAATGCAACTGTATGCATGACACAAACACAGACATACACACACCATTACATCAAAAAAGTAGGTTAACTCGTTTTTACGGTTAAATTTTGTTGAAAATACACGAAAGGTAAAAGAAAGGCATGCTTTCTTAAGAAAGCTGAAAGAAAGTGCAGGTGGATAAAGTTCGATGGTCATGAAGATTCACAGACACACATACAAACATACATATATAATGTATATGTGATTCATAAATACACAAATATATGTACATATATATGTATGAGTGTTTGGCTTAAAAGCGAGCTAAAAGCAAAACTTGATTCCAACGTTTCTTTTATTTTTATAAATTATATTTGAAATAATATCGGAAAAGGGACACGAAAAAAGGACGCTCAAAAAATATGTTTGGTATTTGTTACCTTCAATATTACCCCAAAGATTTTTCGAGCTCTAGCTACTTGGGCCATCAGCTCTAATTTTATTAAAATCGTTGTTTTTCATATATTGGTAGCACTATAGACCCAAGGCATTGGCCATCCTAAGCTATCTCAACTTTGCGCCAGAACCGACTTGGCAATTGCTATGACCTCAGTCACCTACCAGACCCGTTTTGGCCTCCTCTTAGCCAGCTAGGCTATTCGATGAGGATTATATATAATGTGGCTTTGAGAGACAAGACTTTAGACATTAGACCTATTTGAAAAGCATTTGATTATATTTTTAATATTCTGTGAAGATAATCCCATCCTTTCCAGTCTTTTTCAATGCAATACATTATTCGGATTCCACACAATTTGATTTATTTTATATTTTCCAGTAACCTTGCCATTACATTTCCCAAAAATCATCATAAATTTCCACCAATTATAACAACATCTACAGAAATTGTGAACTTCTCTTATCCCCCCACCTGTTTCATTTTGCCATTTCTTTTCTATTGAGCTAATCAAAAAGAACTTTCGAGTGCCAGGAACTCCTTCAACTTCTAGAAACCAGCAAATTAGATGAGAAATATCACTCCTTATCCTTCTTGAGACCCCTCTCCCAGGCCACCCATTGACCCCTATCCAGCGATAGAGCTGCATGGAAATTGAGAAACTGGGACAAGTGGACGACACTGAAGAGTCATCGACAACAAGATGTGGAGGAGAACGACCACCTGGCCACCGGGTCAAAGGCCACCGGGCAAACAATGGAAAAGTAGCAAGAAGCAAATAATGATTCTCCTTATCATTGTATCCCTCTCCCTCTCCTCCTCCCCTTGTGACTCACCTTGAGTTGAGATTTCCTCTTGAGAGCGGCAATTGAACGGGTTTGCTGTCGTAGAACCTCCAGTGCACCTCCGTTGGCAGTGACGTTAGCAGTGACGTTAGCAGCGACGTGGACGTTGACAGCGACAGCGACAATGAGTTCAAAATTATTTCCGTTTTTCAGTTGTATTCAGTTTTTTTCTTCTAAAATTAATTCCTGCCAAAACTGTAATCGACAGAAGAGTGGCGATTTTTGAGGCGCGAATCCAATTTGTTTAAACTCTCACGAAATCAAATTTTATTTTCATATTTTTACATTTCTTTTTTTGTTTTTGTGAAATACTCTAGCCAGTTGGGGGTATTAATAGCTGGGATATTCGATTTATAGGGGACTTGAAAAGTGCCTAAAGGGGCGTGTAATTAAAAGGAATTTCAAGGGTAAATTTAGAGGAAATGCGAAATGAAGTAATGGTTGAATTAATTGATTTCGGAATGATTAGAATGGAGTGAAATATGAGATGATTTGTGGGATGGGCAACGCATGGGATGGTTGAAATATTTTGTTGATTGTTGTATCGTTTCGAAATTGGTTACAGGAGGAGTGAGAATAGAAATAGGAACTAAAAGAAGAAAGGGAAAATGAAGGAATAAATGAACAAATGCCTTAAATAATGAATAAATGGAATATGAAATACATACATACATATATACAGTTTGAAATATTTGAAAATAATAATTTTTCACAGTTTCCTGTTGGGGTAAACTTATGAAAGTTGCTCCCCCCGTTTCTTTCAAAGAGTATTCCACATTCGATTCTGCTCGATTTTCCGTCAAACATTTCCCCTTTTTCTCTTTGCTTTTGTTGTTTACGATTGCCTCTCGAGGAGCGGCGCGGAAAAGTATGAAAAACATTTCGTTTGAATTATAAACAATTAGCATTGCAAATCGCTTTTCAACATTTTCATTGGATTTTCATGATTCCATTGTTTTGGCTTTAATTACACGTTTGGACGTTTTGAATGATTCTTAACGTTTAGTTCATTTAGCTTGTTAGAATATCTCACTTATTTTTATATTTTGTTTTTGAAATTTTGAGATACTTTTAGGGGCCAACATTCCATTTCTCTTTCACTACGAATAACCTTGCACAAATTGGAAATTGTTAAAGCAGCAATCAGAGGGGTTGATGGCGCGGGGGCTGCATATTTCCGTTACGTGCAGTGCAACCGGAAGTCCACACACACAAACACTCACAGGCAAACTCGAGTGCAGTGGATTTTTTTCGTGCTGTTGGTTTTCGTTACTTTCAAGAGGGTGTTTGACCCATAAATGAATTTATGCCAATTTAGAAGGGCTAACACCATCGTGCCTCCCCAGGGGAGGGTCGGAATTACAGTCAGTGGGGGGTGCCCTATGAAGGGTGGGGGTCGGGGTGGGGTCGTTGGCTAACCAATTAAAACATATTTTTTTATTGTTGAATG
Organism: Drosophila algonquin; assembly: GCA_035041765.1. Classification (NCBI taxonomy): domain Eukaryota; kingdom Metazoa; phylum Arthropoda; class Insecta; order Diptera; family Drosophilidae; genus Drosophila; species Drosophila algonquin. Next base: position 1,058,383 of record JAWNKY010001391.1, on the reverse strand, counting down.
GTTGCTTGTTTGTTCCCCAGTCGGGGGTCGCTGGCTCCATGAACAAACAGCATTTTCGGAGCAACATAACCGGATATATTACTGCAATTATTTTAATGGCATGCGACGTCCACACACACACACACAGACGAAGAGCTAAAGAGCAAGGGACCGAGGCAAGCCCTTTTCTCATTAGAGTTTTACTTTCTGTACCACACTCTTGATGCCGCTTGTTGCCTGCCAAAATATTGTGTGTTCTTTTTCACTTTTATAATTGGAAATATATTTCTACCCGTCGTTGCTTTTCCACTATGTGTTTTTGTTTTTGTAGTTGGCGCGATTTCTTTTCGGCGAGTTTTCCATGTGCCTTGGCCAGCTGTCGACTTGCAACTGGCCCCAAAAACGGAACGGAAAGCACGGAATGGCTAAAACTGCAAGGACTCCCACGAACATTGCAGCGAAGACGAAGCCTCGCCACGAAGCGCCGGTAGATGCGGCAATTGGAGCGGCTGAAGGGGGAATTTCCATTAATGAAAACTCAATGAAAACGGAAAGCCGGCTGCAGGCGGCGCAAAGCGCATGTGTCCTGTAGTAAACGGCGGGCAGGATAATGAACTTTGTGGCACCAGGTCATAGTACAAAAGAGGGTGGCGGGGGAGGCTGAATACTGCAAAAATTAATAATGCAATGAAATGTTTAATTTATTCAGGCTTTCTTCACTTAATTTCTCTTTAACAGATGTTGGATAGCAAATGCGGAATTTTAACATATATTTACATTTTTTGAAATACCCGCCTAAGCCATGATACATTTACCAACACTAACGAGTTGGCATCCTCGCTTGTCAACACTATATTATAGAAACTATCGATATCAGCCAGGGCCACACAATTTGCTTTTTGACAGGTGGCTCCATGAAGATTTCATCCCTGTTTAGTTACCATGTAAAAATTATAATTGTATACAAATAAAGGAGAGCTCCGTCTTCATGATATGTTGTATGTTATTCAATGGGGTGGATTTTAAATTGCATGCGTTTAATTTTCTGGGTCGTTGTGCCTATTGTCCATACCCCCTTTTTCCTCAGCAATGGGGTTTTTATAAACTGCCACTCTACGAAAGGGTACAAGGGAATGGATGAAATGTTTGTCCAACAAACGCAATAATCGATTTTATAAACTTTTTTTGTATGTTTAGTAGGTATTTACAAATAATCTCCTAAATTGAATGCTATCTCGACGAAATTTAGCAGTTTATACCAACAATGTGTATCGTGGTCAAGATATATATACAGGAATCTAATTAAATGCATGAATAGGACAAAAACATATCAATACAAGAAAAAATCAAATTTGCTTAGTTTCCAAAGCAGCTGGGAAAAAAAGAATCTTAACATTCTACAAAATATGCTTATTTTAAAGACCTTCTTTTAGTGGATTACATTTAAAATAAGTTTAAAAATGGTCAACCGAATTTCACTTTTTGTACATGGTAACTATATTACTGTGTAGAAAAAAGTTGAATGGAATTACTACGATAAAAAATATCAATTCAAAGATGTAATCCATACATGTCAAATTTTTAATCTTTTTTTTTAACAATTTTGCATTCGTTTTCATATAATCCAATAAGATCAGTTGTTATATTGTTTGCTTATACTCGGAAAAATGTTGAAAGAATAAAGAAAGAAAAAACTTGAATCACTTTCGCTTCCCGAAAAATTAGTAAATACATATGTATGTATGTATAACTATGTAAATGTTTTGCCTACGTGCCCAGCTTGGAGTACATATCTTTAATAATCTGCATTCTCGTCATCCGTGTGGCGCAGAGCCAAGAATCTTTGATCTGAAAGACGTCAGACATCTTGCGGTCCTCCTTGAACGGCTTGTAGTAAAGGTCATAGATGATGCGGAGGATACGCTGAATGTTTTCCTTGGTAGTGCCGTTGTGCTCGCGAAAGGTGGTGTTCTTATGCATCTTCGTGTATTCCCCGTCGTCCCACCAAAAGGGAAAGTCATCTATGACTGGTTCCAAGGTGATGGTTATTGGATGGTCCGTGGAATTGGTTAATGTTTCGTTGGCCGCCTTCAAAGAAGAGATAGAGAGAAGACGGTTTGTTAGGGATTGCAATAGATTTAATGTACAATCACTTACTTGAGGTACACTCAAGCGCCAGGAAAGTACAGATTCCTGCTCCTTGGGTGGTGTAGGCAGTGATGACTGCTGCTGAGGAGGTTGGGGCACCTCTATCGTCACCGCTGTCGGGACCTCTATTTTCACCGCTGTCGGGACCTCCATTTTCACCGCTGTTGGGACCTCTATCGGCACCTCTGGCGGCACCTCTGTCGTCACCAATTCTACATACTCCATATTCTGGTCATCGGCCTGGATGTCGTGCTCGGCCATCGACAGAGCCAGCTCATCGTCCAGAGCCTCCATTTGCATTTGGTCGGCATTGAAATGCTCCTCGACGACTGCCAGCGATTGCTCCTCTATGACTGCCAGCGGCTGATCCTCGACGACTGCCAACGGCTGATCCTCGACGACTGCCGGCGGTAGATCCCAGGCAACTGCCAGCGGCTGATTCTCGATGAAGGCCTGCTGGAGCGCTTCATCCGCGGGTTGATCAATAGTCTCGTACCAGTGCAATTCACCATTAATATCGACAGCCTAGAAGATGCAGAGAAATTTAGTGTTATTCAGAGATATACATAAATGCTTCCAGGACTCACAATCAATTGCTTGTTACCAACGGTGTCCTGCAGTCGCGCTAACGTTTCTTCAGCTTCGGGGCATTCCTCGACTATCATATCATCATTTTCCAATTCCGCAAATAACTCATCGTACAGTCGTTCCTTCTTCTCCTGTTTTGGTTTTTTCGTCTTCACCGCCACTCTCTGGCCTGTGCCACCACCTACATTCGGCACTTCCTCCTGGAATTTTTCCGGCTCATACTCCTCCTCTTCTGAGGACTCATCACTTAAGCCACAGTACCGCACATCCCGCCGCGGCCTCAGAGTGGACTTCCTGTTCTCAATCGGCTTCACCGGCCGCTCTTCGTCCGGCTCCGCCTGTTTATCTCCTTGATGTGAGACCACTTTTCTACTCAAGCCCCTGTGCCTTTGCTCCATATGCTGCCTCAGATTCGGCTCCCAGTTCGAGCTGTAGTCGCACAGCGAGCATGTATGGATGGTCACAATAGGTTTCACCTTCTGCCGTACGTTCGGCTCTTGCTCCTGCTCCAACTCCGGTTCCGCATCTTCTTCATGTGAGGACTCTTTATCACTAGTGCAATTGTGCACTACTTCCACATGCCGTTCAAGATTCGCCTTCTTTTTGAAGCTTTGGCTGCACTGCGAGCACTTGTAGCTCACAGTCGCCTTTGGCTTCTGTTGTTTTTCCAACTCCACCTTCTGTCGTACTTCCAGTTTCACCTTCTGCAGCACTTCCAGTTTCACCTTCTGCAGTACTTCCAGCTTCACCTTCTGCCGCACGTCCGTCTCTTCATCATTTGAGGACTCTTTGTCACTTTTGACACTGTGCACTTGCTTCAAATGCCGGGCAAGATTCTCCTTCCTTTTGGAGCTGTAGTTGCACATTGCGCACGAATATCGGAATCTCGGCACATTTGGCTCGAACTGTGCAAACGGCACCGTACTTTGTCCTTCGTCCGGCTCTGGCTCCTGATCCTCTTCTTCGGAGGAGTTTTTTCCACTCAGGCCACTGTGTCTCAGATCTATATGCCGCCTTAGGTTGCCCTTCCTCTCCGAACTGTAGGTGCACAGCAAGCATTTGAACGCCTTGTCGCCTCTCAATGGATTGTTGTGCACCGTGAGGTGGCGCCTCATGTCATACGGACGATTCGTTGAGTAGGTGCATCCCGTCACGCAGCAGACGATGGAGGCGGGCTTAGTGGACTTGTAGGCCGGTGCCTCGCAACCCGGATGCCGGTTGTTGTGGTGCCTCTTTATATTGCATGCCTTGTCCGAGCTGTACCAGCACAGTGGGCACTTAAACGCCCGCGACTCGAAATCCACCTTCGAGTGGCTGGCCTCATGCCGCCACCTGTTGTAGGCACGGTCGGTCTCGTAGTTGCAGTTGTCGAAGCAACACTTGAACTTCCCATTTTCCGCGTCCTCAGGCCGCGCACTCCTAGTAATTTCCATTTAGGCGACGCCAAAATTTGTTGTGCATTTTCCAAAACAAATATGCCAACCAGAGTGACCGCTTATGGTTTTTAAATACTGTATGGTATTTTTTGATGACAAAATTGTGTAAAAAGTATTTTATTTGTCATGGTTATTATTATGTCATTGTTATTTATGAACAATGAACAAACTATATATAGTGGTATCTTTCAACTCGGTCACTGTTTTCTTGCCAGCATCGCATTTTTCTTCAGCCTAGTACTCTGATCCGAAAACACGCTTGCCAGCAAAACGTGGCATATAAAACTACTCGCTGCCGAGTGTGACCAGGTATGCACGTCCTACGCTAACACTGTATAGAAATAAATCCGTTACAAAATCAAATTTATTATCAACGCAAGCAGGAATATATATTTGTGGGCGCTGTGGCCCCGAAGAACAACAATGCACAGATAAAGCACCGCAATATTAGATAAATGCGTTTTTGCTGAACAGATATACAACCTACTATTTTTCATACCCCATTTATCCCCAAAATTTCATAACAATCCCTCTTCTCGTAAGCCTTTATTATTTTTCGTTATGTATCGCAAAATTCTGCTTAGCTTGTTTGGTACACGTTTTTTGCACTGTGAGTTTTTCATCGGTATATTTTCGATATATTTTGAAAATGAGACGGTATATTTCGGTATATTTCTTAGGGTCCGACTGTTCTACAATTATTTGCAAATTTTCGTACAACAACGCGCCAATGGCGCTGCATTCGCATATTTTCTAATAAATATACATTTCCAATTATATACTTCAGCAATAAAGAACATTTTAAGTGTTTGGGTAGCAAAATGAGCGACATGAACGCGAAAACAACTGACGCCGAAGGCGAGGACGTTAATACACTCGACCAATCAACAATTACCATGGTCGACGTGCTTGAGCAGGAGAAGGAAATGGAGGAAGAGTACGCCGCGGTGCTGGGCGCCTCCGATGAGAAGGCCTGCACCTATGCCAAGGGACCCATTCAGCGGCAGGCCTTGTACTCCTGCCTCACTTGCTGCCCCGAGGCACGCACGGATCTGGCCAAATGCGCGGGCGTCTGCCTGGCCTGCTCCTATCGCTGTCACGAGAACCACGAACTGGTGGAGCTCTACACCAAGCGGAACTTCCGTTGCGACTGTCCCACACTGCGCATGGGTGCCATCAAGCGCTGCTGCCTTAATCCTCAACTGGAGGGACCCCAGCCGTCGAACGATGGAAATCTATATAACCAGAATTTCCAAGGGTTGTACTGCCAATGCAAACGTCCGTATCCAGATCCTGAACGCACCACCGAGGAAGTGATGCTGCAGTGCGTTGTCTGCGAAGACTGGTACCATTTACCTCACATGAAGGCACCGGGGGCATCCGAGAAGATGCTTGATTCGTGCAGCGAAATGATTTGCGATACTTGCATGGACAAGAATCAGTTCCTACGCGACTACACTGGCCTGGCACTGCAGCCAGTCGAAGCGGAGGAGTCCAAAGCAGAGGTGAAAGCGGATGAAGTCCAAGTCGACGCCGAAGCTGATCCAAAGCCTGAGCAGACAGGGGAGCCCGTTGGCAAGCGCCTCAAGCTCTCAACTGAGGATTGCCGTCGCCCCAATCCGACAAAGAAGCACCAGGGTAAGTGCCTGCTCCAAAAACAATAAAAATTTAATCAGAAAAACGCTCTCAACTCTCAATACATGAAAAGCAAATCGGAATTCTTTTTTCCATTGCCCAAGTACAAGAACCCGTGCTTGTGAGAGTTGATCTTGTGGAAGAAGGTCATGCCCAGCCAGAGGCACGACTTGATAACGACCAAACGCTCGTTGCGCTGTAAGTTCAGCGCAAAGGCCTGTCCAAGCGGAATCACACAGTCAATAGTGTCGAGGAAGTCAATCGGATAGTTGTAGTCGCTGCGCTTCGACAGGTTCACCTTGAGGTCATTGCGGGGCAGACGATAGAGCTGGTAGTACGACGGGTTGTCTACCTGCAAGTTATCCAGACCGCGAAACATTTGATTTGGTATAATGCGGCCGTCAGTCATCTTGTAAACGGCACCGCGCGGACAGATGGCGCACTCCTCGGTTATGATGAACACAATGGCGGCCAGGCGCTCCTCCTCCTTCAACTTGACCACCTCCGGGCGATTGATGGTCACGACACGGTTGTTTACAATTTCAAATGTGGGATCCTATCGGACAATCAATCATAATTAAACGACACTTTGACTCCCCTCCACGGCAAACTCTCCGACACTCACCAACTTCACGTAGGTCATCAGGCTGGGATCCCCAATGAAAGCCTCGCGTGCCATTGTGGCGGCCTGAAAGATCTTTGGACTCTGGACGAAGGGCAGCAGCTGCCACTGAAACTGGTCCAGGCTGTAGAAGTATTTGCGATCCTTCAGGCAGTCGTTGGTGTAGCCAAAGGCAATGTAGTAATCATTCTTGGTGGCCGTGATGCGACCCCACAGATACATGCCCGAGAACCGATTGTCGTTCTGCAAAGCAATCAGCGAGTTCTCGATGAGGATGCGCTGCTCCGGCGACAGCTTCAGACCACAGTACATCAGGCAGTCCATGCCTTCAGTAAAGTACTCCAAATTCATTTTTTTTGTTTAGCTTAGAAATTTCAGTAAAGTATGTTATGTAAGGGATATAGCCCAAGAGTTGGGATAGACGTAAGGATAGAAATATACAATGAATGTCCAGTCAGGGCTTGCTTGATCGAATACATTTTGTAATTCTATTCCCTTGTTGCCGTTTCAGGTGCCGCCTTCTGGACCAATGACTGGCGCAAATCGCTGTGCACGTGCACCGAATGCCTGGCCCTTTTTAAAGAGTTTGCCGTGGAGTTCCTATTGGATGCCGATGATTCGGCCAAAACTTACGAGGAGCGCGGCATGAAACGGGCCAGGGAGAACTCCAGCTACGAACAGGGCATGCGGGCCTTGTCCTCCATTGACCGCACCCAGCAGATCGATGCTATTACCGAATATAATCGCATGACGGATAAGCTAAAGGATTACCTGAAGGGTTTTGCCTTGAGAGACAAGGTCGTCACACCGGAGGACATTAATGTATTCTTCTCCAGAATGCGCGATGAGAACAAGCCCAGTGTGGGCCAGCCGCATTTCTGTCGCTAAATTGGAGTGCATATTGCCAGATATAGGCAGATATAAATTATATTGTTCGGTTATAGTATTACCACACATTCCCCAATACATCAACATTGTAACTTCATAAATTATAGTTTATTTCTCATTTTATTAATAATATAATGGATTCATTTTGTCACTAACAACTACTCGAAACGAAACAAAACGTCGGGCAATGAGATTCGCACATCACTCTTTCTCTATATATAAGATCTATGTACAATCTGCTCAAACAGAGTTATGTAATAGAGGTCTATATTGGCTGCATAATTGGAATATGTTCTCTGGTTTGGTTCCCCTGCATAACAACCGTCTAACAACATAGCTCTATTGATGGTTAAAAATATAAATAACATACAGACTAATAATTATTGTAAAAATTGTTCATTTGCATGGCTTCAGCGCCACCTCCTGAAGTGCCTTCTTCTTCTGTTATGCCCAAACTTCGGAGCGTTTCGTCCATACCTTGGATCAGATCGTTCTCCACTAACGTTCTGGACAATATCTGATCGCTGAATGATTGATTCATTCCCTCCAAATGAGGCTGCTGCGCGTATTGCTGATACTGCTGATAATGCTGCTGCAGTTGCTGTTGCTGCAGGTGCTGTTGCTCTAGCTGGGTCTGTTGCAGGTAGTTTGGCACAGGCTGAGACTCTTGGGGCAGGAACGGATGTGTCGGCGGCATAGACGGTGGGTTCATTGTCCCAAGATCGAGATTAAAAAAGTCATTGTTCATCATGTTGTGGCTGTTGCTGTTACTGTTGTTGATGAGTGTCATGGAGCCGCCACTGAATCCTGTCGGACTACAGCCATTCACCGTATAGCTCGAAGCCTGCGGCAGCGTCGTAACCATATCCAGGAGCTGATAGTTATTATCGTTTGGCCCGATTGTTATGGATCCGTGGTGGCAGTCCGCGGGCGAGAGTACGTTGCTGTCCACCGAGGCGCACTGACTTCTGCGTCTGTCTATGTTTATATTGGGGTGCTCCTGCTTAATCTCGCGTGGAGAGTACGGGCAACCTCCCTCGATTTTTATATTCACGCCGGGTGACTTCTGTCGCTCTGGGGCGTTCGTCCTCGTTTTTTGCGACGGCTGTGTCGCTGAAAAGGACACCCACAAATAAGAAGAAGGTTTTTAGCGACATGTGGGAGATCTTGGTATTAGGTTACAATGAAACGAAAGGTTAATGAACGCAACACGGCTATAAGGCTATTAGCATTTACATAATTGAGGCGAAACTAAGGCAGAACTAAAGCAGTTTGGCAGAACTTAAAAAGGACACAAAGGCAAACCACAACATCAACTTGCTTGGGCGGCCAGGCAGAGCGCAAAACTTACTGTCTGTCTGTCATCAGATGTCTGTTCCATTTCGGTGTTGTGCCAGCGACGAAGAAAGCTGGGGGAAAGCTAGATGGGAAATGGCAGGAAAAGAAATACCAAGAAAGGCGCCCTCAAATGTCCTTAATGCCCTTTACGGACGAAACTTTTTTCAAACGAGCATTTACTTATGATAGATTGAACAGAAATAGGTCATATGGGAAAACGTTTGGGTCAAACAAAACACATTTTGGAGACCCATAGAAAGGTCTTCACATAAAAATAGAATTAGACATAAAGGAGAATGGTTTCGTTTTTCATGGAATAATAAGTATACTGCTCTTTAAAGTTTAAAATATTTAAGGTTGTTTAGAAACCAAGAAAACGGATAAGCGGACAAGTGTGATATTCAATCGATTTTGGATAGATACATAGATAGAAGAACCAAAACACACAACTTCTTCATGCATTCGAAACAAAGTAATAACTGAATTTTTACCCAACATTTTTATTCATCAAATTTAAATACAATATGAATGTGTAGGACAAGTATCATCAACCTGGTCAACCCTCAACAAATTCAAATCCTTACAAAAAACCGGCAAGCCTAAAATTTCCAACGACAATTCCAACCTTTTGGTCCACAAGGTATCAGCTACATTTGCTTACATACATAAATATGTACACATATGTATATATGTATGTATACGATCTATAAGCTTTAAAACATTTTTCATCTACTCGAAATGTCGATCGTTTAATGAGTGTTCGTGTGTATGTGGTGTGAGTAGAGGTTTGTGTGTGTGAGGTTTTTTATAGAAACTAGATAGATGTAAAGAGTATGATATCGAATACCAAAACCAGCACTAAATGGCAATGCGAAAGAGAACTTACAGGTCGTTTTGGACTGCTTGGGACTCCGATGGAAATCAGTGAAATCGGGAAAAGTCCTCTTAAGGTTCTCAATGGCGTTGGCCGCCATCTGGCGACTGTGCTGGGTTAGGATTCCTATAAAGATATTCGGATAGGGCGATTATGTTTTTTGTTCGATTCCGTTCTATTCTGTGTGTTCTCATCATTGTCTAAACTAGTAAGTGGGTGAAGGGAGGATAAGCGTTAATTAATACTGAAAAAGAAAATGACTATAAAATATACATATGAACGATTAGTTCTGGTTTTTTTTGTCGTAAAACTATTGTAGCTTTTGTGCTGTTTCGGGTAACTGATTTGGTTTATCTTAAACGATATTTAATGGCTCTGTAGCCGGTTTCACACAACCCAAAGGGGCACAGGCTTACTTTATCCGAAAAACTTCAAAAACTTCGAAAAACGTTTGCTTTCAGGTACCAGGTTTCGGGGGTAACTATTGTAAACATTGGAGGGATACAGACCTATGTCTTGGTCAATTTTGGGTTTTTCTCTTGTCCTTTTCGCAAATTTTCTATTCTCGCCGATACATATACCGCCTTCTGATGATTTTATATCTTTTATATATACCAGTTTTATTCCGATTGCCTCTTCTCAAATCAGTTACCCGAAACTCACGTTTTTTTCACGCCTAAGCTTCACTGTAAGCCATTGGCCTCGGCCAGACGTCGCGCTATTTCGTCAGCACTAAGAAAATCCGTTGCCTCCGCCCCGCCAGGACCATCATCAGCTCCCGCCTGGTCCCCACCGAATGGTGGCTCCGGGGACTTGCTGGTGTAGAGAGCAAAGTGCTCGGCCTCCGAGAGATCCACGCTGGGATCGAGGACAACGCCGTAGGCTCCCTCGCACAAGTTCCGGATGCTCTGGCGATCGGCAATGGCCACCAGCTCCATATTGCCATCACTGATGGGTATGTCGGCCAGCTGCAGTGTACTCAGGGTCTTCCGGTCCAGCGGTCGACCATAGCTGACGGTGCTGGCATTCGAGTAGCTCTCGGGCCGGAGCAGGCTATTCTCGCTGTCGCCGCCCTTCAGGGGGATGTGGATGACATCTGCATCCAGGTAGGCTGGTCGTTTTCCCGATACACTGCTCGAACTGCGACCCACTGGACGGCCACTGCGGCCGGCGCTTCCGCAACTGCTTGGCGGCTGCATGGACCGGCTGGAGCTGCGATTGGGATCGCCCAGGGCAAAGTGCGCCACACTCGGCTCCCTGCTGCCGGTGGGTGTCGTGACCTTGGAGTTGCTTCCTAGCTGCTTGCTGGGACTTCCGCCCACCGCGAGAGACCCTTCCTCCTCGTCGGCCCTGCTCTTGCGGCGCGAGAAGAAGCGCGAGAAGAAGCCCTGTCGCTTCTTGGGCGAGGCATTCGGCGTCGACGTCGGCTGGCGCTTGGTGGGACTCTGGTCGGGCGTGCGCATTATGATGATGGGCGAGGGTGTGGTCCTGGCGGAGCTGAGGCTCCCGTTGCGCGACCGATTGATCGATCCATCGCTGACAATGCTTAGATCCTGGGAGTTTCTCTGTGGCTTCGGTGGCAGTGGCGGCAGGCGCTGATCGGGATCCGGCGAGGGTGTACGCGGCGGCAGCTGCGGCAGTGTGGGCGATGGAGGCGTGGCCGGGGTCAGGGCCGCATTCACTTTGATCCTCGGCGCTGGGGGATTCGTCAGCACCACCAGCTCGTCCTCATCCATCTGGCTGAAGGGATTGGTGGAGGCGTATATCTGCCTGGACGATGCAGAGTCCCTGGGTATGTCCACGGGATTGTTGAAGGCTATCTGCAGGCTCGTGTACGTGGCCGTCTCATCAAAGTTCTCATCGAGGTCCACCGAGGCCTGGGCGCTGGCCGACAAAGGCTCGGGTTCTTTCTGCCCCTCCCCCTCTCCTTCCACTTCCACTTCCACTTCGACTTCCTCTTGAGGTTGAGATGCAGCTCCTCCATCGGCTTCTGGGAGCTCCTTGAGTGCCGGGTTCTCTAGGGTATCCCTGCGTGAGCCAGCTCCCTCATCACCCTCCAGCTCGTCCAGCTGATTCGTGATGGTCGTGTTGGCCGTCAGGCTGCTCACATTCGTGAAGGCGGTCTGGGCGGTGCTGTTCGAGAGGGTGGGCGTATCCCCGTTCTCCACGGTTAGGCTGTCCGTCCGCTCAAACTCACTGCTCTTCATCCACTCGGTGATTTTGTCCACGTTGTTGAGGGGACGTGGCTGCAGCTGCGGATGCTGCAGGATCTCCTCCATGGGCGTCGACGTTTGTGTGCAGTCATCGGCCAGCTGTGGCAGCAGCTGCGGCACCTCCAGCTCGATCTCCATGTCCGGTTCGTTGTCGTTGTCCGTGTACTCGGTCATTGTGTTGCCATCCGCATCGTGAGACTCTCCGCGATGCTGCAGGCGCATCAGCTGCTTCTTAACAGCGATCTCAAAGTCGTTGAGGGTGCCCGAGCTCTGCTGATCATCCGATGAGACCGTGTTGTTCTCGTCCTCGTTGAGATCGACCGGTGGACACGAATACTTGGTGGCTGTCGTCTCGCTATCTAGGGAAAGTATCTGCTGGAACACGTCCATCTCCTGCTTACGCTTCAGCTTGCGCTGCAGCCGGGCAAAGGTTACTATACCTGGATTCGGGTAGTACTCGAACTGCAGAGGGGAGCTCGTCGCTCCATCCGAGGGTCGCACCAGCTTGAGCTCCACCTGCAAACGAACAAATATGGAATATAGATACAATCGAATAGGTTTCTGAGTAAAAAACTCTCACATAAACACTATGTGTGATCTCTGGGTTCCTATAACGCGGCGTCTTGAAGGCAATGGCCACCTGCTTGTGCACATCCAACGTTGGCTTAAACTCCGCCTTGGCGTGCCACAGCTCCCGGCCATAGTCGTCCGTCTCGTAGAAGCGCACCTCGATGTCGTCCTTGTTTACCTTCTCGCAGAGCATCATGATCTCATCGCCGCCACTGACCTTGGCCGAGCAGCTGCACAGGCGGCAGATTGTCAGCTCGTTGCTCTTGCCATAGATCGGGGAGGACACAATGGGATCCAAGGGCGTGAGTTTGTTGTCGACAGTGATGAAGGCCTGGTAGCAGAGGCGCAGCTCATGGCGATTGATCTTTTCGAGATGGTCCAAGTGATCGAATTTGGCTGCCAAGCGAAAGGGAAAAATATAATTTTAGTGATATTTCAGGCTTTAATATCAATCTCTCTTGAGGTATACCCACCTTTAAAGGGATCCACATTCCTCTCTACCCGTTCCAGTAGGGATTTTTTCATCATCTGTTTCTTGGCGCATTGGATGCCCACCTTCTGCAGCACCAGACGCCGCTCCTCCGGTGGCAGCTTTTTCGAGTACACGCCCGACTTGCAAGATTTGGGATCCTCCTTGCTGACCAGCCAATGCGGATGCTGGCGGTAGGGCTCGTCGCTGGTCACGCACGACACCACTATTGTGACAGGGCCATCCCAGTTGCACACCTCGACGGTGGGGTAGGTCTTGCCCGTCTCCGGGCTGGAGCTCATGCCGGGAATGGAGCCAGCCGTCCGTCCTTCGCACTCGTAGCGAAAGCGGATTATATTTTTCGTTGGCTCCTCGATGGTGCGAAGGTATGGACCCGTCTTGGCGATGGCCTTGGGTGTCGGTGTCCTGTTCTGTATCTGGCCCAGCGGCATGGGCGATGCCATCACCGGCTGGGAGGTGGACCGTTGAAATACCTGAGGCATATTTACACCTTCTGCACCGCCGTTCAGCTCCATGCTGGCATTGATAATTTCCTCTACGGGTAGGATGGTGGGTAGTGGGCAGCGGGCAGCGGGCAGTGGGTGTGTGCAATGGAAAATAACATGAAAATCAATAAGTCAGAATGCCAGAAACAATTTAGCGCAAAAACTAGAACATGATGGGCCAACTTCGGACGCGAGCGACCGAAGCTTCAAATGGCTTGGGAAATTCTAGGAAAACTTTACTTTCCCTCTGTCAGATAAAATATATGTACATTAGACTCACGTGGAAAACTTATCGAAATACTATACTTCACAAAGCTGCGTTTAATTCGCAGAATTCTGAAGGACACAATACCAATTATACTCTGTTTTTCTAGTCTTTCAATTGCATAATCCAGAGCTCTATTCTGTTCCATCTTTGTATTGTGCACGGATGTACGTATTGTATACGTATTGTAGATACATTTGTATCTATCAGAGACACGCTCGCCGCTATGCAAACTCGTACGTACGTAACGTATGTGTGGGCATGACATTAGATTGCTATTGTTTTCAAGGGGTCAGGATGGGCAGGAGCCACTAGTTCCTCTGCTGGTTTCCCTATTTATACTTGTTATTACCAGCTGTGGCTCCAACGACAATGACGAGTTCTGACGTCAAATGTTGGCCAGCAATTTGCCAGACTTTGGATAGTGATTTTTTTGTTGTTGTTGGTTGGTTGGTTAGTTGATTGGTTGTGTTGATGCCACAAGCCGCACCGCACGCACCAAACGACTGGCCATAGCAACGAACAATGTTCAATTAGCCACTAAAAATTCCCCACAAATCGGATGCCAATGCCCATGCCCATGCCCATGCCCTGTTCTGGCCTAATTAAGCGCATTGTCGATTGACTTATGTATGCCTCCAGATTATTCATTAGCCAGCACCACTCTTTCGTTTCGCTTCGGTCAGTGATGGGATTATATGCTCCATTCCATGTTTATATTAATTAGGATTAGAACTAGTCTAGTGTGCTGTGAGATGTGCCATAAATTGATGGCTGTTTATACATACGTAAATCGTTAAATCGTAACTCCTCCTCAGCCATTGGTAGCTGCTGCTGCTGCTGCTGCTGTTGATTGCCTGCAAATAAGACCAATGATAGATTGCCATTAATTTTTTCCATATATGAAGTCGGCCCATTTCCAATTTCCCATTACCCATTTCCCGCTCTTGATTTGTGCGTATTGATAGATTAGCGTTAAATGTCGAAACATACTGTATCGATATTGTTTCGGATTGGGGATTGATGAGAAAAATACACATATATATTTATATTTTTAGCTTGAAACATCGATGAATTATACACATATGTATGTACATGGAAAACACACATCTTTAATTGCATTGTTTTGAATTCTAGGAGCAGGCAGAGCAGCAGTTATTATAAATACAGGTCGAATATCCTTAAGGATATTACCTATTCCCTATTCAGATTAGTTGAGTAATGCCCTACGAATTGGAAGATGCTATTTAGAAGTAGGAGTAAAGAGCATCGAACATAATTAATGGAATTCCACAGATGGTAACAGATCAAAGTATTTGTTCTGAAACTTTCTAAATATTCGATTAAAATGGTTCATGAGATACAAGATTTTAGGCACATGGTTTCTTGGGTAAATCTTCTTAGAATTCGTCGTAGTTTATAATTTTGACAACCGCTTGGTGCATTTTTTTTACTCCATTCAAATTGACCCACTCTAATGTACATTTTTGAAAACTTTTAAATATGTTGCATTGCCTTCAAATCTATTAGAAAAAAGGAAGAACCTATAACAGTCCTCTTTTTTGACTGTTGACTAGTGTTAATATTGAACCACAAATCGACTTTTAAGTACAGAGTTCCCTAAAATTAATAAACATTTTCTTGAATAGGAATATTCATTGGATTAAAGACGAATCTCTGTTGAAAATTCGTAGCTTTCATAGCGAAAAATCCACTTTTAGGGAAGGGAAAACAAAAAAAATAAACTGTCGTAATTAAATTGATAATCGCACAAGTCGTATGAATTCTGGAGAGTTTTATTACAGTTGGGGGTAAGCCCCAAAACATCGTGAATGAGCCCAAGTACCCAAAAAATACTGATTTATTCCCCCTGTGTCAAACGTTTGATTATCTCTGTGCTGTTTTATTGTGCTTAACCAAAAATACAAATGTATTTCTGATAACGATGTCTGGTGTTAAGGTTCACAACCACAACCAGAAGACGGCCTTTAAAAGAATACTATTTACCTGACCTCAAAGGTCGCGTTGATAACATTCTTATCAACACAAATTGGCAATGGCATAGAATGCAAATCTATTTCTACGAAAAGCCTCTAAAATTAGGAACTTTTGACAAATCATAGATTTTATTTCTAGGGGGTAAGAAATGTTGTAGATTCTTGAGAAAAAAAGCCAGGTTGTTGCCTCGACAATCGCCTTATCATTTTTAAGACTTTCGGCAGAGATATTACTTTTAAAATTCTTGGAAAAAGTTCATTTTGTAGCAAGCACTTTAACATAGAGCGTGTAGATCAGAGGCAGCAGCGTCCTATGCACTGTGCATAGAAAAAGGCCACGGGGCAGCGCAGTCGGCACACGCACAGCGTCGGCCCTGTGTACACGTGGCTTCGTTATTCTCTGCGGGCCGACCCCCAGTGTGGATCCTAAAAGTACTCAAAAGCTAGTTGCTACTGTATTAAAGATTTTCAAAAGTCTGGAGTTTAAGCCTGGAGCCAAACGGCCGGTGGGGTTTATCTTTATCTTTTTTTCATTCTGGCTACACTAATTATCCTTATTTGTGATACTGCATTGTTGGTTTATTTTATTTCAAAATAATGGATAAAAAGAGAAGATATAGCTGGTAGTATAGCTAGCTGTCTTTGCTTTTTTCTCTCTCTTTCTAATAGATTAATTGTTCTCAATTTGTTATATTTCTTATCCGATTGAATGTTTGTAAATAATATTGTTCCTTCATGATTAATTCATAAAATATTAAGTAAATTTGTCTTTATTCCTGTCAGCCAACAGCTTATAGTCTTTGCTTTTGCTACCACTCTCATTCCGCTGCTTTCTTTTTCGCGTTAAAGCATACACATACATCTGTATGTACATATGTATGTAGTAGGTGTGCGTATATCCTAGCCCATCCTAACGACTTCCTACCCATTCTCCTGTTATGTAAGCCGCATCGATCAAGGTTATCAGTGTTATTCGCTGTTGTAGAGGGGATTATAACAATGACTGTGTAATGTGTGTTTAATAGTCGTATCCATAAAAAGGCCAAACAAGTTACTGGCTCCCTGCCTCTTGCCACTTTCCGTCACGGCAAATGCAGCCAACATATGGCTTAAAGTATTTTGCATTTTTTGAACATAATTCAACTTTTCCACAAGTCATAGGAGAGCACACACACACATACACACAGACATAGAATTCGCACATGTACGAGTATAATCCAGCAAGAAGTCTCGCCTCAGAGACAGCCAGCCTATTTGTCTAAATGCCAAATGCTGGCGTCGTCAAGCTTACACACACACACAGAAACACACACAGACTCGACTATACAGTAGCACTCACACGTACACACACTCGTACACGTGGGCTTGAAAAATTTGCATATGTTAATTTTGTTTACATTTATAGCATTGCAAAAACAATTTGTACGCCACTGGATTTTGATACCCATTGCTTGTGGAGTAACAAAGGGTGTACCATATTGGATTAGATCGGCACGGACCTATCTAATCAGTATAGCGGCAAGACTTCGTGCGGCTTCGGCAATGCAATGTCGGTTCATGCTCTTGATTTCGCCCGCAGGCAAGTTCGGGTTTTTGCCACACACACCAGCGCACTGCAGAACAACTTGTATGATTGCGTGCCGAGCACTGGATTAGATTAATAGTAGAAAGTGTTGCTAATCCTATAATCAATGGATATATTTTTCTGGGTATGAAGCGATCTGTCTCTTCGTTAGTTTATAGCAACTCAGTTCTAAAATTCACTTAATCTGGGGACTGTGGCGTATACTTATATTAAAGAAATCGTATTTCAACTACTGTATTGTATAAAATATACTCCATATAGTCCTCTAGTGTATATACTCTAGTGTATTTGTAAATCTTTTTGAGATGTAGAAATAAACTAAAAAATCATCCCTATTGGTATGTGTATATATTACATATAATATTCTTTCACTTGGCAACCATAATGTTAGTATTCTTTAAAAATAATTCCCTACTTTCCATTTAAAGACAGTTGCTCTTTGAAAATTATCGCATTTTCTATTCAATTGGCTCAAAATAACAAAAATAAAGGGATATCCTCTCGTCGGTAGAGCTGAGCTGAGGCGTTCGTTTTGCCGCCTCTGCAATTCACACCACACACATTCCCACACACACAGACGACACACTGAGAATCGACGCATCCTACAGCTTTTGTTTACGGACCACACGACGCTTTATGAGTCCTACCTCTGTCCAGGCAGTCTTCCTACCCACCTTGCCACCCCAACACCCGCCCACCCACACGTGTGTCGAACATCTCAACTGTGTAATAAGCGAATATGGGTCGACAGCCAAAACAACTCAAAGAGACGGAAGGCTAGCTACGGGGTCGAAGTTTTTGGTACCCTTGCAGTTTGATCAATCGATAAAAGAGAGATCAACCGGAGAGAAACAGATATAGACTCGAGTGTTGAGTTTGTAGTAATCAAAATCGTAGTGCCTTCGTCAAGGGTATCAGAAGAGCGATACGATTCGCTCGCTAGCCATCGGCGGCATTCGACGACCGGCAGGCGGCGCAATGACATCAGGAAACTTTTAAGTAGATGGCGCTAGCGGCTAATGCTCTTGACAGCGGTCTTAGCTCTGCTAATCTTACCCTGCACACCCACGCCCACACATAACCCACCCACACACCCACACCCACACACACACACACACACAGTGGGCAGTAGGGTTGCCAGGCGAGGGTCATTAACTGGCATACGGGGTTTAAACTGTTGTGCAACGGGGTAGCAAGAAGTTGAGAGAAAAGGGATATCGATTGCTGGTCGCTGGCAGGCTTAAATAATAAATCAACTCAAGTGTAATGCAAGCCACAAAAATGGAGACCGGTAACGGTCGTAGCAATAAAGATATCTACGAGTACGAGTACGCGTACGAGCAGGAGTACGTATGAGATACGAGTTCAGTGTGCAGGGTATAACAGTGCCCCCGCCTCCCAAGCCAGTCTTTGGACATACATTTCGGATTATATTATCCTGTAGCTTGAACCGTGGAAAGGACTCGCATATAAGACTTAGTTCGAGGTTTTTTCTATCGAACATTCAGTATAAATATTGATTCAATTATATCTTCCATCTACCATCAACTGCTTTGTCCCCAGACCGTACTTATAGTTGTACAGTTGCGAACATAATTATGTAATTATGAAAGAACCACAATCAAATCCTCTTTCGAGCACACACACACGCTGCTCTGCTTAGGCGTTAGTTTCGCTTAGAGAAATAATCCTTGCCGCATGGTTAAATGTTCTTAAATTAGCTGACAGAATTTCCCAGCGACAGTGACAGTGATTTGCCTTTTTGGTTTAAGTCCTCTTGAGGCTCAATGGAGCAGCGGAGATAAATATAAATATAGAACGCATGCTAATTAGCCCTTTCTCCCTTCATCACTCTGTGGCTTGCCGGCAAAGGACATATGTACACACATATATGTATATATTTAGGAATATTTATTAGCATCATTTGTATGTATGATGGAAATTAATGCACATATTCTACTCAATGCGTTGAAAGCGTCCTTTTAGGCCTTGGAGGATTAAATGTATTTATATTCAATTGGGGTTAAGGCAGAATTTTATATTTGAACCCCAACTTAGTCCAACCTAATCCTCCTTTTATTTTCTGAATTTCATAAATACTTATTTTAAAGACTTCAAAGACTCTCCAAGTTAATTGCAAATTGTTCGAAACTTTTTTTGGAATCTTCTAAAGTGTTCTTTAATACGATTCTCAAGGGTTTGTTCTGGGTCGCGTCTCAGTTGAGTGGTTGGATACTGTTTTCTTTCATTCATTCTTCATTCTTTATTCTTTATTTTCTGAACTCTTATCCTTGAATATCAATATTCCTCTCACAACGTTTTTCCCGCTCTCTCGTCAGTGTTCTCGTAATTTGTAGATTTCATTAAGTGCCCCAAATGGAAAAGCGCGCAATTGCTTGGCTCATCTCGAGCTTCCTTTTACTCCCACTCAGGCCACCTCACCACCTCCCCCTTCTCGCTATTACGGGTTCGAGTCTAGCCCTCAGTTGCTTCCTCCTCAATTTGGGCATAACTTAAGCTGAATAATACTTTAAGACAGGCCACGGCAGGCCAGAAACTCAGCGCGGGAAAAAAACGCACAAATTTAATTCGCATTTAGGTCGTTTTTTTTTCTTTTTTGGCATTTGAATGGAGTGGGAAATGGAAATTTCTGGCGACATAAATCAGAGCCACAAATTGATGCATAAATAAACTGAAAACCGGCAACCGAAAAACAAAAAGGATGTCTAAAGGACTAGGAAAGAACAACAACGACAAAAGTGAGCTAGGTAAAACGGAATTGTTGAACAAATGTTAATTAAATGTTGTCCAAAATAGATTCGTTTTGAAATGAATGAAAAGATATCGGCGTGGGTGGAAAGTGGTTCAAAATTGATGGTTTCAAGTTACGGGGAAAGTTTTGAATTACTCCGGCAATATATTGGGGAGTATTAGCAGCAGGACACACATTTCAGTAGCTAGCAGCTTGTCACGTGCTCAATCGATTGGAAAATCGCGTTCTGAACCGAAAATAAACACACAGCTAAATAGAAGCGGAAGTGGGCTGAAACTGTGGGCTGGGGCTGGGCTGGGGCTGGGGCTGGGGTGGGCGTGGAATAGGAAAGCCTGGATGTATGGAGCCCAAAATGCCGCCACCTCCATACACTTCACTCATCCACTGATGGCCTAATCACACACTCAGTCACACACACTCACACTTTAGCACAGTGGCTGTGCTTTATAAACTTCAACATCAAACACAGACAAAGCAAAGCAGAAACGATCAAGTCGAGTGTTCCGACTGTGGGGTACCCTGTGGTTATCGATATAATCGAACGCAAGTTGGAGTGAACACTTTCAAGCTTATTTCCTATCCAAGGAACAATCTCTGAAAGGGACAGCAGTCACAGGAATGAATAGCAGAATGTAGAATAGAAAATATCCTAAAAGTATGAACTCAGGTGTTCAAAGAGCCCAGCGATGGTGACCTTAAACTTGTTCTGTTCACCCTGGCTATAATTTTGATCCGATGTAGGTATTATTTCACTTTTGTCGTATTTTTCATTCCAATTGGAAATGCCACACAATTTAACCAAGGAAGATTAAGCCGTTCTTACTCCGATGCTTTGTGCTCTCAGCAGACCTTCTTCCTGCTTGTTCCATACACACCATTGCACGAACGTATAGTATAACCCTGTTCTCTGCGCCATACAGGGTAGCATCGTTCTATCTCCCTTTCTCTTCCATTGGCACCTCAAGTGCTTAAGCTGGCATGCGAGTGTGTGCGTATGCGTTCGTGTGCGTGACTGTGCCTCCCGTTAGAGCCAGTGTTGTTGTTGGTGTTGAGTGCCCGTGCCCTGCATTATATCCCATATACTCGTACTCGTTCCGTTTCGTTTCGTTCTTTTCGTATGTGTTATATATATAGAAAAAATTAAGTTCAAATAAAAAGTTTCCCCGAAACAAATTCTGCCTGTCACCAAAAAGTACGAATGGCATCTTCTCAGGCAAAGAAACGAAGAAAAGTTGACTAGGAAAATCAATAAAGGAAATTATGATTGCCCCGCCAGTGGCTGCTTCCCCCCAGAGTCCCCCAGAGAGTGTCCTTCATAGAGGGTCTAACCACGCTGTCATTTGCAGGGAATCCATTTGGCCTTCTGTATTTGATGAATATACAAATATCTAAGGTCTGTTTGCTCCTTGGTCTCAGACTTTGTTTAACCTGTTTTTTGCGGTTTCCACTCGAAAGAATGGAAGGGCATGCAAATAAGTTTAAAAGTGTTCATTCTGCTGTGAGTTTAAATTAATTGCATTCTTTTGATATGAAGATATGAACTTGCGGTTGATCATGTCGGGGTCACCAGTTCACTTAACTCAAAGAGTCCAAGGGAATCATAAAAAAGGATCACGCGTTGTTTCGAACACTATTAATGCCAGAGCAATGGGCTTTTGAGGGCATACTTTTAGGATCCGTTATAGGTCTTTTAGGTATTCAAAATTTTTGAAATTTTAATGGAAAAGAGCTCCTATAGGCGTACCATGTACATGCACTGTGTGGCAGCGTACTCTTGGCAAAACTCTTTTTGCTCTTTTTCTTTGCCTTCAAACCGAGCAATAGACCAACAACCATAATTGAATCTGTCTCCCATTGAGTGCAATATTTCGTGTGGTTTTGCTAGCTTATTGATTGCTACCAAATTTTCCTATGGAAAATTGTTATCTAATTTGTGGAGCTAGCAGACCCAAATGGATATTCGTGCAGTGGAGTGAGGAGCCACTTTTATTCCTAGCCATTTCCACTCCACATACCCAATATAAGTTGCTTCTTCTGATGAGGTTGTCCCATCTCTTATCTCTGGGAAATCCCAAGAATCCCAAGATTTCTTTAGCTAATTGAAAAAACAAGTGGCAGAGTACTAAACTGTACGATTATGTAGATCAGGGGTCATGTGGCCAGTGACCCGTGACCCAGTGACAAGTCTGTGAGTACAGTGTGGAGATAAGAAATAAGAGATCTCATAAAAAAAATATATATTTCCAAAATTTCACTCAGTTTTATGGCATTCGACAATGCTATAAAGCGTGGAATATCATTTCCGTTTTTGCGTATATAAAGAAAAAATAATATTGAAAAGTTTTTGGTTTTTTCGGTTTTTCGGTTCTCGGTTTTCGCGTATTTTGTTTTCATTTGTTTTGCTTTTGTTGGCATTTTATTTCGTATGCCGTGCCACCTGAAAACTGTTAATGTGCGCAACTAATTAAAAAGCAATTAATTCTCTCCCATTTTCCGGTTACATTTGGCTTCTTCGTTCAACACGCTCGTTCCCCTTGCCACTACACAACACAACAGAACTGAACCGAGTAGAACAGATTGAAACGGAGCGATACCGAATGGAATGGAACGGAACACAACCTGTGAGAAGCGTCAGCGAAAAGTTAAATTATACAAAAAATCGATTTTCATGTCTTTTCAAGCAAAAATCAAAGGAACAGAACAGAACAGAACCGAACAGAACATATTTTGCAGTCAAGTAAATAATGCTGAGAGTAACCAAAGGCATTCTCAGAATGCCAAACCAGACAAGACCAGACCACACCAGACACCAATGCCAGGCCGGGGCACACCAGTCCACGCCATGCCACGCTAGGCCAAAGAAAAGCCAGCGAAGCGTTAGACCAATTTCCATTCTAATGGCCAAGACACACAGCGACGCGTACACACAAAGAACAAAAATTAAAACCGAACAAAACACTCGACACGCGATGCCCGAAAATCGAAGGAACCGCAGCATTTAATTATTTTGCGATAAAACTTTTCACAATTCAATCAATTCAAACATATTCAGAGTCTGCCAACCCCAACACATACAACGTGGCGTATGCGTGTTTTTTGAAAGCAGAGGCTGGATACGAGATGACAGATCATGGAAGAATTTGGCTAGACGTTCAATGTTTGGGAAATATTCCGCACAACGGAAATTGGAGAGGGAATCGAAGGAAAGATAAATATGTTCAACGATAGAATTTACTTGTTTTTTGGTTGGGTTGGACATGAACTTGAACTTGTAGATCAGTGTAAATGTTAGAAGGATGCTAAAAGCTTCTTTGGGGGACCCATAGAACATAAATGAAGTCTCTGAAGGGCAGAACATGTGCAGAGGTTTTCCAATTAGTTTTCTGCCCAATAGAGCTGTACCTTTATGGTATTTGGAACAGAAAATTTCCACAGGGCTCGAATTGGATAACATTTTGTGCAACTCTTTGTGTCAGAATCGAATTACATTCAATGGTGTACTTGGAAACGATACCATAAAGTTCCAAAATCGATTTCATTAACAAAGTTCCTACAGAAAGTTGAAAGAATGTTCAACGAGTTGATGGGTGAATGAAATTCCTATTTATCGGATAGCCTTTAATTTTTCACTCAACCAAACGCTGTCAGAGGCGATACCCGGATGGATACTGATACCGTTTGACCTATAATCGTTAAACCACAAGTGTTTATCCCTCAGTTACACCCACAGCACACACCCACACCACGCCCTGCTACACACACATTTTCCCCGCCTCCGTGTGACCTTCCTCCTGGCGTTGGCATTTAATTTCCAATAACTTTCAATCCGAACACCGAACACCATCTGAACAATATAAATGGCAAACTTATATCCGCAGGCAAGGGTATATGATACCTTGTACATATGTATGAATCCCTCCAACTCAATGTTGTACATATGTACAGATGTAAGCAGAAGGTGTGAAAAGTGTGTGTTTTGTTTGGGTTTTTCTTTCATCAATTCCAAAAACAATTCCGCTGCTGCTGCTGTTGCTTTTGCTGTTGCCTTTTGGCCGACTAGTTTTTGGCTTGGCCTACGGTTCATGCCCCAAAGAAAACATTTTAGGGATCTGCTGGGGCGATAGGCTCAGACAAATCGATATTTAAGTAAGTTTTGACCATGACTGTTCCATCTCATTCTATTTTTATGGCCCCGCCGCCGACTCTGTGCGTGTCCGCGGATAAGACGAAAAGTCTTTAAGACTTTATTGGATTTCGGTTACGGTTTCGGTTCATGTGCGAATGCAGTTCAGTTCCTTTGATTACAAATGAAATAAACGAAATCTTCCAGATGCCGTGTGGCATCATTTTTATAAACTTTTCTTCTTGGCCCGGCCTGGCCTGGCCTGGTCTTCACTTGTAAAAATATTTACAAATGTCTTAAATAAATATTTGCATTTCGGCGAGCGTTTTTGTTTTTCTCTGTTGTTTCTCTGTACAGATCTTGGCCATGTTTGTCGACCTGCGGTCAATTGAATTACAGTTTAGTATTGATGGACAGAGAGCGAGAGAGAGGGAGAGATGGTATGGGAGCCAGAATTGAACTTTGATTTTGTATTGAACAATTTCTTTGGTTTTGAAAAGTATTCCTCCTGGGGACGTCCCTCAGAAACGTGCCAATTTTTTAGCTATGTATTTCGGTTTGTTCTCCCTCGTTATCAATGTAAACTTGACTTTGCGATAAGCAAACAAGCAATAAACAATTATAATTGTAAAAAAATATTAATGCATTCTAGAGGAAAGGAAATGTCTACTCAGGGGAGCAGTTCCGGCATATGTAATATACGAATACATACATACATCGCATTGTACATATGTATGTCTCTGGAAATATGTTCATACATTGTATTTGTATGGTTCTGGAACCAGTACGAGTATGTAAATCGCTAATCACTGTTGTTATTGCCCCTGTGGCACAGACAGATCAGATCAAACAGGGAACCACCTCTAGATTCGCATCTACTTGCACCCAACTATGTATAATAATTGCAATAAATCGCAGTTCGCCGCCTTCGTTCTATCGAGATTTATTGCCATATTTTATATGTATTGTAAAATGCATCTCTTGAGTTGCAAAGCAAGTGTTACACTTGAAAAAAAAACAGAGGGGCAGCAGGAAGCGATTCCTTATCAAGTCGGAAACGTGAGCTGTTCTGTTAGCAGTCCGAAGAGATAGAAAGAAATTCCCGTTGGCTGTACTATCATCTTTCATAAATAGTTGCATAATTGAACACAGATTCAATGATTAATAATTTGCGCCTCGCATGTCACTAATTTTTCCAATCTGGCAATGCCCTGGCTGCGTCCTCAGATCGCTCCTCTCCCGCTCTCTCGTCACTAATCATAGGGCCAAGAGCAATTCCGTGTAAGAGGGAAGTCGCATCAAGTTCGGGTGTGTGTGCAATGCCTCTCACTTTTTTTTTACTTGCAACACAGCCAAAGGCCTGGGGAATTTGACTGGTTTCAATTTCATATACTTATGTCTCATTTTTGATTTCTTATACCAAAAAAATATGGACACATGTGCCTGTCAAACGACTGATAAGAGCTGCGGGCAGATAACAACGAAACGAGCAAACAATTACAGATAGTAGAGCTCCCAAAAAAATAAAAAATAAACCAAAAAATAAATGCATTTTGAGCGCTCTTCAATGCACTTCTCTGCCCTTTTCATATTTCCATATTTATGAATAAAATTTGCATTACAAGTGACAGCTACTGAATTAATTGCCACACCCCACAGCATGTGTGTGTTTGCTATTTATTTATGTATCTGGGATTATAATTTATTTATTCCACTTATTCCACGAGCCAATTATTATTGATATACATATATTTCTTGCAGTGTCATTGCAATGGAGGCGAATTAGAGAGGAGGGAGGCTGAGCCGAGCCGAGCCGAGCCGATTATTCAACATCTAATAGGGAGAGGGAGAGAGGGCAGCTTTATAAACTGCGACTTAGATTTTTCTGGATTTGTTTAGTTAATGGATTAGATGTTGCTAACCTTTGGTGGTTTGTATGTTGCGTTGCTGCTTTTGTTTTTTGTTGTCTTTGCACCTGTCACAAATGCTATTGCCTTCGAAATTGTGTTAATTTTTTGTTGTTTTGACGTTAATCTGAATGCACTTTCGGTTTACCGGATCGAAATCGAATTATCTCTTCGGATGAACGGCTGTGACACGTGTATTTGATTATTAAATTTAAGTATTATATTTTTGTATATTTTGTTTATGCTCGCTGAAAGTTCACCGACAGACGGCCCCGGCCCTATCACTGCGTTCAATGCGCGCCAAATTTGTGTTTTTTTGCTGGTGAGATACGATGGCTAGGGAATGGAAAAAGCAACGCAATCTTTCAAGTGTGCCTTTTGTTATTGTTTTTTTTCCAATCGTATTTGCTCTATTAGCAATGCAGCCGCCGCGAACATTGATTTATTCACACATACTCGGATAGAGCTCAAACTAACTATGTAGCTGTCGCGTCGCGTATAATTAACAAACATATACGTAGAAACCACACACATGCACTGAATGTGGTCGCGTGTGACTTGCACAATATGCGTTATAATATGGGGAAGCGAATGCCTTGTCCGGGCCTAGCACTAGCACGTCCGACCACCGAAAAGTTTGCTTCGCAACTGATCGATCCCTGGCCACCGGGTCTCAGCACATCGACTCGCTGGCTGAGATCGGCTCCACGTCATCGTCATCGGCCCGGCTTGGGCATCGGCTCGAACTTGGCTCTCGGCTCTCTCTCTCTCTGCGTCGTGAACCGCTGATATGCCGATTAGAGGACGGTGGCGTATACGTGATAAACTACTGGCGCTGATATGGAATACCAGGCGAAGCGGAGAGCATACTTTTGTTTTCATTTCCAGTCGGCCAGGCACTCTCTCATTGATTACCTGCCTGCTGCCTCACTTTCCTCCTCTTCAACTTCTCCCGCGTCTTTTTATGCCCTTTGTAGAGGGTATTACGATTTCCAGCAGAGGTTCGCTGCACACAAACTTAGGTTATTCCACGATACTTACATACTTGTATGTATGGATGGATCTCCAAGAGTATCTAAAACTTCGGCCCATGAAGCTAGCTTTTCCTTGCGTTTGTTTATCTTTTTTTTGTTTATCGATGCTCCTTGTGCGTATGCGTATTCTTCGGTTTATTTGCTTTTCTTTTTTTTACTTGAATGACGTAACAAGACGAAGAAACAGAAAAAACACAAGAAACTTGTTGAATTTAAAGTGGCTTCGGCAAAGTGTTGAGATTTTTATAATACGCTGCAGGTGTTCCAAAATTCGATTTGGGTATAATTAAATGTTCTTTTTTTTGCGAAGAATTCTATTCCGGCCATCTGCTGAGTTCAAAAATGATCTATTGTCATGAGGGGAGCTAAAAAGTACTTATTATGGTAATCTATTGTAAAACATATCCAAGAAAATCCATGGCATTCATTTATCTCTTGATAAAGTACAATCGATTGAGTAATACAATAAAACTGATTGAAAAAAGATCTAAGAGATTGGGTCATAGCTGGATTACCCCTTAGGTAAATGTACAGATACTATGTTGTAGAAAATCATTAATATTAACCATATATACTATATACATTTCTATCTTCTATGGAGTGGCTCATTCACCCAAAGAGTGAAAGGGAAATCCCACATATTCCATATTTTCCCATAGCTTTTTTCTGGATATACATATGTATGTGATATATGTAGGTGCTAATTGATGGTTCCATTATAATTTGGGTGCTATGGGAATTCAGAATTCAAAATTATGTTCAAGTTTAAAATATATGAAATATTATTCCCAAAATCTTCTCTCCTTTATCGCTACAGAGAAGCTCTATTTATTAAATATTGACAGATATATTTATATTGATTTTTCCAAGAATTGGCATACCTGAAAAGTAACCAGCTCGACTCGACTCGACCCTCGCCAAATGTAAATGTATAAAATCCATATCGACGCTGCTAATTTAAACAGACAAATTCCCCAACTACAACTATTCAAAACTATCGACATCGCCTAAGGTCAGAGCAGAGACTGAGTTATTAACTCAATTTTTGGCTTCTGTTCCATCAATAGATTTTAGTCATTTAAATAAACATGGACACGAAATATCTATATGTATTTGTATGAACATCCATCGGGAGAAAATATTTTCTGTTGAGATTGCAAATCGGGCAGAAAATATTTCATTATTTTTGTTGCCTATGGTGCATATATGCAGATTTGTATAGTTTATTTCTGTTGGGTTTTGGGCAACAAAAATCTCCAAACTAAAAACAAATTTCAATGGGGCGTGGGCAGGCGGCCACTGGATCGACTACATTCTGTGAGATATTTGCCAAAAGCTATTTACATATCCCCGAGCATGGGTTTACAATAAAATCAACAGAAGAACTGCAACTGCAAAGCAATATATTCAATACGGAATTTAAATTATGAATGGAAAAGTATAGACTGAGGAATACAGTAAGAACAACAATGAGTAGATCCGAGTAGGGATTTTCCATTCAGCAACAAAATATTTTTTAATAATTAAAAAACCACGATCTTGTGATTGTAATCAACATCTGCTGCGCAGATATGTATCTACAAAAAATGAATGACCAAAAAATGAGATAGAATTTGTCTCATGATGTTAACATCGACTTAAATTCTCGTCATTTGAAGCCTGCTTTTGAGCTCTTATCAGCAGCGGCAGCACCAGAGTAGCGAAGACGTTTACGAAGCGGGAAAAAATGCCGCACGTCCCCTGCAATTCTGGCACATGTTTGATTCAAGGTCACACGCGTACGACTGGGCGGGGAGCAGGCAGGGAGAGAGAGAGAGAGACACTGCAGAGACAAACAAAGCCAAGCCCCAAACCGAACCAAAGCGAACCGAACTGTGGAGAGGGGAGGGGAGTGGAGTGGGGGACAAAGACAGAAGAGATATGAAGAGTAGGGCGGCGGGTGACAGAGTTGAGCAACCACTTGTTGTTTTTTCTGCTTTTATTGCTCCTCTGCCTCCGCTTTTGAGGCCACTGCTTATAATGTGACCATTCCATGCAATAGTGGGGCCACACCAAAAGGTCGTCTGCCACGGAAAAGAGAGCGAGAGAGAGGGAGCATTAACATGCAAGCCATTCAGTCATGCCGTATAGTGGTGGCCAGAGGGGAGGGGGATATCAATAACAAAATGAGCAAAATTACAAATGAACTCTAAATGTTTGCCCAGCAGCAAAAACACGATAAAATACTATACTACGTCGAAGTTTTTATGCCCTCCCCTGTCACCACCGACGATCGATACAATACGAATTGCACTTGGCACTTTATCTGATCCTTTGGGGAGCAATTAGCTGTACTATTCATGGCCAAAAATTGCTTGGGGAGAGCTGAAAGTTCAGCTCACTGGGTTATCAACAAAGTTGTTTGTTTCGTGGACTGGTATATGTCCATGTCGTTCACCATTTCTTATCGCTCTTGGGCACATTTGAACTGATTTCCTAGCTTTTTCTGTGCCAAAGGGTCGATGATCTCCTTTAACTATTAAATTAAAAAATTGTCCATTGTTAATACAAATATTTCTAGAATTAAGATTTAATATATACGAGATTTCCAGCCCAGTAATCACTACCTATTGTATGTTGGCTTCCTTGGGCCACGACTAACGTAGCTGCTTCGTGGTTTAGCCCAAACGAAAAGGTGAAACAAAAAACCTGTCGGTCTGCCTTCTTTGGGGCACACTTGATTGGCTTTGGATTCCCCGAAAACAAGCATGAATCATCCGGCAAGAGGAGCCAGAGGCAGAAACAGAGGCAGCAGCAGAAGCGTTTAATAGGCAAACTCAATTGTATCACTCTCTCTCTCTCTCTCTCTCAGCAGCATCGGCCTAAAAGTGTGCGTGAGAGCGCAAGTGAGAGTGTTGTTCGCCCATGCGGAAATCGGCTGAGAGCCGAGAGCAAGTGCAGCCGTTCCGATCAGTTTAAGCTCCGGGAGAGTGCATGTGTGTTTGTGATGTAGTGTGGTGTGGGAATGGTTGGTTGCCTTGCCATTCCAGTTTCCAGTTTCCAGTCTCTTTGCATTGCATAATTTGGTAAATGCAATTTCGGAGTGGAGTTGACGCTCGAGTTCGAGTTCCGCATGTAATGTTTAAGCTGTTGTTGCTTAGAGCTCACCCTCATAGAGGGTATAATGATTTCGATCAAATCTTGGCAAATAGGAGAAGAACTTCTAGAGTATGTACAGATTCGATTCCAGATGTTAGACGTTAAATCTACCAGCCAGATGATCATATCAAGGTTGTCTGAGCCAAAGACTTTGGGACTTTGACTTTGTCATTTCACAACTTCAGGTAACTTCGAGAGGACAGAGAGGGGTAGATAGACGGCAATAGGGACAGACGACAGACTTACCAATTTTTGTGTGTGTATGGTTTTGCCTTATAGAAAATCAACGGCAATAATAGCAACACAGAAAAAAACAACAACAATAGCAATAGTCAGCACAAACAACAGTTAATTAATTACTGTGGCAGCAGCGATTTGTGAAGCACCGTCGAAGCGGTGGGGGCAAGAGGAGGCGGAGGAGCGTGGAGCGTGGCCGGCACTGGGTTGGGTCGGATTAGAACTTATTGCCATTTCTCACTCAAACTGGAACTGCAAATGAATCGTCGCGTCGCGTCGTCCAGTGCAATTGCAATGGTTTTATTGTTTCGCTTATACAGTGAGCACTCTAAGTGGATGGACAGCCACCATTCCAGAGTGTTCCATGAGAGTTGGTCGGAGCTTTGAGAAGTTTTCACTGTATTTGTATAGCGTTGATGAATGTGAGACAACTGATAGAAAAAGGTCAGCTTTCTCAGGAGGTAGAATCTATTTAGCTAATTGTTTTTCCCTAGAGACAGCCCACCCACCCCCTATTTAAATTGATTCTCTCAAAGCGTTTTCTTTGCGCATTTTAATTCGGTTTGGCATTCCATTTTCCACACCTAATTTAATATTTCGTAGTTTTTCAGTAATGAACTAAAATATATTTCCAAGCCGAAATTTGCTAAACTTGTACTTCTTCTTGTATTATTCGCATTTTAATCTGTCTCCATATATTACATAATACTACAATTTTATTAACTTTAAAAATACTAAAAATATATCTATCTATCTTATTAAAGCATAAATCATATATCCTAGATATAAATATGTATCTTAACAGTCGGTAAAGTTCCCTATAACGAACATATCCCATCGCCGAACCAATATTATACCACCCATTTATCTTTCTTCAACTATTATGGATATTTACCAAAGATAGCTTCACAATTAGCAATCTAAATTGATGTCTCTAACATTTATGGCTTGTTTATGACTCAAAATTTCAGTCTTTAATAGATTCTATGGATTCGGCAAACAATTCCAATTACATGAAGATATTGTGGCCAATATATGTAGCTATTGAAATGCGGAAGAAATTCATTAGATACATAAATAAATAGATAGAATATGTAACCCGTGTCTGTTATACACACTTATTGTTAATGGTATAACAGCATATCATTCATGTACATATGTACATACATATGTATGTACTTAGTTTGCATCAGTTGCTATTTAATTCTTGAAAAACATATTAATTCTTTAAAAACATTCTTATTTGTAGTTCCAGTTCTAAAGCTCTCGAATATATATTTTCAGATTGTTGTCTCATCGTAAACCTATTCCAAAAGGGCTTTAAAGGTTAAAAATGTTCATACAATTTCTGTCTAATCGTAAGAAAATTGTCTGTTGTTGTCCCAGTTTAAATAATGTCTGTATTACACACTATTGGCAATTCAAATTGTTCGCCTAGTCTTTACCACGAAATCTATTCGATTTCCCAGAATAGTGGTATACTTTTTCCTAAACATTCTAATGTTAAGAATGCAGTTTCTGGGAATTTCAGGCACACGCTCACTGGAACCAGTAAACACGTCAGCAGTATCTTTCGCCCGGCAATATAATCGTTGTTCCCATTATATCATACACTTAATATTTAACAGCAGAACCAGAACTGGTCACCAGGGAGAAAGGCATGGTATGTATGATGTATATGAGGCCGCTTTTGTGGGCTGACTTAATCGAAAAGTGATTAAGTTTGTTTACTTTTTCCCAAAGACGTAAGCATCTGAGAATCGAAGATCGCAGATCGGAACTGGAACTTCAACGGGCGAATATGAGTAAGATCCCAGTAGAATAGAATTAATTAATTGTCTGGGAGAAACCGATTTCATTGATGTTCTTTGGTTGGCTTAATGGCCTATTATTTATAAAGAATTTTGTTGTTTTGTAATCTAGCTGGGGCCACAGACTATTTATAGACACAATGCAGAACTCACCTAAATCAGAATTTCCAGCAAAGGCAATAAATCAATGTATTTTGTTAGATTTTCAATATTGAATTTTTGAATTTTATTGTTCGTTTCGGAATTTCGTAATCTCACACACAGACAAACACTCTCACAGATAAACACTTGTTAATTTTCTTTAATTTTTTTGCTTTCGTTTATTGTTTTATTAGAAATTTTCGGAATCAAATGAAATATAAATTTAAATTTCAATTTACGTTACTTTCTCGTTCGCTCCTTTCGTAGCTTTCGTTGCGCCTTGTTGGCCGAGTAGAGAAGACCCGTTTGCCAGCAGCGTCGAACCGTTAATGAAGCCGACACCGCCTTGTCCGCCACACGGAGTACCGTTAGCCCCCCCAACCACAGACACAAAAGTTGTCCTAGGGCTGCGCCACTCAGCCAGACAGGGGCCAGAGGCGTGTGTGGCAGAGAGCTTTCGCTGCCTGCGCACTCTCAAACAGTACTTTTGTTCTGCCGTGGTGAATTCGCAGCATTTCCACCTCAGTTGAGTAGGCGATTCGAACAGCCAGTTGGCGCCCAATCTAGCGGAAACAGTGTCCCATGTCTGGGTTCAGGCCCCCGGCAAAATGGACCGCAAAAGCACAAAAGGCGTTTCCAAAGCACCGAAATGTAAATGTCCTTAAGGTTATAGGCCCCTCAAATAGTAATTATCTTCAATTATTTGAAACTCAATAATACATATGTACAATCTCTTGCAAACTAATCGTCAATTATGTTTGGAGGGTTTTGATTTCAATGTTTCCATTTCAATGTTTCCATTTCTATATCTATATATTATATTTTAATGTTTGAATAAATTACAAAAATTTGTTGCAAAAAATGCTGTTGAGGCCATACAAAGCTTTGAAAAATATTTAGATTCCGAAACGTATAATTTTTTTAAATTTTCAGACTATATAAAAACCATATATGCAGATCTGAAAGTTATAGAAATAGATATATGCCTATTCCTTACTTCTTGTAAGAAATAAGTTGTATAAAGTATAGTTCAAAGTGTTGGTTAAAGGGACTCAGCTTTTTAAACAATTTAGAACAAAAGCGGAAATGCTCTATCTAAGAGTATCGCAAAAAACCAAGCGGATGCCGCAACCGAATCGAGTTTTCTATGTGTGAGAACTCAACCGGATGTGGGGTCTGAGTGGGAGTGTGGGGATGTCTTTGGGTGGCGTTGGCCGCAGGATGTGACTGCTGCTTTGAACTTAATGTTCTTTCATTTTGCGGATCCAAATTTGCCATGTGTCAATTGAGGAGATTCCATAGCAAATTGATTTTAATCAATGAACTGAAGGGCAAAGCGGTCCTTGAATATTTTTGTTTTAATTCTATGTCAAGGTTCTATGTTAAAGTACTCTAATAATTAAAATTTAAGCAAAAAAAATACTAGCTTCATTTTTTTTATGAAATCATCAACGGATTTCTAACTAAAGGAAATCATGTTTGCATAGGTCTTCAATTGTGACCATAGCAATTTTATCTACAATAATTGAAAGAGTAATTTCGTTTTTTTTAAGAAATAAAATTTTGATAACACCATCCAAATATATTCGAAGATGCTTCAGAGCGAATGACGAAGGTTCGCTATCAGCCGGGTGGACGAAGCTTATCCACAAAAATAACTCCAAGAATTCTGAGAACTCCGGAAACTTTCGAGCATAGAAGAAGCTGAAGCTGGTGCCCAAGACCCATCTGATGACGGAGACCGCTCGATTGGCGATCAGCAGTTGCGCGGATGCATCCACTAGTAGGCGCTAAGCGGTCTTCCGCAGCTACCTCAAGCGGTTTGGCTATGAGAAAGAGGACTGGTGCCCCAAAGGTTGGCACACGCATAGTGGAGGATGCGCGACACGCAAACAAAGATGTTTGCACAGGTTTGATCACGAGCGACAGACGCAGGAGGCAGTAGCAGGATCTAGGATCAACGTGGGACTCTGGTTTCCTCTGAAGTCTCTCGATACTTCTTTTAACTCCCCTGTAACCCCTAACTGCAGATATTTCTACCCCATAGATACGCATCGTACCTTATTGGACATATCTTTATCACCTTTATATAATATAGAGAGGGCTGGCATAGTGGCAAAGAGCACCAGCTATACAATCGCTAAATACAATACATTTACGTTCAAACCGTTCACCACAAACCATTGATATGACTGGAAAATCCCTGTATATTTAATCAATGTTGTTTATTTTACGACTTGATTGTCACATCAAATTGCTTATCATTTAAGAAATTCTATTTTTAAATGTCTCCTCAATGAATGAGGTGCGAGTGGTTCCCTACACAGAAATAGTTGATACATCGAATAAAACTTAATACATATATATTTCATATATTTCTTTATATTTAAATATTTAATCGCCTAAAACAACTGAGCATCGGTGGTTCAGTGGTAGAATGCTCGCCTGCCACGCGGGCGGCCCGGGTTCGATTCCCGGCCGATGCAGAAAGAATTTTTTTTTATTCTATAATAAAAATATCAGTATAGTAATATAGAAAAAATATTAATTTAATACAATATTACGACACATTTTTATTGGAGCACCTGCTTCTGCTGAAGCCGCTGCCCAAGCTCGGCCTGTCCTGTCCTACAAAAAGCTGACCATCGGCCAGGTTCTGTTCCAGGTGGAGGGGCCTGCCAGCGTTGCGACATGATCTGCATCACCCAGCGCACGGGCGAACGCTCACCGGAGACACTCACCACCATTTCCCGCCTGTGGAAAAGTAAGAAAAGATCACCATACCCCATTCAGGCTAAGGACGGATTAGTATACGTAGGACTTCAAAATTGATTTCGATTTTTATTATTTTAATTATTAATAATATGCAGGACATACAGCACATACTCGTACCATTCCGTGAAAGGGACAATTAAGTATGTATTCCCTGGACATCGATCGAGCATTCGATTCTTGGCGACTGGCAGGAGCGGAGATGCTACAAGTGGAGCCAGGACAAGCCAGGATGATGATTTCTGACGCTCGAACACAGAAAACTGCTTAAAATATTAAAATTAACTATCTGAAACTATAGGGAGTTGTTTGGGAAATTTCCGTTCTACTTGCCTGCATATTCGTTCATTTCCCTTCCCAAATTCTGTCACAAGCAAACATTCGAAAACGAAACAATGAAAAACATATAGACAACATTTATTTTTGTATTGTGCAAAACGCAATTTTAATTTCTAAATTTTGACAATGGAAAGCGAATGGAAAAAAAGACTGAACAAGGCCCCAGACTTGAAGAGCCCGAAGATAAGCAAACTAACGAGGTGCAAACAGCACAGCCGGGCATGTCAGATCAGATCCAGACGAAGTGAAGGTCGAAAATAGTCAGATAACCTCGAACGAGAAGGGGCGCGATGTTTGGGGCTCACTGCATATCTGGTAGCTTGGGGTTTGGGCGTACCATTCTGGTCCTTCTTTACTCGCGCTTGTGAGGGATAACGAAAGCATGTTGCCAACAGCCTACACAAACCAAAAAAAGGTCCGCATGCCTCGCGCCGGGAAACCCAAAGCAAATGCCGATACAGTGCCGGCCAAAAAAATCCGCAACCGCCAAGAAGACACGAGGCAAACTATGCCTTGCTGGTTGTTGTTGCTGCTTCTCTGGGGCTGTTTGCTTGAGAGCTGCCCTTGTCCTCGTCCTGGACAACGATGCACTCCTTCAGCTTCTCCGGCATGTCATAGTTTTCCTTTGGTCTTCTTGGCGGTTGCAGATTTCTTGGCCGCACTGAGTCGGCAGCTGCTCCGGGTTTACCTGCGCGAGCCATTATGGGGGCATCTTTTTTTTGTTTATATAGGGTGTGGGCGTGATTCTTTCTTTTTCCCCTACAAACGCGAGTAACGAAGGACCAGAATGGTACGCCCAAACCCCAAGCTACCAAATCTGCAGTGAGACCCAATCGCCCCTTCTTCTTCGAGGCTATCTTGACTATTTTCGATCTACAGTTCGTCTGGATCTGATCTGACATGACCGGCTTTGATGTTTGCACCTCGTTATTTTGCATATCTTCGGGCTCTTCAAGCCTGCGTCCTTGCCCAGCCTTTTCCCATTCACTTCCATTGTCACAATTTGGAAATTAGAATTGCGTTTCGCACAATAGAAAATTAATGTTGTCTAGTTGTTTTGCGTTGTTTCGTTGTCGGACGTTTGCTTGGTTACACTACAGCTACAAGTAGAGCTCCCTGTCGAAGACTTTAGCATCGGCAGCGTTGCGATTTGCTTGCTGCAGCTGATCGTTAAAGGTGCTGTTGCAGGGCCGCATCGTGTAAATCTGCAGACACTGTCTGCACATCCTTGCTCGGCGAGGGCACATAGGCCACCATCTTGTAGTTGCCTGTACGACGGGCCTCCTTGAAGTCCATTTGGGAGACGGACTTGCGGGCCCGGAAGTTGATCATCGCCGCCGTCGGCTGGCGCTTCAGCGTAAGATACGGAGTCGTTGTGGCTCCTTAGGCAGGGTAATGAGCTTAGGCATCACGGTGCAGCTCCGCTGACTCGAGCGGGCAACAGCGGTGGACACCGTTGTGTCCGACGATGAGGGTGTCAGCAGGCCAGTCGATGGATTCTTTAAAATCAACTGCTCGCTCTTCTTGTCGAAGGAGCTGTGGATGGTATCTTGTCTTTTGCTATCCATCTTTTTCGTGGATCTCTGGACTCACCTATTGGTCTTCTTTGGGCTGAGACGCTTCTGCACTGCTCCCGAAATCGGGGGCTTAGTGTCAGGGGCCTCCTTGAAGTCCATTTGGGAGACAGACTTACGGGCCCGGAAGTTGATCATCGCCGCCGTCGGCTGGCGCTTCAGCGTAAGATACGGAGTCGTTGTGGCTCCTTAGGCAGGGTAATGAGCTTAGGCATCACGGTGCAGCTCCGCTGACTCGAGCGGGCAACAGCGGTGGACACCGTTGTGTCCGACGATTGTGTCAGCAGGCCAGTCGATGGATTCTTTAAAATCAACTGCTCGCTGTTCTTGTCGAAGGAGCTGTGGATGGTATCTTGTCTTTTGCTATCCATCTTTTTCGTGGATCTCTGGACTCACCTATTGGTCTTCTTTGGGCTGCGACGCTTCTGCACTGCTCCCGAAATCGGGGGCTTAGTGTCAGGGGCCTCCTTGAAGTCCATTTGGGAGACAGACTTACGGGCCCGGAAGTTGATCATGGCCGCCGTCGGCTGGCGCTTCAGCGTAAGAAGATATGGAGTCGTTGTGGGCTCCTTAGGCAGTGTTGTGATCTTTGGCATAACCGCGCAGCTCCCTTGACTAGAGCGGGAAGTAGTGGTGGACACCGATGTGGACGACGATGAGGGTGTCAGTAGGCCAGTCGGTAGAGTCTTTAAAATCTGCTGATCGCTGTTCTTCTTGTCGAAGGAGCTATGGATGGTATCTTGTCTTAGCCTATCCATCTTTTTTCGTGGATCTCTGCACTCACCCATTGGTCTTCTTCGGGTTGCGACGCTTCTTCACTGCTCCCGGAATCGGGGGCTTGGGGCAAGGAGCCCCGGGCTTAGGGCAAGGGGACCTGGGCCCATTGCGACGCTTCTTCACTGCTCCCGGAATCGGGGGCTTGGGGCAAGGAGCCCCGGGCTTAGGGCAAGGGGACCTGGGCCCATTGGGCCGGCCATTCGATTGAGTTTTACGGATACGTGGACTTTTTGGCTTCATTACTGACAGTTACTGACTATGCACTTTTTAAAGAAACTTTTTAGCTCGATATAGAACAGAAATGCTAATAATTTTTCGTAAATTTTTTGGATTTTTTGTTTTTTCAAGACAGAACGTTACAACAGAACAGCTCTAAAGAGAATGACTTGTTCAACTGAGATTTCTGGTAGAACTGTATACACAAACGACAGAGCCTACTGAGGTGCCTAAATGGGACTTATTTATTTTGAAATAGATTCGACATGAAAATCTCTATGAAAGGAACGATTGAAAAAAATTGTGAAGCAATTCTCGGCATCATACTTTTTGTCTACCATCAATGAACGCCAGAAAGTGAAACTTTCTTACGCCTGAGTGTTTTGAAGATCTTTTAAACCGTTGATCGACGCTACGCAAAATCTCAGCTAACGATTTCTTTGGTCGATAAAATGCAGAAAATTCTACTAAATTCTGTAGTTTACAATTTGAAAATTTTTCTATAAAATTATTTTTCCTTAAAAAATTGCGATTAAGAGCTTTGAAAATAGGAGTAAATGAAGTTGTAATGCTGTGCTAAATCTTGCATTGTACATGTTTTCATATTATCTACATATGTATGTAGCTTACATATGTATATACTACATACATATGTATGTATATCAAGAGGTGCATCGATGCGATTTACATTGCAAACACGAAATCAATGGATCCGAATATCAATTAATCTTTCATGAAAACATTAGCCACTCTCAAATTTTTATACCCGGTACTCGAAGAGTACAGGTGGTATATTCGATTTTTGGTGATAGTGGATGTGTAAAGTATGTGTACATATGTATGCTATAAACTATGCTGAGAATTGCCTGCCAATTTTTGGCCAGTTTTGATTTATCTTTCCATCGTTCCTTTTTATAGAGATTTTCATGTCGAATCTATTTCAAAATAAATAAGTCCCATTTAGGCACCTCAGTAGGCTCTGTCGTTTGTGTATACAGTTCTACCAGAAATCTCAGTTGAACAAGTCATTCTCTTTAGTGCTGTTCTGTTGTAACGTTCTGTCTTGAAAAAACAAAAAATCCAAAAAATTTACGAAAAATTATTAGCATTTCTGTTCTATATCGAGCTAAAAAGTTTCTTTAAAAAGTGCATAGTCAGTAACTGTCAGTAATGAAGCCAAAAAGTCCACGTATCCGTAAAACTCAATCGAATGGCCGGCCCAATGGGCCCAGGTCCCCTTGCCCTAAGCCCGGGGCTCCTTGCCCCAAGCCCCCGATTCCGGGAGCAGTGAAGAAGCGTCGCAATGGGCCCAGGTCCCCTTGCCCTAAGCCCGGGGCTCCTTGCCCCAAGCCCCCGATTCCGGGAGCAGTGAAGAAGCGTCGCAACCCGAAGAAGACCAATGGGTGAGTGCAGAGATCCACGAAAAAAGATGGATAGGCTAAGACAAGATACCATCCATAGCTCCTTCGACAAGAAGAACAGCGATCAGCAGATTTTAAAGACTCTACCGACTGGCCTACTGACACCCTCATCGTCGTCCACATCGGTGTCCACCACTACTTCCCGCTCTAGTCAAGGGAGCTGCGCGGTTATGCCAAAGATCATAACCCTGCCCAAGGAGCCCACAACGACTCCACATCTTACGCTGAAGCGCCAACAGACATCGGCCATGATCAACTTCCGGGCCCGTAAGTCTGTCTCCCAAATGGACTTCAAGGAGGCCCCTGACACTAAGCCCCCGATTTCGGGAGCAGTGCAGAAGCGTCTCAGCCCAAAAAAGACCAATAGGTGAGTTCAGAGGTCCACGAAAAAAGATGGATAGCCAAAGACAAGGTACCATCCACAGCTCCTTCGACAAGAACAGCGAGCAGTTGATTATAAAGACTCCATCGACTGGCCTGCTGACACCCTCATCGTCGGACACAACGGTGTCCACCGCTGTTGCCCGCTCGAGTCAGCGGAGCTGCACCGTGATGCCTAAGCTCATTACCCTGCCTAATGAGCCCACAACGACTCCATATCTTCTTACGCTGAACCGCCAGCCGACGGCGGCGATGATCAACTTCCGGGCCCGCAAGTCCGTCTCCCAAATGGACTTCAAGGAGGCCCCTGACACTAAGCCCCCGATTTCGGGAGCAGTGCAGAAGCGTCTCAGCCCAAAAAAGACCAATAGGTGAGTTCAGAGGTCCACGAAAAAAGATGGATAGCCAAAGACAAGGTACCATCCACAGCTCCTTCGACAAGAACAGCGAGCAGTTGATTATAAAGACTCCATCGACTGGCCTGCTGACACCCTCATCGTCGGACACAACGGTGTCCACCGCTGTTGCCCGCTCGAGTCAGCGGAGCTGCACCGTGATGCCGAAGATCATTGCCCTGCCTAAGGAGCCCACTACGACTCCGTATCTTACGCTGAAGCGCCAGCCGACGGCGGCGATGATCAACTTCCGGGCCCGCAAGTCCGTCTCCCAAATGGACTTCAAGGAGGCCCGTCGTACAGGGAACTACAAGATGGTGGCCTATGTGCCCTCGCCGAGCAAGGATGTGCAGACAGTGTCTGCAGATGGACTCGATACGGCCCTGGTTCGTGTGGCCCCCGAGGGCCAGATAAGCTTCGTGGTCCAACCCGATCATGATTACCGCTGGGCCGGCCTGCAAATCTCCAATTCGGTGATAGTAAAATGCTGGCGCAATAGCCGCGAAGAGGTCCGTAATGTCAGACAGCAATTGGAGGACCAAAAGAAGATTGTGAGTATTTCAGGGCATTGGAAACTAAAAAAGTTGATCGATTTTTGACATTAAACGTCATCATGCCAACTTCATGTCGAATAGCTTTCTCTTTTATGTCAATTCTTGAAGTTATTCCCAAATTCGTTTTAATGTATCTTTGGTATGCCTGTTTCCCTAGTTAACGAAAACTCGCAACCAGTTGCACCTCTACACATCTCTGTACGCGGCGGAGCAGCGTAGCAACAGCACCTTGAACGATCAGCTGCAGCAAGCTAATCGCAACGCTGCCGATGCTAAAGTCTTCGACAGGGAGCTCTACTTGAAGCTGGAAGAGATCAGTGGCGAAAAGTGGAAGCTCGCCGATGAGCTAAAACGGAAGGATCGGGAGATTGAGCACCTGCTCGAGGTGCAACAGTCTATGAACAGCGAACTCCTTCGCGCCAACGCCGACCAGCAGGAACAACTGAAGCAGATTGACCAGCTACAACGCGATTATCAGGAGAGTTTGGGCATCCAGTACGAGCAGTCCAGCAAGCTGGAGCAGCTCCAGGCCGAGCTGGAAGCCACGATTGAGATTACCAAAGACATACGCAAAGAAATGAAAAAGACAGAGGAGCTCAAACTCAGCACTGAGGAGAAGTACAAGTAAGAGATCAAAGTACTATATACTATTACTCTCAATAGTACATAGATCTTTTTCTTCTGCAGCCAACTGCTTGATTACACCAATCAGGTGGAGTGCTCTTCTCAGCAGATGAAGGATCAGGTGGCCTTGCTGCAGAGCTGCCTAGCCGTCACCATGGGGCAGCGCATCCGCCAGTGCCTCATCCAGAAAGAGGTTTACCAGCATGCCACCTACAGCATGCTGCACTTTGTGGCCAACTATGTGCTCCCAACCAATGCGCCGCCGCCTTCCATTCCACAGGCAATCAGAAAGATCAAGGGAATCATTTTTGCTAAGCTTTATGGCGAAAAGAATGATACCGATATTAAGGATGCAATGTCCTTAAATACCCTTTATGGCGAACAGAATGATAATGATAGTAAGGATGCGATGTCCTTAAATATCCTGAATGGATCAGGAAAAAACGAGGAGACTTAATTAATATTTATTTATTTAATAGTTATCATTTAGTTTAGTTCTTTTGTTTGATTTATCTATTTTGGTTGAAGTTACTGTTTAAATTTATATATTACGTTGTACAATAAATGGAACCATTTACCTTAAAACTTTGTTAAATAAATAAATCAATAAAGCTGTTAGCAACTGTTCAAACATGAACACTTTATAGTACTTAAAGAACAAGAGTTATGACTGCTAGGGTGCGAGCATAGAAATGATCTGTCAACTCATTAACACAAGACAACGAGATCCCAAAAGTCAAGTGCAGTAAGCAATTAGAAATCTAATGTATGCCAAAAATACATATGCTTGGCCACCCGCAGTACCGATGTACCCGTTCCGTGAGTGCAGCGATAAAAGGCTCGAATTTTCGGAATAAAAGTTAGTTCGAATTTACAACTCAAGTCGCAAGTGTCTAGACTTTTCTTTTAAGGTCTTAACAGCAACCATGTCTATTATGCATGCACTTTATACAATATATTTATTAAATATTGACAGAATCGGAATCCATTTGGATTGATGTTCCGCTCTATACAATTATAAATCATTAAGATAGGGTAGCATGAACCCTGACATTAGCCCGAATTACCCCGTATGCAATCCAATTGCTGGAGAAGACATAGTCACCGGTGGGAAATGGCATAAACGTTGAGACTTGTTGCAGTACAAAATGGGTGGGCACCTTGTCCACTATTAAATCATGCTGCAAGTAAAAAAAACTAATGAGTAAGAGACAATCATACATATGTATAGGACCCCCGGATACTTGCGTTGTAGGGACACGTATGGTTGATGTTGGAGTACTTCTTGAACAGGCCGAATAGAAATGAAAACACGGGATTTTTTTCCCTGTTGAATACATTACAGCCATTCATAGTCGCGTTATAGCTGATCGGTTGAACGCCGTTTGAGCGTTTATACAGTGCAAAATTTACCTTAAATGGAAATGTTTGAAAATGTCTGAAAATGTTTTGGGTTACTATTTTCCGTACCTTAAATTGGGTGACTGGTTTCTGGTGAAGAATCGCCTTGATTGAAATGTATTTATAGGTGCGGTTCTGGGCTTTCATATAGCACTCTTCGAAGGTTGCGAATTTTCTGTCCAGGGCGGTGCATTTTATATTGGTAAACTCCAGCCGACTGTCGACCTTTAATTGAATCCTCTTCCATTAGTCTCTGGATAGAGACCTTACAAGGATAGATATACTTACCGCATTTATGTCAAATAACAATAAAATAATGGAACACACAATCCAAATATAGTTTATATTCATTGCAAGTCCGAATCAGCAACTGTGTCACAGAGCAGCGCCTAAAACAAAGTGTGCCGGCGCTTTTTTCAAATCCATTAGTTCCAAATTACCTTCAGACTTATTTAGAATATTACTAATCTCTTTTTTTAATAACACTGTGCGACAAAATTGCACTTATGGAATAAATTATGAATTATGGAATTATAAAAGTGCGGAAAGTCACCAAATCGCTGTTTTAGACTTTTTATAAAAGATTTTGGGTTTCGATTGCAAATTTGAATTATGAGGAGTGATCTACTGCCTCGTGCAAAGTACTAAATCACTGTCGCACAGTGTAATTAACTTGAACGTGATTTGAAATGCGAAAAAATTTACCAAACTCATATCCATACACATGCATAATCTGACCAGCGGAACTATAGTAGTTCTGATAATACCAAGGTTCATTGCACAATTTAATAACAATTGAAACTGTTCAACGGAACAAAATGGCAAAGAAAATTCTTTGCTTTCGAGCCTATATTACATCCACTATTTAAATGCTTCAATCGTTTAAGTATGACGATCGACGATTATTGTCTTTGCTTTCGGCTTGGAAATGTTTTACTTGATGTAGGCTTTTTTTTAACTCTGTGAGAGAAAATACAACCACCATTGATTGCCTGACGAGACAATGCTCTAATCCATTTCCGTACAAGGTCTCTATAGACAGCTTTACGTATACATATTGTTAAAATAAGTTTAGACCTTTTCAATTGCTATTCATACTTCTAAAACGATTAATTTATTCATATTTAAAAAACATTAAGCCTACGACAAAAACAAACATTTTTCAATTTGCATTTAAATTAATTACTAAAAACACTAAAACAATCAATTTGATGACGACCAGGTCGATAAGGGTTAATGCTTAATCATTTTCCTCCTCCTCCTCCGCTACTTTATTTATTTGTTTGCTGGTTTTTGTAAGGTATTACGTAGATATCGATAGGTTGGATATTTGCAGATCTTCCGAATTGAGGCGCAGTATCTGCTGATCCTCTGAGTTGATGCGAACCAACTGCTCGCTGTCGAAGCTGAGCAGATTGCTGATCGTTGGACCATTATCCGGTTGGTTGCTCGCATTTGTGTTATTGGTGTTGTTGCTGTTATTATTGGTATTGTTGTTGGTATTGTTATTGTTGTTGTTGGGATTGTTGGATCCGTTGTTATCATACTGATGCATGGACGGGGCATGTTGTTGCTGCTGCTGCTGTAACTGCTGCTGCTGCTGCTGGTGGAGTGTGTGCTGATTGTGCTGTGGACAAAGACATTCAATTATGCGGATGATATAAGATCTAAGTCGGTCTATAATAATAACTTACCAAATGATTTGTGGACAAATTCCATTGCAGGTTGCCGCCTGGGCCCGCTCCGCCACCGCCACCGCCACCGCCCGATGTCAGGAGGTTGTGCATCGTGAAGGGATTGTTGAGATTGCTAAGATTGTTGCTGTTGTTGTTGTTGGTGTTGGTGGCGGGTGCTGCAACTGCT
Organism: Drosophila algonquin; assembly: GCA_035041765.1. Taxonomy (NCBI): domain Eukaryota; kingdom Metazoa; phylum Arthropoda; class Insecta; order Diptera; family Drosophilidae; genus Drosophila; species Drosophila algonquin. Next base: position 1,013,789 of record JAWNKY010001391.1, on the reverse strand, counting down.
GCCGCCGCTGCTGCTGCTGCCACAGCCGCCGCCGAGAACTTGCTCTCCCAGTGGCTGTTGCCAGTGTTGCCAAAGGGATTGCCATGGAATTGCATAGCTTGTTGCTGTTGCTGCTGCTGCTGCTGTTGCTGATGTTGCTGTTGTTGCTGCTGATGTTGCTGCTGCTGTGCCAGGACCTGCTGCGTAAAGGGATTGTAATTGTTGCCCAGCTCTGTTGCACCATATTGTTGCTGCTGTTGTGGTTGCTGGTGTTGTTGTTGCTGCTGCTGTGGGTGGTTGGGCGACATCATCTGCTGCTGTCCATTGGTGGGCGTGGCAGCCAGATTGTAGGGCGAGGGCGTGCTGTTGTGGTTGTAGTTGCTCGACGGCGACAGTGGCTGCGGCGAAGGCGTCAACTCTGGCGGAGCCCGATACAAGCCAAAAGGCTGCGGTGAGGTATCTGCAGGTGACAACGTATATAAATATATATGTAGATTGGATCTGGTAAGCCATCAGGAAGGTAATCTCTCACTCACCTCGCGGTTCCGTTTTGATGGGCGGTATGTTCTGAGCATTCCAACAGTTCATGTTATTCTGTCCTAAAGAGGCAGAAAAGAGCAGAAAAATTAGCATTAAAAAACTAAACATAAATTAAAAATAAAATAAAATAAAATAAAGCAGCCCAGAAAACAAGTTAATACAAAGCAACAAAGAAGGAAAACATCAAATGAGGAAAACCTTGCAAAATGTTAACTAAAGTGTACCAAAAATATTGTTAATAGCTGGACGCTTAGCAAATTACTATTGTTTCATATTAAATCAAAAACAAAGCATCTAAATATTTATCCCAAAATCTTAAATCTCAAAAAACTAATAAATAATTGAAGTAATATTTTCTTTAAGTTTAAAAAACATCGGTAAAGGATGCACCTTAATTTTCGTGCACATTTTAAGGTCATTTGCTATGCACAAATTGTAAAAAATTAAGCCTTTTGTCGACGCATTTATCCTAAGAAAACAACAATTAGGAAGAGGGTGAAAAACATTAATAAAAGGTCTATACATAGTTAATTATTAGAACAGCAAGCAGGTCCAAAATAAACTTCAATTAAGAAATACGTTTCAGAGAATGTGAACAAAATGGTCACAAATGTTTATATCTATCACAAGTACACAAAAAAAGGTTTTAAAAAAGAGTTTAAAAGCAACTGAAACGGAATTCTTAAAAGAAAAGAAAAAAACTTTAATTTAATCCTAATTTAAAAGTTAACCAAAGATTAAAAAATATCTCTAGCATGCAATAAACAAAACATCAAACTAAAACAAATTAAACATCATTTTTTCGAGAGCACTCGGAAACTGCCGAAAAAAACTTACTCAGAGAAAAAAAGGACCTTCCTTGAAAACCCGGAAAACCCTGAGCAAAACTTACTTCAATCAAAGAGCCTTTTCAGTGCAAAATAAAACCAACTTTTTAAAGTATTCGAATTTGTTTCAACATTATTTGGTATTTGGGTTTCTGTTTTATTAAACTATAATATTTTATATAAAATATTTGTTTGTTTGTTTGTTCAAACATTCCATTCCATCCCATATATATATAAAAATATCAAATAGTATCATTCGCATGTAAACGAGTAGAAAAGCGACAAAGGTTTTTTAGTTGATTTCAAATCAATTTGTGTAACCACAGTATCAATATCAATAGTATTGCTATAATTTCGACTAGATTTATATATCAATATATGTATCAAATATATATTTTAGGTATCTCTCATATCATTTACTTGTAGTGTTTTGTGTGTGTGTGTCTGAGTGCATTGATTGAGTGCTTTCTAATATTTTCTAATAGTCTATTCGAGTAATACATCATCAGAGCAGATGAATCGTTAAGTTAAGTCTTTGGTATACCGAAAACAAGTATCAAATATATCATATATTCGATTAGGTAGGATCAGTTTGTGATGTCCGGGACATCTCAAGACAATAGTTATTTCCAATCAAATTAGAGATTCCAACACACAGTAAAAAACGACACTTGCCCCAAAAGCTGGGAGCAGAGACCAGTACAGAGACTTCCACCAGCACCACAACCAACAAAAAAGGGGGACAGGACCCAACACCAGAATGTATAGTAGGTAGAAGGAGGACAACGGAGTCTACAAGTAACTTACTGCCATCCTGGTGATCGTTCTGTAATTGCTGCTTCTGCTGCTGCTGCAGCAGTAGGTGCATGGGATCACCGCCAGTCTTCTGACGTTTCCGCCTCAGGTGTGCTGGATCTACAAAACAAAATATACACAAAGGTTGCAGTTGAAGTTGCAGGTTTAGGATACAACAGGACTCCTTCGATATTCGATATTCGATGTTCCTGGGAAATCATCGAGAGATTTCGCTTAAATACAAAATTCAGATAGGTCTCCCTGGAGACCTGGACAATAACAAATCATTTTGCACCCAGCACAGAATAAATGTTTCTCTCTGGGTCTTATGCGGCTGTATCGCGGCTTACAAAATACGAGTATTATCCTCAGATAGCTGGGATACGTTTAGCACAATTATCAATTCTAAAACAAATACAAAATTTTGGAGGGCCCCTGAGCCGAAAGATGCTTTCAGCCGCCCTCCGACAAATGGACAATTTATGGTTCTAGTCGGGGCTTTAGTTTTCCTTAAATATTCCCCCATGGCGAGAGGAACCCCCCTTTTGCCTGGGGTATTATTTTCATTGAAAAATATTTGTATCCCCTTGGGGTTTTCTTTCCCCAATCGTTAGTCGTTGGATTTCCTTCCTTCGTATTCCTAAAAAAATATAACAAATTTCCTCCTGGACTTGTCCTAGTTGAGGCCATTTGCCGCCGCCAGGCGCTTGGCGACCTGCTCGGGCGTGAGGATCTCCCCAGCATCGACGGGGGCATAGTAGGCGGAGGTCTCATCGAACTCACTGGCCGCCGCCAGGGGAGGCACACTCGTGTACAGGGCAAAGTGCTCCGCCTCTGTCAAGTCCAGATTGGGATCCAGCTGAACGTTGAAATGACCCTCAATGGAGCTGACCAGATTGTGGAGGCTCTGACGGTCGGCAATGGCCACCAGCTCCATGCCGCCCTCGAGAATCGGTATCTCCGCCAGCTGCAGGGCCGAGGCAGTGCGTCTATCCAAGGCACCGCCCACCGTAATGGTGCTGGACTGGGAGTAGGCCTCGGTGGGCGAGTGGTGGGGCAGGCTGTTGGCGCTGTCGCCCTTCAGGGGTATGTGCACCACATCGGCGTTGAGATAGGCCGGCCGCTTGCCCGACACACTGCTCACACTCCTGCCCACGGGTTTGCCCAGCTTCAGGGGCTTCTTGGCCCCTCCCGTCTTGACCGGACTGGACTTGCTGGGCGACTGCGCGGGAGCCGCACTCTTCGATGATCTGAGCGAGGCTCTCATCGGATCCTGCATGCTGAAGTGCCCAATGCTGGGCTCCCGGCTGTTGGCCTTCGAGTCCAGGTGGGAGATGCTGTCGGCCGGGGTTTGGGCCAGGTCGGGCTTGCTCTTGCGCCGCGAGAAGAGCTTCGAGAAGAAGCCGGGCTTCTTCTGACGGGGCAGGGTGTTGAAGTTGGGATTCTTGGGCGTCGGAGCTGGCGGCAGGCGCTTGGTGGGCGGCAGGGAATCCGCTGGAGCTGGAGCTGACTTGGTGTTGGCCTCGATGGAACGGTTCTCCGCATTGCTGTCCTGTTTGCGAATCCTTTTCGGAGGCAACGGCGGCAGCTTCTCCTCCTCCGGAGCGGTCACGTGTACGGGCAGCGGTGTATTGGTGGCAACTGGAATCGGAGGCACTGGCCTGTGGGTCGATGTGAGCGACTGCGAATTGATCTCCACGGGATCGTAGTGCTGATGAGCGTCTTCCGGGGCACACTGCGACATGGGCGGTGTTGGCGGCATGATGTCGTCCATGGGTATCAGCACGGGATTCTTGAAGGCAATCTGTAAGCTCGTATAGGTGGCAGCATCATCGAAGCTATCCTCCACCTGCATGGGTGGATGACCACGGTCCAACTCCTGCTCCAGGCCACTGCCAGCCAGCTCGTTCTGCAGCGTGTTGTTGTAGGTGTCCCGCTGCACCTTGTAGGCCGTGTAGATCTCGTCCAGCTCGGCCACCTGCTCGAGCAGCTCGTTAAGGGTCTTGTCCTCGTCTGTGGCCTGCAGCTGCGCCTCGATGGCCGAGTCCAGGACATCGCCTTCCATTTGTGTGGGACTCGGTTCATGGGGCTGCTGTTCGATCTCGTTCGATTTCATCCATTCGGTGATCTTGTCGTTGGCTGTCAGTGGCCGTGGCTCGAGGCGCTGTCCCAGTTCCAGTTGCTCCAGCTCCCGCACCTTCTCGTCAATGATCGTATCGATCTCCTTCTCCTGCTCCGACCGAAGACGTTCAGCCTCGGCTTCGGCTTCGGCATCTGCTGCCTCCATATCCTGCGGAACTTGATCGGCAACAGTTTGATCTGCCACAGGATCTGCCAAAGGCTCTGCCACAGGAGATGGCTCCTCCTCAACTATAATCTGATCTGGAACAGACGCCTCTAGAGGCGACTGCACCTCCAACTTGGGGGTATCCAAATCGATGACCTCAATCGTGGGCGCCTCCCGCTTGGCATCCAACGTGAGGATCTGCTGAAAGAGATCTTCGTCCGGCTTCCGCTTGAGGTGCCGGTGAACGTTCCAGAACGTGTGTTTACCTGAATCCAATGGCACGTACTCGAAGGGCAACGACTCGCTGGTGACTCCATCCGATGGACGACGTAGCTGAATGAAGACCTTGGGGAAAAACCGAGCTAGTTAGTTGGGAACTCCTCAAAGAGCAGGATCGACATACCTTGGCTGGTTCTGTGATGTCCAGCGTATGATATCGGGGCGTCTTAAAGGTAATGGCAGTCTGCTTGTGCACATCCGTGTGCTGAAAATCACCGAAAGCCTCCCAGACACTCTGTCCGTTCTTCTCCTCGAAGAACCGCACCGAGATGTCCTCCTTGGCCACCTTCTCGCAGAGCAGGATGATCTGGGTGTTGCCCAGCACAGTGGCCGAGCAGCTGCACAGCCGACAGATGACCAGATCGGACATGGCCTTCTTGTCGAAGATCGGCTCGGAGACGACCGGCGGCAGGGGCGAGGTGAAGCGTCCCTTCTGTTCGCTCTCCATGAATACTTGAAAACACAATCGGACCGAGTTCAAATCGATGCTCGAGGGCTGGAAACGATGCGAGAAACCCGCTGTAAAGGTACAAATATTATAGAGAGTGTTCCTCGGATATAGAAGACATATCTTCACTCACTCTTAAAGGGATCGACGCGTATCTCCTCGCGAGCCTTGAGGGCCGCCTCAATGTCCTTCTTCTTGACGCACTGAATCCCCAAATTGCTAAACACGGCCCGCATGGTTTCGCTGTTGATCTCCAGAGTGCAGACGCCCTTCTTGCAACCCTCCTTGCCCACCAGATTGTGTGGATGTGGACTGTGAAAGCAAGCACAAATTAGTATCCCCAGATCTGGCATGGAACGCTCACTGCACACTCACCGATAGGGTGTGTCCTTGGTCACGCAGGAGACGACGACTACGGCACGTCCCTTGTAGCCCACAATCTCGATGGTCGGGTACGTCTTGTTCTCCGGCGTGGAGTTCACTCCGGGTATGGAGCCTGCCGAACGGCCCTCGCACTCATATCGGAATCTCAGGGCCTTTCCCGCCGGCTGCTCCGTAATCTTGACGTACGGTTTCTTTCGCACGTTCTTCGTGGACTGTGACAATTGCTGCTGCTGCTGCTGCTGTTGCTGCTGCTGCTGTTGCTGCTGCGGCAGGCCGTTGTAGTTGAGACTCTGTTGCCCATCAACCGCCGGACCACCAGGGCCGGCAGCGGCAACATTGTTCTGGTTGGGAAACATTTCGTGGCCAAAATATTAACTAGAAAATGAAAATGGGAGAAATGAATTATAGACCTTGATTTTCCAAGTTATTTAATGCTTAAGCGATTTGTTTATCAGTTTAAATCAGGGCTGGGCATGCATACACTCAAGTGCGCTGTTCACCCGAACATGCCTGCGGGCGAAATCGGTTTATTGATTTGATTTTTTAAGCGAAGAAGAAATAATCTTAAATTTGTATCCAATTTCATTACAATTACAAATAGATTCTAATAAATTGTGTGCCAATTTCGTTCTGTACATAGACCTTTTTTCAGCTTGAAGGAATTGATGGTTGAGGCACGTCTGCCAGACACCGCCAGATGATGACGATATTAACCAAAAATAATGCTGTATGTCCACTAGTTATATGCAGCTATAGGAATATACATATATATCTGATCCTATGTATATCTAGAGATGACCAAGAACTATGACGAACCGCACCGTAAAGCGTCTGGCATGGAACTGAATACAAATGTATCTGAAAGAACTCTGCCAGAGAGAGATACAGATACTCGCATTATCGGTGATTAGCAAACGCCCCGTGTGGGCGTTTGTGTACAATATTCCGACAATATTAATTGCACTATTTAGGGGTCATTAAGTGTAGTATTTGTTGTTCGTTCGAGATCTGCTGCAGACTGCAGTGGGAGATACATATGTACATATGTATTTACGCCGGGTACATGTACATACATACGTGTACGGGTCCGGTCTGGTCCGGCCACAGCGCTCCGGGTGCGCTGTTTAAAAATAACATTTTGCGTAACGCGTAACGCGACTGCGGCCACAAAGCGACAAAATCCACCATCCTCCCAGAAAGAGAAAAAGAGAGGTAAGTACGCGATGAATATGCTTATACTCTATATATCAGGTATACTATATACATATATGTATATAGAGGTGTCTGTATATATAGATCTCCTCGCAGACTGGCCTCCTCGAAGCTTGGAGCTTTTCTTTTGGCAAGAGTTTGTTCCAAACAAAACACATTTTATCAATGATGGGATATAGGATGGGGGGGGCATTGTCAATGCTGCTTCTGGTGATCATTCCGATATACAGATACTATATAGCATATACGATATATGTACATATGTACGAGACTAATACAAAGGTAGCTAAAGTATGACCTCAGAGTTTTCTCTCTGCTTCGCTGTTCATGTCTAGACATTGGTCTGCCATCGCTAGAAGACGTCAATGGCTGACAAAACTAATGCCCCCCCGTCCATCCGTGCATTGGTCCGATCTGCTCCGATCTGAACTGAACCGAACCGAACCCATGGGGTACTGAAGAAAACGTGTGCCAATTTCTCTATAGGGGATGTATCTTGTATTATACCCACTTATCGCATGCAAAAGAGTTCTAAAACAGGACTCCAATTACATGGAATTCTATGAGTTATACATTGCTCATAAATGTTTAACAGGAATTCCAGGGATCGATTGATTTTTATATATTTATAAACTGAACAATCGCTTATGCATTTCACCAAAGAATTTCAATACGTTTCTTATGCTGGAAAAGTGAACTCAGAAATGTCAAACTCGTAATTAATCACAATTAATCTGGTAATTAATCAGCACTTCATTTGTTTTTTTTCTGTTGTTTAGGGTAACTGAACTTTTGATGACGACATTTAGTCATTCAGAGTAAGTCGTTTCATGTACGCAATCCAACATCGGAAGACTCTGTGATATCTTTTATGTGCTATGCGTAATATGAAAGGTGACTCATTCCTAAAGGATGCACCAAACAGATTAAGTATTAAGCATTAAAGAAACGTAAGATTAAACCATAGAAATGTATCTAGAATTATGCTTCTTTAGGAGATTCTCCGACTCAATTGTCCCATAAATATAAGGACATTAACATGCACGGAGCGTCCGTTACTCACGGATCCCCGGCCCCGAGGTATTTTCATAATATTCAAATAATAATAATACTTCATCTTTTATGGTTTTTTATTTACGTATTCAAACATAAATAAATCAAAGTACATTATTCAATATTGGCTTAATAATAGAGGTCTATATATATTATATATTATGCCTATTTTCGTTATGTGCATTCATATAATTATTGTATCTAAATACTTGTAGTCTCCCCTGAAAATTCCCATAGCTAGCGAGAACTATCTTTAATTTAGTTCAACATTTGTTGTAGGGACATGCGTATGAATGTACATATATATATACATAAATATACATGATTTTTCCCCTAAAAGAATTCGATTTTCCGATCATATTTTTCGCAGCTGTCAAATGCTTTTTGTGCGTCAATTAAAGCATTTTGGTATATAAATCATGCCCCGAACCAACTGTCCCACAGAGGAGGACACTAGTGATAACTAAATGGGGGAAAGTCTCCTTTGAACACTACCACGTGCTGTCCATATCCACATATTGTCAAACGATTCAAAATTGTTTCGCATGTTGCACAAAAGATTAAAGCAGAGATTACGTCACAAAACTATTTGCATTTTGAAAAGCGTTTTTGAAAAGCCAATTGGAGGGAAGCCAACAAATGTAAAATATAAATAAGATCTAGTTAAAATGCGAATACTATAGGAACATATACATATATATGATCATTTTTAAGATCATTTAACTATAAATCACCTTTCACTTATCACGGCCAAAACACTGGTTGCCAAAGGGGTTTACAAAAACACCAAACAAACACCGATATCAGTACGGAGTTTCTTCGTTCACAATAGTTCTTATAGCCTCCACAGATTTATGATTTATAATTATAGCATTATTTCACTTGTTCACACACACAGTTTAGGGTTTTTTGTATCTCTATATATTTTTTGTGTATATATAATATCTATAATGAGAAATATTTCTTCAGTGGACCGCAAAACCACACAGCACACACAGAGCAAACGCGTCTTGAGTACTCGCCTAATGTCTGAACACTGAAGCGGGCAAAAAAAGCAGAAAAACACTCACAGAATTCTTTAGGCACGCCTCTGGCCAGCAAAAGTTTTGTCGTCGTCTTCGTCGCGCTGTCGTTGTCGTAGAGGAAAAGCTTTCTGCTATTTTTATTTTGCTTAATTTGTTAAAAATTTATATAGTATTATGCGATGTATGCGAGTATCTCTGCTTGTGTTTTGTGTCGTGTATTCCAAGGAATTTTCATTCTCGTCTCGGGGCAGTTGTCCCCATTTTTTTGGGGGAAAATGAAATGAAAACTTAATTACCGATGTCAATAAACTTTAGCTTCAGCTGGCAAATTGTGTAAATAGTTCAATCAATAGATAGATCGATCGTACACAAAGCTAAAGCGATTGAAAGCAGTAAATGGATGAATAGTTTCTGATGTCAAAAGCAAACGTTATCGACCCAACGGATAATAGTATCAAACGTTTTATGACTCAAGGCCACAATTTCGTTTATGGAGAGAATAAATCAGAATACTCGTTGACCACAATCAATATAAACAAGTAAAGGAAAATAACTTATAGGTATAAATGATTCACCCAACGCAAGAACAAGATGATTTTTAATATTTGGTGACCGCAAACACAGATAATAAGCAACATTTGGTGACCCCGAGCAGTGATAGCTGGAGCTCAGTCTGAGGATAATACATTTCTCTCAATGTGCAATTTCCAACATCCCATCAAAGCTGAGTCACATTTCGTTAAAAGGAAATGGCACAAATGCGACTTATCTAAGCAAAAGATGCAAAGGTATCTAAAAATTACCATAAAATGCATCAACAGGGAGGGAAACTGTTTGTTTTTGTATTGACTATAAACAAATTATTCAAGTACATCTGCATATATGCATATACATATATATATCGTATGCAATAGGCATATGGCTTGGCTTTAAGGTATATTGGCATTTCCGTTTCAATAGCCACGAAAAAAACAAAAAGAGAGAACAAAAAACCAAAGGCACTTGTCAACGTTTGGCGCCAGTTTCTTGAAAGCTCTCTGACGATTTCGAAAGAATATAATAATTAGATTTATGCTAGGGGAATGGGAAACACAAATCCATATAGCCTATAGGGAGGGTACGGTGTACGTATGCCAAAATGAACTGTGCAGATTTTTAATAAACAAAATATTCCCAGTCTTTCCAAGAAACACCATGAGTCACAGCGAAAATCTACATGGGATCTATATACCAGAATAATATTGAAATATGCCAGGAATTTGCTCGTGTGCCACTCACTCGTGTGGGCGGCATCATTCACCAAATGCGTGACTTTTAGGCACAACAGGAATAGGTCAGTTACCCTCGAGGACTTTACGAGATCCACCCGTCCACCAGTCCACCAGAGGGCTGTGTGGTGACAATTATATGAGCAAATATATTTGTAATATCAATTCCATACACAATTTATGATCGAAACCATATAGAGATTATTAAGTAAAGGCAAATGCGCTACCGTTTAGCGGGCCCATCATCAGATATGGCCAGCAAAGCGTATCGTTCGGACAGATAATGCCCAGGCCAGGTGGAGAGCGTATAAATACCGAAAACACTGCTCCAAGATAACAGGCGGGAGATATGTATAAATAGAATAGAATACCCCCCTACCCTAGTAGCGATGATAGCGTGATGAATATTTAATGGTTTGATAAAGGCTCCTCGAAGCACTCACGCTACCATCTCTAGCATCAAACGCCACCTGATAAATTGTTGCTAAACAAAAACGCGTATGGATTTCGCAAACCATAAAATTGATTAATAAAAGAACGTTTCCCTCCACCGGTCAGAGCTGGTCGTTTTTTGGCAAAAATTTGAAAAGTAAATAAACAAAATAAAATAAAAACATTTCGTTTCGATCATTTAATATGCTAATTTTATGCAATTTTAATACCCCCCCAAACAAAATAAAAAGAAAAGGTTCTTCTGGCGCCAGCACTACAAATTAAGATTAAGATCAACATCAACATCAAAGTGGAAGCAGCAAAAATTCCTCAACTCTTGGGCCGCCCCTGAAAACGAGTTACCAAATCTTCCAGACACAGACAGACACAAAATGTTGTTTAACGATCGCTGGCGTCAAGCAATTTACAGCTCAAATAAAAATAAATAACTGTTGTGCTGACAAATCGATGGAACTAGTTCCGAATCTAGAATCTAAAAGAGGGTTCTTCAGATGGGATTTACACATTTCCAAAACATACAGGAAGAGATTTACGAATATTTATAAAGAGAATTTAAATATTAGAGCACAGAAAATAATGTTTATCAATTTTTAACATATTAATGGGTAACGTTTTCCATACAGGAACTCGAGTGATAAATACAACTATTTAGCATCTGAAGACTAGACATTAAAGAGTGGATTTAAGACCTCTTATGAATCTATGATAATTACATTAAAGGGAAATGGGGAATACTGGTAAATATTACACACAATCATTTTAAGGGATATTTCCAGGAACAGACAAAAGATATTGTAATTGTGGGATAGAACTCTAAAAGGTTCACCCTAAGCGTTGTTTGACAAACAGAAAGGTAATCGTATAAGACGTAAAGTGTAGGTAGTTCTATACTTAAATATGAATATGAAAATTATTCATCACTTCACAATTATAGTGTTCACACTTTGATATGATATTTCACTCTTCCATCCACAAACACTACAGAAACACAGATGTAAGTTCACCTACACTGGTAGGAAATAGATTTCCTAGTGAATGAGAATTTGCAGAAAGAGGGCTTTACCCACCTCCGGCGCACTGTATCAATCGTTACGGGATTAGCATATGGGGAAACTACGATGGAAATGGGATTGGCTAGCATCATCTATTGACTTGGCCTTAGATCTGTAAGCACTCACAATCGTACGTACACTCGAGCTTTGAATATCGTAGATGACTTTGCTGAAATCACAAAAACGCGCGCTGTACTTTTCACTCGTTTTCAGCACTTTGGAAATGAGTCAGCAGCAGCAACAGCAGCAGCAGCCGGTTTCCATTTGCAGTTTTTTTTTAAATTGCACCGAATTAGCTAAAAGCCTCGCCATAATTACCTGTAAATTAAGCCAAGGACCGACCAGTACCAGTTAACACATGATGAACGTTTTTTTGTTTTTTTTGTCCACACACGACCAAAACTTTTTGCAGTTAGTTCAGAAATATTATTAAATATTACGGTTTGATTTGGATTTGAAACAACGAAACGAAACGTAACGAAAGGGAAATAATACCGTTAGCCGTTAGCCGACAGCCGACAGCACAACCGTAAACGCATCGAGTCGATCTTAGAATGAAACAATTGAAAAACTTCTCTGTTCCGTTCTGTTCTGCTTTTGGACTTGCCGGAAAAACAAATGCAAGTCGCCCGAAGCAGCGTAGAGTGGAGGGAGGAAAACGCGAACCGAACTGAACTGAACTGTGCTGAAAGCGAATTGACAAAAAAGCTTTCCCCCCACCTCCCCACACACACACACACACACACATGCTCGTGCTCGTGCTCGTAAGAAACTTTCGTTTGTGACAGCCAGCGCGCTGGCAGAGGGCGACAGAGACAGGTGGAAGCAGTACAGCAACTGCGCTGCCCTGCCATATACACAGGTGTTTTGGTTATTGTTTCGGTTTATCGTTTGTATTAACGGCAGAATATTTAATGCGCAGAAGGGGCTGCAGTTGTAGTGCAGACGGGGAGAGAGAGGACCGGACCGGACCGTCGAAAGCTTGGAGGAGTTACACTGCAAAAGGAATTCGGGCGCAAAGTTTTCAATTTCTATGAACCCCCATAGGAATTCGAAAGAAGTTGCTGCTTTACGATATGGGGGGGACTGTAGATTGTTATTCCACGTTAGGTTAGGTTCTGTTGTTATCGTTTAGAGGAGTACAGAAAACACACAAATATTTCGAAGCAGCTGCTTTTGTTACGATACACATTCGCAGGCAAATAGGAACTAATAAACTATGGAATGTAAAATAAACAGTGAAAACTCTCGAGATTGCCTATCCTCCCTATCCCCATCCCCATCCCCATCTCCATTCACTACTGTCCACCACTCTTTGCCCCACTCATTTGCCTGGCATTCGTTTGATTGAGTTCGCTCCCAGTGCAAATGCAGTTAGATATCTGGCTTAGATTTTGAGGCAACTGATTTGTTACATTGATGGTGGAATTAACACCTTTTTCCAAATGAATTTCTAGCCTCAATCGATCACTCCCCAAAAGGAAATCGCACTACAAGGCTGGAGACCAGAGTTCATTGCATTTCGTTCCATCCAGCTCCAGTGCCAGCCCCAGTCCAGTCCCTAAAAACGATTAAGTGACTGATTAAAGGAATACCCTCATCCAAGGTACGCTGACTTTTGGCTTTGGAAGCTTTTGGGATTACAATAAATCCGGAATATTCACGCCTTCCAGCTGAATGGTGTCTATTATTTTTAGCGATTATATTACTGGAACGATTTTATGCATTTCCATTGAAACAATAGTAAATTTATCGATGAATATTCCAAATTCAATCCAATATTCAATTTTTCTGGACCAAGCATGCCCTGACTTTATATTTGAACTTATCCAGAACTGTGAACCCAAGGAGCCTTTGAAAAAACTGTAATCATTCATTAGTTTGATTTATTAAAAGAAAAACTAGAGAAACAAAAAAATATACATGTAAGTACGCTTCTTAACTCAGAATTAGAATCTGGTGGACAGTGCACAATTTTCTCGGTACAAAACTAATGAAAGTTTTCCACTCTTCTCAGAAAAATGAATGCTATGCAGAGCGAGCGCCTTGAGGTCTATCTATCGCAGCTTCAAGGCCTTACATGTGATGTGCCTATTCCACCCCGGAACGAGCCCAAGATCGAGCCGGTGAATGGGATCGTACAGCCGGCGGTGATGCCGCCGGCCAATCGCAAGGGAAGATTGACCAATCTGACGAAGAAATTGAGGACTGTGGTGGATGTGATGATACGCGGCAAGTCCTCCTACCAATTTCGCCATCCCGTGAACGCCGTGAAGCTTCAGGTGTTCAACTACCACAATCTGATCGAGAGGCCCATGGACTTGTACACCATCAAGAAGAGGCTGGACAATTGCTATTACTTCAGGGCCGCGGAGGCTCTGGAAGATCTAATACTAATATTCAGCAATTGCAGGACCTTCAATAGTCCCGATTCGCCTGTCTTCCACGAGGCCGTTGCTCTGTGCGACCTCCTCTGTGCCCGCATGGCGAAGCTCCATGTTGACTCTCACCCTGAGATTGAGGAGGAACCGAAAAAAAGGTTCAAGTCTTGCCAGAGTTCTATGCCATTTCGCCCACCGGCGATCAAGACTCCGGCGTTTCCTGCCCGCCCTCGAGCACGACGAGATGTGGCCCTAGTTGAAGTTCGACCCAAAATCGCAGCCATCGCCGCCCCCCACGTGATTAGGTTTCCCCTCGAAGCGAATGAGTTGTTCCCGCCATCGCACTATACGGCAGGGGGCATTGTCTATGACGGCACTTCGGTCGACTACGAGATCGAGCGCTCGCATAGCCTGAGTTTGCTTCGGGCCCTGCAGCACAGACGGCATCAGCGGGCCTGTTGGGCATTCAACGATTCGAGTCTGTGGGAGAAATGCTGCGAAAATCCAGACTACGATCACAACGATGACCCCCTTGATTGGGAAAAGTTGCACACCCTGCTGGTGGGGGATACGTTTGTGAGCTTCGACTGGTTCCTGGCCAATATACAGAAGATGCTGGAGAACGCAATGTCCTGCTTCACCATCAATCCGTCCGTTCGCATGGCGGCAATAAGGACCCAAGCCATTGTCAATAGGCTAAAACCCAGATATTTGGAACGGATTGCGCTAGCAAAGACGAGGGCTCTTGCAGTGGTTCGCTTGAAACATGAGGAGAAACTTCAAACTCCATTAAATGACCAAGATGAAATATTCAATAAAGTAGAAGAAATTTAGAAAAAATTTATATTATATTATTATTCAAGGGACAATTCAAGCTGATAAATAGCTTGATTCTCTTGATAATCGCATTAAGATTTCCCAGAGAAAGCTTTCTGATCTTTAGACTTGAATCGCAGGGGGGACTCACCTTACAATCAAGGAGTGATCTGACAACGTTTCATAGGCATTGATCAGTCGAGTGGATTACAGATGAAAAGCACCTGAAAATTAACGCGAACTTTTTAATACACTTGTACTATACACTCATTTATTTATTTTTCTTTATATTTAGTTTTCCCCCAAGCCTTCATGAGTGCCGTTATGTAAATTAGTTAAATTCTAAATAAGCCATTTATTTATGGTTAACAAAAATTCCTTTTAATGTTAATACACAGAAACACTCAAACACACACACACGGACACCTCAGGCACAGTCAGAGCAACTATTACAGAAACCGGTTTGCATATTATTTATATAGATAAATACTCTTTTTTTTCGTTTTTTTTTTATAATTTTTGCGCGATAAAACGAGCACGAGAACAGAGTGCGATAATATCAAAAGAAATATCAAGAGAGCGAGAGCGAAAGAGAGAGAACAGAAACTACAGCAAAAGCCAAGACGAAAGCGAGAGCGAGCAGCCATATGTGAGAGACACAGCCACAAACAGAAAGACAGACAGACAGACAGACAGATAGAGAGAGAGAGAGAAAGAGGGAGAGAGAGATCGATCGGCACGCTCTTCAAGTGGGGTCTTATAATGACGTTCTTCTGGGGAATTCCGGGCTTTATGCTCGTGCGATCATCATCAGGCTTTGTTTTTGTTTTCAAACAGTGGCGGCGGATTTAATTTTCTTAATTTGTTGCTCTCCTACCCCATCATACATATCATATGTATGTCGTGTCTCTCTCTCCCTCTCTCTTTCTCTGTCTCTCTAGCTTTGTTTTATTATGGTAATAGTGGGGAGGACAAACAACGACGACAAATTGTCGATGTGCGTCGTGTAATCTAATCGGTAAAACGTTCAATTTTAATCGAAATTATCAATACGTGTGCCGTTAAAAAAAGGCTTTTGGTTGCTTTTTATCATGTACGCGCACAGACAGTGGCGTTGGTTGGTTGCTTTTGCCTTTGCTTTTGCCATCAAGTGAAACTTGCTTTGCTCCACTCAATTGTACATTTCATGCATCTTTTATATCTTGTCAGTACTTTTCATTTTATTTGTATCTACAAACTTTGTTCAACACTCTGGGCACAGGTTTTTTTCTGGTATTTTAACTGTCGCAAGAGAGAGCTTTAAGCGCGCGCGATAAAAAGCGTCAAGACCAACGGCGATATATGGCAAAGAAAGACGACACAAAACGAGTTAACGGACGAGTTACACGCACAACCGATCACGACGGCAGCGAATCGAAGACTCAAGACTGGCGGGAAAGAAAACGAAACTTTCAATACCGTAGACAGACGGTATTACACACGCCATTAAAAATACCGCAAAACTCGCAAAAGCTTTCGGGCTTGATTGGGAGGAGTTGGTTGGATCGCTTTCAAAGCACACACAACTACAAAGATCTAACTTTGGAGCGGCCCCAAGAGAGTCCAAGTACGTCGGCTAAGATAGCAGCGAGCTGACTCTGAATCGAGAGAGTGACGCCGAGTGGCGACTGCGTCACGATTAAAGATCGGAGCGGAGCAGCTGTGCTGAGTCACGTAGTTGAACAATCGACGGGCTTTGTGGGGGCAGGCCAGGCCAACAGCAGCAACAGCAGCCTAACAGCACTACTCACTCGTCGTTTTTCGCAGTGTAGCGCGGCTGTGACTCATCCTCGCGGAAAAGCTTTTCTCGCGTTTTATGAATGAAAATACAGGGACGTCTCTGTGTCTGTGCCGCTGTGAGCGGAGTATCTGTGTGTGTTTGACTCATCCTTGAATCGCCCATTGGGAGAGGCCTGATTCAGCGTCGGGTTCCTGGAAAAAGGACACATTATCCTGCGCCGGCATTTGTTGTGGCATAAATTTTTCAGCTCCAATAGAGTCCAATGTGACTCACTTGGTCCGGGTTCGGCATGCCACTGCTCTAGCCGGAGCAGCTCCGGCTCCAACTTTCATTTTCCGGATGAACTCTGGCATTCGAGATGCCAATTTCCATGGAATTTGATAAGTTGCTGATTCACGCAACGAGGGAGGGCAGCAGCACGCAGCTCACTGCCACCGACGTAAATATTTTAAGTAGCGCTGATTAGTTGCCATTTGATAATGGAAATATTATTGATTTAAAATGGGACATTAGTGGGTGATAGTGGGTGATAAGATGCATCGGTTTTTGTCACGTTCTTTAGATAATGCAAATTATGGCTGGGAGTTCCAGGAAATATATGATTTACGCTATACATAAAGTAAAAGCTCCCTTGAGTTGATATGAGATTATGGGGTAAACTCGTTTTTTCGTTCGTTCTTTCCCATTTATTGTAAATAAATAATTATGTTTAATTACAGTCCACGATATGCCTTTATTATATATGCATTTTATTGGATATCTGGGTATTTTTAAGAACTAAGATCCATATTTTTCCCAACATTTAACTTGGAATCCCCCCTTACTAAGCGATTCTATGATTCCCTAACAAAGTTATTCAAATCCCACACTCTTCAATCTGATAACCTTATCAACAAAGCTGTACTCCAAAATCTGACACGTAGGTCATGCAACAGTCGGGAAATTGCCGAAATTTCCCAAATAAAATAACAGTCTTCACATATGGCTATGACCTAAGCCAAATAAATAGAAATTATGTCAAATGTTAGTATTGAAATTCCACAACAAATGCCACGAGATGGGGATACTGAACCTGAGCCAACCTGCAATGTCCTGATAGCACGATTCGGGCAGTCCTGAAACAACAACTACCCATTACTCCATGCTAATGGAGTCCAGACATCGATCAAACAACAGTCGAGCCCCACTCTGCAGAACCCAACAACCAATTGCAGAGGGTTTTTCATGAAAATCACGCGATATTTGTCCAGTCCCCGCTTGCCATTTCTGGTGGGAGGGAGGGAGACGGGTTGGGTGTGCACGCCTCCCTGACTCACCTGCCCCCAGCGTTTAAGCTGACACGTGCTTGACGAGCAGGGTCGATTCGGGTCGGAGTGGGGAAAGGGTCGTTAAGGAGACGCTGCTATGTACACATGTACCCTGGCTATACGACACTATCGATTTTTCCGGTTGTCGTAGTCGTAGTCGTAGCCTCATGTTGTGCTTCGCCGATTTAAACTCTTTGAACTTCCTGTGACACGTGTCCTTGACAGCGGGAGAGGGTAAGAAACCCTACAATGTTATTGCGGGGCCGCGGTCGTTCATGGTGAAGGTGATTCAGCAGGAGCGCCGATCAAAATGATTGATGGGGAGTTATTAAAACCCCTTAAGACTAGTATCTGGTGCACGCCTCTGCCTGAAGGACCTTGGGGAAAGTTTCTGCTGCCAGAACGTCTCAGATTTCCAACGTGGCTCTACGAGTGGGTTCATGACGACTGGAAAACAAGTTCATTATAAATTATTATACAAGTCTTGTCTCTGCATAAAAACAATTTTCATAGCACCTACAGGTTCACAGACAATTGGGGTTAAAGTGGATTTCATAAATTTGGAGGGTCAAAAGTCCCAACCTTTGTATTATTTTTAAGGAATTTATTTTTTAAAACGTGATCTTCATAGTTCTCCATTAAATGTCCCCCAATAGAGCTCTATTTGCATATAGAGTAGTCGTAGGGTCATGCACAGTCTTTGCAGCTCCACCAAAAGTAATCAGATTGGCCAAAGGCCTTGAGACCACATCGTGCTGGTTGAGCCCCGGCCCTGTGTGCGTGCAATTCTCTAGTTAACCCCCAATGACCTTGGCCGATTCCGGGTATTCGTTGTGAAATACCTTAGAGCTGAACAAATGATTTATTGGGGGCTTGTTTGATAAATAGAGTGTTTTCATCGAAACACAGATATCATTGAATATACTTTCAAACTCTCAACAAATCTGGAGTTCTCCTAGAGAACCATCCAAAAGTTCCCCCTGGAGGAAACATAGACGAGCAAGAGCGGCCAGAAGGATTAGGCATGCCGGAGGCGATGCTAGACAAAGGCTGTCCAAGTCCACAGATATCGGAGTGGGTCGTGGACCCAAACTGGAAAAGATCGAACAGCTTGAAGGTCTTCAGCAAGTCCATGGTGCGCGCCTGGCGCAGGCGAGGAGAAGAAATACGCCACTTGCAGAAGGAGATGGAGTTGTTAATGGAAGAAGTGAGTTGGCCAAATGCTGTTTAAGCTATCCCCATATAATGCACCTTAGAATCTCAGTACACACAGAACAAGAACACGGTGCACATGTGTAAGGCACTGAAGCAGGTGGAACATGAGCGGAACGGCGACCTGCATCTGGAATTGATGAAGTTAAGGCTGAGCATCAACGAGGATAACGCGTCCATCCTCAGTCTAACAAAAGACAAGGAACAGCTGCTACATGAAGTAGACTCTCGTAGGAGAGAGGTAAGATCTTCTATAAGGCTAACATGCTCCACTCTACACAGCTATTATGTGACAGCATGTCGAGCTAAAAGCTGTGGCAGACCAGAGAAAAACAGAGCTCTATGCCGCCCTGAGGGAGCAGCGGATCGACGAAAATCGACTGTCGCAGGAGGAGGAGGCCATAAACCAGCTAAGAACGAAGAACGCAGCCCTCGACACTGAAGTCGCCTTGCTCCGTCGGCTGCAGGTGGAGCACAAAACGAATGAGAAATGCTTGACTAAGGAGTTGGAGGAAGCAACCGGGAGGATGAAAACCATGCAGGAGGAATTAAATTTTCTTCAGAATAGAGTTCGGGAATGGAACAAGTAATATGATTATATACCTGGCTACAATGAAATCTCTTCTGGTTGACTTTTGTGCCTGTACAACCTGCATAGGTTTCACTGTATTCCCCATATCTTAATATTTCCTATCTAACCTCCCGCCTCTAACTAATCCAAATGAAAGCAATGAGCCGCAGGAGAATGAACCCCAAGTGCAGTCCAGTCCAGTGATTGACCAAGTGCAGGAGTTATCAAGCTCAATCGACAGTTTCCCGACTGTCGATCGCTGCACAAGCAACAGATCACCCGTGTTCCCGATGTTTTCCCAATCCGTGTTCCCGTGCTCCCAATACCCGTTGATGAGGGCGCCCTCGCCAAATTATTTTAGAATTCCTGCGTTCTTCAGAATTGTTTCGCTGGTCCTGGGAAATTTGAGATCGCGATCAAAATAAAATTTAATTAGCGAAAGAAAATTGTGGATAGCAAAAGAATGGGCAAATTGCTCGGCAATGCCGCGTACATGGAAGTGTTCTGAACAGCAAATATGTTACGAAAATCCGAAGCTAAGCTACAAAGTTACTTAACCAAGAAATTTTGAAAATGGCTGACGTGGGCAACTGTTGTTGGCTTCGGCACCGGCACCACCGCCCGAGCCCCATCCTATGCGTGCTTCAGTCGTGGAGATGACTGGAGTCCGCGAGGCGGAGTGGGTGGTGGAGGACCAGCGCATGACCGTGCGTCTGTTGCCAAACGACCCGTCGTCGAGTAGCAAAGGCAGCGGGAAAGCCAATCCAGAACAATGTTGCCACAGCAATGCCAGGCAGAATATTACTGGGAAACAAAGGTGTGACGGAGGGTCGGCACTGAGCAGATCTGATAAACAGATGGCTATCTATCTATCGATCGATGCACAGAACAATCACAGAATACACTTCCGAAGTATGATGCACTGCCTCTCGTTTATATACTGTGCTTCACGGGAATAAGCACTTGGGAATTACAAGCAAATGCTGCCGTTGCACACAGAAACAACGCGCGCTGCAACGGGGGTTGATTTTTTGTGCTGGTCAAATGCAATTAAAAGCGTGAAAAAATGCTGCAGTAATTAAGAAAAATGGTAAAAATTATAGAAAAATCAGAAAACGATTTTAAACGAATAAAAGAGAAAAAAATTTTATTTTGAAAATAATTTTGTTGCTTGTCCACGGTGGGAATCGAACCGCGGTCCTAACTGTGGACATGCGCAGTCCCTGGCTGCTGGTTTGAGGCATAATTGTTGGGATGTTTTTCTTTGCAGTTGGTAGTTTTTTTATGGCTTGTCAAATGTTGGTTAGAGAAAGCACAAATTTCCTATATAGTAGACTTTCAGTTATATGGCTTTATTAACAAAACTGCTACCTAAAAAAGACTCTCTCACATTAGATTCTTTTTTAAATAGATTTCTAGTTTTGTAAAACCTTAGACAGTAGGGACAAGCCGACGTATTGTTCAAATCCACTTCTATCCACCCACTTAGGTTCAGGAATTATAGTCTATTTTATAATTGCTTCACGTACTTGCTTTGTTGTTCAGAATCAACATGGTCCAGACTCCACATTCGAAAGAACCAGAAACCCAAGAGCAGGGACTAGCCGATGGCTGCACAATGCAACAGGGATCAAAGTGGTTCATGGACCCTATCCAGATAAAGGCAACAGAGGTCATAGTTCTGGCATGGCACAAAAGGGGCGTAGTCATCTGCGAGCTCCTAAAGGCGCAGGAGCATTACAAGCACAAAGTGAGTTAACCAAATAATGCTCAAGCTACCGCCATATTATGCAGCCTCGAATCTCAGGCAATGGAGACCAAGAATATGTTGCATATGTACAAAGTCATGACTGAGGTGGCAGAGAATCAGAACAATGAGCTACACTTGCAGTTGATGGCGTCCAAGATGAACACCATCCAGGTCCACTCGTCCATGCTCAGCCTGAACGCGGACAGGGAACAGCTGCTGCACGAAGTGGAATTACGCAAAAAAGAGGTAGGATCTTCTATAGAACCAACATATGCCATTCTTACTGCAATCCCATGTGACAGAATGATGCACTGAAAGCTGAGGCTGACCAGAGTAAAACAAAGATCTCGGCCGCTCTGATGGAACAGCAAAAAATCCGAGATCAACTATCCCGGAATGAGGTGACCGTTTTTCAACTTAAGCTCCAAAACTCTGACCTCGACAATGCGGCCAGGATGCTCAGAAGTTTGAACAGGGGCAACCAGTTAAGGGAGCATCGCTTAAATAAGGAATTGCAACTTAAGTCCGAAATGATAACTATCATGCAGAAGGAAATAAATTTAATTAAGGACAGAATTCGGGAACGGAACGAGTAATGTCAATTGAGCTCCAGCTACAATGAAACCTCAGTTGGTTGACAGTTGGCAAAAATGTGTCTTGGTTGGTCTACTCCCCCGACAGCATGACTGTAAACCGCACAGAGGTTTCACTGTATTCCCCATATCTTAATATTCCCTATCTAACGCCCGTCTCTAACTAATCCCCATGAAAGCATTGAGCTGAAGGAGAACGAACAGCAAATGCGTCCATTGATAGACCAACTGCAGGACCTCTCCAGACACCACAGTTCTCTCTGTGCACAGAAAGCACAGGATAGGAACAGCAAGAACTCCATTTTTCAGATGCTCTGGCCGACCAGCTTGCTGAGAAATCCCCAGCCTACCATGGAAAAGGCGTTTCCATTCTTCCTTAAACTGAAGTACGTTTTACGGTGTACCTGAAACATTGAAAAAGTTTGTAAAAAAGTGTAAAAAAATTATTTAAACTATTTAAAGTTCTAAAAAAAAAATAAAAAGTGAGAAAAAAATAAAATTAAACAGAAATAAAATTGTTGTTCGTTGCCCGCTTTTTATTTTAAAACAAAAGACTTGCTACGGCACAAACTACATGACATGACATGGTGCTACGCGTAGTAGAATAAGTGTGTAGAATTCAAGTAAAATGTATGTAGATTCGACATTTAAGCTGTCATCTAATATTTATTTTTTGAATTGTTCAATAATCTAATAAAAAGAAAGGATTTTAAGGAAATATATGCAAACAGAGGAGAGAAAGTAAAATATATCTTTTTATAGCCCTAAACTGCATCGAAGACATCGTAGACGTGCTGTAAGGGTTTCCAAATAAGTTTAATAATTGAATAAAAATTAAATTTTTGTTAATATAAGAAAAAATATTTTCCGAAAATGTCCTTAATACAAGTGAATAAATGAAATTGACTCAAATTTCTTTCTGTGTAGCAATAGAGCTGCTGGTCTTGGTAATCTTTATGTTGTATTGTGCATCTAGTACACCACAGCATCATAATTTTGTCTAAACATTTATGTTACAAATTAAATAAATTGTTGCTCAACACATAACACATATTTATCTTTAACTTTCTTCAAATAAAATTACCAAAAAAGTACTCAAAAATAAATTAAATAATTTACTTTTAAAAACCGCTGATTGAAAGTGAAATGAAATGAAAGTGGAAAATATAACAAATGAGTCACAGAATGAATATAGAATTTTCAGAAATCGTTCAATATTTAATACAAATACTTTTACTTACATAAAAATGGTTTCTTTCATCTTCTAATTTTATCACTGACCACCTCAAACATTTCAAACAAAAGCAGAATCAGCATAAACCACAATGAAATATTTATGTATCTCTGCTCAAGATTAAGACAATAAAATAAGACAAGAAACAGGTTGAGTTGAGTGTGCTTCCCTAGCACATCTCTCAGCTGCTAAGAAACTAGAAAAAGCCAAATAAGAAAGCGCTCAATACTGTTGTGGTTGTTGTTGTTGTCGACCATTTCTTCTATTGCGGCTGTCGCGACTCGACGCGGGGTCTTGGCCATTGTGTGAATGTGAGTTTTGAATTGGGCAGCCACCAAATAAATAATGAAAAAGGCAGCAAAGTAGAAAGAGACAGCGCGCAGAGCGGCCGCTTGAAGATTTTTGCCAGACGGCGGCATTCAGTTGGAATTGTGACTCCAGCATAAGCGGACGTGAGTGCGGATCGGGCCTAGCATAGCTAAAGATAAAGATAAATAGACAGTGCGAATCCAAAATATAGAGAGTGAGAGAGACATAGAGAAATTCATAGGAATTTCATTTGCATTTGTATTGTGTTGTGTTCGAGCAGAGTCGGATCATTGTTATGCACAACTGAAACCCAATAAAAGTTATCAAATTGTGCATGCTGAATGCCATTTGCCATTTTGCCTGGTGTGCCACAGCCCTAATCAACCATTGCTGTCGCGCATGCGCAGTGAATACAAAATTAGATCGAAGAAACTCCCCCGCAGTTGCGTCGCACGTGCGCGTCACTACTCCCCGACTCCATTGAGTGGTGCCAAGGCCTGGGGCAAACAGTGTACAAAGTGTGGGTCACTCTTCATCCATCAACATGACAGCTGCTACTCCTGGACTCCTCCACATGGACCGCCCGCTGCAGGCTTTCTATCAGTTTTTCATCGACCTGATTATATTCACCATCAAATCGGTGTTTTATATACTGGAATCGCTCTACTATACCTTGCTGCCCAAGCGTTTTAGAAAGTTGAAGGTAAGGCCATCAAAATGTTAACCCAAATGTCGCTTGTGCATAGTGGAGGCCTAATTTTATAGACTTGACTTTCTTTCCCCCCGACTGACCCTCGACTCGGCTCTAGTGGTTGCACAACCAGACACCCACAAAGAAATGAACAACGGAACGGCTACCAGTTGGCCCCACTGTAAATCAATCATAGGCAGCATAGTCGTTTCTCTTCATTTATTTTTGCCTGCCAGTTTTTTTTGGCAATAATTTGCCCAACTTTAATGAGCCACGAGCAGGGTTTGTGGTAATAAAAACAAATCATAACAAACAAAACAAATGAAAACGAAGTTTGGATACTCTGTTGCATAAACAAATCATAGGGACAAACTAGTTTCCGGAATATATTCTGAAAGATTTTAGTACAAAACATTTTCCCTCTCACATGAAGTGTATTCCGTTGGCATACAGACAACATTGTCTATAAACTTTCCAATTTATTTGTTTCAATTAACAAACTTCATTTTGCGATTGGTATAAATTTGGCTCTGATCGTAAAAAAGTTTTCTGTCCGAACAATTGTTTCGCTTTGTTTGGATACGCTTCGGATGGCAAAAGCAATTTTGTTCACACGCTTTGTTGGTCACTCATGAATGGATAATACTTCTTCTTCGTCTTGGTATTCAAAGTCATATTTACATTTTCGGCATCCGTGGACGTCACTTGTGATAGCTGTTTGAGTACTTTGGCTGCGGCTGCTACCAAACAAACACTTCACACTGTGCAAATATTTACGCATATGAATTTTGTTTTATGGAGCTTTGGTTTCAATTAGCCAAAGCCCATCATGAGTGACATTGAACGGGAGATCTTCTCGTGGCAGCCATCCAGCTATTGGCCATTTCATGGTTAAACATATTTGCAGTCTCTGGTGGGATCTAGAAGCAGGCCGAAATTGTTCGTGACTTGGCAGTCCAATGAACATTTACCAACATCGTTTGACAACGAGTTTTTCCGCATCCCACTGTGCATTGCCTTTTCCTTTGTCATTGCTGATTTTTCTTCTTCTCAACGTTTCGAGAGTTGTGTACTGTCTCGTATTGCACGCTCAACGCACAAAAAAAAGACAAAATAAATATATTCGACTATAGGATTACCCCCTACAAAAGATTTAAATAAGTAGAAAATAAACGATTAAAAAATGTCCAAACAACTGTTCAATATTCAGAAGAAAACATACATATTTATACCTTTAAATTTAAGGCGTAAATCCATATTCTGGCTGTAATTATTCGATTAAAAAGATCTACGCAAAATATGCTAATATTGGTTATTAAAGCTTATTAGCATTCATGCAGAAAAACATACTTAAATGGCTGCGAAAACTCAGAAAGGTTGACCTCCCAAATAGATAAATTGTCTGGGGCCGGAAACGCATGTTACATCCATTCACGAATACTTATAATACACCCTGGTACCCCACCACTGCCTGGTGTACAATTGCATAGAAAAATACATATAAATTGCAAGAAAACTTAAAAAGGAAAAGTTGTGACCTGCATAGCAGACAGCGCTGAAAAACTTTTCCTCCATCCAGCGATGCACGACAACTGATGTGCCATGCGGTAGGGGATTGAACTCAGTTCATACTGAATGAACTTAGAGGTGGGGGGACCACAAAAAATGCCAAAAGCCAAAAGGAAAACTTGCCACAGACTTTTTATGAATATTATTGTCCAACAACGGCAACATGATGCAAGACGTTAGCCCGCAAAAAAAATAAACGTTTTAAATATGTATGTATGCAAATTGTTGATAGCACATTAAATGCAGCATCATGGCACTGTCGCACCTTTTTCATATGTTAAATAGTGTACATTTGTATGTCTGCTTGTTAACGAGTGCTATAAATGCAAAACGAAAGTAAGGGAGGGACAGAGCCACAGGGGCTTTCAAATTAATAGTTTAGTTTGGTTACTAAGTATTTGAGTAAATAAATTTAGTTTCTATTAAATAAAAATCAAAATAAAAAAGACGATCGAAAAGATATTAGATTTTCTATTCCCCTATATTAACATATATGTACTTATGTGCGAGCTATTAAAATGGTAGTAGAGATCGTAAAAAGCCAAACTACTTTAATTGTCTGACTTCATCAATCAACTCTAACAAAACAAATAGATTTTATGATATGACACTCGATTTGGCAACAAATAGGAATGCATACATGCACTTTTAAAGCAACCTACAAATTTTTGTCTAATGTTTTTTTTCGTATTATAAACTTTAATTAGTGTACATTGTGCTTTCCTCCCCGCAAACTCTTCAGATAAACTGTTTTCTATTTGTTCACGATTTGAAAAAGTTAAGGTACAAAATAAAGCACAAAAAAGGATTGCTTTTTGAGTTTGTATGTGCGAATGTTTACAGTCGTGATCGTGATCAAACAAAATGAAACTTTAGCAAGAGACCAAACAAATGTTAAAGGTCTGGCGTAATAAGTCTTTAGAATTTTCCAAATGCACTTTTATGCTTTTATTTAACCACATATGTATGTCTTCTCAAAATGAAGATCGTTAAAGGAAGATTGAAAAGTTGTAGACACTTTTCAATCTTCCTTTAACGATCTTCATTCATCTTTTAACCTGTCTTCAATTCGTAAATGTAATCACGTATATCTTAATGGGTACAGTACCGAAATATCTTATCTATTAAATAATCAAATATCCTACTTACGACTAGTCGTGTGTTTACGTTACTCGTATATTACATGTGTCAAAAATATGTTAATTGAATTTCACTTTCAATTGTCCATCTGCCATAGAACGTCTCCGGTCAGGTGGTCCTCATCACAGGGGGAGGAGGCGGCGTTGGTCGATTGATAGCACTCAACTTTGCTCGACTGGAGGCACGAATTGTCATCTGGGATATCAATCAAGAAGGTAAAAAGAGACTGTGACTTCGCACCATCCTGCTAATTGCTTGGTCAGCACTCGAGCGAGAGGGTCAAGCACCTCTGAGCCGGAGTGAAAGCTGTTACATTTCCCTGTTAAATTTGATCACTGAACTTAACGAATTTTCCACGCAGCTATCAAGACAACGGTGGATCTGTTGGCCAAGAATGGGTTTAACAACTGCAAGGGCTTTGTTGTGGACATTTCCGATCGGGAGCAGGTCTACCAGCGCGCAGCCCAAGTCATCGAGGAAGTGGGTCCCGTGGATATATTGATAAACAATGCTGGGATTGTTTGCTGCAAGCCCTTCTGGGAACTGCACGATCGCGTCATCCAGAACACGTACAACATCAACATTATCTCGCACTACTGGACGGTCAAGGCATTCCTGCCGCACATGATGCGCCACAACCGCGGGCACATCGTGACCGTTGGCTCTGTTACCGGAATGCTGGGCACCTATGGCTGCAGCGACTATGCGGCCACCAAGTACGCCTGCATTGGCTTCCATGAGAGCCTGCTCACGGATCTGAAGGCCCATGGCTACGATCAGATCCAGATGAGTCTTATCTGCCCCTACTACATCAACACGGGCATGTTCTCGGGTGTCCGTCCACGCATGCAGCCAATGCTGGAGCCCCAGTACGTGGCCGATCGCATCGAGAACGCCGTGCGCTGCAACGAGGTTTGGTGCGTTCTGCCCAACTCCATTCGCCTATTGACGCCTCTCAAATGGTGAGTGATGACCAATCCTTGCTATATATCCAAATAAATTTTATTTCCTTTCAGTCTTTTGCCCGCCAAAATGTGTTGGGAGCTAATGTCACGCGTCATCCGAGGCCCCGAATCCATGATGATGTTCCAAGGACGAGGACGAGTGGCCGCAGGCTAGCCGCGACACCAGATACCACATACAATTTGGAAATCGTTCTAGCTTAAGTCTTTTATTTTTAATCGTTATATTAAACTAAGTGAATCCATTCAATGACAGGAATCTTAGATAATACCAGTCTTAGCTCCACCATCCTTTTAGTCCCGCACCGTGGTCTGTTGATAGTAGTGCGGGGCCAGTTCCGTCAGCCACTGTCGCTTGATCACAGTCAGGTGGTTCATGAAGATCCTCGTTGTCTGCAGCAGCTCGCCGTACACCACGTATTGGGCTTGTGGCAGCGTATACAGCGTGGAGTTGGGATGAACAGCCAGTTCGGTGCCGCTGCTGATCTGCCGGTAGACACCCGAATGGTGCAGATAGGCCACCTGGGTGAAGAAGCCAGCGGTGATGCATTTGCACAGCATTTCCACATCGCCCTTGCAGGAGAAGATCGGTATACCGTACTTCTTACGCGCCATAGTTAGGAGCTGCTCCCGCAGCTCATGGGCGCGCTTCAGATTTCTATAGATGAGGTAGTACTGTCCACAGAATTCCTTGGTCATGCCCTCCTCCACGAAGGCGGTATACACATTCAGCAGCGTGATGAAGTCCCCCTCTGCCACCTGGAAATGTCGATGCGCGATGCGTCCGCCCTGCTGTGCGACCGCGGAGACGGGACGGGAGAACACGGACTGCACCTGAAGCATGGCTATAATCGTGATAATCTCCTCGGAGCAGCCCATTTGGCCAGAGATGTACAGCATCTTCGAGAGCATGGCACTGAAGGGCAACTCGGCCAGCAGGTATCCTACTGGTTTGGTCAGCTGTCCTTCCTCATCGATGGCATCCAGCGCGTAGAGTGTCTCCAGCGCCGAGAGCAAATTTTGCGCCGGTGGAGGCGAGGGAAAGTCGAAACGCAGAATATTTCCAATACCCAAGGCTTTGAGCTGAAGAACAGCGCCGCTCATTTCACTGCGTCGCATCTCCGGAGGCTGGCGCGGCGCCAGTGCATCGTAGTCCTGCTTTGTGTACAGGCGGAACACCTTACCGGGACGCATTCGGCCTGCTCGGCCAGCTCGCTGCACAGCAGAAGCCTTGCTGACTGGGACAACGACGAGACTGTCGCTGCAGGTTGCCGGATTGTACCATTTCACTTTGACGTAACCGCAGTCGATGACGTAGACAATGCCTGGAATGGTGATAGAGGTCTCTGCTATATTTGTGGCCAGCACCACCTTCCGCACTCCCTTGGGCGGGGTGAAGAAAACGGCCAACTGATCGTTGCTCGTCATGCTGCCATACATGGGCAGAACTTTCAGATTCTCCTTCTCCGAGGAGGCTATATATTCGCGCAGTAGATCTAGGGCTTCCAGCACCTCCTCCTGGCCGGTGAGAAAGGCCAGTATATCTCCAGGTGGCTCTTTTTGATGCAGTTTCCACACCGTCTCCACTGTTTCTTTCACGTAGTCGGCACAGGGCTCGTTCAGGTAAAAGTTGCTCACCGCATGCATGCGTCCCTCGATGCTCAGCTTGACACTGACCTCGCTGCCACCAGATGTGGGCCAGCTGAAGAACTCACTGAAGAAGCCTGCATCAATGGTGGCCGAGGAAATTATTAGCTTCAGACTGCTACGTTTGCGCAGGATCTTCTTCAGCAGTCCCAGCACCATGTCCGTGAGCATATTCCGTTCGTGGGCCTCGTCCACAATGATGACGCCATACTGGGTGAGCAGAGGATCGGCCAGGAGTTCGCGCAGCAGTATTCCCTCTGTCATGAATTTAATTTTGGTCTCTGACGTTATCCGTTCCAGGAAACGCACCACGTAGCCCACTGTATCGCCTACCAGCTCACCGCGTTCCTCTGCCACTCTATTAGCCAGAGTTACCTAAGGAAAGCTGCATTCTTATTTGCTTTACGGATTTCAGAAAATATTTACTTACCGTTGAAACGCGTCTGGGCTCTGTCACGCCGATGAGGCCCTTGGAATTCCAGCCCCATTCGTAAAGGTACTGTGGAACCTGTGTGCTCTTGCCGCTTCCTGTTTCGCCCACCAATATGACAACCTGATACTTCTCCAGGCAGTAAAGTATTTGATCTCTGTACTGTCGTATGGGCAGGCGTTCGCGCTAAAATTAAACAATGTTTTTGATTGCAATTGGCGGTGAAATTGTTTCAAATCGGGCATACCTGTTCCGACAATCCCAGATTATGATTGGCATTGAAAACAAAGGCAGAGGACTGTTGGTCGCCACCCACGCTGTCCGCAATTGAATCATCTGTGTCGGGTTTAAGGAATTTCGGCTTAAATGTTGCCATTTCTTTTTAATTATCAATTTTGCGAGTTTTCGCATTTGTTTACAACAGCTGTTCAGTGTGTGTGTGTCTCATTTTAAAAATATACCAAAAAAATACCGACGAAAATCATATTCCTCGATTTTGATATTCTGTTTAATATTACTAGTTGAATAGGATGCTGAACCCTGAACAAATAGTTTTAACTGATAGATGAAATAATTTCCTATCAGGCAGACCAATTTTAAAAACTCCCTTTAGTGGATTCGGTCTAAAATAAGGCTTAAACGAGATAGGTCAACAAATAAGTCGATATTTTTACATGGCAACACATCGGCGACATATGGACACTCGTATACCCTATTTCTGAATAAATGTTAATATACTGCTATGAAGCCTAAATAATAATGACTCGTATTGAAATGTTTGCAGCCATGCAACAAAATATTGATTTATTTTTTAAATTGGCGGTAACCACAAAATCCTTCCTCAAATCCCTCAAAAAGTCCCAATACAATGTTCAGTGTGACCGCTCATCTCTAACACATTCACAACGAAACGCCAACGCATAATTACGTTACATATTTTAAATATTTGAATTAAAAACCATCAACAAATATAAATCGGAAAACCATTAAAAACAACAACAAAAATATATGTAAAATGCAACAACAGAAATGTATGGAAACATCATTAAAAAACAAAAATGAACTAACAAATAATAATTTTATTATTATTTTTTTTTTTATAAATTGATTTAATTAAATTAATTAAATTGCTCTACTTTGACTCCTCTCGGTATATCAAAACATTTCTTGCGATTTCGATGACGACAATAACGATTTTGACTGATGCTAACTATTCAAATATATTATTCACGTCCATTTTGGCCCATTTTGATGTGCAATGTGTTTTGACTAGCAAAGATGTCCCCTAATGCAAATTAAAATAACTCTAATTGCCAGTGCCACAGTCAAGGTCACTTTTATTCTCTTTTACATACATAAATATGTGTATATTTATTTGAATGCCACGTGTGTGTGTCAGACGTGTCCCCAGAGTGGTGCAGCTGTCGCCCACAGAAGCGTTCTACCCCTGCCAATTGCTTTTGAATAAATATTGTATCTTGACCATGTCCCATCCAACAGTCAACACAATAGCCATACAGAAGAATTCCGCTGGCCCTTTGTAAACCGAAACTTTTGTTGAATTTCTTGTATTGTTTTTCTGATTTATGCAATATCTCCGTATAAAATATGGTGCATACATACATCAGGGAAACTCAACAAATTGGCCGCACATGCATGCAACTCTGCATTGACCCTGACATTAAGTTGCCCCTTGCGCCCCACCCCCCGCCTGGAGTGGGTCGCAAACTTTAACGCAAACACGTGCCAGACATGCACGTTTGACCAACCACATCCGCATGCCGTCGTTGAAACAATGGAGCCAGTCCCCAAACCCATCCCCATTCCCATCGCCCTCCCCATTCCCAATCCAATGCGGCCTGTCTGCCCCAGACCCTGCCAGGCATCGAATGAGTAATCCGAACTAAAGCTAATTAAAGGCCAGCGACGAACTTTATGCCAAGGCCGAGGCCCCAAGTCGCCAAAGTCGCTCTCCAGGCCGTTTGTCAACACCGCCATTCGTTTTGGTGCTCGAGGAAAGCCAGAAAATCTATGCACTGAGAGAAAGTTGCATTAGGAAATCAAAGTTGATTCACAAAAGATTATAATTCTGCAGTCCTGCATTCGGTATTCGATTCGTTCGGTCAGTTGGAGTCAGCGATTTAGCTTTCTCGAATCGTTTGGTTGAAACGGTCTGAATCAGATCTAGTAATTTTTACTTCATTTCCATGCGAATTTCGAAGACTTCAAGCTAACAGAGTGAAAAGTAAACCTTGGCAACAGACGGATCGCCTTATCAACCTTATCCGTTCGATTAACAGATTGCATTTGTCTGATTGTTGTGCAGCTTGAGTTCGGAGAATTAGTGGAATCACAAAATGCAATTAGTGGTAACAATTCTCAGAACTATTGATTTTCTCAGAGAAAACACCTGCTCCCATGATAAACTTCGAATAATGTAGAAGCTACAACTGCAGTTATTGGGAAAAATCTAAGAAAATAAATAATGTATTTTGATTAATTTCCTCGAAAAGTGCATTTTATTTGCGTTCTATTGCAGCGTTACTTAGTTTAAGCTTCAGCCAATTTTCTCTCAGTGTATACTGTGTATACAGTGAAAGCATTGACTGTGAAATCTTGGTGAACAGCTGCCAGGGACAAACATCTTCATTTACAGACAACATTTATAAATCCCATTGAATGCACTTACTCTTTTATACTGCTCTTCTCAGACGGATATCCTAAGAGCTTCTGTTGCCATATGTGTCAGTCCAAGAGAGCTTTCACCGTATTTTGTCTTGACAGTTTTGGCAATATATAAATTTTAATAAATGCACTGAAGGCCAAAGTTTTACTGTCAAACAGTTGTCGGCACTTCATTGGGGGAAACGATGGCCTATTCCCTCGTCTAACCCCAGGCCTACGCAAATGCCAGAGCAGTTAGAACAGCCAGAACAGAGTACGAGCCCAGCCCATGTATCCACCTGACTAAATGCCATAGAAAGCCCGTCAGAATGATAGCTAACTGCTATTCTGTTTTACGAGCAAAGTTTCCTTGGAAATGCCGCGCAATTCGGGTATCTACTGGTAGGTTACGCTGGCTATGACGACGACTACAAGCCGTTATGCGTCCTCGACACCAAGGCGGAGTGCGAAGAAGCGACAGAGCGTAGGGGAAGAGGAGAAGAGGAGAAGGAGGTGGACTGGCGTCATTGTCTTTGCCTGCCTTGAAGCTGCCTCGAATTTGCGTGATTCAGAATGATGCATGGCGGGTATGGCTATGGGTTTGGGTTTGGTAAAGTTTCGCAACTCGAATGCAACACTCAACGCCCCGGGCGTGTTTTGGCGCGTCTTCATGTCTGCTTTAATTACTGGAACTGGAACTAGTTTCAGCACCACTTAGTGCCAATAAAAATGTCAATTGGAGACACACGAACCAGCAGTGCCTTGAGCGACCTTGAGCTGGGTTCCCGTTCCCAGAACGTTTTCTGGTCATTCAGGGAGGCATACGAATATCAGTCGAAATTGTGGCGATTAGAATGGATTTTTTTCGGCATAGACATGGTATGTGGATGTCCCTCTCCTCCGGCATTCAATTCTCACAGCTGTGCGGCATAAACAAAACGCAGAGAAACCGCGAGAGAGAGAGATATATAGACAGAGAGGGAGACACAAAGAGAGAGAGGAAGAGGGAGAGTGCCGGCTTCAGTGACACGTGCTCTAAAATGTGTCGGCAACGTGGCGTATACGTATTGCGCGGACGCCGTGGCCATTTTCCTTTTACCCAGCAACCGTTTATTCGGTTTTAGTTGCTGTTGTTGCTGTGAATAAATGTGGCTGTGGCTGTAACTGTTGTTGCCGCCTAATGTGCTTAGAAAACGCATCCCAATCCAGCGAAAATTGTGCCGCTGCTCCGGCTCCGGTGTACAGTTACGTTACGCCAGGCAACGTGCAAAACAAAAGGCAAAAACTCCCCTTCGTCTCTCACATTTAAGGACACGCTCCTTTCGCGAAACAGAGAGAGAGTGAGAGAATGGGAGAGTGAATGTGATGGCAACATGTGAGCGCATTGCACACGCACACAATTGCACGGCGCTCTGGTACGCTCCGAAGTGGGAGGTAAACACAAGGCGGACGAGTAAAAACAAAGAGCAGGCACACTGAGAGAAATTCGTACGTGACATATTCGCATCAGGGGGTGGGTGTGGTTGCGAACAAAATTTCACAGGTGTAACCTACAAGGATTATACAGGTCGTTAAATTACCTGTTTTTCGGAGAAGAACATTTGGAAGAACTAGAGAGACATTTATAAGAATATAATCAGCAGGATTAATTTGAATAAAGAGAACAATTAATTTGAAATAAAGGTTTAAAAGTTCCCTTCGATGTTTTCCTTTCACAATATTTAAAACTTTTAAAACGTAAGCTCGATAAGTTTGAAGTTTGTTTTTAAAATTTTTGTAATTTATTTTAAAGATGTGACTTGTACCAAAATATAATCAAAATAGTTTGTGATCTTAAATTCCTTAATTTAATACTTTTGGGTGACAGTTTCTTTGGATTTGAACTCCTAAAAGTCGTTAAGTCGCAACAATTACAGACTATTACAATTACTTATTTAAACTATTGATATTCTAGAATTTTCCTGAGATACAAAAATTGATTGATTTTTATGGATGTGTGAAGTGCTCTGCCGTTTGAACACCCTTTTTACTGCAAGTGTATGCAGAGAGTCAGCTAGAGAGAGAGCGAACAATCTCGAGAGGCAGGACGCAGAGAGAGAGAATTCGAGCGACGCAGAACAGAACGATAGAAGAGGACGGCGCTGCCACGTTGCAGTTGGCTTCGTTCTCGAATTTGCAATATGGACAAGAAGCGGCTCGGCGGCAGCAGCGAGCGAATAACAGTGAAAACAGCAACAGCATAGAAACGTGTGGCAACATCTGCTGCTGCTGCTGCTGACTGCTGCTGCTGCTACTCCTGCGGCTGCCGCTTGGTGCTTCTGCTCCTTGGGACTTGAAATCACATCGTTGTCGTCAGTCAGTCAGTTCAGTTCGGGTTTTTTCATTGCGGAATTAAACGTACACAAAGCCCACAACAACCAAGGGATAAACCATCCAAGGCGAAGGCAGCAGCAACAACAACCAGAGCCACGGCAGGAGCAGCAGTAACAACAGCAACAAATTCATCCACAGTCGATGCAAAAAGTTTATCCAAAAGCCCCCAGCCGCAATCGAATTATCCCGAAGTAGAACTCAATTTGCCTGTGCGTGTACGATACTGTGCTGTGGGTGCTTGACGTGTGTACGTGTGTACATTAGTGAGTGTGTGTGTGTGTGTGTGTGTGTCTGCGTCCTTGGGGCTGGCTGGTCAGAACGGTATTAACTCAAAAGGTATCCGAATCCGATTCGGACCAGACGACACTACAGTCGCAGCCAAAGCATAATTTCCATACAGCCGCCCACGCAGCAGCAGCAGCGAAGAGGAAACAGATTCGGGCCAGACCGGAGCCTGAAAATCAATTTCAAATTAAAACACTATATATATTCAACAAAAGCGTACAAACTGACTTAAATTGAACGCAAGAAAAAACATTCAAGTACAAAAGAAAAGTGTAGCAGCAGCAGCATCAACCCTTCGCCGCAGTCGTCGCAGTCGTCCATCCCAGTCGCACTCTTCGTTTGGGGTCGCCATGCTGGACTAGCAGAAGCACACGCCTGTTGTTGTACCTTGGGACAGAGCCGTGCAACCGTAAAGAGAGACTACCGTGCCACATCGGTTCTGCCAGACGCCGCTGGTTAGGCCTGTCTGTGTGGAGGTGCAACGGGGGCTACAACACTAAGGGGTTTCCAGCAGCTGAAGCGATAACTGTGTGTGTGCGTCTATCGAGCGGTGCTGCATCGATATCCGATACAGCCCAAGTTCCATCAATCAAATCAATCATCCATCATACAATTGCGGGTCTGCTCTCTCTTTCTCTCTGTCTCTCTCTGAATCTCAGCCTGCCGACATCTCCATTCGAAAAAGGCCTAACCAAAGCAGCGAAGCAATTTCATCACAAAATTATCAATAACATCCAGAACTAAAGAATTAAAAATATAAAATAATAACTCAATAATAAATCAAATAATTAAAGAATTTTCTAATAAAGAAATCTGTGATTCGCATATAAAAGAAAAGAAAAGATAAATACAGCAATTATTTTCATACTGCACTTTTTCCAACAACAAAAAAACCAATAAAAATTCTTTAATAAATTTACATAATTTATTAAACACATTTTAACACATTGATAAACAACAACATAATAATAAATAACTTATAATAATTAAAATAAATAAATACGGCACACGCAACAGCAGTCACGCCTCGAGGATAAGGCCAAGAACAACACCAGCAACCGCAGCAGCAGCAGCAGCAGCAGCAGAACCGCAGCAGCAACACACAAATTCACACAAGGTCAACGGAATTAATATTTTTTGTAAGTTCCGCCGCACCCAGTCATAGGCATCATAAGAGTCGGAATCTATCTGAAACATTTTTGGGCTTTTCATTTTTTTTGTTTTAATTGCGAAAATGTCGCTAACGTGTGCCTGTGCGCCAATCCCTGAGAGATGCACATGTGCATGTCAATTATCGTGGATGCGATGCGCCTCAAGAAATCGCATCTGAAATCTGCGGCCAAGGGCCAGAACTAATGTCCCAAATCGATCGGCAAAACACCCTGCCAATCAGCGAATGTAATGGGTTGGGATGTTTCTTTGAAGAGCCTTGAAGATAGCTTCAATTCTCGACAAATTTTTGATGAAAATGAAAGATTATATTTTTAAATGATTCCTTATGATTACCGATTTTGTAGCTATAGGCTCTATCTTTAATTTCTAGCATTTTTAAAACATTTGTTTACCTTTGGTTCTTCCTTATATTCCCTTTCTCTCAATTCCTTTAACCCTTTTCCATCCCTATTTATTTTGATTATATATATCATGTTTATAATCGTGTTTCATCGTGAGTCCAAGTCCAAGTCTCCATTTTTCAAAGATTTTCTGGTATTTGTTTCTCCTTCAAAATAAGTAATCGTTTTCATAATCCTAATCTCCGTTTTTCCTCCTAGTTTATTTACCCCCATTTGTTCGTGATTCCTTCGCTCTTATCGATCTCTTTTCATTATTATTCTTCTTTATATTTCTTTAACCTAATTTTCTAATCCCTTTCCGCTTTCAAAATGCTCCAGACTCTTTTCAACAGATCTTATACCGTCTCGTTCTTTATTCTTTTGTTTTTAAATCCTCCATATCCTATCCGTGAAATTATTCAGAACTCCATTCAGTTTTCTCCAGCAATTCTTTTCTTGTTTACTTCCTACTTCCTTATTTCTTATTCTTCATTTTCGCCCTCCTGGAATTCTGCCAATCTGTACCATTCATCCGAGTCCCTGGCAATCTCTGGCATTCATCCCCTTGCCTTTCACTTTCTGCATTTCTCATCCCTCACGGTCCTCCCATCTCAAGGCATTTCTTGGGAACTTGGGAACTGCCAACTTCATGGCAAATTCATGAGACCCTCCGGCAGGGGTTTTTAAAAATTAACGCATCGCAGCCATACGGCATCTCAATAATTAGGCCAACAGCAAAAAGAAGCAAAACAAAATAAATTGGCTGACAAGTGCGATGGCATGCCACAGGTACTCTCGGCAGGAAGAGGAATGCGGCAAGTGCGAACGGGAACGGGAACGGCAATCGGATTCTGACTTGGTCTGGGCCATGTCGGGGTCGGTGTCGGTGTCGGGACCGCCCGGGGGCGGTGTCGCTGTGAAATGTCAACGGTATTTTTATCCATAAAAATCAACGAAATCGTAATATCTCAACCCCGGTTTCGGTCTCGGTCTCAGTCTCGTTCTCCCTTCATTATGTTTCATCATGCAACAACCCCGAGCCCCACCGAGCGGTGCGGACCAAGTGTGCTCTTCACAGGAATAGAAAAAACGCTTAGGTCTGATATTGATTTTGTCCTGCATTTACGAGTAGAGGAGCACACATGCAGTGTAGCCCCCTGTCTGAGCCGGAGCAGACGTGATGATGCCGACACATTCGTGGCATATCTTGGCCAGTAGTGCCGCTCACAGTCTGGCCAGAGGCGGGGTCACGCCCACGCCCGTTCTCCTCCTGAACCTTGGGTTATGTACAACATGACTAATACTAATTCCAGCCAGCATGTGCCCCATTATTACGTTGATTTGGGGCCATAGCACACAAAATAACTGCAGTAAATAGTCATAGTAACCCCCAGGGGGGAGGGCCCTAAGCAGAGCAGAGGAGAGTCCTTGGACAAGTGAAGAATAATAATATTTGGCGCATTAGTCAATCAATCACAACGGCAATCAATCAAACAAGCAAAAACACGATAACAAAAAACTAAAGTGGCAAAATATCAGAATTCAGCAAATAATCTTTAGAGAAAAATTTGGGATGAGAAGATTTTCCAACTCCTAATACTATGTATATATGTAGATCGCTGCAATTGAAATCGAGTGGGAATCGCATCAAAGGAATCCATCCAATTACCACTTAAGTGTACTTCAAATTATTGAATCAAAATACTTGACGCTAATTGGCTAAAATGTCTGTTAATCAAATCAAATTGTTTAAACGGGGGAGGGGGCGCAAATTTTGATGATTGCTTTTCAATGATGATACTGGTATTTTGGGATTGCACTTTGCTGGTAATTTGCCTCAATTGCTGATGTCCTTCCGATGCACAGCCCATTTGCATGGCTAAGCAGGTAACAACGGCAACCACACACATCTACATACATACAAATGTTTACATATGAGTCCTACTCCTCGTATGAGTCCCCAATCCACATGAACCGTGGAATCATTTGCAGCAGAGCATCCTCACCATCCGGTTGTGTGTGTGGCGCCCACTCTCTCTCTCCGGTTCTTGCTATTTTTTTCCTGTGACTTTTCATTTCACTTTGTCGTTGAGCTCTGGCCTTGAAAGAGGCCAAAACGTGAGACTTTCATATACTTATAGCAGGGTCTCGTTACATATATTGTATAAGTATAGCCCAGAGAGGAAAAATCCTTGGTAATAGCCGAGATGTTTAACCCCAAGTTAAACTTACATTTATTCGAATTTCTTGGTATTGTTTTTCTTTGACAGAAATGGAAATCATTCCTGAAGGTAAACACTTTCGTTTGGTGCATGAATCAGAGCTTCCAGAAATTTTGGTAACTTTAGAACGCTATCTGCCGGAATCATTAAAGGTACGTATAAATATGCATCCCCCCTCTCTTGTTCCCCTCTCTCCTACCATTTGAGTGGTTACTTGACACCCAGAAAAGAGTTACCACGCCCATTTCTCAGATAATTTACCAACAATTACCTGCAGGTTCCCGAACCGAAACGGAGGATGATGGGTGGCATTCAGGAGGCGTCGTGGCAGCCCACCTCTAGACCACAAGTCATGCAACCCCAAACCTCAGAGCACGGGCTCGCAGTTTTTTCTCTTTGTTGACCTGTTTTCACTGTTTCTCTTCTCTTTGTTGTACTTCAATTTGTACTGTACCCATACCCTTCGACCTGCCCTCCACCCATAACGTGCCTTGTGCCTGTGCTTTTGTTGTAGCCATGGCTATATCTGTGGCTGGGAGTTTCGGCGGCTTGGCACCAGCCTCAAGGATTTGAAGTTGGCTAAAGTTTCGATTTTCAGTGAGAAAAACTTTTCTTTTCGGGGCGGTTACCAACGGCTTTAGGAATGCGATTTCCACCAACACGTGACTCGCTCGAGCTGCAAATACTTTTGTGGTAATTTTAGCATTCAAGAATAAATGTTCATTTAAATATTGTTGAGCTTTAAATTGCTTAAACATTGCTTCTGATATGCAGGGAAGCGACTTTTTTTCGGGCACTACGAACAATACGCCCATAGAATATGTGCTCCAAATACGAGGGATTCAAATGTACCTGAGATATAAGAAATATCCTCTGAAATATTTTAGACTAGATTTAGTCTAGAATTAACAATATAGTTTCACTAAAGATCACAAATTACGAAGAATTACAAAGTCTTGCACAAGTCGGTCCCACGAGACCAAAGACAAAATACACTGCTACAGCGAACTGATGCCTGACACGATCCCCACACTATTCTTTACTCACTTACTCTTTTCTATTGTCTAATTATTATGTTTAATCTAAAAACTTTACATTAAATTTATGTATATCTTTGCAGTTTCATCAAACCATAAAAACGTACCTGAATGATCGTATTTGGGATTTTAAGTTTTATGTTGCTAAAGATTGGCCAGAAAAACCGATAATTCTTCATTTTCCAGGATGCACGCTTGCGGTAAGTACACCCTGAAAATTCCCAAAAAAATCAAAGCTCTAAATAATGATTTTAAAAAAATGTTATATAGCCGCACAACAATATTTACCAAACGCTGGGGATATTTTGTCCATCCGCACACATCGAGAATGTAGATATGATGCGCACCGAAGATGTACTTATAGATTGGCAGAAGCCTATGTACCTGAACTTTACGCACATCGCCATTATGAATCGCCTGGATGACTTCTACTCGAAGTTCGGTGTGATGGAGCGACTCAGTGGTGATATCTATGTGTGCAACAAGCTCAATGCCGAACTGGAACTGGAGCCGCTGCCGGAGGATGCGGAGATGCGTCTGCTGACCCTGGACAATGTGCAGGGCATACACGATCTATATCCTGCCAATGAAATCGAATGCGTCCGGCTCTTTGACATACTCGTGCGCAAGCTGCCCGGTTTGGGCATCTTCCGCAAGGACACCAACGAGCTGGCCGCATGGATGGTCCACTCGTACTACGGTGCCATGTTTTCAATGCAAACACGTCCAGACTATCGGCGCATGGGGTGAGTATGGCTGTATAGTAGTAGTGTGTTCCAATAGATTTTTGAGCCCAAAAATTCGTTCATCCTTTTGCAGTTATGGCATCCGTCTGGCCAAGTCTTTGACCCAACTGGTCATCGAGCGTGGCTACACGCCTTTCGTTGTGATACGTCCACAGAATGATGCGTCCCGGAACCTGTACACGAAACTTGGCTACGAGAAGGCCTTCGAGACGTGCCGCGTGCGGATGACGCCCGACTGCTACGAGGACAGCACTGTGGGCACCATAAGTAACTCATCCTATGCCAAGTTTCCACCACTACCTCAGGGCGAGTGCGTCATTGCTGCGGGACGCAAGCATGTGCCCGGCGAGAGCCAGAGCCAGACCGTCGACGAGGGCATCGAGGATATGTTGGCTGAAAAATGTGATATCCGCAGCGACGAGGCTAGGGGGGAGCGTAAGACCACAACCGACGAGGGCATCGGCGAGGACAAGTAGGAACAGGACGCAGATTGGGGGCGCTATACCTACGCTATACTTATGCTTAATGCTGTAAGCACCTCTTAGGACTCTTTTTAGGACAGACAGGACAAGGCACAAAACAAGTGGCGCTGATTTTTTAAACGATTACACATATATTAATGGAACCTGTACGAATACGAATACGAGTATATTTATAGATGGTATATGAAGCTTCCTCACACAGAACGTCGCGGCGTCGGAGAACGGACATTTTCGACAGCAGTTAAAGGATTTATTTTATATGGGGGTATTGATAACAATTCGAGATCAAAGTCTACGTAGAGAATGAACGCTGAAGTCCGAAAATTTTAAAAATGGAACCGAAGACAGAGAGAAACTTTTAATTTTTTGCTAAAAATGCTTTTACAAAAATGAACTCCAAGAACGTGGAACAAGCACAAAACAGAATCGATCGTATAGCAGACCAGACAAAAGGAGCGCATCAATTTATTATAAACTATTATATATATATATATATTAACTCTATATATCAAATTGTTAAAAAAAAGAAGCTAAACGAACACAACAATTACTTCTCTCTTCTGGCTCTCCACGCAATAAACTCTCTGAATGGGAAGATAATCCGTAATTGGGAAAATCTTTGGAAATAAAACAGATATTTCGCTTGGGCTATGGAACAGAGCTTTGCACACGTTTCCTCCTCTTTTTTTAACAATGAATCCAATACAATAAAAAACATGAAAACATATATATTTTTTCAAATACTATTAAATACTTTCTGTGCCCAAACGAAATGATTTGAAAATCTGGAATTATAGGCTTTTTTTCAAATTTATATATATACCCAGAAGCCCAAATGGAAGGATAACAAAAGCGAAAAGCAAACAAAGAAAAAACCAAAAAAATAAATATATATTTTATTATTACGAAATTTTATTAAACTATGCAAACGAGTACTCAATGATCAATGATTTTTTGCTCCTATTTAGCTGAACTAAAAACCAGAAAAGAAATGATAAAAAACACGCCAAAGATGTCTTCTGCTTGATTTTAAGTACATACTTCCCTAACCCCAAGATTCCCCCCTTACCCCTCTCAGATGGGTGGTTCTGGTACCAAAATGGATCGGAATTGCTCCTTGGGAGAATTTCTATTATCAAAAAATGCAAGAAACCTAAACTCAAAATATATGCAAGAAAATCAAATTTAATGAAAAAGTTATATATTACAAAACTGCTATATTGTATGTACTCGAACAAAAACAAAAACAAAAAAACATAAGAAACAAAAACCGAATGAAGCAAATTTAAATAAATAACAATATTGAGACAGCAACTGTGAAGGTGTTTCCTGCCTCCACCTCCACTCCGCCGAACAAGATAACAAATTACAGGAGCAGTCGACAAACTGCTCGTTAAAGATAATAACTGACCACATATGTTCCAATTTGCTCCAGTAGTTTGCAACCCCTAAGAGTAACCCAGATATCGTTTTCACAAGCAACATCGAACCAGCAGAAGTTTAAGTCTATATTTTTCAACAATAGCTTGTGTAAAAGATGTTTCAATTAATCTTTGTAAGCGAGTGCTTGATACTAATAAATTCCTACTCAAAGTGCGAATACATTCCCAAGATATTCTCCAATCAAAGCTTTAATAAGATACCTATTTTACATAGTC
Organism: Drosophila algonquin; assembly: GCA_035041765.1. Lineage (NCBI taxonomy): Eukaryota > Metazoa > Arthropoda > Insecta > Diptera > Drosophilidae > Drosophila > Drosophila algonquin. Next base: position 970,775 of record JAWNKY010001391.1, on the reverse strand, counting down.
CATTTTCCTACAACAATTTGTAGCTGACTTAGACTTCAGCACAATAGGTTGTTCTTACCAAACATAACATAAAATTATTTTCTGTAATTTATGGGCTCACTTCTGCCACTCAAAACAGAGAACAGACCCTCAGAGCTAGAGTACATACTGCGCTAAAATTATCTGCCTCATTGTTAATGAAATTTACGTGTACAAACACGCCGGCGCGCTTAGATAAACAAAGCATGGCAAGGGCAATGCGGAACGCGGCAAACACAAAAGCTCTTGCACACACACAGAAACATGCATGAAAGATGATATATGGATGTGGAAATGTTCCGAGTTTGGGGCTTGCAACATGGCCGATGGTTAGGTTACAAATTTAATTTTATTTCTGTATAAAGAAGGCCTAAGTACGTAGATAGATTAACACTAAGTCGAAGCGAGTAATGGAACTGACGGAACTATTGCTTCGCCTCCTCAGAGCTCTTGTCCAGCTGGGCCTTCAAATGTGTGGCCACATACTGCCAGTACTTGCGGCGGATTACATCGTGTTTAGTGGCCATGTCGCCGCACAGGCTGTACACCTTGCGGGCGTTCTGTTCGTTGTCGCTGGTCTCTTTCTGGAGTGCCTGCTCCTGGTAGAGGTCGATCAGGAAGGCCATCAGGTATGGCGAACGGTTGCCGGCCTGGTAGAGTTCTTCAGCGAATTCCACCACAGCCGGATGGTTGCTCAGCAGCCCATTTCCATAAGAGCTCTGTCGGATTACTCCCACCAAATAGTTCCAGGCACTCTCGTTGTTCTTGATGATGCGAATCCTATTCATGGCGTAGACCAGCTCTTGATCGACCAGGTTCGGGCTGAAGCCCAAGTGCTTGATCACAAAGAAGCGCTGATTCCAAGCTGAATTGTTGCGCTGATCCTCACCGATCAAGCGATCCACAAAAGACAGCTCGGAATCATAAAGGCTGAAAGGAATATCAAACAATCGTTAGCTTTGGCCGTGTAGCTAACAGATTTTCCTACTCACTTGAATGTGCGTATGGCCCACTGTCGATGCTGCCAGGCGTGATAGTTCTTGGCATCTCCATCGTTTATCAGGGCATTCTCCGTCAACTCCAGCTCATTGCTGGCATCGTTGAGCATCTCGACAATGACGCGTCTATGATGCCACACCTGATAGTTCTTCGAGTTCTGGCCGATCACCTCGCTGAGGTAGTCCAGCTCCTCGTTTAGGTCGGAGTTCAGTTCTCGCAGTATGTCGCGCCTGTACTGCCACACCGTGTAGTTGGCCGGGTTCAGGCGCAGGGCGTCTGTGGTCAGGTCCAAGGCACGTTGGCTCTTCTCTCCTTTGGCAATTATGGCACGCATGAAATCGAACACCTCGCGAACTGCAAACAAACAACATTCAGTCTGCCGCACTCTCTTGTCGGCTTATCTCATTAGGCATTACTCACACTTCTGGCTGTAGGCTATGGCCACCACTGGGTTGGGGCCGTCATCCTGGGCCAGCGGCTCTATATCTGCCCACTCCGGGCGCTCGCTGTACGGAATCCATTCCGTGCCCAAGTATTCGTCATCCGAGCTGTCACTCATTTCTTTGAATCTACAAATTTGTCTAAACAACTGCTTCAATAAGTGCCGTTTCTGGCTCTTGTCTTGTGTGTATAAAAGTAGAGAAATCTTATCGCTGGCTGGCGCTGCTGGTGCTCTGCTGTGGCGCTGGCGCCTAATAAATTACTTTTTTTTATTTTAATTCAGAATATTGTGACCGGCAATGCGCTGCGGAATAATACCGAAAATTATGGTCTCATTTTAAAAATATACCATAAAAATACCGACGCAACTCATATGCCTCGATTTGTTTTATTTGTTCACTATAATTTTGACTATAAAGTGTTGGGGCTACTCCTAGGAAGGAAACCCATAAATTATAGTAAAAAGATAACATAATCGATAACTAATCTCCCATGAAACAGTTTACTTTGATTTCAGCAATTTATCCATTATTTTAGTACTCCCTTGCTCATTTCAAATCCACCCGCTGTAAATTATCCTCGCCGTCCTGGGAAGCTTATAATATTTTTCCCTGGGAAATTGCTGAGGATCTTCGGAAAAAATCGAAAAAATGGCCCAGGCCGGCCCACACGTCATATCGGGGAAAAATTCGGGTAAGGTGAAAATCCTGCGAGCCGTGAAATTTCCCTTGGCTGAATTTACCGTTAGTAGTAGACGCGCTCTTTTAATCATTTTCGCGTTAAAAGTATGAGCGGTAATTTTGAAAATAATACCAGTATATACCATGAGAAGAAACCAACTAAAATAATATTCCTCGATTTTGGAATTCTGTTTAATATTACTAGCTGAATAGGATGGTCAGCACTGAACTCATAATTTTGTCAGATACAAAAATCAATTTCCTACATGACATACTAATTTTAAGGACTCCGTTTTGCTGGATTGTTTAACAACAAATTCGGACGGTGTGAAAAGCCGGCAGTTTGCCAGCGGATTTATCCGTCCATATGCCGAAAAATATAATTAAAAGGTTTTAATTCCTGGTCACACAGTCTTCACTAGAAGTGTAGTGGACCATTTGTAGGGAACCATCATTCGTATCGATAGATAAGGAGCTATATTTTAACGAATATTCAATTTTGAATTATTGAATTTGCCAAACATTTATTACGAATTGAATAAAAGTGCACAAAGTGCCTCAAATTGACTTAATTACTAGACGTAGACATCCTCCGTGCGCGTTAAACTATAAATGAGTAGAGTTCTCCTAGAAACGTGGTTTGAATGTGGCCGGATACTGATTAAAGCGTGGACGCAGTGCAGCATTCGACTTTTCAAACTTTTCCCCCGAATTGCCCAAAATGATGCCGTCGGCTAGCTTGCCAGCACCGTCTTTGACATTTGAACGATCTGCAGTGGAAGCTTCGGCCACGTCGATGATACGTGGATTCTTGCGATAGCGATACCACCAGTACTCAAAGACGAGCGTGATACAGGCCATGCCAATGCCCACAAAGATGACAATAAATACACCTCCGATATTCTGTATAGATATGCCATCCGACTGGTCCTCCGGCTTGTCGCACTTGGCCTGCGCCTCGTCATTCTTCCACCACTTTTCCTTGAGTTTCTCCAGTTGTCGTTTGTTGAGCAGCGTTAGAATGCTGTAAGAATTCATATCAGTCGAACTAATGGACTTCCTTACACATATTCCTTTCGCCAAACTCACGCATTGTTGAACTGATCCTTCAGATGGGAGCCCTGCTGCACTGCTATGGCATAAGGTTTCCGAGAGAACTCTTCGCCCACCACCTGAAGATCGCAGTTGGTCAACTGCAGGTAGCGTATATCAGTGGCGTCTCCTAGAAAAGCGAATCCTGTGGCCGCCGTTGAATTCCGGACCCGCGCTACTGCCTCATCAAGTGTGGCCGGAAGAGCTGCCTCCTGCATAGCCTGCCACATTTTGGTGTACTTGTCGCTCACCGGATAATCCCACACGGCCAGCTTGGAGCGCTCTAGAGGCGTCAATGAATCGTTTAGCGATAAATCTTTCCAGATCTCATAGAACATCTGCTCAATGTTGGCCATACGCTCGAAGTACGTCATGGCCGAGGAGCCATTGAGCGGAGCATAGAGTATCTTGTATTGCTTGGCCAGATCATCGAGGCTTTCGACAGGCGTGTCCAAACGGGAGACAGTCAGAAAGGCAGCCAAATTGGCCGTGTACGAGGCAATTATGATAAACCTGATAGTTTGGGAAATATGATTAAACGAGAGGGATGATTTGGTAGTCAGCAGATGAAACGCACCCGAAAAGCCACCAAGTAGCAGCCACAAGACGTCCGGACAGATTCTTGGGAGCCTCCCCACCGCCCTGCGGAGTCAACGAGGTCATGCAGAACCAGAGGCACTCCTTCAGATTGAATTCTCGCTTCTCCTCATCATCCTTGTACTTCTCCCGGTTGTTCTGGTAGCTGTAAGGACTCCACCGGTCAAAGACCCACATGAGAAAGCTGGTGAAGAAGTAGGCAGCCAGGATGCACAGCCACACGTTCGTCTCCAGCACGGTGAGGAACTTGAACAGCGAACTGGGGGAGCTGGGACGCTGCATCATGATGGTGATACCCACCAGATCGTAGTAGGGCACCGTAAAGTCAATCACTATCTCGCGCTCGGCCATCACCGACATGCTGCCCAGCCCGATGTCCGCCTGTTTGTCAATCAGTTTCTTGACGATACCATTCCACTCGCCCTTCTCATCCATGTTCCCGAATTTCCCGTCCTCCACCTCCTGGATAGTGTAGTCAAAGTGCACAATGGCGGCGATCTCGTTTATCAGATCGATGCAGTAGCCCTTGTAGCCCTTGGGAGCGGTTTCGTCGCGCATGATGAAGGGAGCTTGCTATGGATCGGAATAGCAGAAAATAAGATACACGTCTGGATAGCAGAGGACATTTTGGCACCCACCACAACAGTGTATATACGATAGACCGTATCTGCTGTCAGATTCTTCATCTGCTCCTCATCCTTGACGGTAAGGGGAGTGTCCAGGCCAGCTGTCCATGTGCCAATCGATTTGCTGTTCACCGAACTGCCGCCACGAATCTGGAGCACATTTATATCCATTTCGAACTTCATATAGCTGAAACCATTGAACGGCTGCTTCGGTTGCGTGACCAGCTCGAAAGTGCCATACGACGTGGGTTCGCTTATCTGCGGTCGGGAGTTTTTATAATCAACCATAATTACCAGCTGAACACTTGCAGCCAGATACCCACCTTGGTGAAGTATTCCCGGAGTTCGAGGTTACGCTGGGGTGTGTTTCCGCCTTGGAAATCGTCACAGTTCAGATACTCCATGTCCTTGGGCCAGGCACCCGATTGAAGCATTTCTCTAAGGAACAAGAACAGCACTTGAATTCTACTCTACTAAACATCCAGTCGATATCCAGTCCAGTAGGACGGGCAAAAGCAGGTCATTATAACAGCAAATTGCATGCAGAGATGGAAAAAACATAGTCAGAAAGACTATGAGCGTGACCTCTTGGTTTGAACTAATGGTTGTTTATCCACCCAATGACCTATTTGTTTTGAATTGTAAAATATTTTCTAGCTGTTTCTATACCGCATCTTCCACTAGCATCTTAACTTTTCATCATAATCGTAATATCACTCACTTGATGGTTAGGAAGCTGCGCAGAGCCAAATCAAAGTAGAATGCTGAAGCCAGTTGGGGCTCCTCGTTCAGGTTGTAGGTGGTGCGCAGGAGGCCTAGGCGATCCCGGAATTGCGTATACGCCATGGGCTTGAGGAACATGATCGTGGCATTATCTCGCTGACTGCTTACTTCGCCCTCGTTCTGGGTAATGGCGTGCCAGGCGAAGTTCCGCTCAAAGTAGGCGGGCTTCACGGACTCAAGGACCATGCGAATGGACTGAAGGTTGCCCAGAATGAAGAAGTTGTTGATGTCCAAATTGCGCAGCTTCTCAATCTGCTCCTCGCGCTCCCGTTTGCCATCCTTGGCAATGGCTGTGATCACATGACGCGTCTGAATGTTCTGCAGCAGAGACTTGTACTTGTGGTCCATCACAAAAGTTTCGTCATATAGAATGGCAGCTGGGGAAAAGATACAGATACATTTAGGGGTTAATTCTGCAAAGTGTCTCATCAACGGTTATAATTCTACCATTGGTGATGTTAAGACGCCGCACGATGCTTCGGATAACCTCGGGTATAATATCGCCCGGGGGCATCACCTGCAGCAGATACTTCTGCTTGGTTTCATCCAGGTCCCGCCACTGCCGAAGATCCCCCTCCTGACCGTACGATGCACTGATAGTGGGTAGTCCCAAGGCCTGGGTGAAGCTCTTCACCGTCTCCGAAGCCACGCCCGACTTGGTAGTGTCCAGAATCAGATGCGGCATCATTTTCTTCTCAATGCTCTCCGCATACTTGTTGCAAACTTGGAAGTAGAATAGTGACCGAAAGATGAACGATCATTGCTGATCCGAGATGATTCCTCACATTTTACTCACTTGCTTCCAACAGCACCTTGGCATCCGTTTTATTGGCCTCAATCGATTCAATCTGCACGGACAGGCCATAGCGCATGTTCTTCTTTAAATACGTAAGCACCACATCCACGGCCTTGGCCGCCGGCTCGTTGTCCACTTCATTGATGAAAACTAACACCCAAATGTTGAATTGGAATTAGATTGGAAGAGTTGAATAGTGTAGCACGTAAGAGGAAAAAAAAAAAGCTGGCTTAGAAACGGTTTACTTGTCCTCGCTCCCGCATCTAATATATTAGGTTAGTGGAAAAGGAAATCCATTTTTTGTACTCTATTTTTAAAGTTAATTTTTACCATCTTGGGTTAACCGATTTTTTTTCAAGTATATACATATGTATGTACATATATCCCGTTTTGTCCCATGACTTTTTGCCATTTTTATTATAATTTTAGAGTTCCACTCTCAAAAAGCACTGGTTATTTCGGTTAAAAAACTCGACCGACCTAGTTTCGCAGTCCTCAATTAAATTATTTTTTTGTGGCGAAGAACATTTATTTAGTTGCAAAAAATTATAGTCGCTTGGTGCTAGATACGGACTGCATTAAAATTTCCCATCCAAGCTGCCTAACTTTAGTGCTTGTCATTATTGATGTGCCTTTCCTTTTGGCCGTTCTGGAGTGGAGGGTTAGCCCATATGAAAATACCTTTGCTTGCACTTTCGCCATTATCATAAAGAAATTGTAAAATAAAGTGCAATAGAATCACCATTTCTAGCTCAATTTGTCTTACAATCAAGAATATGATCAAATTTTGTTATAAAAGCGAATCCCACCTTTCCAAAAAGCCCAAGTGTATTACCAATAAAAGCATACCAAAATTGACAAAAAACAAAAAAAATAATGGATATATTTTTCCCCAACCTAATATGTTTTTAATCTACAAGACAATCAACTTTCCTAATATTTTATACCTAATTTGTTTACTTTATTGTGTGTGCACTGAATGAAATATTCCATTTGATTATATATCTTATAGCATTTTTTTTTGTGTAATAAAAATAATGCCATAACAAATGGATGTTTAATTGAAGTTGTATCATCAAAATGCAATCTTTAGGTAATTTATAGTTGGAAATGTTACTGATATTCATGTCTCTGCAATTAAAAACCTTAAATTCCAAAGTAGGATTTCGATTCTCAAAAATTGAATTACTTTTTATCTATTTATTTAGAATAATTGTAGGTTAACTTGGAAAAACGTCTCACGGTTCGACATGTAGTTAATTGAAATATTCAAAAGATAGATTTATGTATATACCACCATCTCCGTATATTCTAGATATTCCTTGCGTGAATTAACTTTATTAAATATTTTATGATATATTTCTATAACCTTTGTACTGTTATGGGAGAATAATTTGATCACACAGGGAAGTGAATTGACGTACTATTTAACAATTTCCTTATTCTTCATATATATATTTGTATATCCTATATGTTCAATTATAAATCGATGGATTCACCACTTACACACATTAATATTTTGAGTCGTCTGGGCCACAATCTCCCGATTGCAACCGCTTAGTAGCGTCAACAATCCGAGAAGCCATAAATATTTGAAAGTCTTTAAGTAAACATCCAACATGGTATCTGGCACATAGAGGGTACCGTTCCGAGATGTCAGCAATCACCAATTGACCGCACGCCACGAAGTACAAATTTCAACTGAGTTGGAATATCCTGTCGGAAAGGAAAGGACAGGACATACCACATACCACAACCAATGCCACTGACAATTTCACTTTCAACGCATACAATGTGTGGACATGTGTGTAACCTTGGTGATAATCAATTTACTGTGTAATCACCCCCTACCCGAGACGACTCGATACCCCCCCAAATCCAACCTGACCACACATCCTGGCTCTAGTCTACTGTTCGTGCCGGAACTTCAAGCGATAATTAGGCGGGTATTGGTGTTTTGAGGAGGAGCCAAACTGGAATGGGTTAATGGTAGCGTTATTATGAGGTATTGAATAGCTTGTTATATTTTCACATAAACATATAATGATTATTGGATATTGGGTAGGGGAAAGTTTTCGGGTGGGTACTTGTACATGCTTGAGAAATTTTCCCAGAAAAATTAATGGAATTAATTTTTGAAATCGGAATAATCAAAAGAATCTATACTATTGTTTATATAGAGAATAAAAGAGAATTCATAATATCGATTAGCTGAGAGTAAAACATCAATCTTTCCATCTAACCCATCGATGATGGCTCTGCCGTGTTCTAGCAATCAACTGGAAATGGACAAGTACCAAGCGATACTATTAACCAATTCCAAAACGTAGGGTATGTACATAAACTGGTTGCGATTAATGACTACTCAGTTCTCTCCCCACTTAACAATTTCGCACCAGCCGATTAGAACTGACTCATTCTAAGTATTTATCAATTAAACCAAAAGATAATGTCTTACACCTTCCACTCGGCTGAAACGCACACAGAGACGCACAATTGAAGAAAGTACAAAATGTTTCTATTTTTATTTTTGATACATAATTAAAAATAAACGAAAGTAATTTTATTGTAGAGTGCACCCTACAAGAAATAAAGAAAGCGAAAACGCGACCTAAAAATAAAACTATAAATAAGTATGCAGCAGTTGCAGCGAACCGCATATAGAAGATATTGCTATATCGTGATGCCCGATGTCCGTTGCCCAAGTCGATGATTGGGCCGCGGCGTCGACTAGCGAACATTGTCATTATTCGTAGACCTAGATATATATAGTTATAGTTTTAGTTATTACACTTAGACGACAGTTCACATTGGGTAGATACAAAGACGAGACGTACGCACATCGATCCAATTACTAATATGTATGTATTTATATAAAGCCAATAAGCCTAGAGAGTGTATATGCATAAATCTCACAAGTTCCAGTCATCTGGTCCCGACTCCTGTCGTATGACGGGCGGGGTAAGCGGTGCTTGGGGTGCACCAGGCACGGGTGTGGGCACCAAGGGTGTGGCGCCTCGCAGCGAACTGCCATAGTATGGGGGCGGCCGGTAGCTGTTGATGCTCGGCGATGTGGAGCTGTGCGTGGACGAGGCCGAGGAGTCTCGTACTCGGGCGGCATCAAACACCGGCGCTTGGGCGTATCTATATGGTGGCCCAGAGCCCGGTGCCAATTGCGGTGTCTGCGATCGCGAGTGCGAACGTTCGCGACGCATTTGCATGCGTTGCTGTTCCATGTACTGCTGCTTCCGCTGCTTGAGCAGCTGCTCTTCCCGCTGGAGCAGGCGCTGACGCTGCTGAAGTTCGTACTGCTGACGCTGCATGGCACTGAGCCGGTTGGCCTTGCTCCACGGATTGCCGCCGAAGCAGAGGTTTGATATGAAGACGACCGGCGAGAAGAGGCGCAGCGAGATCTCACTAGAAGAGGGCAGAGATTATTTTTAGACAACATCCATTACCGCACAATCTGTCACACTTACGTGGTGTCAACCATGGGCTGCGCCTCATTGCCGCTGAGTATGAAGAGTGGGAAAAATATTGAGAAGATGCAGCTGCTCACAATCACCGAATTCGACAGGTTAGTGAGCACTGTCAGTGGTATGCCGAAACCGAAGAAGTAGGGCCAGTTCTTCTCTATGTAGGTGAGGCGTCGGTGTAGCTCCCATCCCATGTTGAACCACTTGTACTCGAAGGAATACAGCGAGTACAGCAGGCAGAGGTGCACAAAGCATAGCGAAGAACCCACATACTTCACCGGTACCAGATTCACCAGCATACTCTGGACCAGAAATAGCATTTGGACGACCATGCTGAAGAGGAAATCGGCCACCAGTTTGCTGATGCCCGGTATCAGCTGCGGCCGACCCTTACGCACCCGATACGCTGCATTAGCAATGTCCGCGAACCACAGCGAACTGACGATCTTCGAAAGCATAAAGATGGGCAGCACCCACATCATGCCAAAGAGCAGCGAGAGTATCGGATGCAGCCAGGCCCACACTACGGGCAGTGTCTCCGACTGGGCGCCGTAGAATATGGTCAGGCAGAACTTCAGCGTGGGCAACAGAGCAGACTCGAACAACACGATGCTCAGCCAGGTAAAGCCACCGTTGAGCATGCAGCATTTAAAGAGCTTCTTGGCGATCTTCTTCTCGCTGTGTGGGGAGGGGGTAACGCAAGTGCGCATTAAAGAAATTAGTCATGCTGAGTAGAAGCAGCTGTCTTTGTGTCACGTACCCCTGCGGCTGTTTCTCCTTCTCGGCGGCAGGTTTCTGGTTTAGGATTTTCTGCAGACTCCGCTCATCCGAATTCTCCTCGGCCCGTTTCGCGTACTCCTCGCGAATCATTGCCGCCGCAGAGCTGGGCACAGGCGATGGCGATCTACGCGCCCGCTCGTAGCGATCTTTATCTGTTCTGCGCAATAGTCGCATCTCCTGCTCGGCATTCTGGCGATTCACCTCGTTGTCAATGTGCAGGACGAGGGTCATGCCACGTATGCTGTCCCACAGCCCGTACAGTATGCCGTAGGCGATGTTCTGTGGGTGGTGTCGTGAACAACGCATTTAAATCAAATATTATGTAGTCGGAGAGGCCCTTACCTTTATCGCAGCCATCTCAGGGGCGTCGTGTGTGTCTGTGATCGGTCTACAAAGCACTAGTTTCTTTTGTACATATTACGAAATATACATGCAAGCATATGAAACGTGTTAGGCTACTATAAATGTTGTCGAAATGCTGGGAATAGTGTCGTATCTGAATTAAATATGTTTCGTTGTTGTGCGACGATGACAACCATCATCATATCCCTAGAACTGAATTTTTCGTTGATTGCCAGGCAAATTGAGAGCGTGCGCGATTTACATGTGGAGGAGCATGGCTTACATACTTATCGCTATGCCGCTGCGGGTGATTCAATTTTAAGACTTTAAAAACATTGAACTTTGTGCTGAATTTAATATTAACTTGTATTGTTTTGCATGGTGTAAACAGGCTGATAAGTGCACGGTTGCCACCTGATGCTCAACCGAAGCTAGCCAACACTGCTCATTTGTTGGAATGACCTCCCCTCTATGTCACACACCTTGCGTTTGTATTCCAACATGTTGGTGCTGCCACATTTCCGCGGATTCGAATGGCTACCACCAGCATTGTTTTAAAACCTCAACAAAACCTCATCGAAATTCTCTACTTTAACAAAACCTCAACAAAATTCTCTACCTTAACAAAACCTCAAGAAAAATCTCTACCTTAACAAAATCTCAACAAAAATCTCTACCTTAGCAAAACCTTAACATGATTTTGTAACGTCACACTTGCTGACGTCAGACGGTTGCCACCTGATGCTCAACCGAAGTTAGCCAACACTGCTCATTTGTTTGAATAACCTCCCTCTATCTCACACACAAAATTTTGAATCCTCTTTTTTGGAGGATTATATATCGCATATATACATATAAGTAGATCTTGGTGCGAGCAGTCGATGTGACTCGACTTTATTTCTCCGACTTTCAATCTATAATCATGTTTTTTGACCAAGAACTGCAACGTATTTTGCAAAAGTTGCTTATTTCCGACGGAGAACGCTCCAAGTACACTGAGGATGCTGTCGAAATACAAAATCAAGTGATTGAGAAACTCAAGTTGGCAGACCACAATTTTCGTGTGGATTTTGATGGCCTTAGCCTTGCAGGTAAATATTCTTTTCCTGTCAGGAAGCTGCTTGGATGGGGTTAAATTGAAGACTCCTGTTGAATTTGATTTGCACGTGAAGCTAGAGTTTCCATTCCCAATCACTCCGGAGAAATACGAGAACGTATTCGTATTCTTGTGTGCAAAAACTAACAAGCATCCTATCGTAAAATACAATTACATACATCTAAACAATCTTCAAGATTGGTTACGCAGTGCATTCAATAAGGTGTTCAAATCAGAGGTACGTCTTCGTAGCAGCACTAGAGAAGTGTATGAAGTATATGGCCGTATACTTTACGGCCGAAGGCTACGGATGTGCCCACACCACTGAAGCTAAAGGGAGGAATCGTACCATATCGTTCGATTTAAAGTTCACTTTCATATGGAAGCGCCAGAGGTTGCAACGTCACCATATGATGACCGGGTAAATAAGGATCGTGATGTCATGGAATATGCGGACATTGCTCCGTTCAGTGAACGTGTTCTTGGAGTACAAGTGTGCTGCAATGAATGGCAGCCAGGCCATGGACTACGTACTGCTGCTGAATGAACTGTGCTTTTCCTGCTTGACGGAGTGTCTTTAGAGCGTGTCTAGGTCATTATCGATCTCCGCTTCAGCGAAATCAATGTGCATCTTACTGCAGAAAATCAAATCATATAGGGAGAGCGCTAATAGAAAGCCTTCGGGTTAAATAGAGAGTTTCAACGGGTTTTTCCACAGTGAAGCCGCGACTTTTGATCACACTGTGATAGTCAAAAAAAGACAAGACCAAACTCGACGGTTTTCCCCTATTTCGGGTCCTACGAATCGAACTGCATCATTACTTTTTTGAGTTACAATCATGGTTTCATACAAAATTTTTTGTTCAAGTTTTTCATCAAAGTGGCCCATTGTAAGAGAAAGGCACATTTCCCTCACGTTTCGTCAATATTTTAATTTATCCTTTGATACCCTTACATTAAGTGACATCTTGTAATAGTAAGAAACTTAAGCAAAGACAACGTTTTGAGCAAACTAACCATTAGAAAAAAAAACTTAACAAAATTTGTATTTTTTAAAAAAGCTACTCTAACTATGTTTGTGTGCTGTTTTATTTTTTTTTGTATCATAAATTTGTACACAATATTTAAATTAAATTTAATAAGACTCATCTACCAATGTCCAACACAAATCAGCAAGCAACAAGTCAAACTTTTTGCCGCTGTACCAATGCTCAAGGTTAGCGGCGACTTGGTGAAATCTTTCTCCATGCTCATCGGATTCAGTCGAAACTTTCTGCTCAAAATGGTCCTTGTGATGGTGCAGAAAATGAATTTTTAAGGACATATTCACACAATGTTCTTTCCGCGAAGTCAAAGTCAAATAAACTACTGAAATCAATGCTTAAATTTTGACTCTTAGGCAAGCTAACATCAGATAAGATGTTATCAGCAGCATTAAACGGTTCTTTCAAACGGTATTTGTTATTTCTTATCAGTGCAGTGGTTAAAAGCTAGAGTAGCTGTTTTAAAAAATACAAATTTTGTTAAGTTTTTTTTTCTTTTGGTTAGTTTGCTCAAAACGTTGGGTAAAAGGGGTAAATTTAAATATTGACCAAACGTGAGGGAAAAACACTTACAAAAATGGGTTATATTTCAGTTTTTTCGACATATTGGCTATAAGGACACTCAAAACATTGATTTTGGGGTTTACAGTCTTCTAAGAACTTAAAGACGGAATTATTCTAAGAAGCTTTGCCAAAGAAAGTTTACCAAAAAAGTCAAAATTACAAAAGTTAGAGACCGAAGAAAAATGTGTCTTTCTCTTACAATGGGCCACTTTGATGAAAAACTTGAACAAAAAATTTTGTATGAAACCATGATTGTAACTCAAAAAAGTAATGATGCAGTTCGATTTGTAAAACCCGAAATAGGGGAAAACCGTCGCGTTTGGTCTTGTCTTTTTTTTTTTTTTAAACTATCACAGTGTTATCGGCACTGGGTGGTTTTCCAAAAATATGTCTACATTTTTTGCGATAAAAATATACCAAAATTTTAGTATTTTGTATCTTTGTATCTTTTCGTGCTCAACTTACGGCCACATTGTGGTGTTTAAATACCCACCGACCACTTTCCCTCCCCATCGCACTGTAAATAAATCGGAATATTTTCAACCAATTTTTAGCGAAAAAAATTGCGAGTAAACCATTTTGTTCTCTGTTAAATTGGGTCGCGCCAGTGACCTAGGCCGCAGGCGCCTAGTTCGATGCAATGTAAGACCAGGGGCAAAGCTGAGCTGGTAAAATCCGGATGTAAATAGTGCCCATGGCCTCCTAGTGCTGCTGGTGAAAATTTGCATAAAAAAGTGAGCTGCGAAAGCAGCAATTAAAATGCAAAAAATGTACGCGTTGTTGGCAACCTTGACATTCTGGATAATCACCTTGCGATCGCCGATTCAATCACAACAACTCCACATACCGCCGCCAGCGCCGTGCGACCGTAGTCGAAAAGTTTTCACCGAACCCTATGGAGAGATCAGCGATGGCCCATCCGGCTTCAACTATACCCAGGACTCGCATTGCGAATGGCTGATCAAGGCTAAAAATGATAGCCAGTTCATAACGTTGACATTCCACAGCATGGGCACCGAGTGTTCCTATGATTATATTTACGTTTACGATGGCGACTCCTTCAATTCCACCCTCCTGGGCAGCTTCAGTGGTCGGACGCAGCCCCAGCGACTGGTGGCCCGAAGTGGCAGTGTAAGTGATAACAGACTAAATGAGATGGCATACATATATCATTAAATATCTAATATTTCTCTCCTTTTAGATGTTGATTCTGATGTACAGCGATACAAACTATGTATTGGACGGATTTCGGGCTTCTTACTACATATCAAATTGTTTGAACAACTGCCACAATCATGGGAAGTGTATTGGCCATCAGTGCGTGTGCCATGGCGAATGGGTTGGCCCCGACTGTGAGGACGAAGCCTGTCCCCAGAAGTGTGGCGAGACTGAAGGCCGTGGCAAGTGCCAGAAGAGCATATGCCACTGCTCACCCGGCTACAGTGGTCGTCTGTGTGATCTCAGCGATGATCCACATGGCAACAGCTGGCGCTGGCTGGCCACCGACGCCGAAGGTATGACCCCGCGTGCAGCACATACCGCAGTCTACATTGAAGAGGAGGATGCTCTGTTTGTGTTTGGTGGCTATGATCTGAACAATGTGATAAGCACATTGGAGGTAAAGAAAATACAAGAAAAACTCTCTTAACTGTGAGACTAATTTGTTATTTGTTATGCTCTCAGATCTACCGCTTTAGCACTAGTCAGTGGGAGAATGAGTGGGGCATTGCCTTGCAGAGTCGGCGACACTTTTATCATCCGCAAAAGATCGACCACACCCTGCTCAAAGCTGTGCTCCAGCACAAGAACGAGGATGAGGCCAAGTTGTGGGGTCTTAATAGCGATGTTAGCTTCTTTCGGAACATTCTGTACACGCTGGCCGAATCGAATCTGCACCAGCGACGCACACGCTCCTCCCTACCGCTCACTATAGTCAATGCCAATTCCACCGACGAGGAACTGAACGAATATCTGGAGGATATCTTCGAAGACGTCATCGATCACAAGAAGCCTCACGGGCGCTATGGCCATGCAGCGGATCGTGTGCCGGGTGGTTTCGTCATCTTTGGTGGAAAACATGCCAATGGCAGCTTCTACAGCGATCTCTGGCAGTACAATAATACGGAAAGTGGCGGCAAGTGGAAACAAATGGCAATTAGGTCGAAGCTAAAACCCCCGGCGGTGGCCAGGCACACTCTGAACACGGCCCGAGATCACTTGTATCTGTTTGGTGGCAGCCTGGAGACCGGAGAGTTCTCCTCCAGTGTCTATCGCATTGCTCTGCCTCTATCGGAGGATTCCCAGTGGGAGCTGGTCAAGCCGAGAGGTGGCAAAACGTTGGATGTGCGACTGGCGGCTCACTCGACGGTGTACTACAGGGCCACACATTCGCTGATTGTTTTCGGTGGCATCATGACCAGCCTGGCACGCTTCTCCAAGCTCTCGGATCGCATCTTTGCCTTTCAATTGGATCAAATGCACTGGACGGAGATACTGTATCCACGTACGGCACTGCGAGACACGAATATACCCAGAGAGAGGGCTTTCCACACGGCCACCATATCGGGTAACTATATGATCGTCTTCGGGGGGTATACGCATAGGCACAACAAGGATGAAATCTGCTACGACAATCAGATGTACTGGTACCATTTGAGCTGCCACATTTGGATCAATCAGGTAGTCTCTGCCGATGACAGTCTATACCCCAAGGCCCAGGGTGTGTTTGCCCAGGCGGCGGCACTGCGTCGTAATCATACGCTGCTGATTGTGGGCGGGTATCATGGGAATGTGAATGCCGATCTGTTTGCCTACGAACTTCCGCAGGTTTTGAGAGTGGAGAATACGCTGTACAATCCGGAGGTCTCCTGCCGATTGCATCCCACCCACACGGCCTGTCTGTCGAATCCCGAGTGTGGCTGGTGCTCTGCAGACAGCAGCTGCTACGGGCGCACCATTGGCGCGAATTGTACTACGAATCTGCAGACAACGCGGTGTCCTGGTATATGCCCATCGCTGGGCGATTGCCACTCGTGTCTGGTGCATGGCAGCAAGTGGGGTAAACAGGGCTCGGGTGGCGGCAAGGCCTTCTCGGTCACAAGCAAACTGGGCCTAAATGAGTGCACTTGGTGCGTACAGAATGCCAAGTGCCATCATCGTGACGACAACTATGGCATCTGTGGCGAATCGACTGGCTGGTGGGGCGACCAAGGCACAGAGATACGCACGCCCACGCTCTGCACCATCAACGACCGTAGGCCCGGACTCACGTACATCAAATACCATTATCCCATCAATTTTACAATGCCCGATTATGTGGGCATTGTGAATGCCACCATGGTAGATTTCTCCTCGCCGCCATTCACGACCCATTTTGAGCAGAAACTTGAGGGTGAAATGCTCGCACGCCTCGTGGGATTCGTGCGACCCAAACAGCAGTGGAACAACTCGGCCATACAGGTGTGCAGCAGCTACTCCTCGTCGCTGCTGAGATTTGGCCTTGGACTGAATCTCGACGAGCTGGTGAATGTCACCGCCCATAACTCCAATCAATCGTACTGCAGCAATGTGCCGCTACCCACCACAGAGATGCCATTCCTCATTGACTTTCAGTCGCGCCGACGCATCGGTTTGAACAGCATCTACAATACGTATCAAAAGACGAAAATGGAACTGCAGCATCTGCATGGCGGACAACTGAATGCATTCACCTTTGAGTATCTGGAACCGTACTACTCGGGACACTGCACGAAGTACGAGAACTGCCTGCACTGCCTCACCGATGCCTCCTGTTCGTGGTGTCCCCTGACGTCCAAATGTCATTTGAGGTCCGTCAACGAGTCGGCTGTGTGCACAGAGCCCACGGATACCAGCCACTGGTCGTATCTGATAAGCAAACCCACGCAATGCTCCAATTGCACCAACTACGTGAGCTGCGAGGCCTGTGCATCGAGTGGCTTGTGCGAATGGTGGACAGAGGATGCACGTTGCGGCCGGATAGGCAAATCCAACAGCAGTGTGCGTGCCGTAGAGCAGTGCCCTAGATCCTGCCAGGAACGGCAGGGCTGTCAGGAGTGTCTGGGCGAGCGTGGACGCTGTGTGTGGTGTGAGGCCAGTGCCCAGTGCTTTAGTTTTGCGGTTTACACCAGCGAATATCAGTTTGGCATGTGTCGCGAGTGGATGGATCAGGTGGTGCCACGGCAACAGGAGAAAGCAGCCCCAACAACAGATGAACAGCAGCAGCAGCCACTCCCTGCCCTCCAGCAGCAGTGTAAATCCTGTGAACAGCATCGCAATTGCTCCGCCTGTCTGCGTACTCTTAGCTGTGGCTGGTGCTTCGATCGCGACAATCCCATCGAGGGCATCTGCATGCAGGGCGACTTCAGTTACAGTGCCGGAAACTGTTCGCTGGCCTTGAACAGCTCCTCCCATCATGATGCCGAATGGGCCTATGCCCAGTGCCCGGACGTAGACGAGTGCGGATTGGGACTGCACGATTGCCACAAGGAGGCCAAGTGCACCAACACCCAGGGCAGCTACAACTGTCACTGTAGGAGGGGATATGTAGGCGATGGTCGTTTCAGTTGTGTGCGCACCTGCTTTGAACTCTGCCAGAATGGTTTCTGTTCGGGGGCGCCCGACTACAGCTGCCGCTGTGACTTGGGTTGGACGGGCAGCGATTGTGGGTTGAGTTGTGGCTGCAACAATCATTCAACGTGTACCGAGAGAATTGGAAAGTGCGACCAATGCCAGGCCTGGACAGAGGGCGAACGCTGCGAGAGATGTCGCCAGGGGAGTCATGGCAATGCCACTGCCCTGCTGGGGTGTCATCCATGCGAGTGCAATGGCCATGGCAATCAGGATCTGGGCATCTGCAACGTGAGCAACGGCGAGTGCTACTGCAAGGACAACACGCAGGGCAACAAGTGTGATACCTGTGCCCACGGCTACTATGGCGACCCACGAGACGGCGGACAGTGCTACTACCAATGCGAATCCCGAGGAATACTCGCGAACATTGGCCGCAGTGCCATTGGCTCCTATCAGGCCTTTCGTTCGCCCTGGGGCACCAGTCTCGAGGTGAAGGAATGCTTGTGGATTCTGCAGCCCAAGACCCTGCAGGCGGAAAAGTCACTGCTGCAGCTAGAGTTCCAGTGGCAGAGCCTGGCCATGGACTGTGACGAGAATGCTGTGTATATCTACGACAGTCTGCCGGATCTCACGGGAGCCACACAACAGAACCAACTGTTGGCCGTGGTCTGTGCCCCCTACAGCTCGGCGCGTATCATTGAGGCCCGATCGAGCCATGTCACGGTGCACTACAAACAGGCCGGGGACCATCGTCACTTTGGCTTTAATGCTTTGTACTCCGTAAAGAACTGCGTGGCTGGGAGCTGCCTGCCGCCGCACATATGCGACTCACAGATGCGGTGTGTGTGCCCCGCGGGATATGTAGGCGCTCTCTGCGAGATCGAGGTGTGTCCGAGCAATTGCAATGCCAAGCGCGGACAGGGCTACTGCGACACGGAATACGGACGCTGCATTTGCAGCAATGTCAATTATGCTGGGGCAGATTGTTCCACGCTAGTGCAGCCGCATCATCTAGTGCTGACGGAGCTGTTCAACACGCAGCTTTTGAGCGAGAGCCAGGAGCATCTAAGGAAGACCATACCACGCTTTGGGCACTCGGTTAGCGCTGATCGGAGGGGTTCCCTGTGGATGTTTGGTGGTTACTCCCCGAATCATGGACCCCTTAATGATTTTCGACAATTCGACATCAAGAATGGCACTTGGCTGCAGGTCACCGTGGAGTCGTCTACCCCCGAGGACAGCATGCCGCTTGGCAGATACTTTCATGCCTCTGAGATCTATGTGAAGCGTCAGATCATCTATATCTATGGCGGTATTGGGGTCAATACGCGTCTGCTGGATGACTTTTGGATGTTTTCGATACAGAATCAACGCTGGAGTCAGATCAAAGTGGAGGTGGACGCAAAGGAGGGGGAAACGGCAGAGCCGCCGCCTCGTTTGGCCGGGCATACCCTCACTCATGTACGCTATCAAGAGCATGAATCACTGCTACTCGTCGGAGGCCTCACCCTGAACAAGTCGCGGCCCCTAGAGCTCTGGGAATACAGTTTGGACACAGGACGCTGGCAGAAGCTGGAGGCAATGGGAGCAAGAATGCCCGTGCTGTATGGACACAGTGCCGTGTATCATGCAGAGACCCAGAGTCTGTATCTATTTGGAGGCTATGCCTCGCAGCCGCAGAGCAATCTTTATGCGTTGGATCTGCAAAAGCTCAGCTGGACAGAGCTGCCTAGCTTCAAGGACCTGAATCCACCCGCTACGAACCTTCCCAGGGCTCGCTACTTCCATTCGGCAGTGAGCACCGAACACTACATGATTGTCTATGGAGGCAGGACCATCCCCTACAATGCCACAGATGTACTCATAGCCTATGTCTACTCGTGCAACCAGTGGGTGCGACTCACCGAGGATGTGGAGCTGATTGGTCGCGTGCCAGCCTCCAATTATGCCGAGGACATGGCCATTGATCCCGATACGGGTGTGATATTTGTGATTGGCGGCTGGGATGGTAGTGCTACGCACAGTCATGTCACGAGGATCGCTTTGCCCGACGACATCTGCCAGCTGTGGAGCAGCAGCAAGTATCTGTGCCGGCACTACATGGGCTGCAGCTATTGCACCGTTCAGAATACGTACAGCTTCAGCAGCCACTGCTTCAGCCAGGGCCGCACGCCCTGCGCCAATCACAATGGCACGCTGGTGGTCAACAATGGTGCCGCCTGCACGGATGACTGGATGGCCAGCAGGAACTGCTCAAGCTTTGGCAGCTGCAGCGCTTGCCTGGCCGCCTGGCCCACCCATCACGAGGTGACGCCCGTCTGTCAATGGTGCGATCAATGTGGCATCCAAGGGCGATGCGTTCCCGCTGGCGTTGATTGCTGGCGCAGTGCCTGGTGTGGCAATGACCAGAGTGTGGCTGTCCTAGGGCTGTGCCCTCTGCCCCAGTGCTATTGGCTCAACTGTGAGTCCTGCCTGCTGCAGCCGCAGTGCCAGTGGGCCCGGAACGAGCTCGGCAGCGTCGAGTGCATATCCAAGGAGCTGGTGGAGAAGAACCAATACCGCGTAATCGATCACTGTGCTCCGCCCTGCCACAGCCATGAGAACTGCAGCAGTTGTCTGACCAACACGGATCAGGATCAAAAGGACTGCAAATGGTCAACGATGCTGGGCCAGTGCCTATCTCCCAGCTCGCAGCCTCTGCTCTGTGCTGGCGGGGTCTGCGGTCTGGTACTGGAGTCTGCCGAACTGGATCGCTGCCCGGAGCCGTGTCATGTGTACCAGCAGTGCTCCAGCTGTCTGGAGCATGCCCACTGCGGTTGGTGTGCCCGTGAAGGTCTCAACGGCGATGGCATCTGCACAGAAGGTGCACTGGAGAGCAAACAGGAGCATCCGTCGGGCTCTACCTGCGATCTAATCTACTCGACATGGCGCAACGACTCCCATTTGACGCATGCGGATGTCGTATCCTGGCACTACATCGCCTGTCCGGCCGAGAACGAGTGCACCAACGGACACCACAACTGCCATGCCGTCTCGGAGCAGTGCATCGATCTAGACACCCCGCTGGGCTACAAGTGTGTTTGCGCGCAGGGATATCGCGAGGAACAGGGCACCTGCCTGCCCGTCTGCAGCCAGGGCTGTGTCCGCGGCAAGTGCATCAGTCCGGACGAGTGCCAGTGCGACTTTGGTTATGTGGGGGCCAACTGCAGCATCCAGTGCCTGTGCAACGGCCACTCCAACTGCGAGTCCAGCAGCCTGCTGGACATCTGCCTCAAGTGCCACAACAACACGATGGGGGAGCAGTGCGAAAAGTGCCAGCCGTTGTTTGTGGGCAATCCGCGCGAGGGCCATGCCTGCCAGCCCTGCCTGGAGTACTGCCACGGCCACAGCGATGTCTGTGTGGCCTACGACTCCGATCCGGCTGTCTTCAATATGTCACGCTCTGATCTTGATCGCATACTGCTCGAGGGCCCTGCTCACAATGCCACCTGTCTCCGTTGCGGCAATCACACGGCCGGCGATCGCTGTGACAGCTGCCTCACGGGCTACTTTCGGGGCAGCGAGGATCTGCACAAGGAGTGCCGTCCCTGTCAGTGCCATGGCCATGGCAGCATCTGCGACCCCGTCACTGGGGAGAAGTGCAATTGTGCGAATAACACAGAAAGCGACGCCACCTGCACAGCGGGCGGAGGTAAGAACTCGGCACAGCTGTGCTGGAGTGTGCAGTGCTCCAAGTGCCGGGACTCTTACGCGGGCAATCCCATCGATGGTCATCAGTGCTACAAACAGATCACAGTGGAGTCACGCATGTGTTTCGATGCCAAACCGATAGGTGAGTCCATCAGCCAATCTTTTTCTTATTTGATAATCATTCTTTCCCTCATTCCGCAGAGGAGTGCAAGTCAAAGCCTGCCGCCTTGAAGCCCGGCCAGACGGTGTTCTTTGTGATCCAGCCACGCTTTATGAATGTGGACATACGAATAATTATCGATGTGACCCAAGGTGAGTTGGATGTGTTTATGTCGCCGCAAGACGATTCTTTTATTGTGGAGACCAACGAGACGACTGGCTACCATGAGATATTCTTGGACAATCGCTACAATTGGGGGCCCAAGCAGCAGCGTGATCGTCCTTTGAATGTTGCCCTGCCCAGGCATGATAATGTGACCATTCAAAAGCTGTTTACGCCCGAACGACGTATCTATGCTGATAAGGATAGTGCCGGCGGAATGAGCATGAACAGCTACTATGTGCCACAGCTGCACGACTGCAAGAGCCATGGCGGTCACAATTTTATAGTGAAGGATCAGCATGCCAAGGACCTAAGCACACACGTCACCCTCAACCATTGCAACACGCTACTGCGGCTGTTTGGGCTGAGAAATCGACTGGTTCTCACTTTACCCCAGCATGCACACAACCTGAGTGCCACGCGATTCTTTATTGCACTGCGTGCAAATTCCGGACCAGAGCCCAGCTATGGATCTGTGGTCTTTCGCCAGGATCAGCTGCACATCGATCTGTTTGTGTTCTTCTCGGTGTTCTTCTCCTGCTTTTTCCTCTTCCTGGCTGTCTGTGTGATTGTCTGGAAGGTGAAGCAGACGGCGGACCTGAGACGGGCCAGACGACAGCATGTTGTGGAAATGTTGCACTTGGCCAAGCGCCCATTTGCGCAGATCTTCTTGGCATCCAACAGTTTGGACACGGAGAGTCCGCGTGCGTCTACCTCCACTCGGGCCATGCGCCAGCGAGCACGTCAAGCATTGTTGCTCCAGGAGCAGGCGTCCACGGGAGACCCTATACTGCCAAGGTACACGCGTCACCGCCATGCCAGGGACATCATGATGGTGGCCATCGAGCCCACGTCCGATAATCAGGCTGCTGTGGGAACGGTCTTCATTAGCCTGCCGGGACGATCCAGAGCTCCGTTGAGTATCGCTCTCGGCTCCACACTGATCACCTATTCGCGGCAATATCCACTCAATTCACGGCAATTTATGCGTGCCCAGAGGGCACACAATGTGGCCCACCACCCGGCCTAAGCTGCTGCACAATTTGGAATCTCTTCTGTTGGCATTAACAAAATAGGTGTGTAAACCTTGAACCTAGTAAAATATTTATGTGTGTGTGTGCAGAGCGACATATACTATCGATATAGCTTAGGAAAATACTTGTACATAACGTTTAGATAACGAAAATAATGACTAATCCTATGTACATACTAGTACGTATGTACGATATAGAACAGCAGTGGTCCGCGATCCTTGATACTAACGCTAGCACAAGACGCGGCACATTGATACTCGGACGCGATACGCTCAAGCGAATGACGCATAAGAGAATGGCCGAGAATTGCCAAAAAACCCACCGTGTCGTGTTTATGATTCTGCAGAATGTGGCTGGACTCGAGGCGCACAAGCGAATGCCAAAAAGAGAATTCCTGAGAATTGCAACTTGCATGTCGTTTGCATGACACGGAACAATAATTCTTTGTTGGACTGCTCCCAAACTCGGGGCAGGCCAAGTCGCGAAACACAGGGTTAGGGTAAAAGTTGCCACTGTCTCCGCCCCCGGCTTAACCGCGAGAAATGATGCGCAATCCAACGGACAGGTAAAAGATGGCTCTACCTACGCCCTACGAGGGAGGCGGAGGCCGGCCCACCCGCTGATATAGAAGATGCAAAATGCTGCTCACAAGTTGTGAAAAATGCACACAATAATCTAATATAAACTATAAAATATATACTATATCAATATTGAATGATAAACATACAGGAAAATGGATAAATATTAGATATAATATGATATAAGAATACTCTACAAAATTGGGTCTCGAATTTGTATTACAAAAAACTGAACTGGTAAATCGGTAAAAAAAAAGAAACAAAAAACTTTCACAGAACAAAAAAGAATTATTTCGACTGATTTTGAAAAAAAATGTATTCATTTGGTATTGTTTGAATTAAACATAATCTCTATATAAACCCAATTGGCTGAGAATTAGCTCATATATGTATGTATCTATATGTGTAATCGATACTATTTGTGAATTTAAACCAGTGTTAAGAATAAGAGCAAACATAAACGTAAAAGGAAAAGTGAAATGGAAACCAAGTGAACAACTCGCCAGCAATAGGAATTTGATATTGTACCTACATATATAATGTATATGTATATGCATAAGCATGTCAATTGATAGCAAGAAAGCCATACGAAAAAAGAAACAAAGAAATCATGATATACGTATTATATATATGTACTAATAGTATACTGAATGTGTCATAGCATTAGACGAACTACCGATGTGTTGTTAATGTCTAATCCAAGTGTTTCGTCATTTCTATGACCCTTAAGATATGTATGTGCGTGTCTGTCTATAATGGTTGCAATATGATTTATATTTCTATTCTCGCGTACCTAAGTATTTAAGTGTACTGTATTTTGTATAAAGTATTATAATATTTCCTTCTCTGTTGGTGGTTTAGCTAAGAAATTGCTCAATTAGTTCGTTAGTTCTCTCTCTATCTCTACGGAAATGCGCACTCGTCACGCACCTCTATGTACCTACTATTTTAAGAATAACCCAAAACTATATTTATGTACCCAAATACACACTTGTTATGTTTACACACACCAAACACGCTGAAGATATGCGAACAAAATATGGAATTATGAAAAGATAGATAAGTCTTTTGAGACGCACACATCACACAGCAGCAGACGAACAAATTTCAAAGTGAATCTATCCTAACGCGCTCTATACACTATGTAATCTCAGTAACAGTAACCAGAAGGTTGTAAGAAAGAAAAACACTCACTATATCACTTTAGTTAAGATGAAACCCACCCTATCTCCCTCCATTAGGTATCCTTTTTTTTGTTTTAGCAAAATTTTTTAGAACTGATGTACATTTAGAAATTATACTACAAAGCGTCCCATTCTGCAATATATGTGTATTTATATTATTAAGAATTATGTTTTTTAATCATTATTTTTGAATTGTGTTTGAAATAAAGAAGATACGTATGTATGATAAAAATATATATATTTAGTGT
The DNA here is from genome assembly GCA_035041765.1 of Drosophila algonquin. Classification (NCBI taxonomy): domain Eukaryota; kingdom Metazoa; phylum Arthropoda; class Insecta; order Diptera; family Drosophilidae; genus Drosophila; species Drosophila algonquin. Next base: position 945,796 of record JAWNKY010001391.1, on the reverse strand, counting down.
ATGTTTACAAATTATTCTGAGGTTTAGGTTTATCTATCCAAAATAGTGATATTTTTCTGTGTTGTTGTATTATGATACAGCCTATTTCGCGGATTGTGGGATCGTAGTGCTCATGGTTCTTGATAGCTGAGAGTGATGATGTGACGAAAGCCTCTCCTTTGCTGTTGGACAATGACAAACTTTTAATGTGACCATAGCTTCTGCGGTTAATGATTATGGATTTGTAAATGTGAACGCCACTTCCGCAATTGTTACATTATTGTTTACAACTGCTAATGTGGTTAAATACGTCTGTTTATAGCCAGTTTTCCATGCCGAAGTTATCTTTTTCACATAAAAACGTACAAGATGTACTGCGCTAAGTGAAGAGAAGATAGATGATAGGTTGACGTTGATAATCGACTTAGCTCGAGAATAAAATGAAAATCCGTCTGGGAGCTTTATTCGCTGAACCTCCGGAGGGTGGAGTGAAGCTTTTGGTGGAATATTTCTATGAAATCCTCTGGAAAGATAGCGTGTTTGACTGACATGTGGATCTTGTGGTAAGATTCTAAGATTCTAGAGGTTTGTCCAGTACTCTTATCAGGGTTAACGATTAACGCCAATTTAATAATGGTTTGAAAGTCATCGATTCGTGCGGAGTTTTGGAACTGGTGTAGCAAACCCATGCTTGCACATATTAAATCCCTCTGTTGTATATAAATACATGCAAACATAAGCGCGTATATAAACGCAGTGACATAAACAACTAAATATTGTTTTTGTAACACATTCCTTTTGCACTGGAAAATGATCTGCCACTTGAACGCCCAAACTGCCTCAACTCAGGCAGAACCCAAGCGCACTCATACTGTTGCTTTAGTTCTCTTTCAACAAGCCATTGTGTGCACATAATGCTGATCATGCATTTCCATTGACCCCGCACCCCAATACTAATGCAGTGGTACTCTCTTCGTAAGATCCATGTGAGGACTGTCACTCTACTCTCCGATAAACATAAAAACAATTGTTTCCAAGAGCCTAGGCAAAGAACTGAAAGCGCAGAACCCAACCGCACTCATTCTGTTGCTTTAGTTCTCTTTCAACAAGCCATTGTGTGCACATAATGCTGATCATGCATTTCCATAGACCCCGCACCCCAAAACTAATGCAGTGGTACTCTCTTCGTATGATCCAATTGAGGACTGTCTCTCTCCTCTCCGATAAACATAAAAACAATTGTATCCAAGAGCCTAGGCTAAGAACTGAAAGATATTCAAAAGGCATTCTCAATCAAGCAATCAACTTGGGCAGACGTTTGTCTTTTTGGATTTGGACATTAAATCGCGACGAGACGAGTATAAGTGAAAAATATTAGGCCGGTAATAAAAACCACACAAAATACAAAATAAAATAAAGTGAAGGAAAAAAATTGCGAGTGGCATATAGGCCGCTCCTTGCACCACCGATGTGAAGCCCCAAGAAGACATATCGATATAACCAGGCAGCAGCATAATATTAACATGAATACATAAGTGTGTTAAAATTGTACATTGAGCGATACTTGCGTTGCCCGATGAGAAGTTTGGCCCGTAAAGCCATACCCCAATAAGGTTGCATTAGGTTCCGAAAAATATATGAATTTAATTAACCAATCAATCAAAGGTGAAACAGAGTCCATAATTGAAAACCGAACCGACCAGTGTCATTTAGAAACTTGAAATTTTCGATCACATTGAAAACATAGGACGACTTTGCTAACAATAATAATCATTTCGATGTCTATAATGATCGTATACAAACTTAAAGAAAAGGTTTTGTAGTAACATTTAAATATAGAAATATAGAAATTAAATAAATAAAGTAAATACTCGAATTTACCCAGTCAAATATTGGAAAGAACAAACTATATCAGAACCACAAAATCAAATAGAACCAGTTAGAACAGATATAACAATGGCACAGACACATTTTGAGTTTCTTAACTTAGCCTCAAATCTTATACCAGATTTCGATGGTAAATACGAAAATCTTAGACGTTTTCTAGACTCATTACAATTAATAGACAAGATTAAGGGAGTAGATGAGGATTTAGCTGTCGCCCTAATTAAATTAAAACTGAGAGGACATGTTAGGTACCTAATAGAATCAGAAACCACTATATCAGACGTTATGCTCAAACTCAAAAATGCCATAAAAGGCGAGTCCGTAAAGGTACTAAACGAAAAAATAATGAACGTTCAGCAAAATAATAAAACTGCAAACGTGTATACTCAGGAAATCCTGCAATTGACTCAGGCCTTAGAAAGAGCCTACATTGAAGACGGATCTCCACTGGCAGTGGCCATAAAATTTTCAACCGATCAAGCTGTAGAAGCTATGATCAAGAATTGTTTCATCAATAAAGTAAAATGTATTATGCTAGTAGGACAGTTCAATAACATCGAAGAAGCCGTTTCCAAGTTTCAGATCAGTTGCCTAAAAGCAACTGGTAGTTCAGACACAGTACTATACTATAATCGGCAGAGAAAGAAATCATATAGAGGAAACCGTGATGGATTCCAAGGTGGTTACTGAGGTAGCTATCAAAGTAGCCTTAACCAAGGAAGTACATTCCTGAAAAAACAAATTTAGATTAGAAAAACTTTAAAAAAGAGCAAGATTAATGTTAGAAGCAAATAAACAAAGGCAAACAATTAGGTATGACAAAAACGGTTACAAAAAACAGCATAGTATTGATTAAATTTTTCTTATTAAATAATAATTTTATGTTTTTTTTATGGCCATACACAAATAGTTATCGGAAATAAATCGCTATCAGATAAACATAATAACTGTACCCTAGGCTAAAAATTAAAAAAGATTCAATAAACATCTCAATCAAGAAACTCAATCAACTTGAGCAGACATTTGTATTTATGTATTTGGACATTATAATGGACCAATCGGATATGTCGGTAATTTATGGAGATATTGGGGAGACGTGTAATCATGTGAATATATTGCGGGTGGTGCTGAGTACTCGTTCAGCGGGATTAAGTTGGAGGCGTCTATGGCCCGCTCTATCGCTTTGCCTCGGCCGTTAGATACTGTGGACCGCCCATAAGCAAGTCTTTATGGTGCTGATGTGATGGGCAGACGATTGAAGAGGCGAGGTGTTTATCTTTACAGTTAGCGCATTCTGTACGTTGAGGTAAAACAAGAAACAGACTAAAAGAAACTGACGGTAGATAACACTACTCGACAAAATTCGTTTATAAGAATTGTAGTGTATCACCTCTACGGATGAGCAGGTGGTGGGGGTATTCAGCACGAAAGGCACGTGATGGCTCCGTCCTCCAAAGTCGGTAAAGTAGGGAGGGGTGAAGAAAGGAATCGCGCCGATACGGTACTCACTGACATTAAAATACAATTATTGTTCACGTGCTACTAAACTCTATCCAGAACACATAGCACTACACAATGGCAGAAACAGACATAACAGAGACGGACAAGGTCATAGTGGCGCATATCTCCGCAGCTGGTGTTATGCTAGCGGTTCGCCCTCCCAACCGTGATCATCGGATCCACCTCCACGTTTCGATGATCCCTTCTACCACTAGGATTAGACAGACAAAAATTAGCACATTGCAAACATTATAAATTTATTGGACAACGAAAATTATTACCTGGTAGTAATAAATATTATAGATATTTTTCATTAACACTGCATTTTCGCTACCAACTCTTTCCGCACAATTGTAACAATGTAACGTAATAGGCAAATGCAAGGCGAACGAAGCAAGAATGCTCTGCCGACGCAGGCGCAAAAGAGACGAAAAGAAAAAAACCAAATTCGCTTGTACTTCGCACGATCGACAGAGCCGATCTATCACGATCGTGCGGGAAAGAAAGAAACAGAGAGAAAATAAAAGGGTTCGGCTTAGTGGGCGTCAACGCCATTCGTCATCGCTCACGGCTGGTACTGCAGTATACTGCCTTGCCATTGGTCACAATAATGACAACTTTTTGTAAAATGGCGAACCGGTATGCTTGCGCCAATGGGCTATGCAGCAGGCCACAGAGGTAAGAATCGCATCGTTTTCGCTATTCTCCATTGTGCCCTCGCTGTCTTCTTCTACAAGCAGGTGATTGTGATTATAGTTTATTATATTATTTATTTATTGTTTCTATTATTATTTATTTAATATGTTATTTTTTAAGGATTTTGAAACTCCGACAATTTAATTAATTGTTATATTCAACACGGTATATTTTAAATATAAGAACAAATATAGCCGAAGTTAAGGTAAAGTTAAAGGAGAGGGGGTAAGGCAAAAAGGGGGTACTTGGCATAAGCCGGATATAGAGCGGGGGAGAGAGCTGTTTTGTTTTGTTGTACCTCTTAAATCGCAGTTACTTGCCCACTTCGTTCCTCTCCAACGTAGAACGACTAGAATGGAGAGAGCGCTATCACGCTCTCAATGCACCTACGCTCATCCGCACCGATGCTAAATTCCCTCTCTCGTTCTAGCGCTTGCCTTTCCAGAGCGCGGGAGTAACGCTCGAGCTTGGCGGGAAAGGTTTTGGCGGTAAGCGGGTAGGGAATGAAGGAGAGAGGTGGGAGAGGCAATACGAAAATCTACCTCGGCTAAACTTCTGCCTGCATCGTGGCTGGTCTACTGCTCTTCCCTGCTTTACATTCCCCTCCCTTGAAAAGCAATTGTTTGCGCTGAAGGCGCTTACGCTAATCTAAGTTATCAATATCTACTGTTGCTGCTCTGCCGATGGCTGTGCAGCTGAGGCGCCTGTTCTGATGCTGGGGCCGCTCTGCTGAGGCGCCTGTTCTGATGCTGGGCTTACTCTGCTGCTGGGTCTACTCTGCTGAGGCGCCTGCGCTGTGGCTGGGGCTGCTCTGCCGAGGCGCCTACGCTGTTGCTGGGGCTGCTCTGCTGCTGGGTCCACTCTGCTGTTGGGGCGGTGCCGAAGCCGATGCTGGCTCTGTGCTGATGCTGCGCTATCCCGATGAGGCGCTAACGCTGATGCTGCGCTGCGCGGACGCTGAAGCTTCTCTCACGCTGGCGCGGTGTTGTTGTTGGTTAGCGCGGATTGATGCTGGACGGCGCGGATTGATGCTGGACGGCGCGGATTGATGCTGGACGGCGCGGACGCCGGGACTGCGCTTTAAGTAGCTGGGCTGTCGGACAGCGCTGCTATTGCGGTTTTTCGGTTTTGGCGGTTACTTTGTGGTCACCCTGGGCGCGTACTTTTCAATTCTATCTCTGCCTCTCGACTGACCTGCCTCCCTTCGTTTCCCAACTATATCCCAAAAAGGGATCACCTCCCGAACTACTTCCAGCCCCGAACCATTCGGTATATTCTACTCCTCTCCCGAGGCTCTTTCACTCAAACGGACAGCTGTAGTACCGCTTTCCCCCACATACTTTTAGGCCTTTTTGAGCCGACAAGCCACACTACAGAATCGATGGATAAACGGCTAGGCTACAACCGTTTGACCAAACTTTCATATGCCGAATTTCCATTTCACAGAATCTAGTGGAGTCGTATCTCCACTGGTAGATTACATTTCTTAATTCCGATAAATAATTGTGCAAACGAATAATTTTTATTGATTAAATAGTTACATATATGTGAAACTTTATAGCGTATATTAAGAAGGTAAGCGCAAGCCGTTGCTTCGCTTTTGTATTCCGTGTTTGTTATTATCATTAACGAATCGAATTTATTTAACTAGAACTGGTCGTAGGCAGGGAGGCGAGCAGATCTCCGATGAAACTTTCCGGCTGTTCGATCTCCGTAAGAAGTCCTACAAAGAACAATGGTTAAGAAAATGCCAAAAGTGCAGAAGCATCCATCGAAAAACTTACCTGCCACATCGCAAAACTCGCCAAATGAAGTGCACAGCAATAGCTCCTCAGTCAGGATGTGTAGGATGCCATCAGTTGACTTGAGCATACCCTCGTCATTTTTGCGTATGTAATCGAATAGGGTAACCGGCCAGGCCTCCTCCTTGGGCATGGTCACCAACTTGAACAGGATGTTGTATATCATATCGACCATGGCCCACATCATCAAGTAGGGCTTGTACACACTGTAATCCTTCACCTGGCGATCGGCCGGCGCGAGCAAAGCCTTGCACAGCACCGATGGTGAGATGTGCCGTGCCTGGGCCACGGCCAGCATTCGTTTCAGATGCGCCAACTTGTGCTTGTTCCACAGCTCGCGACTGTGCAGCGTCAAGGAAATGGTGGCCATGTACAAGGGTCCATCCACCTCAAAGCCACACTCGAGCCACTTTTCGCTGGGCGGGGCTGTCAGATAGGTTAGCAGCGTCTTGCTATCCCTGGCCGCCGAGCGCGAGGACAGCAGCATGTAGATCGAATAGAACAGGAGGTAGGGCACAAAGTGCATATTGGACTGGGGGCCACCGCCACCGGCATCATCGTGGAAGCTCCGCTCCCAGGCAAAACGCACCAGCAGCAGCTTTAGGTCGTGTATGCTGCTCGTGTAGGAGATGTCGCAACGCTGGGTGCTCTCCTGCATGTAGCTGCTGTGACGCGTCATTGAAGCGGAGAAGGCCGTCTCGAGCACGGAGGGACCCCAGAGCGGCAGCAGACCATTGCATCGGGTATTGGCATTCTGCAGACTAGCCCGCTCCCATTCATCGCGGCCGCGGGTCAAACGAATCGCTGAGGTGTGACAGTCCACATGGACCACATTGAAATGGGTCACCGTGGTGTAGCCAATGGTTTTGCGCGACTTTAGCTCGAATTCCTCCACATTGCAGCGCTTAGTGAACGTATAGATGCCTAGCACCTTTTCGGGCTGGCAGGCATAACCCTCGCGGCAGATGAAGCACGTCAGACCAGTCTCGTCGCGCAGTTTCTCAATCTTTTGCAGTATAGAGCCCTTGGCCGTCACCTGACCCTTTTCATTCGTTCGCATACCCAAGGCATCCAGCTGTTTTTCGCGAGTTGCCATGGCCAGACGTTTCTTTTCGGCGCGCGTAAAATCACGTACTTGCTGGACTCGGGCCGCGGTGGCTGCATCGGTTGACAAAGCCTCCAGGAGATTCTCCGCCAGACTGCCGACATGCTCATCGCTGGACACTTGCTCTAGACGATGGATAATCGGTATAATGTCCTTGCTGATGGCCACCTGAGTGGCCTCATGATGATTGGAGAGGCCCGTAAGGAAGCGCAGTATATACTTGAGACTGGGGCGCGAAATGAACTCCTTCAGCTCGTCAGAGTCGGTGCGCAGGAGTGTGGGCTTCACACATGGGGCATGCTCTGTGATGTAGGCCAACGAGCGCTCCACAATGCCCAGGCTGACAATGTAATCCTTGAGGGTGCCACCAATGCAATTGTGCTCAATCTGATTGGTCAGCACGCAGAAGAGCTCAAGCTTGAACTCCTCCTCGGGTGTGCGTTCATTGTCAAAGCGTTTGAAGTTGAGTGTGTCCTGAAAAAAATCGAGTGTAAGAAAGATGCCCCACAAAGATCTCACTCCCTGAAACCTACCTTGAAATGCTCACAAAGCAGGGCCATCTTCACTTCATTGCCATAGACCAGAGCGGCCAGCACACGAATGAGATGCCGCAGCACCGAAGGATTGTTGCGTACATTCGGACAATCCGTGCAGGAGATCAATGCCGACACATATTCGGGCCCCCCGAATGTCAAGGAGAACTGCAGGAACGAGTCGAGCGTATCACTGGCTGCCTTCGAGAGCAGCGTTTCCATAATCTCCAGCAGCTGTTCGGTGACTGCCGACTGTATGGAGTCATTCTCCGATTGCAGACACATCTGCAGCACCTTCAGCAAGGTATTAATTGCACCAATCTCAGGCTGGCATAGGACTTCCTGGCAGCGGCGCACTTTTACGCAGATCAGGAAGAGCTTGAGTAGAACCTGAATAAGCTCACGCTGACGAGAGATTCTTTGCAGACTGCCAATCCTGTCTAGCATCACACGTAGGCCATTACAATCGGCCAGGACATTGGCCATGCGGAATAGCTGCTCCGTGTCCACCGCCTCCTGACTCTTGTTGTTCAGCGTCTCAACAAACTCCTCGGTGGCATCGCCCAGCAGTCCGCGCATGCGATAGACAATCCGCATGGCATCGCGATCGCCGCCCTCGGCAAGCCACACCTTTTTGTACACATCCTTGACGGGCAGATCCAAACTAATGATCTTATTGTTCACCAGCAACTCCATGCCGTTGTCATCCTCCAGCAGGGCAATCAGTTCACAGTCCGTGCAGATCTTGTTCTTTACATCTCGCATCAGGGGGCCCAGCCCCATTTCGCCCGAGGGATACGGATTGCCCAGCATACGTCCCTGCAGGAAGTCCTCCTGCTGTGGATCCTTCTCCAGGTTCATGTAGAATTCGCTCTCGTCGTGCTCCTCCGGATGTATAATCGAATACAGACGCTCAAAGATAAACACAGGCGTCTTGATGTCGTTCATGCGCGTCTTGTCCACCGTATCAATGAGAATCTCCATAAAGGCACGCGTCTCTTCTTCAGTGCCGCTGGTCATCTCCTCCAGCATTTCGAGCAGCTTCTCCTGCGCCTCATCAATATGTCGGGTGCGCTGAACCACCAGACTTCTCAGAGCCAAATAGCTCTCGAGCACGGGGCCCAGCAGGCGGGTCTTGTAGGTCCTGCGTATGTTCGGGCACTCGAGGAAGAGCCACAACAGCTCCACATATCGGCGCAGGGCATAGCCGAGCGTCAGGTCCGAGGACAGCGAATGCTCCTCCATGCAATGGACTTTGGCTATTTCCGTAGCCAGCAGTGCCGAGATCTTCCACAGCACTCCCCTCAGCACCAGATACTGCAGCCAGGGCGACTCTGTGGCAATGCTGCGGTAGAGAGCCAAATACTCGGTGCTGGCCTCTCCCGCCTCCCCCACATGATATAGGAAGGACGTGAGCAAGTTGAGGGCCTGCTGTTTGCGTTCGTGCGTGCGTGCCAGTCCGCTGAGCAGCGTGCACGCCAGCTGCCGGCCAAAACGAGAGTTTTCGTTGAAAAGCAGCGGTTGAATCCACTCGGCATTGAATACCAGCGGCTTGGTCACTCGCTGCTTGTCCAGCACATTCGTACGCCAGCGTTTACCAAACTTCTCGCTCAGATATGCCGCCCTCACGGCTTCCTTGGTCTTTGGTGGTGTCTCAGTGCCCGTCGACTGCTGCTGCTTGCTGCTCTTTGACTTGGTGGCGCTGGCCGCTGCATCCGGTTGGTGGTGGCTGATGGGCATGCGACTGCTCCAGGCCATGTACTCGTGATTTTGATCCGAGTTAAGCCACGCCCGATAATCGATGGTGTTGCCCTCGGGCAGTTTAATGCTGCTCAAATCAATGGCAGTCGCTGGTTTGCCGCCGGTGCCGCTGCCAGAGATTGTGGGATTAATCAGACTCTGCAGAATACGCAGGCAGGGATGCAGCACAGAAGCCACCGGTCCACGGGGCAATCTAAAAGGTAAGGAAATGGTTCTAAGCTCTACGAATCGTTATGGTTTTTGTCTTCCACTCACTTGCAATTGCTGATGAACAGCTCAAAGATCACCTTCAGTTTGTATTCCCAGCAGAAATCATCTTGACCCAGAAGCACCTCCAGCAGCGTCATCTCCTGATGAACGGCTGCCTCCAGACTGATCAGGGGAATGGCCCCCATCAAAGCGCTCTTCACACGCGAAGTGACCAGCTGCAGCAAATGCATGCACGCCTCGGCATTGTCCTTGGTTAACACTACCAGGAGATTGCGCACCTCGTTCTGGATCTGCGGGGTGCCACGGCGCAGATTATGTTCTGCCAGCTCGCTGACCAGTCCCTGGCTATAGAGACCCATGCGACAGTCATAATTGTAGGCCATGGCCCGCAGCAGGGTAAGGCACTGCTCGGTGGAGGCCAAAGCGCAGCCATAACAGCGGTTCGTTGTGGGATTCTCGGCGCCCAACACCAGAGCCAGGTTGGTGGGGGGCAGATCCTGTTGTTGGCGATCGTAGGCCACCAGTTCGCTAAAGAGGATGGAATCAGTAACAATAGAATATAAGTTAACACTCCCCACCAGCGCTGGGTATCGGCAAGATTCCGAAACGGAAGACGGAACGGTAGAGCTGGCGACAAAGGGTGGAGCACATTGCTACCGCTAGCGATCGTTCACCGTCGGCATACAACGAGGCCGCTACCGAAGCAGTCGCCGAAATAGAGGCCGACGCCGAAATCGACTACGAGCGCGATTCGGGTAATTTTTTAGGGGAAGATCCCTGCTGCCATTTATATGGCGAAAAGTAGCAGGGGTCACTCGTAAATTTCTCATCGACACGGGTTCATCAAAGAACTACATCAAGCCATTCGAAGGGCTTCCCGGGTTACCCCTGTCGAAACACCTCTCCCCGTTTTCTCGATCAACGGTTCTAACAAGATCACAGACAAGTGTCCCTTGCAGAGCATGCAAATAACCGTCAACCGATTTTTCCAACGCAGTCTTCACGCAGACAAAACAGAACAAATTTGGTACACACGATCTCTCTCTGAGCGAAACACTTTTTTCGTTTCGCTTGTGTGTTTCGGTCCGACTGTTTGGCTCAACCGAAAAAACGTTTCGGTCTCTCAATAACCACAGATGGGGACACTTTTGAGAGATCGGTCACGCAAAACGGTCTTTGAAAGACCACTGCGCAAGAAGTGTCTTTAAAAAGGGTGGTTTCTTGCTGTGTGCGAGAAAGAGAAAAGAATATGCCTGAGCAAAGATGCTCTCGTTCAAGGTATATTTAACAAGGTAGAAGCACTCGGTCTCTCGCCCTCTTTTTTACTTTTCTTCTTCACTGAAATAAGAATACTGGCTCTCTCAGTGCGGCTACCTTGTTAAATATACCTTGCTCTCGTTCGCCGGTCACACAGACGCACGCATACATACAAAAAGACTTTTTTCCGAAAGTGCCCAATCAAAATAGTCCCTGAGGGAGCGAACCAAAGAGAACACAAAAAAAGTGTTTTGGTCTGAGAAGAACAGTTGTTGAGCAAAAACACTCCACGTTCGCAGTGTTCGTAGAAGATCGGTTTTTTTCGGACACTTCAAAATGGTTGACGGTTATTTGCGAGCTCTGGTCCCTTGTCATTTTTCGGCAAAATCACACCGTTTTCTCTTTTGAAAACCCTAACGACTTTCGACGGCATCATTGGCCTTGACCTACTAACGCAGGTGGGGGCTACATTGTCTCTAGAAAAAGGAACACTCACAGTCGGTAACACTACCGAAACAATCAGGTTCCACAAATGCACAGACGTCAACCATCCTAACGTTATTGACGTCGACGCACCTCCAGCCATAAAGGCAAACTTCATGCAGATGCTGATGAGGAGAAACAAGGCGTTCGCTGACCCTAACGAGTCACTGCCTTTTAATACTTCGGTCGTGGCCACCATTCGCACGGTGGACGACGAACCAATTTACTCCAAACTCTACCCCTATCCTATGGGTGTAGCCGATTTTGTCGAGTCCGAGGTTAAGAGCCTCTTAAAAGACAACATCATCCAAAAATCGAGATCGCCTTATAACAATCCTATATGGGTCGTCGAAAAAGGCACTGATGAAAAGGGCAATAAAAAGAAACGTCTCGTAATGGACTTTCGGAAGCTCAATCAGGAGACAGTGCCCGATAAATATCCCATGCCTAGCATCTCAATGATCCTGCCAAACCTGGGTACTGCCAAGTACTTCACAACTCTTGACCTGAAATCCGGTTACCACCAAATAACTTTGGCGGAACGCGACAGGGAAGAAGTTTTTTTCCGTAAATGGAGTATGAGTATGAGTATGGAGTATGGAAGTATGAGTTTTGCCGACTGCCCTTTGGGCTAAGAAATGCTGGTAGCATTTTCCAGAGGGCAATCGATGATGTTTTGCGCGAACAGATCGGTAAAACATGTTACGTGTATGTTGATGACTTAATTATATTTTCCAAGTCTCAGGACGACCACGTAAAACACGTCGACTAGGTACTGAAAAGCCTCTATGAAGCTAACATGAGAGTAGCTCAAGAGAAGTCGCAGTTCTTTAAGACGAGCGTAGAATACCTCGGCTTTATCGTAACTAGCGAAGGCACAAGGACTGACCCTGAGAAAGTGAAAGCTATCCAGGAGTTCGTCGAGCCAACGACGCTGTTCGGCCTAAGATCGTTCCTAGGCCTAGCAAGCTATTACAGATGCTTCGTGAAAGATGATTCGTATGGGCCATGGGGAAGCTGTGCCATTACATTTATGGCGTCAGGGACATAAACGTGTTCACTGACCACCAGCCACTCACATTCGCAGTATCTGAGGGAAACCCCAACGCGAAAATCAAACGTTGTAAGGCACGCATCGACGAGATCGGTGTCAAGCTCTTCTACAAACCCGGTAAAGAAAACTTTGTCGCAGACGCATTGTCAAGACAGAACATTTGTGCGCTAGAAAGTAGCGCATCGCGGTCAGATGCTGCGACAATTCATAGCGAAGTGTCAATGACCTACACGGTAGAGACGACAGATAAGCCTGTCAATTGCTTTAGGAAACAGATCATCCTAGAGCAGGCGCAGTTTCCACAAAAACAGATTTTTGTTCTCTTTGGAGAAATACGCCATATAATACACTTCCCTTACAAGAACGATTTCGTGGAGACCGTCAAGTCCATAGTAAACCCCCAGGTCGTAAAAGCGATCCATTGCGAGCTCCCAATCCTAGCCTGCGTACAGCATGAACTAGTAAAGTCCTTTCCGTCGACTACGTTCTGGCATTGCAAAAATCTTGTCGCCGACATTTTCGATGAGAGTGAGAGAAAAGAAATAGTCACCATTGAACACAATATATTGCGACAATGGACCATCGATGAGTTCAGAAACCATCAGATCACTCCTCCGAAACAACTTCGGAGTGCTCATTGTCAATGCTCCGCCCCTCCACAGTACCTCAAATGGACAAGTGGAGAGATTCCATAGCACTCTTGTAGAGATTGCAAGATGCCTCAAAATGGATAGGGGGATTACCGACACAGTCGAACTCTTCCTTCAAGCGACAGCGGAGTACAATAGATCAATGCACTCGGTCACCAACAGAAGACCCATTGACATTCTCCACGCTGTAGCGGCGGATACTAACAAGGAAATCCAAAACAGAGTGCAAAAGGCTCAGATTGTGCAAAACAATCGGGTCAATCAGGCACGACAAAACAGAAGTTCCGAAGAGTAGGCGAGAAGGTGTTAGTTAAGTCCAACAGACGCCTCGGGAATAAGGTGACCCCTTTATTTGTAGAGGAAACAATAGAGGCGGACTTGGGGACAACGGTCCTAATTAGAGGGAGGGAGGTCCATAAGGACAACCTTAGGTAACTACACCGATTAGGTTAAGAAACACACCTTGGTGGCGGTATTTTTTTAGTTTTTCTTTTTATCCACAGCATTGTCTGGGTACTTCATCTCCTTACAATAGTATCGGCACGCGTCACCGATTACTCCCACTCAAATTACATACCAATTACGGACGGATTTGTACTGGTTTGGGACGGTCTTGACTACGTCAAGCACAGGGCAACTTGACCGAATACGGTCGCCTTGCTGACGAGACTGCAAAAAATGACAGACCTTTTCCCAAGATCCCACATGTGACAGCTACTAGAGGCCGACAGCAACCACATTAGAGACATGTTGTCTGATATCGGTGTTCACCACCGACTGGCTAGGAGCCTAGACTTCCTAGGGACGGCCCTTAAGGTCGTGGCCGGGACGCCAGATGCGTCCGATTTAGAAAACATTAAGTTCACTGAAGCTCAGCTAGTGCAAGCAAGTAATAGACAAATTTTGATTAACACAAATGTTCAAAATCAGTTAAATTCCCTCACTGGCACCGTAAATAAGATCCTCAGTATAGGAAAATAAGAAATTATAAATTCAGAGCACCTTTATAAGACATTACTAGCCAGAAATAGAATTCTTATAACAGAGTTAGGAAACCTTATGCTCACGATCACCCTGGCAAAGGCCAATATAGTGAGCCCATCCATTTTAGACCATGCTGACATAGAATCTGTTCTCGCTGACCAATCACTCGCTGAACATCACAGGGCACCAGACGGTTCTAAGCCTGCCCTTCCTGCACCAGCTCAGCGAGGAGAACCTAAACTACATCAAAGAGGTCGAGCAGGCCACCAAGGGCCAGCTTAATCCAGCCCTTGCCTTCGGGCTCGGTATAGCTCTATGCGGGGCTATTGGAGGCATCGTATTCCTCAGGGCGCATCTTAGAAGGAGGCAAGACGAGAGCCGGATCAACGAGATAATCGAGAAGTGGCGAGCAACGAGGACGACCGCTCTTTGAGAAGGGGAGTAGTTAACACTCCCCACCAGCGCAGGGTATCGGCAAGATTCCGAAACGGAAGAATGCTGATGCCGCACTCAAGGGGTGGGGGCAGCGACTACATTGTCGCACGAGCTTCTGCCTAGGAGCCGTTGGCCTACACTCGAGTGGCCAGCGGATCATATTTCGCTAATTTATATAATACTGCATCTACTGCATGTATCGGACTCACCTGCGACAAGCCTTCACTTTCTGGACAATCTTGCTTAGTTCCTCGAAGCTGGCGCGTGATTCCACGCAGTATTTCTGGGCCAGCAGCTGAATGATCTTGTTCACCTGCGAAGTGCTATGCACACTGGCCATATTGTCCTCGACAAGACGATCATTGATCCGATGCTCGGCCACCTTTTGGATGAGCAGCTCGAGCAGCTGTTTGTTAGCCAACAGCTGGTGGTAGATGCGATCCGCACGCTCCAGTGAGGTGTGTATCATCGACACAGTCTTGACTCGATCCTCGGCCGATTCAATCGGATCCACGGCACAGCAGATGCGTGCGTACATGCTAAAATCGAACTTGGCATACTTGCAGAAGCCACATGAGTGACACAAGAACGGATCCTTTTCGTCATAGTTGATGGCCCGACACTTGTGGCACTGGAACACATTCTCCCCGCAGTTGCCGCAAACGCCCGGATAGGCTGGCACAGCGGCACTGCAGCGCGGACACTGCAGATTCTCGCTGGAGCCGCTCACAGTCTCAAAGAAGTCCGCAAATTCAATCATCAGATTGCAGGCCGTGATGGGCAAGGGGAAATCAATCTTTAGCTCTGTCTGTCCCGACTGCAGCGAAACGGAGCGTGCCTTGTGCCACAGTGCAGGACGATTCTTCAGCTCGACCACCGCCTGGACACTGCGATTGTTGTAGTACACATTGATCGTGCGCACCATCTTCGTGCGCTTCAGATCCGCAATCCGTACAATCAGCTTCGAGATGGTGTGGCACTGCACCAGCTTGTAGATCATCGTTGTGGTGGTATATTTCGAGTCGGACTTGACCGACGGCAGCTTGATGTTGGCCATCGGCACCTCCGGGTTGTTGCACACCAAACAGGGCTCCGATTCCAGATAGTAACCGTTCATCTGCAGTATCGACTCCAGGGTGGTGTAGATGGGGGCATTCGGGTGCTTGCACAGCAGCTCGTTCTGTGTCCGGAGCACTTCCACTGCCCGCGAGACGAACTCTGGCAAGCGTTCGGTTATGCTGCGTGTTGTCAGTGTGAGGTATCCCAATAGATCTACAAATTGTGCTGTCCTTCGGCCATAGGTGGGCACCAGGGGCCACAGGTTCCAGAAGATGGTCAACAGCTTCTCGCGCTGCCGCTCATTGGCATGCTCAAACAGGCCCGTCATGAAGGAGTGCGCCTGCCAGCGCAGCTGGCTAATATTATTCTCCAATAGGAAGATCCTGACGAAACGTATGATCAATGCATCGCAGGCATATCGAAATATCTGATGGACAAATGTCCCGCACTGTGCCGGATCGAATTTCGAATAGTAGGCATCGGTATCCTCGCTTTTCTCACGCTCGCTGCGCAGCTTCGACGAAGAAGACGTTGAAACGGCAGCTGGCGGTGGTTGCTGCTGCTGCTGCTTGTTGGCAGGCATATTGCAAACGGCTGCCTGCAGCAGCTGTATTATAATGGGAGACACGCCATCATCCAGCTGATAGCAAGCAATCTCCATCAGCATGGCCAAAGCATCCTCATGAACCACACAGAACTTTTGCCAATTGCCAGTGCGCATTTGGCTGATCTCCTGGCAGGTGCGCAGATGCTCTGTCAAATCCACCAAAGAGTCGTAGCTCAGCATTGGCGGATTGGCATTGTACGGGGCACCAGTCTAGGGGGAAAATAGAGAGTTTAGGTTAGGTTAGGTTATCCCGGACGGCCCTCGAAAATAGAGAGTTTAGTCATTGCCAAAAAGGATGGTTAAAAGGTGCTCTCCACTTACCTTGCTGCTTACAATGTTACACACTCTCTTGACCACACGGAAGTGCGCATCCAACGAGTGACCATCGCGATACATGCGGAACTTCTCTTTGCTGCCGCAAATGTACATCAGTAGCTTACGCACTTGCCTCCGCAGCAGTGTATTCAGATTGAGCATCATATACTCGCACAGGGTAAAGGTCATAGCCTCACAGAAGCTGCTGTCATAGTTGTCCGGATGGGCGCTGCTTAGCCGCAGAATCTGGTAGGGCAGCCGCACAATGATTTCCGTCAGCAATCCATCGTACGACTCAAAGATATCCGGATAGTTCTTCAAATAGTTCTGCGGTATCAGTATGGATATATCTGGTTTGGGACCGTGTTTAATCGGTTTTAGTAGCTGTACGCCCGGTCCCGAGGTGGCAGCCCCATTCGCGATTGGAGCTGCGGCTTGGCCTGCCGCATAGGGATCCCCTAGCACGGTTTTCCAGTGCACGAGAAGCGTATTGAGTGCCTCCAATGCATAGACAAAGGCCCCACTTTTGCTCAGAACATTCGCTGTGGTACTCGCCACAAATGAGCTGTTATCCTTGAACTGATGTGGCGGGGAGGTGGTGCCCGTTTGCTTTGATTTGGTCTTGCCCATCATCACACCAAAGAGCGCCAATAGAGCAAGGCGTACTTCATTACCCGGACATTTGGTCTCCATCTGCAAAAAAGTATACAAATAAGAATTTCTTTCCCCCTCCTCCCTGACTTTGATTCGTACCCTTGAGGCCGCACCACGTTTGCCTATTTCCACGTACTCCACTAAAGCCTGAAGCAGCTCTTGGAGCACCTGCTGATCCCTCTCGTTATTGCCATTGAGATCTGTGGTCAGCATGTGTATCACCTGAATGAGGGGTATGGCCTGCAGACCATTGCACAGATCGAATGTACCCAAATGCTGGATAATGCTCTCCAAAACAGCAATCCTGCAATCGGGGCAACGATTAAGAGATTGGGACACTTCTTGGGACATTTGCTCACCTTAAGTCGTGCAATTTCTGCAGCTTTTCATCTTCGTTGATCTCATTGTTGTCCTCGGTGCTGCTCATCGCGCTCAGGCCGCCTCCTGGGGCAGAGGCAATGCCACCAGAGCCACTGGGTCCTGGCTGCTGTTCCTCTCCCTGCTCTCCATCCTTGACGGAGCTGCAGCTCTGTCGCGGTGGCGTTGTATTCGGATGATCGCCAAAGTTACTGCTACGCGCCGATGTGCCGCCAATGCTCTCCACACCACTGCCACCGCTCTCGGAGCCCCCACTGCCAGCCGGCTCTGCGGGTGAGGTGCGCAGCGTGGAGCCATCGGTGGCCACATTGGAGCCCTCATCGTCGGAGCCTCCCGCAGAGACAGAGACCGACACACTGGCCGCTGCAGCATTGGCTGCCGCCTGTCTGATGCCCTGGATATTGGCCAATCCCTGCTGCAGTGACTGCAGGGCATTGGCATCGGCTCCGCCATGCTGCTGGAGACTCAGAGCAATGGCTATGTCCATGATGGCCTCGTCGTCGGCATCTTCGGGTAGACCCAGCAATCGGGGGAAGCCGCCGCCCATGAACGCCTCCAAATTAAGCAGCTGTTGGTTGGGCTGCTGTCCGGGGAGTCCGCCCTCCACTGCCTCCAGCAGCGCAGCCGCCGCATTGTCTTGATCCTGTCCTGCAGCTACGCCAGCCGCCTCTTCGATGATATCGTTGGCCGCTGATGCAGCCACCGCCTGCAAGGCCTGCATTTGAGGCGTGGGCGTGGAGCAGGCAGGCGGCGTAACGATGGCTATGGCCGCCACCTTACGACGCTTCATGCGTGGACTGAGTAGGAGGATCAGGGCCTCCTTGGCACTGTGGCTGATCACAGTGGCATCATGCTTGAGCAGATCAATAAAGTACTGGGTCATGCGGCCCACCTGGCCGGGATCGGCCAATGCAAAGCCATACATAATCTCCACCAGACAATGGACTATTGTCTCTGGCTGGCACAGGCCGCGTCGCACAATATTCGCTGGCTCATCCAGATCGGGGGTGATCTTGTGCAGCTCCAGGACAATTCTCATCAGATCGGGTACTAAATCGTAGCCGTTCTCTAGACAGATCTTGGCCAGCGACTGGGGACGGGAGTTGGCCACGCCGCGTACCAGCAATATCAGTCGATAGAAGGCCTCCGGATCGATTTCCTGCAGGGATGCAAGTTGTTGCAGCTTCGGTTGCATGGCCTGTAGTTCGCCGTGTACAAAATTAAGGATCACACCATCCTTGAAGCTATGATAGGCCGCACGACTGCCATAGAGGGTGGCCAGTACATAGCGGGCTTGGGTTTGAACGGGATTCGGTGTGGGCAGCAGCAGCAGTCCACTAGCTGTCTTCACGACCTTCGAGCGCAGTGGGGCAGCCACGGCACTGCCGCCGAGCAGATGCAGGGCACAATCGAGGACCTCCAGCAGATGGTTAACCATGCGATCTAGTTGGGTGATGCAATTGAAGCCCTCGCCAAAGTTGGCAGCTGCACTCTGTTGTGTGGCCGCCACAGTCGTCGGACCAGAGCTGGATGCCGGAACATCTTCGCTGTCGTCGGGCCAGCCCACGAGCTCCTTGGACTTGCCATAGACCTCGATGGAGTCGAGAAGTGTGACATTTTCGGGATCCTGTGACTTGGCAAACACCACCTTCAGCATTTTGTCCGATTGGAACATTTCCTCGCGCGTCAGGGGTATATCAAACCATCGCGCCTTTCTCATCGTTGTAGGTATGGTGCGTCCAAGGATCGTCACCGATACGGGTGCCCTTTGGATATCCTGGGTGCCCAGCATCACACGGAATCCCACCATTACCACATTTGGATCGTTGTTGATCACCTCCAGCGTGAATCCCGTGGGCTTTGTGCTGGCCACAAACATACCCGTGGAAAAGAGACGCGTCTTGAGCTTCTGTTTGTTGTAGATCTGCAAGAGATCGTTTCCCCCAAACTCCACATCCGCCAGCATGTTGCAATGCTCAAAGAAATCAATCGGGAAGATGGGCTGTCCTCCGACCGTCAGTTGCTTCTGGTGCTGTTGGCTGCTAGTCTTGCGATGGAGCAGCTTCCCGGCCGCTGCAGTGCTTCCTCCTTTGCCCTTGTTCTGTGGATTGTTGGTGGCATTCTTTGCCAGCAGCGTGGAGCTGTACAATTGATTGCCAAAAGGTTGCACCTGCGGCGATAGCCAGAAACTGGTGTGCTCTGGCTGCGCCGAAAAGATCCTTAGGCTGCCATCCTCGCACAGCAGCAGCAGCGTGGTTTTCTCGGTCCCCGCCACGCTGTGGCGTATGCCCACCACGTCCATTATCCTCGATTTGGCCGACTGTGCCTTGATCTCCTGCATGTATATGCGCTCGGGTGTGATCATCAATATCACTGGGTTATTGGACGTATGCATGCTGGCATAAATCAGTCCGGGATGCCCGGCCACCTCTGTCCAACCCACAAGCGATTGTAGCGGCACTTTCGAAGCCGATGACGATTTGCTGCCCGTCGTTGCCGCGGTGTTGTTGATGTCCAGGTGATAGATGCCCTTGACACCCTCGTTAACATTCGTCAGGGGCGAGCAGAAGCTCCTGCCACAGGTGTAGCTGTAGAAGAGCAGCTGCAGCGTGTGCGAGTAATAGATGGAGACACCGCCACCGCACACCTGTCCATTGATATCCTTGATATGCTGATGGCTCAACTCGAGCGTATTTGTCACATAAAAGTCTCCGTGCACGGCCAGACTCTGTTGGTCCAGCTGCTGCGTATAGATATAGCCAGAGCTGGTGAAACTGAGCATAAAATAGCTTCCGCTGCCATCCTGCTGATGGTACATAAAGGTGCAGTCCTTGATCTTGCCCACAGCCACCAGATAGTAGTACTTTGGACTGATTGTATCCACCGCCAGGTCATAGATCTTCACATAATCGGTGGTTACAATGGCCAGCAGGGTCTGTGAGCCGGGCAGCCACATGGCCTTCTTCAGGAAGTTGCCATTCTCCAATTGGGGAGTGATCACGATATGTTCATTGGTGCTGCCGCTGCTCGAAAAGGTCAGCACATGGCACTCCTTCAGCCCACACACGGCCAAACAATCTTCGTTGCAGGGATTGGCTGCCAGCGATAGCACAGTGCAGGCAATGGGCGCGGAACTGAGTTGCGTGAGGGTCAACTTCCTCTTGGAGGCATCGGCCTGCTTGAGCAACGCCGATAGCTGTAGAATGGTGACTTTTCCCTTCTCATGGGACACGGCCAACTGCTGGCGGCGTCCGTGCGGCGAGGATAGACAACAAAAGGCCACGCGACGTATCGTGCCGGAGGTCAACAAATGTTTGATGGTCTGCCCCTGATCTCCGGAGTAATTCATTCTCACATTCTCGAAGGCCCCCTCCTGAGAGCCCAGCGTGGCGAACATCAGTTGATCCGTGATCTGGAAGCTCTGCTCCAGCTGATGCAAACGCTCCAAGGCGGCGGTGGCACGCCTGTGGCAACCCACAATCGAATAGAGCGTGCAGTTCTCCCTAATCGATGGCAGGAGCACATCAAAGTACTCCAGTATGCATCGAACGACAAGCAGCCATTGTTCCTGATGCTGCAACGTTTCACGGTAGGGTTCCAGGAGTTTCCCCAACAGCTGGATCCTCTCGCTGCTGATGGAGTCTTTGCGGGCGGATGGTCCTTGTTGCTGCTGCTGTGTAGCTCCTGGTGCTGCTGTGTGGCTGCTTCTCTTCTTGCCCGCCAACAGACTCATGTGCGAGGGCAAATAGCTGCAGCTGCTGCTACCGCCAGGTCCCACCGAGTCGCGTACCTCTCCAGAGCCCAATCGGCGACTCAACGCCTGACACGAGCCATCCTCTTTGGCTCCGCAATCGCAGAAAAAGTTGCCGTATTTGGCATAGCTGACATCGTGCCCCTTGTGGCACACCCGAGCACACACCGAGCATACACCCACCGTATTGATCATGTTGCAGGTGTGACAGTGGTACCAGTGCTGGTTCATGAACTCCTTTTGGGTCTGCGAGAATGTGCACAGCTTGTTGTTCAGCGTATCCTCATCGGAGTCATCTAGCAGCGAGTCCTGCTCCTCCTCGGCCAGCTCATCGTACAGATCGTCGATGTCCGTTTGCAGTTCATCGTCCCACGGGGGCATATGCTGGCGACTGCCACGATAGCCAATGCTCTGCAACAGTTCGCTTAGGTACCGCAGCAGGGCGCTCACATTTTCCGCGTGCCTCAAGTGCTTGTCGGGGAGCTGCAGTTTGGCCAGCTCCAGCCACAGCAGCGTCGTATTGAACAGCGCCACGTGGCCGCGTGCTGGAGAGGCATCTGCCAGGGTGATCATTATCTGTAGGACATCCGCAAAGTCACAGCCATCGTGCGGTGGGCTTATCAAAGTCTGACCCAACTGTAGGAGGGCCTGAAAGAGGGGTGACGCTATCGGTCCTGCCTTGTTCTGATCGCGTACGAGGAATTTGATGATGGACAGCAGTAGTCCTCCATTGCGCTGGCTTTGGCGCTGTTCTCCGCCGTCGCTGTGATCGCAGGCCTGTGACGATTCCTCTGAGGGATTCGGCTGCGCTGCCTGCCACAGGCTCAAGATCTGTGAAGTGTTGGGTGCAGCTCCGGCTGTGGCCGCTGCTCCGCAATCATAATCTATGTCCATGGCATCCAGCTGATCGGAGATGCTCGGCATAGCCGACACTGTGGCCATATTTGTGGGTGTCTGGGCATTACTGCTGGAGCTGCTCGAAGGCTGCATGATGCTCGTGAGCAGTCTGCATGTCGGATCCATGTTCTCGGAGCTGCTGACATCGCTTGCCGTCACATTCGGGCCATAGATGATGTGGGCCAGCCACAGCTTCAATCGGGCCACATCCACTGTGGCCAGGTCGCTGAAACAATCCACCAAATCCTCATGCTGGAACTGGGAATCCGCTCGAGTCGATTGCTCAAACAAACGTTCGACAAACTGCAACATTTTGCGGGAGTAACTCAGGGGCAAAGTGGTGCCCGTAAAGGATAGCAGCAGAGTGGTCAAACTGCCCGTCTTCTGGTCATGGAAGAACTGCCGCATGGCCTGCACAGCTGTGGGCTTCTCCAGCATCTTGATGAATGTCTTTAGCACGGCAAACAGCATCGATTCATTGAACAAGGCTCTCTCCTGATCCAATGGGGTGCCTCCTGCCGCTGGCTGTCTCAATTCTGCGGCAAATTCGATCAGCATACGATAGCAGTAGCCAATCATGTGCTCGTACAGCAACAGTTTCTGCGCCTCCAGCGTCAGTCCACTCAAGATTTCCCTCAGACACTGTTCGCTTTGTCCCTGCAGATAGTCGGTGCGCATGTCCAGCATGGAGGCAATCAGCAGCGGCTTCAACTGAGCATCCATTTCGCAGCAATCGGAGGCGAAAGGCAGCAGCAGTTCCATCAAATGGAGTATCGTCTTCAGGCAATGCTTGAGCGTGTGCAGTGTGGAGTATGCCACACCGCCGGTGCCTCTGGTCAGCTCTGTAATGTGTGCATCGATCACATTTAGGGTGTATGGCTCTACGGGATGCTGTTTCCCATCGAAGGCCGAATCATTGACCATCAAACACTTGGGCCATTCGTTGGCTATCAATTGCTTATCCTCGTTCGGCAGCAGCTTAAGGAATGCCGCATGCAATTCCAGCATTATGGCCGGCTTATCGCTCACAATGGGCACTATCAAATTAAGGACATGCTCGGGTGTGGTGCTCGACAGCTGCTTGAGCATCTGCTCTCTCACAATCTCCGATAGGTAGCGATACGAGTCCATTAGCTTGATCAGCAGCTCGTTGATCATTTGATTGCGCTCAAGCGTTTCCGTGGATAAACCCTGATCATCCTCCTGCTTGGATTTCTCCTCATCGATGGATTCGTTGGAGGAATACACCTCGGGATGATCATGATCTGCGGCATTGCCGCCACCACTACTAGATGCCGTACTGGTGCACGATGTTGGCTCGCCAAAGCTGCTATCCTCGCAGTCCTTCCGGAGCAGCTTGAAACCCTCCTTATCCGCCCAGGCCACGGCCTGCATGTGGGCCACCAAAGCATCAAAGAGTATGAGTTCCGAGAGGCGTGGAATACCTATAAAAACAACACTACCTATAACACTAGTCGACACGAATTTTCCGCTGTCGCCAAAAATGACTTTTTCTGATAGATTTGGATGTTTAAAAATGTTTAAAGAATGTTTTTTTTTTCATGGAGTTTCATATGAAAGTTTGGTCAAACGGTTATAACTTAGCCGTTTATTTTTATACACGGTACTCGAAGAGTATAGGGGTATATTAGATTTGTGGTGATAACGGTTGTGTGTAACGCCTAGAAGGAAGTGTTTCCGACCCCATAAAGTATATAAATTCTTGATCAGCATCAATATCCGAGTCGATATAGCCATGTCTGTCTGTCCGTCCGTCTGTCTGTCCATCCGTCTGTCCATCCGTCTGTCCGTCTTCATTGGCGCCTATATCTCAGAGACTATTAAAGCTAGAGCAACCAAATTTTGTATCGAGTCTTCTGTGTTATCACACTAATCCAAGTGTATTTCAAAATTTCGCCCCGCCCCCTTCCACCACCACAAAGAACGAAAATCTGTGGCATACACAATTTTGAAGATGCGATAAAACTAAAAACGCAGAATCATAGATGATGACTATTTCTATTAGACTGTTGAATCTGAATCAGATCGGATTATTAATATAGCCACAATAAAGAAAACCATTTCGAAAGTCATCGTTCCCTCTCGCTCTCTCTCACACGCGACCCTGTCTGTTTTGCCTATTCGTCCAAATGAGCGCCTAGATCTCAGAGACTATAAGATCTAGAGCAACCAAACTTTCTATCCAAGCTCCTGTGATATTGTGATATCCATCCAGCACAAGTTTATTTCAAAATTTTGCCACGCCCGAAAATCTGACCAGGCGACAGGACGGAAAGCTCCAGGAAGTTGGCGAGAACGTCAATAAAATCAGGAAGACGGCAAAGGGCGATCTGCTGCTGGAGCTCAACGGTGCCGGAAAAAGCAACACTGGGAAGCTGAAAGAGGAAATCAGTGAGGCGCTGGGACTGCAGTCGGGCATCCGAACGGTAACAGAGGAGTTATACGTGGAGTTCAAGGACCTGGACGGCGATAGCGACAACACTGGATGCACCCAGCATGGACAGTAGCGCCATTAAGAGCCTGAGGCCATCCTTTGCTGGAACGCAAATGGCGGTTGTGTGCCTGCCCCCGGTGCTCGCTAGAGCCCTCCTGGGTATTGGCAAACTGAAAGTCGGCTGGACGATCTGTAGGATCTGGGAGCGGACAGCCCAGCGACGCTGCTACAGATGCCTGGAGTTCGGGCACTTAGCAATTACTTGCAGGAGCACGGTGGAGCGCACCGGATGCTGCCTCAGATGCGGGGAAAGCGGGCACAAAACGGCAACCTGCCGACCTACGCTGCTTCATCTGCGCAGCAAACAGGAGCATGGACACGAAGCACTATGCGGGTAGCAGGAGGTGCCTAGCAACCAAGGGTGGATCCAACCTACCGTCCCAAGGATGAAGACGCTACAGCTCAATCTCAACCACTGTTCTGCGGCCCAAGACCTCCTGTACCAAACTGTGAGAGAACTGGCAATAGACCTTGCCATCCTCAGCGAGCCATTCAGACCTAGCGAGTCCCCTGGCTTCATACTGGATGCCACCAAAAAGACTGCGCTATGGCTGTGCGGCGCCACACCTCTGCAGCTCGCCAATACAAAATCCGAGGTGGGTTTCGTACGCGCAAAAGTCGGCAGGGTCTGGGCTTACAGCGTTTATCTCGCCCCAAGCCTAACACTCTCCGAATACGCAGGAATATTGGACAACCTAGCGGCTGATGTTGGAGATCGTCACCCAGTGGTCATCGGAGGTGACTTCAACGCGTGGGCAGAGGAGTGGGGAAGTACAGCAACGAATGCGAGAGGAAGGGTCCTGCTTGAGACCATTGCACCTCTGGACATTGCGCTCCTCAACCAGGGCGTGCAACACACCTGCTCCAGAGCGGGAGCAGGGTCGATAGTCGACCTTACTTTCGTCAGTTGCTCACTCTTTAACACGTCGGACTGGTGTATCTCCAACGCCTACACTGCGAGTGACCACCTGGCTATCATCTTCAGCATATGCCAGCAACCAACAAGCGTCGATTCAACAGCCCCTAGGTGGAAATGCTATCGAGAGGATAGGTTTGACACGGTGCGGTTCACGGAGTTGATGACCAACCTCGATGCGGTATGAAGTGCGGAGTGCATGGCCAACCAAGTCATGGAGAGCCTCGACTCAGCATGCACCGCCACCATGCCCAGAGGAAGCATTTTGGACGCCACCACCAACCAGTGTTCTGGTGGAATGGGAGGATTGCCGAGCTACGCCGGGAGTGCAATCACGCACGACGCCAATATCAGCGCTCGCGGGGAAGTACGACCTTCTCGCAATGGCAGGCTACCTTTAGAGACAGCAGACGGGCTCAGCAAACGCCAGAGTTTCCTTTCGCTCTGAGACTCTGCGGAGCAGGACCCATGGGGAAGGGCATACAAGCTTGTGTCGAAGAAGCTTGGCGCTGAGAAACATGCCCCCCCATCGGACCCCGTCGTGGTCAGATCCATTCTGGAGGATCTTTTCCCGCGCATGGCGGATCACCTACAGGAGATCCCCCGCCAAGTCCAGCCACCCAACCAGGCCATCGAAGAGGTGACACTCGAAGAAGTCTCGGCTGCAGCCAGGGGCATTAGCCCAAACAGGGCACCTGGGCCGGACTCCATCCCAAATCGAGCCCTCAATCTCGCCCTTTCGCTGCGTCCGGAGGTGTTTGTTAAGCTCCTAAACCAGTGCCTTTACGAGGGAGTCTTTCCGGAGAGGTGGAAGACGCAGAAGCTGGTGCTTATTCCCAAGCCAGGCAGGCCGCCAGGGACAGCGTCGTCATACAGACCAATCTGCCTGATCGACACAGCCGGCAAACTGCTGGAGAAGGTGGTATGCTCTCGACTGGAAGGAACCATCGCTGAGGCTGGAGACCTATCTCCGCATCAATATGGGTTTCGCAAGGCCAGATCCACGACTGATGCCGTCGGTAGAGTGGTGGACATCGCCTCTAGGGCGATCGCCGGCACTCGGTGGAAGGGCGGAGGTAAAGAAGACGCCTAATGGTCACGTTGGACATCAGGAACGCTTTCAACACTGCGAGGTGGAGCTGCATCCTGAGGGCACTAGCGTGTTTCGGGACCCCCATGTACCTCCAGCGGATGGTACGAAGCTACTTCGAGCGAAGGCTGCTCCTGTACGACACGCAAGCTGGCACGGAGCAATACGAGGTATCGGGTGGAGTCCCGCAGGGGTCGGTGCTGGGCCCCCTGCTGTGGAACGTGATGTACGACGGCATATTGCGACTCAGCCTCCCTCACGGAGTGCACGTGGTGGGTTTTGCGGACCACATGGCCATCTTAGTGGTGGCCAAAGACCTGGCCGCGGTTGAAGCTACCTGCCACCAGACGATCGCGCGAATCCAGCAGTGGCTGGAGCTGGTAGGGCTCGAACTTGCTCCCCACAAGACCGAGGCGGTGCTGGTGTCCAGCAGGAAGAAAGTTGAGACGGCCAAAATCGCAGTGGCAGGCACCTCAGTGACGTTAAAGTGGGCGATAAAGTATCTCGGCGTCATGATAGACACGCGACTCTGCTTCCGAGAGCATTTGGCCTACATGAGCTCGAAAGCGGCTTCCACCAGCATTACGCACTATCGCGGATAATGCTGAACACCAGAGGACCCAAGCAATGGCGACGCCGTCTTCTGACGAGTGTGACGCGGTCGGTGATGCTTTATGCGGCGCCAATCTGGACAAAGGCCCTGCAAACAGCGAGCTACGCCCGGGGCCTGGCGGTCACTCACCGCCTCTCTTCTCTGCGCGTTATAAGTGCCTTCCGAACGGTCTCGGACGAGGCAGCCCACGTGATTGCGGGTATAGCCCCGTTGAATTACCTGGCGGAGGAGCGGTCTAAGTACTATCGGGAGTCGCATGGCAGAGGCATCGAAGCGACTGAAAAGAGGCAGTTGCGCATGGAGTGCAAGCAGCATAGCCTTAGGAGCTGGCAGAAAAGATGGGATACGTCCACCAAGGGGAGATGGACTCACGAGCTCATCCCATCCATCGAAGCGTGGGTACAGAGGAAGCACGGCGAGGTCAATTTCACCTGACCCAGCTCCTCAGCGGCCATGGGTGTTTCCGAAGCTACCTGCACCGCTTCGGGCACTTGGTGCAGACACGGGATTGTGGTGGATGCCGAGCACATAATGTTTGTGTGCGGCAGATTTGCGACGCAGCGGCAGCTTGAGTACCGGGTATAAAGTAGAGCTGCGGCCTTTGCCGCGGCTCACAACGTTCCCCCTCGTTATATTTTTATAAGCGATCCCTTAAACGACGCCTAATTAATGTGTCTATCTAAAACCAAAAATTGAGGCATTAAAATATTTTTTTTTACTTTTCCTGAGCTTTCAAAGACAAAATTTCGGGTGAAAAATGCCGAAAAAAATTATGAAATTTCAATTTGGAAGCTTAATGTCTTCCAGACGATAAGTTGCAGCTACAAAGTGTCTGAGTCGGATTTATAGCTGCATTTGTCAGCTTTTCTTAACTGCAAAGTTAAATACAACCAGAAGTAGGAAACTTAAGTTATGTGAAAAATAGAAGCACTACCTATGACAAAAAAAAACTTTAAAAATTCTTAAAAAACTACACCTGGAAAAAAAAACCATAATTCTTTAAAAATATTTAAATCTCCAAATCTATCAGAAAAAATCCTTTTTGGCCAAAAAAGTTGAATTTTGTCGAGTAGTGTAATCAACAACTCTTTGGAACGAAAAGTAAGTAATATTTGCTCCTCGCATAAAAAACGTTGTTATTGGATTCTATGGACCGACTCAGCTGCCCAAGACATTGCAGAAACAGACAAAGCCGAAGAGAAATTGAAAAATAATGATTCTTACCTTTGTTACTCATCTGCTGATTAAAGACCTCTACACCAAGGATCGTTTGCTTCAAATTATATCGTATATCGGCCGTGGTGTCCCCCACTTGAGTGTACAACGACTCCGCGTACTGGGTGTACATGCCCTGCTTTATCAGGCTATTAACAATCAAATAATGCGATGTGGCCAAGGGCAGGCGAGTGCTCCACACCAGTGAATGCAAATTGGGTGCCCGCTCAATGCGCAGCGCCTCCACGTGAGAGGTGGATGGGGGCAGGCCCAGCAGCAGT
Source organism: Drosophila algonquin (assembly GCA_035041765.1). Classification (NCBI taxonomy): domain Eukaryota; kingdom Metazoa; phylum Arthropoda; class Insecta; order Diptera; family Drosophilidae; genus Drosophila; species Drosophila algonquin. Next base: position 917,169 of record JAWNKY010001391.1, on the reverse strand, counting down.
TTCCAGGTGTTGGTGAAACAATACTGCATGGCACACAGATTGTGTATGCTGCTGCTCTCGCTGTTCTCCTTTTTGGCAAACGAGGACATGTCCGCTATGTTCAGGATATCCACGAGGGCATCCACCAGCAGCGGATACTTGAGTTTGTCCGGTGTGCAGAGTATAAAATTCCAGGCGAGGCCATCCAATTTGAATTCGCTCACCCAATAGGACTTTTCGGGTTCCTTTAGGACCAGACTATAAAACGTGGGACGTATATCTGAAGGAGAGACAATCGATTGATTCATTGAGAGATTGGTTAATGAGAGTGGCGGCACACAGGCCGCGACATTACTTACTCGATCCATATTCTCCTGAAGACTTGCGGAACTTCTCCTCAATATCCTGTCGGCAATACGAGTTCAGTTTGGTGCGACTGTTGATCAAATCGGAGACCTTCTGCGTCTCTGGCATGCTGCTCACGCTAAACAATATCCAGCGCACTTGATCCAACAGTTCGGGCGGTGCATGATACAGATGCTTCATGAGATACTCTAGGAACACGAGCAAACGCGACAGCAGCATCATTTGGCTATTCCTGACGGTACGCTCGGCACTGATGCCACGACACACTTCGGCACAGCGTATCACTCCGCCCGCAGTCAGTAGTAGGATCGATTTCTTTTGCATCAGATTGAGCGAGTGGAACAGAAAGAGCAGAAGCTGGGCATGCTCAATATTGATATCCTCGTAGTCCGAGTCAGCGGCAGAGGAAGAGGAGCAGACGCCTTCAACCAGCGTGTTGATCAGGCGATGCCACACCGACAGGCAGGCGGCCTCCTTCTCCTGAATGGGCTTCAGCAGCAGTATCTGCACAAGTACGGACAGTGTGCTGGGATAGACCTGCAGGGGCCATGTATTCGTATCCGTGGACCATGGAGAGATGGCCAAATGTTGCAACAGATTCGATTGCAGTTGCTCCGACAGCAGTCCCGTGGAAATCAGGTTGTGTATATATCGACCAGCAGCTCCCGAAAAACGTATCATCGATGCCTGCCACTTGGCAGAGGAGCCAGAAGATCCAGCTCCTGTGGCAGCAGCCCCAGCAACGGCCGTACTTGGTGGCGACTGTTGTTCGCTGTCGTTGCGCATCACATCACGATCGAAGTCCTTGATTATGTTGGCCATCAGCAGCATCTGCTGGTCGCTGACTCCCGCCTTCACATAGCGCTGCATGTAGGCATGACGGTTGGCCAGGAATTGATCTAGGAAGCAGAAGATGTCTGCCGACAGCTCCAGATACTCGTGTGGCTCGTCTAGTTTTGGTACCAAAGCGCTCTTCTGCTCTCCACTGCGCTCTTGCGACGAAGTATTGGCATTGTCGTCGTGCGTTTCCGGGGAGAGAGTTTCCTTGAACCAATGCCCCAGATAGCTCTCGCTGTCATCCTCCTCAGAGTTGTCCGAATAAGACATCGACTCGTTCAGGCAGGTCGTCGAGTCCGAATAGCTAATCGGATCGCATTCGGTGCGGTCTTTGGTTGAGGCACGCTTCAGGGTGCACGCCTTGCGGTAGGCCACGGTGGCCAGAAAAGTGAACAGCTGATGCAGCGTGGCCGTGTTTAGGACCCGCACAATCCTCTCCAGCGATGTGTAGTTCTGCAGGATATCAAATTGCGCTGGCTCTGGCAGCGTTTCGGGATCTGTGACACTGGTCTGTCCGCAGGCGGATTCAATCTTTAGATCCTCAATCAGTTCGGACAGCAGTTTAATGCTGTGATTGGCAATGGCCGCATTCAGTTCCCCAAAACCCTGTTGGACTTTGAATAGATTGACCCTGGCTATTGGGGTACTGGGCGCTGTATTGGGCTCTGTTTTCGAGGCAACTTTTGTGGCGGCTGCCGCTTTAGCTGCCGTCTCTGCCGAGGCACTGCCACTGGCACCCATTGCACCCTGGATTCCGCTGATGAGCAGCCAGCTGCCGTAGCACAAATGATTCTGATAGATATACATCCTGGCCGAGGATTTAAACATCTCCCCAATGCTCGAATAGATTTCCAGGGCTTTATTTACAATCCCGCTGGCCTGTTCTTCAAATTCGTCGTGATCTTTGCTGTTCTGGACACTGGACAAGCCACCGCCGCTGCCCTGGCTGGTGGATGCAGCAGCAGCAGCCGTCTGTTGTTGTTTCTGGGAGCTACTGGCCTGTCCCATGCTCAAGACACTAGTGGCTATCGAGGTAAGGACAGCATTGTACAGAGCCGAGATGCCGCACATGGAAAGCTTTTCAATGCGGCTCGGTGTCAGTGGTTGCATTACAATCAAAGCATAGGCCTGGCTCACAATCGAGAGGTCTGTGAGCATGTGATTCATCGATGATTTCACTGTGGTGGCCTCCGCCTGTGTGAGTGGCAGGTAGAGTGGTTTCCCAGCATTTATCGTCTCCATGTACTTCATGCGATAGCGACTGAGAATGGGCAGGCCCACGCAGATATCCAGTAGGGTATCGACTCCATTTGCCTCCTGGAACACCTCCACATTGGCTGCCAAAAGTTGCTCCTACCAAAACGAAGACCATTTAATTAGAAATTAATATAAAGAGAAGACATTTCATACAGTGCAATCGGTGATCTCTTCGCTGAGGGGCACCCAGGTCATCTTTCCCGGCTCCAGCGGTGCCAACAGCTGCTGCAGGATAACCGATGATAGGTCCGAGCGCGATCGTTTAATCTCCGATTTGGGTGAATCTTTATCGTTGCTGCTGCCAGCACCAGCCCCACCTGTGTTGCTGCCTCCAATTAACATCATACTCTTATTGGATGATTCCGGATGCTTGGAGCTCTTCACCACCCCAGCCACGGCACTGTAATCGAATTGGGCGACAGCCGAAGAGGCATTCTCCCTGCCCTCGCAGAGCATTTTGAGGGCGGCCAATAGCCATTTTGATTCATAGACCGTCACTTTGGGCAGACGGAAGAGTATGAAGCGAATGAGCACGGCCGTTGCATCGTGCAGCTGGCATATTTGTGTCTGGCAAACTGAAATAATAAACAAATTTTTAACATATGTTTATAAAGTAAGCTTAAGACCCTCTCTTGATACCCCTTAAAAACAGGCCGCAAACATTTCATGCCGTACATTATAGGCCAAGTTGTGTTTTGAATAGTAACAGACAGACCGGCAGAAGGACGCACTTTCCTTGAACGCGTTACAAACCTCTCCCCAAAAACAATACAATCTCTTCATTAATGGGTATAAGTAATACACACGTATGTATGCATGAGAGTGTACTGGTATGCGTGAGATACCCCAACGAATTGCATTTCTTTGCGAAATAATATGTGTCATACGGTTTTGTTGCTTTCTTTCTTTTGTTTGGTGAAAAATCATTAGAAAGAAGAAGCGCAGGAAACTTACTTGATTTGATTTGCATAAGTTTGTCGGCCGCCAGTGCGGCAAAGGCCGTGTAAAATGGCACGAAGCTGCCTTCATCGTCGAAAAATTCATGTTCGCTGCATCAAAGAGATAAATATTGGTTTACAACTGTTCAAATTGTTATAGTTTTTGCGGCGGCGGCCATATTTAATTTTGCAAGTCACTTTTTTTGCACTTGCAGCAGCAGTCTCATTTTCATTGCTGCGCCATACAGGCAGCAAGAAAAAAGTTCTTATGAGGCTTTAGACTGTTGAGTACTCACCATCGTGTTATGGCTTTTAGCAAGTTAACCACTTCGTTCTTGTTTAATGCACCAGTACGGCTTAACAACAAAGCCTTTAGTACGGCATTCCAATCCGTCCCGCCGCTGTGGGACGACATTTTTATCTCGTATTCAAAATATCTTTTGCTTTGCTCGTATTAGAAAATATGCGAAAAGTCTAGGCCAGTGTGACCGATAAAATGTATTATATACCATCTCATTTTGAAAATATACCGATAAGCAACGAGCATAGCCCACTTAAACCCCCTTTATTTAACCATGATAGCAACTTGAGTTAAACTACCGAAAATAATACTAATTATAATAGCAAAAAATCTTCTTGTAAATCCATCCTATCCTTCATTTTTACTTTAAAAAAAATCACGACATCTTTCACCAGAACTGCGCTAAAATTCTCCAAAATTTCATCATTTTCGTGGAGAGTATTTCTCTGTCCATGATTGGAAATGATTTTGATATTCGGTTGAATATTACTAGCTAAGACCCTCAGCATTTAAGATATAGTTTGATTCGATAGACAAATCAATTTTCTAGAAGATATGCCAATTTTAATAAGTGAGCATGAACTATTACGGTTGCCAACCGGTGGTTACTTTTTTCAACCGATGGTGGGTGATAGTATCGCACATAATATTGCACGAGTTCAAAAGAACACTTTTTTGACTACGAAAAATACAACACAAATATTCATTTTTCGCTAGTTCGGTTCGCGAACCAAATAATACCGCACCGGTATTTTTCAATTTTTATGCAATAGAGCAGCACTGTTTCACGTGTGCCGATTTTTGTTTATAAATTGAATTAAAGTTATTTCCAATGCAATTCCATTTCAAAATCGAAGACAAGGACATTGTGCCAGCGGCTGCCAGTCATGTGATCAATCCGCACAATGCTTTGCAGCCCCAGCAGCCCGCTGTTCTGGTGGAGCCGAAGGATGCCCAACATGAAATTAAGTTGCAGTCAGTCCCACTCCCAAAATTGCAATGCCAGACACAAAAATGCTGGATCACATCAAGTATATATTTAACCTTTGGATTCCTCTTTGACAGAAACATTGTGGCAACCTTCTCCGTAAACTGCGAGCTGGACCTCAAGACCATCAATTCGCGGACCCGCAACTCGGAATACTCGCCCAAGCGTTTCCGCGGCGTAATCATGCGCATGCACTCGCCCCGCTGCACGGCGCTTATCTTTCGGACGGGCAAAATCATCTGCACTGGGGCCCGCAACGAGATTGACGCCGACATTGGCTCCCGCAAGTTTGCACGCATTCTGCAGAAACTGGGATTCCCCGTCAAGTTTATGGAGTACAAGCTGCAGAATATTGTGGCCACGGTGGACCTGCGCTTCCCCATACGGCTGGAGAACCTCAATCAGGTGCACGGGCAGTTCAGTTCTTACGAGCCAGAAATGTTTCCCGGTCTGATCTACCGCATGGTCAAGCCACGCATTGTCCTGCTGATATTTGTCAATGGCAAAGTGGTATTTACGGGTGCAAAGTCGCGCAAGGATATCATGGATTGCCTGGATGCCATTTCACCTATATTGTTAAGCTTTCGTAAGACGTAGACGGATATCTGTGTATTATCGAGTGTATTTTTAAATAGTTTTTTTAAACGCCTTTTTAAGAACAATGCCATTACTTAGATGTGTAGCACAAAATCTTTCATAGGAAATTTATATTTATAGATATGTATATCGGGTCGTCAGTGTTTTGTTAGTTGTGAGTGAATTTGTTTTCAGAGAATTTCGACATTTTATGTGCGCCCGGTTACATTCCGGCTGTCCGTTATTCTTATTCTTGTTGGTCGGACCACGTTTATTGAGAGACTCACTCAGAGAGGATAATTACAACGACGCACAGTGGGGCCTTTGGGCATTTCAGCTTGCAAAACAAACTTCTGATCGAATAAAGATATTGTCACGAAATAAATCTCCGTTTTTCCCCTATCTGTCCAGGCAAGTTCCAGACAGTTCCTGACAAGTAACACTAACCATAAAATATATAGATGCGCAACTTCATACATTGAAATTGACCGCACCAACAGGGCAGGCATCAGCTACCCGGCTAGTCGTGTGTGTGTATGTGTGCACATGCATTCTCACGTACTTTGCGTATTTGCATGTGTGGATCAGCCACCGGGCGAGTCGTGAGAGTGTATGTGTGCTCATGCATTCTCATGTACTTTGCGTGTTTGCAAGTGTGTATGAGTGCACAACTGATATTTGCTCTTTCTCAACTGTGTTTTCATTTTTGAAGACGCTTGCCTTATAATAGCAGAATAATTTGGCTATAATATAGCAGAACACATTTTGTGTTGTGTGTTCTTCTTCAGCTTGTTGACGAATTGCAGCTTGGCAAATTACAAACGCTCTGTATGTGAGGCTGAGCTTTAACTGTATGTGTGCACATATTGTAGCTGCTTGTTCGCTTACTGCCTTGCCATTGGTCACAATAATGACACATTTTTGTAAAATGGCGAACCGGTATGCTTGCGCCAATGGGCTATGCAGCAGGCCACAGGTGTAAGAATCGCATGGTTTTTGCTATTCTCCAGTGTGCCCTCGCTGTCTTCTTCTATCTATCATCTTATATTATTATATATATATTATTAAAAATTTTCGTGGCTTATCTCCCCCTCCCCATACAGAGCACAAACCAAAACAACAACAACACACACAAATCCCTATTGCAAAAAGCCGCTTTCAGATTATTTCAGCAAGGGTGCGCTCTTAATTGTCTGCCCTGCATTACCTGCAATGAAGAGATGGATCAAATATACATACAGTGGCTCAAAGCCAAAACGATCCAGTGGCAAATAAAAAGTTAAATTGGCTGCCATAAAGTTATTACACATTATTTTTCAATAATTCCAATGACCGATGATAGGTATATACATTAGGTACCAAAACCAATATTTGACCCTTAAATGCTGGGTTTCCCCCACCTGTTAGGTCGGATTTTGCAAAACAGTAGCCCAATAAGAGGTACCAGCTTGTTTGGTGCAGTCTCTTTTTGGACACCTGCGAGTCATAAAACCCGGGTTTTTTGCAGAATGTTGCTTTTTTTTGGTATAAATAGGCTAATCCTTTCTAATGAGATTAGTCTTAATCTGGATCTGGAGTGTGACAAGCCAAAAACAACAATGGGTAAATGGACACCGATGGAGCAACGGAAACTTGTCTTGGAGCTTTTCAAAAACGGATTTTCGAAGCGCAAAATAGCTCCATGCAATATGCGAAGACATGCTGTTGGACGATCCGAACGGCCTGCTCCACTGGCTGACGCCCGTCATTATTGATATCTGCAAGAAGCCGGGCGAGTACCGGGATCCGAAGCTTCAGCAGGCAGCGACCCTCACATTGGCCCGCCTGATGTCCGTCTCGTCGCGGTTCTGCGAGTCGAACATGTCCTTCCTGATGAACATCCTGAATGTGACATCAAACATCAAGATCAAATGCAACACAGTGGTGGGCCTTTCCGATCTCACCTTCCGCTTCCCAAACATCATTGAGCCGTGGACGGGGCACTTTTACGCGCAGCTGCACGAGACGAACACGGAGCTGCGGCTGACGGCCATCAAGATGCTGTCGCATCTCATTCTGAACGAGATGATACGCGTGAAGGGCCAGATCTCGGACATGGCACTGTGCATTATTGACGACAACGAGGAGATTCAGAACATTACCAAGGAGTTCTTCAAGGAGATAGCCAACAAGTCTAACATCCTGTATAACGTGCTGCCCGACATCATCTCGCGTCTGGGCGACACCAATCTGCGTCTCGAGGAGAACAAGTACCGCATCATCATGTCCTACATTTTGGGTCTCATCCAGAAGGATCTTCAGATCGAGTCGCTGGTGGAGAAGCTCTGCCTGCGCTTCCCCGTGTGCCGTGTCGAGCGGCAGTGGCGCGACATCGCCTACTGTCTCAGCCTGCTGAGCTACAACGAGCGAGCGATCAACAAGTTGATGGACAACATGCAGCACTACCGCGACAAGGTGCAGAACGACGAGGTCTATGCGTCCTTCCGCCTGATCATCAGCAACACCAACAAGCTGGCCAAGCCCGAGCTGAAGGCCGTTTTATCCACAAACTACATTTTAGAAAATAAAATATGACATAAAAATATACAAATATGACATAAAAACATGACATTTTAACCATCATATATTCAATCATTGGGAAGACCCCCATTTCAAAAATCAACCGCCAATCTATATACTACTGCGGCATATTATTTGGTATTCAGCCAGCATAGTCGATATTGTGTCACTAACCATACAATATTAATTAATAAATAATAATAGAAACAATAAATAAATAATATATGAAACTATAATCACAATCAGCTGCTTGTAGAAGAAGACAGAGAGGGCAAAACGATGCGATTCTTACCCCTGTGGCCTGCTGCATAGCCCATTGGCGCAAGCATACAGGTTCGCCATTTTACAAAAATTTGTCATTATTGTGACCAATGGCAAGGCAGTAGGCGAACAAGCAGACCTTCAATATCAGCACACATACAGTTAAAGCTCAGCCTCACATACAGATCGTTTGCCTCTAGAGCGCTCTCTGTCTCTCTTTGGCGCTCTTTAGCAGTGAGGAACTCTGAGTGAGGAACTCACACCCCCAAACTTATTTGCTGAGTGTCGCTTATTGACGCGACGCACTAATACCCTATAGACTATAGGACCATACAATGGAATATATATTTGTGAATATATATACATATATCTGCTCAATATATTAGTATATTCTATATTAAACAAAGTTAGAATCTAAAGCATGTACAAAATAACAGTTATTCTGGTATAATAAGGCAACCGTCTTCAAAAAGCACCGACTCTAAAAATTCTAAAGTGAAGGGTGGCGCGAGCACAAAAATCAAAACAAAGTTGGGAGAGCGAAAATTTCAGTTGTGCGCTCATACACACTTGCAAACCCGCAAAGTACGCGAGAATGCATGAGCACATATACACTCTCACGACTCTGTCCGGAGCTGATCCACACATGCAAAGCCCACAACGTACGTAAGAATACATGAGCACGCATACACTCACTAACTCAATGTATGAAGTGTCGTGTCTATATATTGTATGGTTAGTGATGGGACTCTGCCGGCCTCTGCTCTAGAGCGCTTTCTGTCTCTCTTTGGCTCTCTTTCTCAGTGTTCGCCTACTGCCTTGCCATTGGTCACAATAATGACACATTAAAATGGCGAACCGGTATGCTTGCGCCAATGGGCTATGCAGCAGGCCACAGAGGTAAGAATCGCATGGTTTTCGCTATTCTCCAGTGTGCCTTCTTCTGTGCTGTCTTCTTCTACGTGAAGCTGATTGCGATGATAAATTATTATATTCTTTATTTATTGTTTCTATTATTATTTATTAAATATATGTTATTTTTTAAGGATATTGAAACTCCACAATTTAATTAATTGTTATATTCAACACGGTATATTTTAAATATGAGACCAAATATTTACGTATATTTTTATGGGACAGAGAATATTTTCTTTCCTTCTTTCAACTGGCTTGCCATTGGTCACAATAATGACATTCTCTGCACAAGAACACGCACATACTTGCATACACACTGTATGGTTAGCGGCCATACTGAAAAATGTTCGCTAGTTTCTACGATTCCGTATTCGACAGCTGGGATATTTGTCAATTACTTGGATTACTTTGTTCTGTTTTTTATTTTTTGGGGAAAATGTTGATTTATGATATGTTGATTTTTCTGATCTGAGTAGATCTAAGATGCCCACGGAATACATATCAACAGAAGGCACTCTTTGATGGCGCTATCTCTGCTGATGTTGGCTGTTATTCTTCCTTAATACAAGGGAGAGTTTGGTATTCCTATTTATACGACTAGTATTTGATTCCGTTCCAGGAAAGAGCCAATAATTACCAAAGAACCCAACACACACAAAAACTTGTATTACTTTCGTTTATTTTTCACATTTCTTTCAATACAAAGAAAACGCACAAAAATTATGTACTTCATGGAGAGATTCGATTCGATTCTTATTGGTAAAGGAGTCACGGGACGGAGGACTTTACACACGAACGTGCCTATAAACATATATATTCTCATTCCGTGTACATGGCTATGTTGTCAAGAGTACAAACTATTTGTGGATTTATTTGTGGAGGAAAGGGGAAAAGTACGTATAAAACTTATAGACTATGCAGATTCATAAGTTGCATAAATAAAATTGGACGGTTCCGGTTCCTTTAACGTGCGACTCCATTTCGCTTTTCGTTTACAATTAATTCGAAGAGTAAGGCGTTAGGATTATATATACTACATATATAAGATATACGATAGGTTTCAATTTCAATTCGATATGCATGCAAAAACACTGTTGTCACGTCGTACATTTTGCTAACACGATTTCTAAAATCTATTAAAGGCATTTTTGTGAAAGACACATACAAAATATTGAACGCTTTTCTCTCGCGACTCTCTCTCGCCTAAACGTTCTCCCAGCGGCACTTGGAGCCCGCTCTATGGGGGTAAGGCATAGATAATGGTAGATGGTTTCAAATATAACTTACAAAATACATTTTCGTTTCTTTAGGTGGCTATTAATATTAAATTTGTGGGATCGGAGACTCTGTGTTGTTTGCTTTTGCATAAAAGATTCTCTTTGTTCGGCGTTATAAATAAAATTACACAATTAATTCATGAATTAACTCTGTCTCGGGCTGTTTTGTACATTCATTCGATTTTACAGCGTGTGTGGGGTGGGGGGTGTCAAGTAAACAAATAAAGAATACTACAAATAAGACATAAAAACAAAAATGTTGACCAGCATTTTTGGGACGGAATGCAATTTCGTTTGGCAAAGAAAACAAAAAAACTATAAAAACAAAAAAAACAGCTAGTTTTCTTAGCAATGCATTTTGTGGGGAAGATTGTGGTATGGGGTTGGTTCTCTATGGTTTCCCTTTCTCTATGTGAACAAATGCAGCATATTCAGTACCAGATGCGTGCGACTTCTCAGCAGATAGACAAAAACGCTGAAGAACAGCAGCGACACGGACATGGAGGCACGCCAGCCCATGTTGTAGATGGAACAGTACGGGCACTGAGAGCTGCCGCATACCTCGCATATGTTTAGCAAATAGGTGGGCAAAGCATCGAAAATTGATTCATTGAAGCGCTCTAAAAGATGAATAAAATACATTATTATATTATGTTGGATGTCTTTTGGATATCTGGAAAAAAAGAGTACATACCCGGCGCATAGTAGTCGTAAACGCGCACAGGCAAATACCGCGACATATTGGCCACTGGATACCAGCGTTCGATGGTAAAGTTTACACAAATATCCTCCTGATCCAGCTGTGGGATTAATATAAAATTAAAGATTAGTTTCAATTCGCTGCTTGCAACATTTCTCGCACTTACAAAATCAAAATAGAAGATAATCTTTCGATCTAGATAGCGTGCACGTCTCAAATTCCGCACACGATTGCTGAGGACGTAGCTGTCCAGCTTTTGCTGCTGTATCCAATAGCCAGTGGGTATGGCCACATCCAATATGGCCATGCCCGAGCGTTCCGATTCTTCAGTGTTTATCCAGCTATAAAATAAAGAGGGAAGAAAGGCATAAATTACTATCCTCCTGCTCTGAGACCGTATGGGAAAACTACTTCTGGCAGGCCACATAGGAGATATGCGACTGATTCCTGCCATGGAAAATGGCCTTGGTGTGCAGCCCGAACGCTGGCACTGGTGGTTTCGTTTGGAACTTTTCTATATCCACATTATATTGGACATGCATCTGTAGAATGGCATAACCAGCGCCCTTGGCTTGTACTTTAATGGTGCCCCAGGCATCAGGTATCTACAGAGATGAAATCATTTATAAATTATTGAAAATCTATTAAAATCTTAAAGGCAGGCAGAACTTACCTCGATGCTCTGTAGACGCGCCAGATTGGTGTCATCGATGTGCAGCGTCTGTGTCTTGCCACCCGTCGAGGAGGCCTCTATTTCCACACTAAGCGAAGAGACTTCGCGTATCCTAGACCTGACCGTGTACTCCACCAGAGCCTTTAGGGCGGCACTTGTGTCTTGGGTGGACGCCCAGCCACCATCGTTTAAACGCTGAGAGTTTAACCAACGCACAATGGGATCCACAAAGAACTCGCGACGTGCCACATAAACCAGCAAAGCATATGCCGTTGTCTCTATGTTCAAAGAATCGTATTCATATGGCAGTCGGGGCAGGGAGAACCACTTCTGGTTCTCGAGTTTGCGCGGCGGCTGGGGTATCTCTTGATTACCCCAATACATAAATTCGCCTATGGTTCGGGCATGCTTCCGCAGGATGCCAAACACATGCTCGGCAATGGGAGAGTTGCACAACTGCAGAGCGTAGGCCGTGATGGCCACATCATACGGTTCGGGTGTCTCCTGCAGGAACTGCATATTTCGCTCAATCCAGGCCACAGCACGCTGCGTGGCCAGAGCCACACGAGAGCCCAGTGTGCCCGACAGATCCTTGACGGTGGCCAGAGTGATCAGCACATGCGATGTCAGTGTAATATTACGATTCCTCAAATGCGTATAGCTGGCAAAGTTGGTGCGATTCACTTTCCGATCTGGCGTCCAAGTAACCTCGTAGAAGGCACCCTCCGGCGTCTGATGCTGCAACAGCCAGCGCATATTCTTCTCAATGATGGTGGCATCGATCCAGATAAAGTTCTCCCACTCGTAGAAGCTGGCCTCCTGGAAGATGCGCATGCAGTAGCTCGTCAGCCACACGGACGAGTCCGAGTTGTTCCAGTCCGAACGGAAGAGCGAAAAGCTGCCATCCTGCCGCATAAAACTCAATTGCCGCTGATAGCCAATGTTCATGTGATAGAAGGCATTCTTCTCCAGAGTTTTGTTCCGCTGATTGATCAGACGCATGAACATCATCGTATACAGATTGGCGGCAAAGCTGAAGGCATTCTGTTCGGCCGATTCCATGGGCAGGTACAGCAGAGAGCTGGCATTCACGGGCATTGTGGGAAAGACGGGACCCACCACATCGCCCACCACGGAGATTCGGGCACGATTTGAACCGTAAACGAAGTACCGATCCACCTGGTAGGGTATCTCTGGCGTCTGCGTCACATTCACATGCAAATACTCGAGGACATAGGCGCGATTCGAGAGATCCAGCAGCAACGATTGATGGCGGTACTGTGGCAGGCCATCGGACTCGACATGCAGTTTCCTTGTAATGGTGTCCGTACCCAGTAGGGTGGCCACATGCAGTGTGACATCCACGTCGCCCAGTCGCTGTGGCACCACCGGCACATACACCACTGTGGTGCCTTGGGCATCCAAATAAATGAAGAACTGATGCTCTCCGCCGCTAATACGGGGATTATACGACCGCACAATGCCATCCTCTTCGACATGGACAAACTTGTAGTCCGGACTGCCATGCAGCACTACCGTAGCCTCGATGGGCGTGGTCATATAGTTGAAAACAGTCACACGCACGCCCACCTGTTCGCCCTGCCGGCAGGTCTCTGGCATTTCCACATTAATGAAGAACGGCTGTACGCCCACATATTCGAGGGCCTTGTTGAGCATCCCGAAACCCTTGGAGGGGCTCACACTGAACGCACTCACCATCCAGTAGGCCGGGCGATCGGGCACTTCCACATTGAAGATATACCGACCATGGGGTCCAATATTCACATCCCGCCACAGCCAAACGTTCTCGTAGTGGCGCAGCACGCGATTGAAACGATATTTGCGATAGTTCAGCAGCTCCGTGTCGTTCCGTACGTGGCAGCCAATTTCGTCCGTGCCATCGTCACAGTCGAACAGACCGTCGCATTGCTTCTCCAGCCGATAGCAGCGTCCGCTCAGGCACTCGCCATAGCCCTGGGTACGGTTGCACGTGTCCTGGCGACGTGGCACATAGCCATCGGTAAACACAATCAATCCACTGTACTCGAACGTCCGATTGGCATCAATGCCAAAGGAGGAGGCGGGGAAGTACACCAGCTCGTCGGGATTGCCCTCGTGCGAGTACCAAATGTGTTTGTACGTGCCATTCGTTTGCTCATCAAAGTTGGACATTTTCGTGATGATCTTCGCGTAGGTCAACTCATTGCCCGCCTGCATAGTATAGAAGGCGCTGTCAATGCCCGAGAGACCCACATACGAGCCGGGCTCTCCGAATATGGCCACCTCGACCTTCTCTCCAGTCCTGGCCTTGCGATTGTTGATGTACACCGTGAAGTTATTCCTGGAGATGCCATTCACAGGGAAGGTTAGAGAATCCGCCACCACCTGTCCCTGCTGTGTGATCTTCCACACCACCATCGTGGCCATGGGCGCCATTTCTGCACTCAGAACTACGGCAATTGTCTTGATGCCCTCTGTGATGGTCTCCCGATCGTTGACAATAATCACACCCTTGGACATGATCAGATAGTTGAACTCTTCCAGATAGAAATTTGTGCGTATGTGGAATATGATGTACTCGCCCACCACAGGGGCCTCTGTGCTGGTCGTGATCTTGATATGCTGATTCCTGGGCGAATAGTGGGACACCAACAGCAGCTCTGTCTGCACCCGATCTCCACGTGGATCGATAAACACCGCCTGCAGTCGCATATTCTGTATGCCATTCAAGAAGTCCCTACTCTGCGGACGATCGTCCAGATTCAAATCGTTGCGTATGTCCACTTTAACCTCCCAGACGCCATCGCTTTGCTGTGACATGGCCAGACGTTGGGCGGGCCAGTCCCGGCGACCGCCACTGCGACTCTCCACGAAGCCCGTGACCTCCATCAAGCCCTGGCGCAGGAGTAAAGGATCTATGGGCGAGCCATCATGATATTCCACTGCCAAATACGTGGTAAATGGCATGGCTGGCTTGAAGACCTGTGGCGACTCGCCTAGGAAGGCCACACGCAGACTCGAGTTGTAGATGCGCGCCACAGAGTAGCCGCTGATGATCTCATCGTAGAATTTCTCACCCACGGTGGCCGTTATAAGGATCTCCATTTGTGAGAGATTTGGCACGAGCAGCGCCAGCTCTCTTAGGGACCATTTGAAGTCAAAGGTTCCGTTAAAGTAACGCAGGAACGGCAGCACTTTACGATAGGTGCTCGTCCACGAATCGTAGGACTCTTGGTACTCGGGTTTCTTCACCCAAAATGGCCACTCCTCATCGAACTGATAGTGCCGCTCCACCACATATTGATTTCTGTACAGGATATCCTGTCCGAGATCGGCTCCATCCTGCGACAGCTGCGGCACGTTGTACTGCACCTGGGGATTCTGATTGACGTTGTTGTAGCGCCAGCGTTCGTTGTAGCGATTCGATTGCTCCAAGGGACTGCGACCCAGGCGGAACTTTTCGTTCAACACTTGATTGCTAAAGTAGCCGATCGGTCGGATGGTAGCTTTCAGCGTGAGATTGCCACGCACTGGCAGGCCACTCGTAAAATTGGCCATCACGCGGCCATAGATATGCGGATCGGTGGTAAAGAAATACGCGGGCATTGTCACATTTACCTCGAAGCGTGTCTGATAGTACTCCTCGACGGTAAAATGGCTCTCCTCCTGTTGGCCCTGGGCAATCACACGGATGGTCCACTCTCCAAATGCGGGCTGATCCGACAGCTTGTACTCCAGCGAAACAGAACCCAAATTGGATTGCCTGCAAAAGAACACAGAAAAAGAGATCAGAAACAAAACTTTTGGGTTGATTGGTGCCAGAAGCCTTACCGCGATAGCCAACGCTTTAGGATATGTCTATTCGGATCCAGCATATAGACATCCACGGGATTATCGAAACCCTTCAGTTCTGTGGTTATTGGGATGGTCCTGAAGCGTACAGTCTCTCCCTGCATATACAGGGGCTTGTCTGTCTGCACAAAGATCGTCATCGAACGCTGGGAAAAGTCCAGGCGTGTGTCGTTGAGGAAGGCCAGGCCACCAAACACATTCTGATAGAAGCCCTCGACTCTCAGTCGATAGTTTCCGGTGACACTGGTCGGCGGTATCCTCATGAGCAGGGTCTCGGGCACACCCTCCTTCACATCCTTGGAATCGCCGCTGATCTGTACCCCATCACAGGAGATACTCGCGTGCACTGTCACGGGATATTGGGCCTGCAATATCGACACGGACACCTGGTAGATCAGGCCTGGCCGAACCATGCGCGAGGCCACTATGAAATAGGTCGGTTCTCGGGAGTGCAGGGACTCCAGGAAGGTGGATTTCACATTGTACGAGGATTTGCCACGCGTCAGACTGGGCTCTTCGCCGTCCAGATATCCAGAGCCGCCACCCAGTCGCTTGTTGTAATCGTCTTGGCTTGTCAGATCGTTGTAGCTCCCCGCATCGCTTCGATAGGGGGGACTCGTGAGTGGCGGATTCACATTGTTGTTGATGCCATACTGATTGGGTGTCTGGGAGGATCCTGGAAATCCCGATCCCGGACTGTTGTAATCCGTGTTGACGCCCCACGGTGATTGCTGATTGCCGGGCAGTTGCGGTTGCGGCTGTGGTTTTTGCTGTTGTGGCTGCTGATTGTAGTAGGTATCGCTTTGAGCCGCCGCCAGGATGACTGCTGCCGCTAGCAGGAGCACAGCCTGCAGGTGCCACATCATCGAGTATTGCCTGCTTGGCTGCTTGGAGTAAAAGTCAGTGAATGAATTAGCGAACATTTAGTGGCACGATCAGTGCAGTGCGTTGCATCTTTCGAATACACTATAAATAGAGTCAGAGGCTGTGGCCTGTTTCTAGGATTGTTGTCGGTGTTCGGTTTACGGTTTACGGTTGGGTTGCTGCCTCTCTCGGTGGCATGCCTGATTTCCGCGTGCTGTGAGAACTTAGGGCATTGCATTAATGAGGGCGCCTACTGACGGATATTAATAGATTTCCCCCCACAGCAGCCACAGCCTCCACCGATACGTTCGTTCTGGCAGGAGCAATGAACGTGTGTTCTTTCCTACGGATATATGTACACACATAGATGGTGGATGATGGGTGTGGGGGTGTGTGGGGTGCTGGCACTATTAAAACTATGTCAAATTTTAAGTAAAATGTCATTCAAGTGGGCCTCGCAATTAGTCTTTTGAGGAATGGTCGTGTGTGTGCCAGAAACAGAGGGATTGCTGACAGCTTTTATTTTCTCTCCTCATCACACAGTCCGCATGTTCTTTAAATCCTCTCATAATTTATGTTTAGCCAGAAAAGATTAGGAAAATGCACAGAGAAACGTCTTCGAGAACATGCCCACATCCACATGTCAGAAGTTGTTTGTTCATATAAGAAATATAATTTATAATTCCCGCGGCCATTTTTATTTTGGAACGAGAAAAACAGTAACAGCAATTTCAAAATCGATAATTAGGGAAATATAGTTATCGATACAGTTTATGATCATGAAATTTGTGCTGCCTGGAGGTACATCACTAAATCACTAAAGATTTTGTATGGTTTTAATGGTTATAATCCACTGCACTTCAATTGAAGACTGTCTGAGACCAGTAATAAAAATCTTATGGGGAAAAGAATGAAGTGAGAGTGAGAGAGATATATATATGCTCTAAGCATAGAATTGTTATCGATCTGCTCTGGCAGCGCAGCAGCAGAGAAAAGATTAATTCATACTCTCTGAAATTGTAATTTGCGGTAAATGAAGCAACAGACCACCAACACTAACACACATTGATCGTTATGTTTGTGTTTGCCTACAATAACGGTATTAAGTGTAGTGTCATATGACCATTACTTAATTACTTATCGATAATATAATTAATATTGATATCGATAATTACGGTTATACGTATATTTATGGCGTGGAAAATGGCTGCTTAAAGTCATAAATTGTAGGGACCCCTGACCCTATCCTGTGGCTTATCGTAACGCAATCAGAAATGAAAACGGATACTCGCACATGCATCATTCGTGTCAGGACTTGGTGTCACCCTCCCTACATGCGCCATAGGTAAAAAGGCAACCATACAATGAAATAGAGACAATATACTGGTAACAATAAGGCACCGGCTGGCCCGGGCACACTTGACCCTCAGGCAAATAGAGAGAGAGAGAGAGAGGGAGAGGAGATGGAATAAGTACGAAGGGATCATTTCAAATGCAGTTGCCGGTAAGCGTACTGGAACGGGAACACACGCTACCTGACCAGACGCACACACACACATGCATGTGTTTTTGTGGTGCAGTGAAGCAGCAGAAGTTACTGGCCTATGGACTGGACTGAAATACCGGGACCAGGGGCAAGTGAAAACAAATATCTAAACGAGAAAACCCAACTCGTAATAATTTCAACGGCTGACTGAGAGGCCTGTAATCCACCCTTTGCTGCAGACGCGCTGCTACACACACACACAGGCAGCCAGCATGCTCTCATGGATACAAGAACTTGTATGAGTGTGTGCGCGTACAAGTAGATGTGTAAAGTGGCATTAATTAGCGGAGAGAAGACCCATTCAAAATGTAACGTGTAAGAGGGCAAAAGTGCAATTGAAATGGTCAAAGGACCCTAAAAGTGGCACAGGACCTCAAGCGGCAAGGAAATTTGAGTAGCGTAGCCCCAAAGAAGAGCAGACGCGCGAAATCCAATTGGGCAGCAGGTGGCCGCACTCAATTTTTTCCATAAATAACTGAGGCGGTGCAAGCATTTTGCAAACTTTCCAGGATTCATATTTTATTATTTTTTATTTTTATTTCAAAACAAACAATAGTCACAAATGTTATTGCGTCCCTATAAGACGTTTCTTCAAATTTTCGGTCAACGCCCATGTGCCAACACCAGCAGTAGCAGCAGCAGCAACAATAACAACGACAGGCATTCGACAACCAAACAAAAATTTGGGCGGGTCACTATTAGAATTTGTTCAAATACACAACGATAACTCACCTCTATACAGAAATCAATTGTTTCACGATAGGCGGCAAACCAAACTCATTATATTTAACAACAGAAGGGAACTCAAAACGAACTTTTAAACTTAAATATTTGAAAAACTTAAATGAACACAAAACCACAGATCCACACCCCGCAATGACTGATGGTAGAGATGGACAAACAGTGTATTTTTCGATAAACTAGACCCTCAAAAAAATATACCGATGAAAAAAAGTTATTTGCCATTTTTTGACAGGCTAACGGTCACTATGTATTTTTATACCCTATTTTCTTTGAATAATTTTAAAATGCTGTTTTCTAAATTGATTTGAAACCTAATTAATACAGTCGAACTTTTCTACTACGAACTTCCGTACAAAGAAGTTTTCTATATAACGAATCTTTTTCCAGAACACTGCAATTTCATTCAAATCTATTATTTCTTTTTACAAATTTTCTGTATAGTTCTTTATTTTTTGGTCCATTTCAGATTGGCTATATTGAAATTCGACTTTATACCACCGAATCGTGGTACATTCATCTAATTTCCATCTTATGCTCCAAATATACCGAGTAGTTTTATACCTTAAATGGTCACACCCCGCAATGACTAATGGTAGAGATGGACAAAATACAAAATATCGATGGTAGGCATCAGTGCTGCTAGAATTTCAGAGTCAATAAGAGCTAGATTCGAAAAATATTTTCAACAAATTGTCACACAAAAATGATATGGTCCTATTTTGGGGCTTTGGTTATTTATTTACTAATCATTAAAACTGTTCAAGAAATGCTAAAGGTTTTATTAACCAAAATCAAATTGGTTGATTTTTTAAAAACTTTTTACAACTGTCCACAATAGCATCGATAATGTCATATTATATTTGGCATACTTTTCTGCGAAGAGAGTGACAGCATGAGAGACGTTAAGAATTCAAATTTACATTGGGAGCTACATGGCAATGTAATGTAAAATGCAGGTACAACTGTAAACAACATTGTGAAAAAATTAAAATATTCGTTAACCATATTTGGTTTTGGACCAAAGGTAATTTTAGTTGATTTTTAAAGAAAACTCATTTCAATAAATGTTGGTTTCATAAATCTACCGCATTTATCTACATTATCTACATTTTAGACACAACAAAAAATGTCCTTTATGATGTTAGAGATGACAAGAGAAAAATATCGGTGTGTTTTGGATATTCGTGTATTTTTTTGAAAGACTTTTGGGTATTTCCGAGCTAACCCGGCATTGGTTACACCAGCGTATTAGTTGTATGTGTGTGTGTGTATTGTATGCGTGTGATGTAAGGTCATTCGCGTGAAAATATCAGCGAGGAAAAAATCGAATTTTTGTGTTTTGTGTGCTAGGTAATTTCCAAGAAGCGTGCAAAATCAAGAAGTTTAATCAAATGCCAATGCATCAGCGGTGGATGTGTCTATATTAACAAGCGGTGAACATGTGAAAAATTGTCAAGAAATCAAAGGTGCTTGGTTGCTCAACGCAAAAATTATGACGAAAAGCACCACAGTACTCTCGCACACTCACACACACACATGCATGTGCTTATAGGCATATACGCATACTCTTGCACGGCAAGAGGGAGCTTGGAGAGCTAGAACCGAACCTAGAGTTGTCAACGCTGTGCAAAGAATTTCGTCATTGAGAAGAAGAGTATGTAGGCATGTGTGTGTGTGTGTTTTGTGCGTGCCTCGTTACAGTGTGTGTGTGTGCGTGCTTGCGTGTGTGTGTTGGTAGTTTGTTCTCTTTGGTAGTAAAACACAAAAGAAAAATCATCTCGACGGAAAAATGTGAAAAAAAATGTACATAATTCCGTACCTCAAATATGCAGGCAGTGCCCACCTCCCTGCCAGTGCCCGCCCCAAATCAAATTGAGATGAAACACCGCGCTGCCGATTGAAAAACTATTACATAAATAGTGCAAAGTGTAAATGTTATTGAAGGCAAAAAAAGCGCCGCCGCGCACGCTGTCGTCATCGCCTGCTAAAAAAAAGAGAAATAAAGAAAACGAAGAAGAACGGCGAAGAGGAGGAAGAGCAGCCCCCGCTAAGTACCGCTAGCCAGCCAGGCAGCGAGCGGCCGAAAGAAAACGCGTTACTTATTTTTGCGAAAAATACCAATTGTTTGTCTTCCCGTATATGTATACATACGTACATAAATATATGTATAAGTGATGTTTGATGTACAAATCCATTACATATCGGATATCGATGAATTATTGACCATATACTCGTAATGTGGAAAATAAACTAATAATATTTGCCATGCTTGTGTCGAGTGGAGTGGGAGTGGGAGTGTGGTGGAGGCGAGTGGGATTGGAGTGAAAAGGAGCGGTGGAATAGTGCGGGCGGGTGGGTGGGTGCGCCTGTGTTAGTGACCTCGCGTACATGTGTCGCGTGCCTGCGATGGTGTTGGTGTGTGTGTGCGGTGGCAAGGAGTGTCATGCGTATATTTTGCTTCCCTCCTGCTGACCCACTGGCAAAGCCTATCGACAACCACAGAGCAGCAGCAGCAGCACCAGCGGCGGCGGCAGAGACAGAGGCTCCTTTTGCTCCAGCGAGTTTTATCTTGTTTTCCCCCATTTTAATCATATGCGGGCGCAGAGGAGAGACAATCACGTCATCCAGCCTGCGCCATGACACACCAACATCAACATCAATACAGTGAATAATGACAGCTAAAGAACGGCTTTGAACTGGTTTCGCCTACTAAAAAGCCATTTAAGAAGTGATATTTTCTATGGAAAATTACATTGCATACCTCTAGGTTTCAGCAAATAAAATCATGATTATCAATGGTTCACGAAAGCCTGAACTTACTGTACTCAACATCAATGACAATACACTCACACACACACACACACACGTGTGCACTATAAAGTCATTTGAATGAACTTTTATTGGCCCAGTGCCGCAGCGGCAGGGAGTCGCCTAAGGGGCAATGGGAATGGTATAGGATGGGATGGGATGGGGTTTGGACGCCCCCAGCTCTGGAGATTTCGAACACCACACGAGCTATACTAAGCCTTTTAATTAAACCAATTAAATAAGTTTAATTCATTTAAATTCTCACTTATTAATATTTGCTCGACAGACCGCCCGCCTGCTCCCTCCCACGTTCTGTCTGTCAGGCCCAGGCAGAGCATCGTCGGCAGAACACACTCTTTGCGCGCGTGTGTGTGTGTGTGAGTGTGAGTAAGAGAGCAAATAAACTGAGTCATGGCTGACGATGACGTTATGCTGCTTAGCTGCGGTTAGAAGCAATTTGTCCCCAAAGTGTTTATGCTCAAAGTTTGCCAATAAAGAACGGCGAAAGAAAAGAAACTTTCCTAGAAATGTGCTCAACACACATACAAAGGCACACAATTCCATTCGATTGACCTCGAAGCAGCTGGAAAGCAAATCGATAGTATTGTTCGATCGATAACATGTCCGCTACCTCTGCGCTCTGCGCTCTCTCTCTCTCCACTCTCTTTCTGCATTATGGCAAAACAGCTGATTGCGCTGCCGCACATTTTTATATTTGTCTCGCAAAATTTGTAAAAATAAATATAGTTGACGACGACGTTGTGTGTATTCGGGCTGTTCGCCTTTTGTTCCGCCTGGCGGTACCAAATTAGTCAAGTTCCCTGCTCAAAAAGCAAACATGTACAAACCGAACAGAACCGCTTGAAACTGCTTGCAGATCGAAGCAGTGGTCAGCTTTTTGGACTGCGACGGGGATTGGTCGCATAGTTGGGTGACACAGTTATCATTTGTATAAAGTACTGCATTGGAGGCATGGGCATTATCTTAATGTGATATGATTCTCTTGTCACATTACGGAAACACTGGCCTGCTGCTGTGGCCCTGCACGTCGTCTCGGGGCAAACAAAAAGCAAAAGCAGTTCAGCTGATTGTTTGTCCACCCGCTCTGCTGTAGTTTTCAGCCGCAATACGAAACTCTGGGATAGATAACTGTGATCCAAGTTAGGCGGCCGCTGGTCGTTATCAGTCACCGCAGACGTCATGCGGCGGAACAGAAAAATCTAACTGGGAAATGTTATAACACAGATCCATCGAATTGCTTGTACGATGTTTACTGGAATATTTCATTGATAAAGTACATAGGGGAGATGGAGTAATGTTCAAATGAATGAATACATTTCTACTCATATTTATCGACCGTTTCTCAAAGCTTAGCCCTGCAAAATCCGTGAAATAAATGCCGTGAATATTCTAACACGCCAGAGGGAATTCCAGTTGAAGTTATTCCAAGCAATCGCCCCCGTCTATTGTTATGTGCTAGTATTTGTGTACACGAATTGTGGATCACCTTTGTGTAATGCAGGAGAAGAGCAGGGAATTACTGTTATTTGACTCGGTTTCGCCATTTTGTGTAACAATCCCTAATCGGGCCTGGTCAAGATAACGGGCCGCCCCAACTATTAAGATAAGGCACTCAAGTACAATCCACTTACTCACTCGGACACACACACAGACACACACACGCAGAGAGAAATCGCTGTCGCAGCGCCCGTGTTTGGTCAGCAGCAGCAGCAGCAGCGCTAGGAGGAGGCTACTCTCTCATGCCTGGTCATGTGCGGCATTCATTCCGTTGCTCCAATCCGTTGCGTTCGCTCGCTCGTTTCGTGCCGTTCCGTTCCGTTCGTTCGCTCGTTCGTTCGTTCATCTCTGTTCCACCGTGTGTCCGCTTTTTGCCGCTCTGGCCATAGTTTTGGGCCATTTTTATAGTGTAACTGTTTATAATAGTATGTAAATACCACACGACAATAAAATAATGTTCCTTAATACCAAACAAAAGAGTCATTAAAAAAACCTAAGGAAATTGAACAAGAGATTGCAGGGAAAAAAAGAAGAATCTTGGCAAAAAAAAAGAAAAATAAATTGTTACTAAATATGTCAAAATAAGAGTACTTAAATACAAAAAAAAAACGCACAATATTCCTTCTAAAAAAACACCTCACTATAAATAATACAGAAAACCAGACAGACATTTTCTCTAAATACCAAAGATTGCTTCTAAATACAAAAAAAAAGTGTTTCTAAAAAAAAAACCAAAGATTGTTGCGCTCCTGGTGTAAAAATCATAATTATTTCGGCTCTCTCGCTCTCACTCTCCCCGTCGCTCTTTCTCCTCTCTGCTGGCTGTTACGTTTTTGTGTCTAGCCAGAAAATAGTATTTTCGTCGTCAACGTGCCATAATTTGGTTTTTCGGTTTTTGACTGCAAAAAGAAGGAAAAAAATCGAACCGAACCGAACCGAAGAAAAATCATTTGAGAATTCTTGGACTTGAGACAGATACACTGTCTTCGGGTACACCTCGCACTCGTACTCGTACGGACATCTGTGAATGTGTGTGTGTGTCGTGTGTGCGTGTGTGCGTGTCGGGGTGTGAGCTTTTCGTGGCCTGTGCGTGGAAATGGTTAATAAAGCTGAGAAGAAAAGTTAACATCAAATTAGCAAGCTGCAACGCCTCCTACACCCGCCGCTGTCCGAGTGTATGGCCAGCACGTGTGCAGCACGACGTTGACGAAAGACAAGCCAAATGCGTCGTGGGGGAGGGGGTGGCGGGAGAGAAAAAAATAAATGAAAATAAAGAAAATTAAATTATATATTTAGTTGAATGTTAAATGTTGTTCGTTCGGCTTTCGGTTTTTGGCTTTTCTGATACCCCGTTACTCATAGAGAAAAAGGAAAGACAGGAAAATGGATTTCCATATAGTTCGATAATTGTTAAGGATCGATAAATATGCTAGGGTTGCATGGACTATACTAGAGATGGGATCCTAAATCCCAAAAAAATATATAGTCTTATAGAACTGTATTTAAAGTATTTAAAACCAAAAAGGCTTTCATTTTCCCCAGTCTCTATTTTTGAGAGAATATAAAAAATAAATATAAATAATTCCTGGATAATGAAATAATTCCTATGTAAACTCTAGAGTAGCGTGGGTATCCCCCAAGTCGAGTGGTTTCCGTTATTTGTTCGCTTTTCGGTTCTGTTCTCCTATTTTTTTTTCTCCTCTTTTTGGCTGTCGTCGCATCCTTGAGTTGCGTTTATATCTGATTGCGCTGCCCCCCCTGGGGGGTGCTTTCATTTCTCTTTTACTTTCTTTATTTTTGTGAAAATTTATGTATTTTGAAAAAAGTTTTCCCTTCTCTTTCGCTCACTAATTTTTGTGTGTTCTGTTCTTTTCTTTTTTATACATATTTTTGCAAAAAGCATAAAATTAAAACCGAACGAAAAGCACACACACACACACACAACAACAGGAGAACAGAAAGTAGAGGCAAAAGGAAGAGGAGAATACGAATAATACGAAAAATACAACAAAACAATTTGTTTCTATTTTATTTGGTGCAAATCCATAGGCCACAAGAAATTAAGAACACATAAAAGAATAGAAGAGCTGGAAGGAATAGCTGCTTAAATAATAAATAGGAAACAAATTTCGAAAAAACAAAACACAAAAAGGAGACGAAAAAACAGCAACAACAAAAGCAACAGCAACATCAATCGCATCAACTAAATATCAAATTAAAAACAAAAAATAATCGTATAAATATAAATAGAAAGATCTTAATTTATAAATTAATATTTACCATAATGATTTAGTAAGTTAAGATTAAAGTACAAACAAAAAAAGAAAACGGAAATAACAACACCAACCAACAACTACAAATGAATTAATTAAATTAAAATAAGAAAAAAGTAATTTCACAAAAATTATAATCAATGCAAATGACAAAGAAATAACGAATAGAAAAAAAACAAAAAAAAATCCACAACAACAACAACACCCACACCAACAAAAACAACAACAACAGTAGTAGCAGCAGCATCAGCAGCAATTACAACAACAACTTCAACAAACACCAAGAAAATTCAACAACAAACAACAACCACAACGGATCAATACCAAAGATGGAGGCAAAATTCTTGGCTAGCGCTCTTTCATTCCTCTCGATATTTTTAGCGATTTATGCTCAATCACTTGGTAAGTACAACAACAACAACAACAACAACAGAAACAAAAACAAAAACAATGGAAACCCTACCTACCCTATGCTACCCCGCCACCCCACCCTACCCTACCCTACCCTACCCCCTGTTAACCTATAAGTTGTCCCCCTCAAAGAAAAACATGGAAAATGCAGCTGTGATACTCTGCCGCCCCCTTAGAAATTGCAAAACACAACACACAAAAGAACCCAAACAAAACACACAAGAAGAAAGCAAAAAAATAGAAAAGAAAACCAAAAAAGAGAAATAAATAAAGGCAGATTGTATGCGGTTAGACCCCATATACACGTATGTACATATAAGACCCCCCCAATACACCCCCACCTCACGTCCGCAAAACAGGCCCTGCCCCAACACCCTATACGCCCCCTAATTGAGGGAGAGGT
Source organism: Drosophila algonquin (assembly GCA_035041765.1). Taxonomy (NCBI): domain Eukaryota; kingdom Metazoa; phylum Arthropoda; class Insecta; order Diptera; family Drosophilidae; genus Drosophila; species Drosophila algonquin. The sequence goes on along the minus strand of JAWNKY010001391.1, from coordinate 891,123 downwards.
TGGCCCCTGACAAACACACACACCACACTCTTCTGTTTTCCCCCCTTCAAGTCTCTCTTTTTTTTTTGTTCCACCTAACCTAACACTCTATACCAATAATAACGGAACACGTACAATTAGAGATGGGCAGGCGATAGTTGCGTGACACGAATCGATTTGCAATCGAAGTAAATTTTTGCATGTAAATTATGGTTTTTTTTCTTTTAACAAAAAGCTGAGTTTGGTCAGGAAATTTGAATCGTAGATACATCTGTGGGTACATCTCTAAAAAGACTCCACTCCATAGAAATATTGATTGATGTCCCCACCAGGTCCGCAGGGCAGACTTTCGCTAATTGGAAATAATTTGATTTTTTTGGGCAATACAGTTCTGAAAGGCGGAGTTTTTTGGAAAATATTGGGGGAGCTCCAGGGGAGCGGCCTTTAGACCAACAAATCCGGCCCTGATGGCGAGTCTAAAAAGTCATTGAACTGTCATTGATTAAATGAAGATAATATTGCTTAAAATAAGTCAACGAATCGATGTTTAAGTGGGTTCGGGGCAGGGGAAGGCAGTAAATTGATTGTTGGTATCGATTGAATTGATTTCGAGCTCGAATCTTGAATAAATTTCAATGCACACACGGACACACCTCTAGAACTATAACCAGAACTAGAAGAGGTCTAGTGTACATATAGTGGGGAGCCATACTCGTATACTTTCCTTCGGTTTGGCTTTATGTCCCCCTCTTCTCTGCCCACCAACAACCTCTTCTTTGACTGTTGTCCGGCGTCTCTTTTGCCAATCTCTACACTGTTTTCGGCCCTTGGTCAAGCGAACTAGTTGGTGATTCTTCGATATATTTTTGCATCCAATCCCCCCAACTATTCCTCGACATTGTATAGTGTTTTTCCTTCTTTCTTTCGCTCGCCCTTGTTCATTTGATTTTCAATTTTCCACACAATTGCCATAGGAAAATGAAAGAAAAAAGAAGAGCAGCAGCAGCAGCAGCAGCACCAGAAGAAGAGACTAGTTTAAGCAGAAGAAGAACCTGGTATCAAGTTCATTCTGTTTTAAATATTTTTTTGTTTGTTTAGCTTTAAGGCAATTTTACATGCGGTCCAATAATGGCTTTTACCCCCCTGCCCGGCCCCTGCCGATTTGTTTATATTAACTTCTGTCTATACCAAAAGCGATCGGAACCGAAACGAAACGAAACGATTTACCCCGATACGATACGATACGATACGATACCATCGTATAGCAGCGATACGAACCGGCATGCCGGACGCCGGACGCCGCACGGGGACTGCATTTTGTTTACATTCGTTTTTGGAATGGGTTTGGTCTGGTCTCCCACCTCCCTGGCTCCCTGCCTCCCTCTCGAGTCTCTCGGGTCGACCTCTCGCTCGAGGTCTATTCTACATATAATGCCACTGGGGCTCTATTCCATCCACCCATCCATCCATCCATCTATTTATTATTCTATGCATACTATCCATTTACCTTAGCCATGCTATTTTATTCCATCTACATATATCCACTATATATATATATATGTCTATACGTACTGTCCAACTGTCTGTCTTTCTGACCAAAAACCTACGTATGTTCATGAATTTTGATTCTTTTTTTTCGTGTACGGGGCATGTATGCAGCTATTTTCACATTCAAGGTGTATTAATTGAGTTTTTTTCTCTTCTTTCCTTCTTTCTTTCTTTCATATTCATGCTTTTATTCACTTTTGATTGTGGGTATTCGAGATACACACACACATACATATGCATGTATGTGAGGAGACCATAAGAAAATAATTATATAAGGTTTCATGCACGTGTATCTTTATTTGGTTTAGACTGATGGGGAGATTCATTGAATCAATCAATCATTCATGAATGTACTTTTCGAATGTTAGTTTTTGTAGATGTGCATTATGAAATGCAGCAGCTCGTTGGGATTCCCATTAATGGATAGTTTTGAGATGAATATACTAAAACTTTCACTTTTCACTACAAATAGAATATAGAATAGAACATTTAAAGAATAGAAACAGAATTTATCGGAAATTAAAGAGGAAAAATAATCGTAATAAATAAATAATCGTAATTAAAATAAATAAAATAAATATATATTTTTTATCATAATTATTATAAACAAGAAACTAATATTTTTCGACATTCCATGAATTCAATTTTGTTGCTTAGTGTAATTACAGTTAGTTTACGAAGAGACAGGTACATTATTTTCCCATCCCTTCGCCTCGCGCGTCCTCTCCCAGTGTGGCTGAGCAGTTGAGAGTTTCATGGCGCTTGCATCTTCAGAATTTACCCAATGAGAGCGCACGAAAATCCTCCTGCCACACTGTCCTTCGCCGTGAAACTCATCTCGTTTTATGACTAAAAAATTATATTTGGTGCCAAAAAAACATTCCATTCAATGATTTCTAAAATTATTTGCGTAAATATACAAAATACAATGGTTTGGAAATAAAAGTGCTGTACCAGGGAATACATTAAAGAAAATCATAGACCAGAAAGAACGCTCGTCCACCCTCCGCCAGGGAGGGCAGAAAATATACAATACATAGGAGGAGGAGGTACTAGGAGGAGGCACTACATTCATTTGTATGTTTGCACTATATGAATCACTTTTTGAAATGTTTGGGTTCGTTCTGGTGTTCGAACCAATTGAAAAAGCTACTTCAAAGCCAATTTTTGCTGAAAGAACTGAGGGAAAACCACGTGTTGTCCAGGTGTTTATGTTGCCGAACCGCTGCGAAATGGTGCGAAGAGTCCAAAAATAATGTTGCTTCCAATTCCAATTGCCTTCCCCAGTGCGGTACAGTCTGGTCTTTCCACCCCTACCCCCTAGGTCTTGTCACATGTATTGCTTGAGTGTGCCACCCCCCAACAGCAGGTGAAATTTCTCGACTCTCGGCACGCGGTACTCAAGGCATATAGGGGCGTGTAGTAACATGCAGAGAGTACATAAAGTACATATGTATGTATATATATAGATACCTGATCAGCATTATATTTACCTGATGGCAGTAATCTGCTGGCAATCGGATCATTATTATAGCCAGAATGAAAAGAAAACAGATGGAAATGCACCCTGATGGAGCACCTGTCTTTCATATATAATTAGTGCTGACCCAAGGCAATTTGGCAGATCATGTTTCCATATACAATATGTATATATATAAAGTACCAGGTATCATTGTGTCGCTACATGCTTGCCGCGATTCCGAACGCCAGGACTGGTTCGGCCGTTGTTGTTGTTGTTGGCTAACCAGTTTCATTTTGGCATGTTTATTTAATGACATTTTCATTACATTAATAAATGTCAAATATTTAAATTTTGGCTCACCCAAAAAGAGAGCCAAAAAGTGTGGAGGACACGTAGACAGGAGACAGGAGGCGAGCGAAGCCAACAACGCAAACAAAAGCCAAAGTAAAGTAAAGCACACACCACACGGCGCACAGCGCACACGGCGCACATTGGCACAAAGTCACTTGCAAAAAAAGTGCCTCAAGTAATGGTGTGTGTGTGTGTGTATGTTGTTTGTGAAAAAAACAAGGAAAACTCTCTATAGTTTCATGTTACCACATCACGAAACTTGAACCTAAGACTCTCATAATTGAAGTCGCAAATAATCGTAGAGTGCCATCGTAGGGTTTTATTTACCAAAAAGAGCTGTAAGAATTCTCTGTGGGATTTAGGAAATCTCTTTAAAAATCTCTTCTCTTATCCAGAGAAAAAACACCTAAAATTATGTGGCATTCAATCTTTATCAAACCTCCAAGCGGAGCCGGCGAATCATCTGGGAGAATCTGGAAGACGAGACTTGGGAATTTGTCAGATAGTGAAAGTGAACCATCGAATCAATTTGAAACCTATGAAGAGATGATATACTTTTGAACGACAGTCACTTGCAAAACGAAAAGCAATATAAATCTGCCCTAGAAAAGCTTTTTCCTTTGTCTATATAGAATCGAATATATAGAGTAGAATCCTTCATCTCATTCCTATATTACCGAGTGGAAAAAACATACCCTACTAGTTCTACTCTATAATGTTAACCCGTTCAACTACAAAACAAAAAAAATACTAAATGAGGCACACCCATATCTTATGACGGACATTTGCTAGGCTGGCAATAAATCACAATCACTAACCCCCTCTAGCCCCCCACTAAAAACCGCTTTGTTCCATTGGAAAACTCAAGAGGATTACGTTTTAACTCCTTGAACTGCTGATGCTACGTAAGCCATAATTCAAAGTTGTTTTTGTTTGGAGAGATCAGAGATTTTCCAACGGTTTGTTGTGGCATTTGGCTACGAAAATACATTACGAGTGTACGGAAGATTGTCTTCTGAGGCGGGGGGTTATCTGTCTGCATATCTGCATTTTGCATTGAATCTCAGAGATGATTTGTGTATGAGAAATAGGCGGGTGGGGGTTGGGGTTGAATGGGGTGGTCTCTTTCTTGTTTTGCCTGCGAGAAAACATTATTTTTATTAAGACAATAAACATGAAATGTAATTTCCCTTTCAATGTCGTCGTTGCATGGCGTTGGCGCTTGAGTTCTCTGTTTGGCGGTGGGTGGCGAGGGGGCGGTGTTGGGGTACCGTTCAGGTTGGATTGTATTCCTGCGAGGGGAAAGGGGACAGAGGATGGACAGATAGAGAGAGAGAGAAAGACGCCGTCATATTGAATGAAGGAAAAGCTGCTGCTGCTGTTGCTGCCTCCGCTGCTGCCTCTGCTGCTGCCAGTTTTCATTTTTCTATAGTGTGGGCGGAGTGGAGCGGGGTGGGGGCGTGGCATTGGCTTCCTTCCCATTTCCCTTCGCCCTCTCCCGTTCTGATTGCACATTGTCTGGGGCCATTGCGATTGCAGCAGCAGCAGCAGAAGCACCAGCAGCACAACTCTCTTGTCTTTTTTGTCTCTCTCTCTCTCTCTCTCTTCCTTTCAATGCCTGCGGCACATTTTGTACTGTTGTCCTCTCTGCTCTTCTCTTCTTGTTTCTCCTCCTGGCGTTCTTGTTCTTCTTCAATATAGAGGTTGCCTTGTGTTTCCGGTACCTACCAGATAATGGTTGTTTTTAAACAGGGCCAAACACCTGGGGTCAAAATGTTAGCATTTATGTCGCTCCATAATGCCCTCAAACATATATGGTTTTTTTTTTGTATCTGTATTCTGTATCTAAACATTCGCTATCGGTTCTTGAATGACTACCAATCGATATTTCAATTATGTATAGATAACGTTTGATGAACGTTGTTTTTTATCTCAAAGTTGAATTTTACTGCTGCAAAAAATGTGTGAATTTTTAGAATAAAAAAACCCTATTTAAACACGTTTCAGGCTAAAATGTAGCTTCATTCAAAATCATTATAGTACAATCTTTCGTTTTGATTTATAGATACATTTTGTGTATGTGTGTGTCTGTGTTGGGACATAAATCTGTACACTATTTGTAGAGCAAAACTAGTTTTGCCTTTCATTCAGTTCGAGTTGCAAAATGACCATATATAAAAAATGCACTAAAATCTGACCTAGAAACTGTTTTAATCACTAAATGGCACTAAAAACTATAGTAGTCTCATGAAATAAGTATTAAACACAGCAGTATTAAACTTAAACATGAGCTGTGTGCAGCTAAATATGGTAATTGATTAAGTTTCTTGTTTTAGAAAACTTTTTGTATTTGATTTGATTGATTGTCTTCATATTTTATAGATTTATAAGTATTTGTGGTACTAATCTATTGACCGCCACTGTAAGAAATCTCTGCATATGCGTTTGTGCGCCTTTTACAGCCGTTGCATTCCCATTCCCATTCCATTCCATGCTAATTTACTGTAATCGGAATGAGTGGGAGAGCGGGCAAGGAGCAGCAGCAGCAGCAGGAAGGAGACAGCAAGAGCAAGAAGAATACAAAGCAAAAGATGTTACCGTACCGCACCGAAAGCAAAAAAACAAAGTTGTATTTTAACGCTTTTATCTAGAATTTATCCCCCCAACCCCCGCCTTGCTGCACTTCTGGCGGTGCGGCTGGCATTGCTCTTTTATTAGCGAGCACCTGATAAAAGCCCCCACCACCATTCATTGAGAGAGTTCACACATTCTAAAGACCTTTCATAAAGATAGATGGCGAGCAGATCGGCGGTACGGTTGTCTGTGTTTTTATAGGTGCTTTTGAATATTTGCTCTGCCTTTGTTATACTGCAAAAGCATTAAATTTAAAAATAAATATAAATAAATGTAGTGGTGTTGTTTTTGTTTCTTTTTTTGAGAGAACAATAAAAATATACTCACATATATGTACATATATGTATGCATATGTTTGCATATGTATGTATTTTCATTGCTGTTATTGTCACACTCTTCTGGCACTCTCTTCTTTGCGGGACACACGCTCACACTCTTTTCTTTGGGGACAAAGAAGAGAGCGCTTTGCGATCTTTGCGGACACTCTCTTCTGTCTGCCGCTCTCTCTTTGTCTGACTGGTGTGTGCGTGTGTGTGTCATCTACGAGTGCGAAATGTCAAGTTTTCGCTTGCTTTCTTGTTGTTTTTGTTGTAACCTTAGCAGGGGGCATCCACAATGGTTTCCAAGGTATAGCCAGAGGATATATGTATGTGTGTATCTATCTACTGATCTTTAGCTTTTCTTTTATGTATATTTTTTGCGCTTTGCACTTGTTTCAAATCGCTTGCGTGCCACTGTGCAGTCAATGGCTTTTATAAGTATCTGTATATATTTGTTTTGTGTGGGGTTTTTTTTTTGTATTTTTTAAATGTCTGACTGTCTGCCAGAAAAAAGCACTCCTACAATTTTTGTTGTCTGTTTGGCTTTTCATCGACAGCAAACGGCAGCAACAAAAAGCCATGCCAAAATGAAACAAAAAAAAACAGTCGCCAACGTCACCAAGAAAATGCCAGCCAGCCTGTGCTTGTCCCTCCCCCGCCCCCCATTGCGCACCACTGTCCCAACCCAACCCTTTGCTGGCTGGCCCAATCAATCAGCAGACCCAGACCCAGACCCCCCATGCAGCCCGCGGCTCCTGGCCAGGCCAGGCCAGAGAGACCAGAGCACCGGAATTTTTCCTCATTTTCCATTTCTTGTTTCTCGTTTTGCCTCCAAATATTTTCATTCTGACTGACTGACTGTGTGTGTGTCTGTCTCTCTCTCTGGGAATTGTTGCCGCTCTGTGCCCAGAGGAATTTTTCCATTGTGACCGTAGGGGACGAAAAATTTAGGAAAATGTACGGACAAAGGAACTGCAGGTACGAATCTAAGGGCAAACTCCAAACTCCAAAAATGTGCATCCATGCGCCGTCCCCCCCACCTGCCTGTCCTGCCTGGACGAGATATGTTGGCATTTCGGCCATGGGGCATGGGGCAATGTTCAATTAGTTAAGACAACACAGAGACCAAAAGAGCTGCATGCACCACAGATCTGCTCTAATATACGTATTAACCGGATACGACTTTGGTGTGGGATTTATTGAAAATATCTGCAAGATACAAATGTATTGTGAGACTTTACTACTTTAATATTTTAGTTTACTTTTACTTAAGTATTTATTTTTTTTTTTTGGATTAAATGTAAGGCTAATATAAAGTATTACAATATTTATTATATTTATTTATTTATTTATTTATAATTTACTTATATTTATTTAATATTTATTTAATATTTTTTTAATATTTATTTAATATTTTTTAAATATTTATTTAATATTTATTTATTTATATTACATTTATTATAACCCCTATTTATTATAATTTTTGCTTTATTTTATTCCTATTTCTTTGTTCTTTTTGGTTCTTCTGTTTAATGCCTTTCATTCAGTTTTCTTTGATATATTATAGTATCATTATTATTATTATTATTTGTTTTATTATTATATGGCTGACAAAGACCGCGCATTCTTTCTGCCTGCCTTTGTTTTACGATTTAATATCGGAATTACTGAAAAACAACAACAACATTGATAAGTCGAAGAGCCGCCTTATCGCTTTGCTTTTTCGTTGGCATTCGATTCGTTCTCTGCCTGTGGCTGTATTCGCGGGCTCTAAGCAACAATTAAATAATTGCTCTTTTGTTTCAAAGTTCAAAAGTACAGAACACACACTCACACACACACACAGTGATGATTCAATATAGCGAACCGCTGCAAATGAAATGCGTTAATTTTCGAAAACAATTGAACACGAATCAATTATCAAATGTGGCAATGTGGAGGAGCATTTACTGTACAAATGTGTGTGTATTTTTTTTACAAGTCCAATAAATACATAAATAAATAAATTGGCAACCGCTGCTCAAACACACACACACACACACACACACACATACACATACATGGTCTCACGAGTTTTCCTTTTTCTTTGCATCAATTTGCGTTTCGTTTCCAATTGTGCCAAAGCCAATAATAATTGACATAAATGGCGCAGACAGGGGGTGGATAGAAAGGAGGGGAGGTGGAAATGAAAGCAGGGCACAGCCACCACATAAATGGAGAAATATTCAACAGAAACGCTGACACAACCCAACAAAATTTATTGATCAATTCCGATGGCTTCTCTGACGTACACAGAACAATGATCGGTCGGTCAAGCAAACAGCGGCATAGCTGATAAACTGTAGACAGTACAGTGGTCGCTCGAAGAGAGGGAACGTACACACATACACAGAGGGAAAAGGAAGGAAAACGCATACAGTAGAACTCACACCCTGTAGGAACTAGAAAGAACACACATAAGGAATATCTTTGTACAATTTATAGATGATCTGTCAATTGATTACACATATTTTAATATCCGTTCTTTCATTCTTTAATTAAATTCACCTGCTTCTACAATTTCTTTGAGTTTTTATCACACTCTCTACTTAATCTAGAAAAGAGTTCCATCATTTTAGTTTAAACATTTAACAAGGCTAAAAAAGGTGAAAAGTCTGCTTCCACTTGTGCTCGTCTTAGTCTCATTTACTTGAAAGCTGTGGCATTGGTTTTTATCAGTGTACATTTACGATCCGTTTAACAGCCTGATTCTACAAGTGAAGCAATTCCATTACGTTTCAAGGTAAGCGCTTGACTGGCACTTGAAATGCCACAGCTCTAAATGCTGTCTCCCAACAACGTTTCCCAACACAAATCCCCAATTAGCTCTCCCCTACGACATTTATCCTTGGGCTACACCAAACGCGGAGTGGCATTGTGTCCCGTCAGGCACACGACATGTACTTTGATGGTTTGAATTTTTGGCTATTATCTGTTAAACAGATACACCAAACGCGTAGTAAAATGGGAGTAGGAATTATCCTTCAGCGGAACAGCATTGTGTTCCGTCAGGCACACGACATGTACTTTGATGGTTTTAATTTTTGGCTATTGTCTGTTGACCTTTGTACAAGAATACATCTTGAGAGCACATGAATTACTCTCAATGGCAAACAACTATAGTTTATAGTCTTAGATATTTAAGGATAAAAACTTCTGGATTATAGCAACCACTGTAACCATACATATATATACTATACTATATATATACAAAACCGATGCTCTATTCTGTTCCATAAGCTAACCGTTCCGGGTTCGATTTTGGTTTTATTTTGTTCTCGTTTGTTTCGTTTCCATGGCCATTAGAAACCGGCCACTAGTGAGGCTGAAATTAAATTTAGACCATGTTTATTTCGTTTAATTAGACACAACAACTGCAAGCAAATAAAATATTTATGTATCGACACAAGGCAAAAGTCAGGCAGGCAGGCAGGCAGGCACAGACAAATAGTACCATAAGTATTCTAATTCGTTTTCTGTTATTTCTACATAGTACTTGAAAACGTTAAACAAGTGTTTTGTTAATGTTTGTTGTTTGCCTTAAATACTTCAAATGTGCATTGATTTTTTTTCGAAGAGAAGCAATTAAGACGGCCAAAAAAGACTTGAATCGTTTCAGAAATCGCCAAAGCTGGAAACAGCTGTGGGTAGTACATATTATAGATTATAAATGGAGGAATATAAGGAATGTAATGGCTATATTGACATCTGATATTTCACCTATGTAGGGTTTTAGGCACTCACACAAGACACCACTCGTGTGTCCCGAAGAAACAAACAAACTAAAATGAAAAAAGATATATGAATGGAAGCAGTACAGAGAGCATAAAGGAGAGCATAACGGAGAGCATAACGGAGAGCAGAGAATGCAAAGTACACAATCCATTTTTCAAAGTTCCTGACTGCCTCTCGCATGCCAACTATTTAATCCCATGTATTATCCATCTGTCTTGTTTCCGGCCATTAAGGGTATTCCAGGCTAAGCTGCTGTCACGTTTCGATGAATCATTAACTATCGATAGACGCCGGCATCCCCACCACCAATTTATTTGCTGTAAAAGTTTACGGTTACAGTTGTTGTTGCTATTGCTAGCTTGTGTCTTCCTTCCGCTGCCTTCCGTTCTGCCGGTGGCGGCGGCGGACATGTTTGTTTGTTTTGAGGTTAAACTGCACACAACTTTGTTAGAGAAATGGGATAGTGCTGCCGAAGGGTATCGGCTAATGGGGCATGGCACACACATGTGTGCGCTACTATCATCGCACGGGTAGTTCGGGCCAGACCATCATCGTTTTTATATTAATTTCGTTTGGCTTTTGCTAATTTTAAAATAGACGAAACAATTTACAACAAGCCATACCTATACCCACTCTCTCATACATACAGATCCCCGCCGCATACGCAAGCACAGACCCAACCAGACATGAGGGAAAATACAAACCCTAGGGAGCCGAACATGTTGATACCCTTTGCAGAACGGAATAATTGTTAGGGGTTATCGGATTTTGATTCAATTTGACACAGACAGCGGTGGATGTATTGACTCGTTGATCAAGAACATACATACACAAATACATATACATATATGTGTATGTAGGTATATATGCATGTAATATTGTGCTGTTGTATGGGAGATGCATCCTCTGTTGAAAATCGTAACACCTCCTCCTGCTGCCAAGGGTATACATACATATACTACATACCCTACCCGTACAAAAGCACAGACACACGCGAGACACATGACTCGATGCCATCTCGCTGACGTCTCTTCTTCCGCTCTGCCGATCTGCTTTGCCCCTCTCTGTCGCCCCTGCTGGCACCCCGCCTTTGTTGTGTTTGCGTTTCCTCGCGTAACTCGGCTGCGTATTTAAATATTTACATACTTATAAATCTCGGGTCTGATTATGATAAGGATGATAATGATAATCACTATAATGGTTAGTTGGCGCTTTTTAAAAATATGACACACCGTCAGACGTCCGCCCCACCCAAAGGCACCACAACAGCGCCCCACCACCCCCCTCCCACACGTATCTACAGTGTGTGTAAATGTAAATGTATCTGTATCTGTGGCTGTGTGTGTGTGTGTGTGTGTGTGCTTGCGTTGTTTGTCAAGTTTAGCGCTTCTTTGCATTTAATTGCCATTTCTCATGCAATTTACTTAATGAACTCTCTTTGTTTTTTTCCCCCCTTTCTTTTCTTTTGTTGCTTCGTGCGTTTGCCTTGGCGTTCAGTGACCCATCGATTCCGATCGATACAATTCCATTGCAATCCGGTCTGTCGATCGTTTGTTGTCTTCCAATTGAATCAATCAGTCAGTCACTTGAGGAACAACACACACACACACGTACACACACACACACACACATTTCTCAACATTGAACATTTCTCAAGAAACTTGTGTATTATGTAATTAGCGAATTCCTTATGGGGTCTCTGTACGGGTTAGGTAAATAAAGGGTAAATGTGCTATTGGAAAAATTGGAAAATAAATAACAAATTAAAAATGGAAGATGATTTTTTATATTCAATTGAAATTGATACAGTTTTTTTTCAGTTCATTTATTTAATTACATTTTTATTCCTACTATCTTTGTGCTATAGAAGAACAAATTGTAACAGGATTGTAAAATCAGCATGAAAAGGAATTATTTAATGATAAGATATCATGAAATACGCGTTTCAATTGCAGTTTTTCAATGACTCAACTCTTTTCTTTTCAATTTTGAATGGTTTGAAGAAATAACAAAAAATGTAATTAAGAACCAGCGTATTCGTAGCGCACTTTTGAGAGTGAACAAAAAAATCAAGTATACGAAACTCTCTTGCGAAGAACAAAAATCTTATCCCAAATGAGGCAAAACTGTTCCTGAAACACAACATTTTTGGAATGCTCATGGGTTCTACTATTAATGGAAAAAATCTCGAACATATAGAATGAATATTTCATTCGGGAGTTCCAAAATAAATATCAAGTATACGACCCTTAATACCCCCATTTCCCCTTTTTCCTAATTGTACATTACTAATGGGTGAGGAGGCGGGGGAGACCCCACAACTTATGAAAGAAACTTTCGAAATCTGATTCGCATAAAGTTTGGAAAATGTTTCGCGCGGGGCTTCCCAAAGAGTTTGCCCATGAAGTTGCTGCTCCATCCAGTGCCGCTCCAACTGTGCTTTTTCACGTGCGCTGTGAATGCTTATTACAGTAATACCAATACACACACACAGAGCACACACAGAGCACACACCGGTACACTCCACCATTTTAGCTTCGTGTTAATTAAATTTTATTTTTTATTATTTTTACCCCTTTTTGTCTGCCTGTTTGCTGCTGCTTTTGTGTTGTGCAGTGTAATTCGTGCAGTTTGGCGTTCGTTTTCGCAGCTTTTTGCAAATTTTGTGTGCAAATTTTAATTTAATTGCTTTTGGCCATAATGGCAACAGCAGACAGCAACAGCAACAGCACTTTTAAGCAGATCCAAACAACAACTAAAGAAACACAAAGTATTACAACAACAGATACAGATACAAGTCGGCCATTTGCTCGATTTTGTAATGCTCTGTTTTTCCCCACTAAAATGAGTTCATTAAAAACTAATAAAAACCCGAAAAATGATAGATGAAAGCAAAAAAGATAGAAAGCAACTTACGACTAGAGGATACCCACGTTCTCAAAGATATATATCTATAGTACTCTGCATAATACTCTACATTCGAATGAATAATAATGTAGAACACTTTTCTTTTGAAACCAAAGCTACCTTTCGCTATTCTTCTTAATAAAGCGTTATCCAACAACCCACACGACATGTATGTTGTTTTTGCCATTCTCTGCTTGTCGAGCATCAATGTAACGCGTAAAGTACATATACATATGTACATCTTGTATGAAATGTAGGCATACATATGTATAAAAGACTTCTCTTATATCCTGTGCCTGCCTGTACACATACCCTTCTACCCGACAACGCGTGCCAGGTTAATGCACAAAGATGTACAAGTGTAACATTTGTTTCAGACATTCTTACACACTTTCGAAGACATGCACATGCATGCACGTTTGTGGGCAATGCCAATTTGTACGCACATAAAGGCACGGGGTGGGGCACAGGCACAGGCACAGGCACGGGCACGAGCACGAGAAACAGAGATGGAGGAGACAGAGACAAATACCTATAACAATATGTCACAATTTGTGGGAATGAAGAAGAGTGCCAGAGGTCTATAGACTACAGGCAGTCCCATAAATTTGATTAAATAAAGTTTTAGTTTTTGCGCTTTTTGACAGTGCTTTCTCGCTCTCTCTCTCTCTCTTCCTCTCGCCACAGTCTGTGCGTCGTCTGTGTCTCTTGTGTTCTGTGGCTCGCCCCGCATTCATTCGTTTTGTTCTTCTTTCTATTTGGCACAAGGAATGCGACAAAAACTATGTTAGATGAACAAGCAATAAACCATAAATTTCTGGTCAGACCTACAGAACGACAAAAAAACACACACACAAGCACACAGCAACAACATGCATAGCGGTTAAACGTTTAGGGTTTGCCTCTCTTGGTCGGAAGAATCTGTAAAAAGTTCGAGGGAGAGGCAGAGAGAGACAGGCAAAGCAGCACAAGCGAAAGAGTGGGAAAGGAAATTCTAAGGTGTGTTTATGCATTCCCCAGGGCTGGCCCAGTGTACACTAAGCAAGGTAGTCGGATCGGCTCGCTCGCTCTCTTGTTTTGCTTCTTTCGATTCAGTCTGTTGTGAACAGTTGCGAGCGAAGCATTTCCGCGGACGATTTTTTCGTGTTCCCTCAGACTTTTTGCGTATTTACAATGTCGCCGCCGTATTGCTTTTTATGCAAGATTACTATATATACATATTATTGTCATTACATATTATTCTATATACATACATATGCATGCACGTACAAATTACTCCTTTGAGACTCTTTCGTACAACGCATTTGTGAGAGTGTCTCTCTCACTCTCTCTCTCTTCTGTCATTTTGACCTTCTTTGCTGCTCTCTATGCGACTACCTTGCTTAGTGTACACTGGGCTGGCCCATAGCGCATATAAATGTTTTAGTATTTATTAGTTTTAGTATTTTCTTCGGTTTTGTGGGATTTTTTTTACTTTTCCAAATATTCAATCACAAATGAGGCAAAACTTTTCCTAAAGCACCACAGTTTTGGAATGCTCATGGGATCTACTATCAATACCGAACATGTAGAATAAATATTTCATCCGGGAGTTTCTGTTCCATAATTAATATCAAGTATACGACTCTTAAAGCCCCCATGACTTTCCCCTTTTTCTAATTGGCCATTACAAATGGGAGGCAAAACTTTCGGAGGAAACTTTCGAAATCTGATTCCCATAAAGTTTGGAAAATGTTTCGCGCGGGGCTTTCCAAAGGGTTTGCCCATGATGTTGCTGCTTTATCCAGTGCTGATTAACTCTTAATGCTCGACGAAAAATCTTTAATTTATTTAAGAAATTCTGAAATTCTGGGCAAAAATTACAAAACAAATAATAAAAATAAGAAAGTATAAAAATAAAAATTAAATGAGTCTTTTAGTGCCATTTGGATGGAAATCCAAATTATATCAGAGTTTCTCTACAACTTCAATCTTTGGTGTGGGTGTGTGCCTGTGTGTGTGCCAGACAACTCGACCCACTGTGCTACGTGTAAATACATATTATATATTTTCGTGTGTCGTATTATTGCATCTTTTGGGCAATAGAACATTTCATCTTTTGGAATGTGTAAGCTTAAAAAGACAGTTACAATTTGGACCATGTCGGAAGCCCTGGCACCTGTACGTGTGTGTGTGTGTGCGTGACAGTGTTGTATAAATTTGTAATATTTCTCAGCTGTAGCCCGTCTGCCGCGTGCAATATGCTTCCCTGTGCTGGTATTTTTCTCTTGTACACTGTCTTCTTCTTCTCTCGCTCTCTCTCTCTCTCTCTGTGCGTGTGTGTATGTGTGTGAGTGCTGTCCAAAGTGACAAAAGCATTTTCGGCGAGCATTGGGTGGCTAAATGCGATGGGCGCGGAGGAGGTCTTACACTTGGCGGGGTAAATGTAACATTTACGGTATGCACTTGCCGGGAAGGGTATTACGATTTTGATTAAACTTTTGTACATACTCTTCCAAGCTGAAATTCACTTTTAATAAGAACAAAATTGATTAAAATATAAACTAGCAACAAAAATTGTTTAAATTTCATGTTGTTTCACTTCGGGCATATTGGATCTGTAAAGGGTATCATTTACTTCGAACACCAGTTGTTCCAGATGTATCTGTGTGTGCGGAAAAATCTACATTTCTTTGCGCTTAATTTTTCCACAGACAGAACAAAAGGCGTGTAGGCAGGCAGGCAGGCAGGAAGAAAGAAGGAGGCAGAAAATGTCAGCAGATGGCGAAAAGAGACGTAAACATACTCGTAATTTAACTACAGTTATGTACAGTATGAGTGTATGTACAGGCTGACTGACTGACGGACTGACAGACTGACTGACGGATGTGTGTGTGTGCCTGAATGGAGAACGAAGGAACAGTGGGTGGCGGTCGGGAGAAACGTGCGTTGACATGTCGACGCGATAAGGATAAAGAAATTGTCCGTTTGGATGACTCGTTTAATCAGCTGATAAGATTGTGTGTTTATTCTTTCGCGCGTTTTGTAATACATCCGCCAACAAAACATACTCTTACATATACTAAAGTATACTACAATTACACAAATATTTATAGCCCGTTTTTAGCCCCCTGTGTTATCAGATATACATATACGCGACCGCGTTGATAACAATTCCTGCCGTCGAGAGCTGTGTTACCAACAAAATCCAACAAGTTAATGGCACAAGGTTGCACCATGGCCAGGCCATTTGGGGGTGGTAACGGGCGGGATTATGCAGTTCAAACCGGTCCCATCATTGACGTCATTGTTGAGGGGATTCTTTTGGCTTGGCTTGACTTGGTCTGACGATGATGATGCAGTTGGTACCACCATCGTGCTGGCATTGACGTCATCGTTACGCTTATCTATGTTGAACGACGTTTGATCAAAAGGAAGAAATTGAAAAACATACAAAACGATAACAGCGTCTGACTTGAAGTTGTTTTTACTGGAAATTCTAAAAACTGTTGTTATTGGATGGCTTAAAGAAGTTTATGGGACGAATCTATTCAGAAATTGTGATAGAATTTTCAAAGTATGACAGTGCTTGACTACTTCTAACTATCCATCTATATTTCTGTCTACCTATCTATCTACCTATCTACCTATCTATCTACCTATCTATCTATCTATCTAGACGCAACACTTTACACATTGTCTCTCTCTCTCTCTATTTCTACAACTTCAAATTGCTTATCCACTCTCTCTCTCTCTCTGTCTATCTCTACACACAACGATTATATCTGACTGTCCCTCTCCCACTGAAAAACATATCGATTAACTTACGATAAATCACTCGGAGAGTGTAGCCCCAAAACCTAATGCCCAATGCCCATTTATCGATACATAAATTAATGTTAATTTCCAGTATTTACGTAAACAAATCTTCTCGGTTATAATTCTATTTGAGTTGTATTTATTTATTTTGATTTTCCGTTCGGTTTGTGTGTGTTTTTTCCTATGAAAATATGTTCATATGAAAGTGTGTTTTATTAGCCCAACCCCCTAGCCCCCCAGCCCCCTCCAGCATAAGAATTTCGATCAAATAAATTCCAACAACATACCTATATATGTATATAAATATATATTTTGCAACTTGGCGCTGAAATCAAATCAAATCGCTCGAAACTACAGGATCGACCGACCAGAAAATAAATCCAAACATGTGTAAAATATGAATTAAACCAAAAACTAAAACAAAAACCACCTAAATGTAAGACCACCCCAACCATTAATCGTTAGCACACAGCTACTATCTGATTAGATTAGAGATTATATACTACCTATATATTCAATTATATTCTAGATTTCTTTTGGGTTTCGACTTTTATTTCGATTTTCGCTTATGGTTTTCTAAGTTCGATTCGAATCGAAGAATCGAATTGAATCGAATCCGAATACTACTTTGTAATCGATCTTTGTCACTGATCTCTGTGTAAACCCCCACCCCTTCCCCTTCCGAAATGCTGCTGTTTTGTCCCCCCATGGGCGGAGTAGCCAATGACCTCCTGGTGGACACCAGCGATGAGGGTGGAGCCGCCGCCTCATCCACAGAGTTGTTTGAGGTGACGCCAGCCATCTACTACGGCGATTCGAATGTGAATCTGGGCGAACCCTTCTCGATAACCTGCATCATACCGATCACGGAGAAGATTCATTGGCTCAAGAACGGAGAGCCGATAACGCGTCACAATCTGCGGCATGGACGGGACGAGCATGCCTACACTTTGGCGGAGAGCGCCATCGAGGGTGAGTATCTCCTCCTATCCGCGGGGCGGGGCAAATCCCGCGATCTGGATACCGATCTGACCTCAACTTTCTTCGACCGACTTGAAGGTGAAAAGCACAAGATCGAGGCGCATCTGAGCGTGCGGCACGCCCTGAAGGTGCACGACGGACGATACCAGTGCAATCATCGGCATGGCAGCTACCACATGCTGCATGTACGGGGTACACCGGGCCTCGGCGGAGAAGCCACAGAGTCTGGCTATCAGACCATTGACGAGCTGACGCCCAATTCGGCGGATGACATTTTCACGCGCACGTGGCTGGAGCAGCAGCAAACGGGTGTCGGAGTGGGAGTGGGAGTGACGCCCCCGCATCATCAGCAGCAGCCGGAACCGCATCAGCATCAGCACAAGCAGCACAAGACGCATCCGTTCTATGGGAATGCCAGCCGGGGGGATTTGGCCGTGGGGCCGTATGTACCAATGCCTCCACCCACCAGCCGGTACAACGATCTGACCACACTGCCCTGGCATCCAACCTCAACGGCGACGGGCGGCGTCCATGCCCTGGGCGGTGGCATTCATCGTGTGTACTCGGCCACGCCGCCCGATTTTCCGCCACCACGCCTCAACATGATGGAGCACACTGTGGCGCCGCCAGAGCCACCCACCATACTGTACAATCAGACGCTGCCGCATCACCGCCAGCAGCGTCCGCCAATCACAGCTATTGTCACTGCCACGGCCACCGATTCGAGTGCCGGTGCCGGTTCCTCCGGTACAGGTTCACCGTCGTCCACGCTCCTGTCGACGGCGCATCATCATTCGCACCACCAGCAGCAGCTGCAGCAGCAGGCGCAGCATACGTTGAATGCCTTCCAGTTGCCACTGCCGCCGCCGGTGTCGTATCCAGCACAGAGTCCAGCAGCTCCTCCGGTTCCAGTTCCAGCTCAAAATGAGAGATATCAGACATATGCGCCGCACTTTGTGCCACCAGCTGTGGGGGGCGGTGCAGCAGCCACAACAACAACAATCATATCGATGGGTGGTCAAATGAGGCAGCAGCCTAAGATGGTCTTGCCTGCTAAATTGGGTGAGCCACACACACACACACACACATAAAAAGACACACCACACACACCACTAATACTTATTAAAAGTTGAACTTGTAATTTGTCCACATTTGTTGTTGTTATTTGGCTTTTAAAACTCTCTCTCGCAAATCGTTAAATAGTACGTCATCCGCTGCAAAAACGTCGTCATTACCCCCAGTCTCTCACGCTCTCTCGCCCACTCGCCCACTCTCTCTCTCGCTCTTTATAATTGTCACTTATAAAAACTGCATTGACATCAGCCAACATGCAAGGTGTATTTAGATGTGAGGTGAGGCAGGGAACGCTATCGAGTTCCTTGTGTTAACCGCAAGAGCACGCTCACAGGCAAAGCCTCACCTCACACCTTGCGCCATCAGCTTACGCATCATCCTCTACATACCACCACAACCACACTCGCTCTCTCTCATTCGTTCCATCTCTGTGCCCCTCCCACCCTTTCATCAACCGCTAGTC
Organism: Drosophila algonquin; assembly: GCA_035041765.1. NCBI lineage: Eukaryota > Metazoa > Arthropoda > Insecta > Diptera > Drosophilidae > Drosophila > Drosophila algonquin. Next base: position 871,832 of record JAWNKY010001391.1, on the reverse strand, counting down.
TAATTTTTCGGTGTTGTTGGTTTTTATTAATCTGTTAATCGCTCGCCTAGCTGCTAGCTCGTTCTTGTTCTCGTGTACTCGCTCGCCCCCCTCTCTCTCTCTCTCTCTCTCTCTCTCTCTCTGTGTGTGCGGTTCATACTGTTTGCTCTCAGGCGCTCACACACAAAACAACATCCACACCTACACCCCCACATTCACGTCCACACATACACACATATGGTAACACCTTTAAGTTTAAGCTTCAGTTTCTGTGTGTTTGCTTGAACCTTTTTGAACAATCGTTTTCTTTTTGTTTTTGCCAATTCTTCTTCTTCTTTTTGAGCTGTATCTCTCTCTCCCTCTCTCTCTATCTGTTTGTGTTTTTGTATACCCTTTTCTTCTGAAAAAGGATTAGGAAACTGATTTTGTTTAACCAAATGTTGAAAACGTAGGGAAAAAGGTGAAGATATTTTAATTTAGAAAAAAAAACTTGAGAAGCTATTGACATCTTTTGTTTTTACATAACTGATTCAAAGCTCATTAATATCGGATCACCATAGCAGTAATGTTACTATAAATATATACAAAAAATTATAGAAATTGAATGACTTATATTATACGACATATTTGACATAGCTGCCATCTTCAAGGGTACACAAAAGCTTTTACCTCCGCAGCCAGATTTCCTTTATCGTTTGTTTCCTTTCTTTCGTTTTCTTCTATTTCTTCTATATATAACTTTATCTCTTTGTCCTTATGCTTTAGTTGTTTACTTTGGTTGAACACACATACAGCTGGCAAGGTGCACCAGCGTCGTTTTCGTTTTCGATTTCGGTTTCAATTTGATTGGCAGTCCCCCCTCCCCCGTGTTCCCACTTTACAATGACGCATCATTTTACAATTGGCAACGTTTTGTGATTGGCCTTGGCTAGCTTATAGATTATCCATCCGTTGGCCAAGATTTTCCGCCGGCCGATAAGGAAACCCCAACAGCAGCGGATGCAACTAAAAACACGCGATGTCGATGGCCGTATGAAACTTGCTTGAAACATGACTTGAAGGATTGATTGAAATAACTTTTTCTACTCACTTTATTAAACTGCTTTCAATGTTGTACTTGTATTTAGTATTTTTTTAAAATCAATCTAACATCAAAAACAGCGAATTTCCAAACAACTATCAGATTATTCTACTAGTTTTCAGATTTGTATTTTTTTTTTGGCTAATTTCCAGTTAACCAGTGCTGGAAAACCTTCAGGAATTCTCAAGATTTTAAAATAAAAATAAAAATAATTTTTCTCATCTTTCCTTTCTTTTGTCCAATCTCTTGGTAGAATTGCCATACGCGTTTTTCTTGTTGCTTCTTTTGCTTGCGTGCTCTCTTGTATATCGATATATCGCTCGAAAAGTCGATAAACGATGACTCGAACTCATTGTATGGCTTGACATTGTATATCGTATATCGATCCATTTACTCTACTATTTTACATTGCAGCTAACTTTACCAATAAAAAAAAACTATTAATTAAAATTATACATAAAAAAAGAAGAAAGAAAAAACTACACCACAATCAATCAATCAATCAATTAATCAATCAACATAAGCGTAAATAATCGATAAAGTAATCTCTCAAATCTCATCTGCAGCGTAAAATCAAATTTATTTGATTTCAGACCAAGTTTCAAAATATCGTAGTTATCCTATCAATAAATATATACATATACTCGTACCATATGTTAAACAGAGGACCAAATAAATTCGTTTTACACCCAAAAATTGTATGCTCTTTTATTTAATTTGATTCCTTAGTTTTTAGTTATTAATTTTAGTTACGAAATATATATTATTTCTAAATTTATTTCGCCATCTCTCTCGTTCTCTTAGTCAATTGTGAATTTAGTTGCTAATTTCTTATTATTTCCATAAGCAAAAAAAAAAACTAGAAACCTCAATCTCTCATCTCTCAGAACCAACCTCAGAAATATCTCAACCCACCCAAAAAAAAAACAAAATATATATAAAATAAAAACAGCCATGGCTCCACCTCTCATACTTTAAGCTCGTTCTCAATTTATTCCTATATATCTAAAGTAAATATATTATTAAATTTAATTCTTTATGTAAACGTTTATCTTGTATCCAAATATCAACAACCTTAGTATGCATTTATCTTTACGACGATGTCGCCTTATAAATATCCAACTAATTTGTTTCCCTTTATGTTTGTTCTATTTTCTGACCCTCTACCATAGATACGTTGGTGCCAAATTATGACAATGTCGAGCATCAAATGAAATTTTATGATATTAGAGGGCCGCTGGTGCTCAGCTGCAATGTGAAGTCCGAATCAACGGACCCGCTTATATGGTAAGTCATCAAAAAACCCCCCCAAAAAAATGCAAACCAAGGGATGGTACTCCAAGGATGGGGGATGGAGAATGTCTGTGCCCTCCCCCCCCCCCCCACATAGTTAGTAGTTATAAGAGCAATCATTTTAATATGGCACAGCTAAGCACTTTTGCTTAATTATGTTGGCCTGACTGACTAACTGACTCTCCTGGGCTGACTGCCAGCCTGCCAGCCAGTCAGCCTCACTGCCTCCCCGACTTGACTTGACTTGACTGACATAACCTGGTAACAACGTTCTATGTTCCGTTCTCTCTGTGTGGTTGAGTGGTGGTGGTGGCTCGTACTGACTGTGTAGGCCCTCGGGGGTGTGGTGCCTGTAAAGTGCCTTCCTGTCTGTGACTGTGACTGGTGAATGGTCGACTGGTTGGTTAGGTAGGTGGTTTGGGGCTATGGCTCGGCTCTGGTGTAATGGTAATGACACTTTTGTTCATTCCAGAACCCCTTGTCTGGGGGCCAGGGCCAAAAACTTTGCGTGCGCGACTACCGCCTCGTTGCGGAATTAGTCTTTGAATAATTGGCAACAGAAAAACCCAAAAAAAAAAAATGACAAGAAGCACCTCAGTTCCCCAGTAAAGTTCCCACTCAAGAAGGTACTTTCACGTTTTATCCGATAACTGGAGAATTCATTTAAAGAAATGGGTTTTTTTTTTGGCAACAAGAACTACTTATTTAACAAAGATTAAAAGGGGAACTAAAAATATACTCGTGCCGTAAAAGCTCTCTTGGGCTTCTCCACTACAAATGGTTCCAGTGGGAATATCGCTCAAGAGAGAGCCATGATTCAGATTGGTGATTATATATATTTTTGTGGTCTAAAGTAGATTTTCGCCCTGGGGAACTGTCTGCATGTCCATAGAAATCTAATGTACACAATGTGAGTTGTCATGTACAAGACGTGTATTTTGTTTTTGGACATTCTTTTGTGTGATTTTCACTTAGGAGAAAGGGGAGCACTTATTGCAGTGATGGAAATAGATGCACAGAATAAGAAAGTTTTTTCCTCCCCAGTATTATCTTTTACTAAACCAATCCCTGATCTCATTTCCCCCCCCACGCAGGAAAAAGAACCACACCAACGTGATGGACGTGGATGTGCTGAAGGGTCGCTTTAAGCTACTCAACGCCGAGAGGAAGTTCATCATCGACCGAGCGGAAGCGCACGACGATGGCCTCTACAGTTGTGAGTTCAATGGGGAGTCCAGGGATATCAATGTGATTGGTAAGTAGATGGTGATTCGATTCGGTATCGCACACAAATAAGACATAAACACTAACCAAATCATGGATGTACCATCCGCAGCTCGCGTTGTTGTACGAGTGCCTTCAAATACAGCCGTTGTGGAGGGTGAGAAAATGTCAGTTACCTGCTCTGTCGTGGGTACTGCACCACAATTGTCATGGACTTTTGGTAAGACTCGTCATATCACTTGTTAGATCTTTATGGAGTGATTAATTTTGAATTGTTCTTTCTGGTTTTTCAGGCAATGTAACGCTAAAAAACAATACAGATCGCTTTGTACTTAAAGCGGAGAACAATATTGAGAACGCCATTCTGACACTGGACAACGTGACTCTGGACGATAGAGGCGAGTACAAATGCATTGGACGCAATGCGGCCAATGATATTGGAAACAGCACTGTTGCCAGCGACTTTACAACTGTGCGTGTTAAGGGTAAGTCGATACTGCCTACATTTATGGCCTCAACAATCCAGTTTGCTCGTTCAATGATCTGTTGTCAGATTTGATCATTAACAATAAGTGTAGCTAAAGCATACAGATGTACAGATTGAAGAAATTTTGACATGTGATTTCTTCTGACCTAAAATTGATATTTCATTAATTTTTCGCTGTTTTTTTTTGCAGGCAAATTCGCCGCCTTGTGGCCTTTCCTGGGCATCTGCGCTGAGGTGCTTATTCTCTGCTTGATCATTCTCATCTACGAGAAGCGACGCAACAAGAGCGAACTGGAGGAGAGTGATACTGATCCCCAAGAACAGTAAGTTTGCCAAATATCCAAAACCGCCAATACAACAGCCACAACCAACAACCAACAACCAACACCACAAATAAAACAAAAGCAAAACAACATCAACAAGAAACAACTGTCAAATCACAACAAATACAACACCAAATATTATTAAACACAAACAAAACAAAACACAAACAAATAATGCAGCAGAATGAAAGGGAAAAAGAAAAGTTGAAATTTTTTAGATATACTTATATACTGCAAATTAAAGACGTTGAAGCTGCAGTCAATGCAGAACAGACACCTAACAATACCACAGAATAACGGAGACACATTATAGCAACGTACTTACATACGGACGGAGACCGAGACTGAAACAGAGACAGAGAATAACGGACGGCACGAACACGGACACACACGGCGGCAGCAGCTACAACAATTAGTGAAATTTTCTTAGTTAACAATTTTTTAATAATTACAAAAAAAAAGAGAAAATAATGAAAACAAAAGAAAATGGGGAACAGCGGAATAAAAGTGAATGAAAGTTAATAAAAGAAGTTTAGATATGGAATTATATATGAATTGTATATGGTAAATCTTTGCTAATTTTTTTGTATTATACGATGGAAAAAAGTGAAGGAGAAGGAGAATGTGAAATGTGAAGAACACAAAGCCGAAAAACCGAAAGAAACCCAAACTGGTAGATTCTATTTAATTTCTTTAATGTGTGCTAAGCGATAAGGGATATATGCCTCAGCAGTATATATATTTTTTCGATGCTCCCTACAAAACCTCTCTGACAAACACAAACACAAAACGGAAACCGAAACAGATTACACACACACACACACTACACTCAAACACACAATTACACACCACAAGAGATGGACAAACAACAACAAAATATGTAGTTTTCTAGCTCTAAAATAATATAATTACTCGTAAACAAATTCATCATATATATCGCCGCCGCCTTATAGTTTTTCTTTTTGCTTACTTCCAATCAAACACAAAACAAAGTAAATAAATCGAAATAGTTTAAATATATATATATATATGTATGTTTTTTGATTTCGCTGTGCTTGTTTCTGTTGCCCGAAAACACACACATACAAACACACACACACACACACACACATAACTTTTCTTCTTTTTTATATCAAAGTCCAGTCCATAATATAATGATTATTATATCGTGTAAAAGAATACAAACAAAAATGTTATCAACTTTTGTTTTTAAGTACTTATTGTTTAATTATATACATTTAAAAAACACCACAAATTTCAAAATTTGGAGAGATACGAAACCAGATTTAATCGTTACTTATTGTATATTATAAATGACTATATAAGCTTATTAATTTCTTGGCAGTAAAACACACACACAAACACACAAAAAAAACACTTACGAGTAGATCCACACCTTTTTGCATTGATTTGGAATTATAATTAGAATTATTTGTATATTGTACGCATAAAAAACAACCAAAAAACAACAAAAAAAAAGAAGAGTATTTTCCCTAAGCCCGAAGTATCCCCAGTATCGCCAGTACCCGCCACTCCCCTAGTTTTTTGCGCACTTTACTCGTATGTTTATATTTTTCTTCTTCTTTAGTTGTGGCCTCTGATTTACTTTTTTTTGTTGATTTCTCGCTGTGTATAAATTTTTGAATGACTCCGATACGAGTACTAGTTTATCTGAACACTTGTGCTATTGTTTACCGACTATTATTATTCTTATTCATTATGATTTTGTGCGTTTTGAGATTGATTTCAACTGAAATATAAAACAAACAACAAACCAGAAAAAAATACAATTGTAAATTACAAAAAAAAAAAATATTTAAAAAATAAAACAAAACAAAAAAAACAACAAAAAACCAAACAATTTGCATTTTTAATGTTTTTATTTATCTGTGTATATATTTTTTTGAATTTTCCCTTTAGATCCTGAGTTTTTGCATAGATGCTTGCTGGCTGTGTGTGTATTTGGGGGGAGAACCCCCAAGTGATTTTTTATCGGTGTATATATATTATATAGAGTTTTTGCATTGCTTGCTGTGTGGGGGAGTACCTGTATTTATTTTTATATTTTATATTGGTTATCCTTGCGCTTTTGACATGCTTTTGGTAACACTGTGTGTGCGTGATTTGACGTTGGTCGATAATCATGGAAAGCTAATCAAACGTCTTTTCCATTCTTTTCTTATTTTTCCCATTTGATGTCCGTATAAATATAAATCGAACATTTACTTTGGGTAGTTGATTCAAATTCATTCTCTACTCGTAGTTTAACGAAAATTGAATTAAAAGAAAAGCTAACATAGGAGACAGCCTGCAGCTTCATTCGATCGATTAATTGGTTGACTGTACTCTGCAAATCATCATCACAACTAACCTTAAAGATCCTCGCTCCCCAATAATCAATCAAAAACCAAAAAAAAAAGAAAAAAACCAAAACCAAAAATTGCGATCAAATTACATCTTCAACCCGCCTTGACTAACAAAAATCTGATTCAAAATGTGCCCAGCGTCGTAACTAACATCAAGAACAACCTACAACCTACAGCAACCACAACAACTCCAACTCCAACAACAACAACAATCACAACAATAATTTATAATAATAGTTATGATAAATATTAACCATAGCAATAGCAACAATTTAACAACAACTAAAACAACTACAAAGCAACTGCAACTGCAACCGGCAAAAAATGCTAGAAAACAAAAAAAAAAAACAAAAAAGTAGAATAATGTTTGTACTAACTAGTAACAAATTTTGTATTTGTATTATTTGTAATTATTATTTATTTCTTTGGAAGCATAGAATCTTTTATTGATTGATTGATTGATTGCTGCTCTAATTCTCACTCTTTCTCTCGTTTCTAATTTTAAATCTTTAATCTTTTATTTTCAATCAATTCCCAAGCAACAAAACAAACCCAACCAAACACAAAGTAAAACTAATTCAATCGATTTTGCAATTTATTTCTATTGCAGGAAAAAGAAAAGGAGAAATTATGATTAAATTTCCTAACAAAACAGAACAGCATACAAAATAATACCAAACAGAAACAAAAACAAAAAAGAAAAAGAGTTAAACAATGATTTAAATATTGAGCATAAACCAATAACAGAACAGAGAAGAAAACACAAGCATTACATAAAATTACATACAATACATAAAACTAGCAAAAATGATGAGATAAGGTTCAAGAGATGGTTCATTGCATTACATATGGTACATACATACATATATGGATAACAGTCAGTCACAAGAGCCTACATACCCAATCATTCACTATCTCCTATCCCCTGTACCCTGTCCCTGTCCCCACTGGCCCCGTCCTGTACTGTCCCCCGAGAAACTGCAAAAACTTTTGTTTAGTGAAATTGTATTTTATTAAAATATGACACAAAAACAAACAAATAATATTAAACAAAACTGAAAAGGAAACTGAAATTAATATTAAAAACGTAAAGTGATAGCAGTTAAACGAACACTAAACGGAAAATATTACTAAAAAAAAAAACAAAAGCAAAATACCATAATAGACGGGACTGTAGAAACTAAACTAAAAGAAGACACAGTTTCCACACTCTCCTCACTCCACACCACTTCGGTCCACTCCTGTTCACTCCTGCCCCGCCCCCTGTCACTCACTACCCGGTCCTGCAAGAGAACAAAAGAAAATAATATTGTACATAATCTCAAAAGTTGAATGAAAAAAAATGTCAGAAAAATGGAAAGCAAAATAAGGGAATTCTTCTGTCTCTGTACTGTACGCGAAATCCTACCAACGGCTCTCTCTATCTCTGTCTCTATATACATATATAAATATCTGTCTCTCTCTCTGCATCCCAGCAAGGATATTTTCTATGACTATGATTTCTTAGGTAGCTATATTTTGAGGTTAGGTTTTACTTGGGCCACGTGGCGATCGATGCAGAAACAATAACAGCTAGAAGATGGCGTAAAGGCGGAAATGGCGAAGAATGGCGAAGAGGATGATCAGCAGAGAAGCAGCAGATGCAGCAGCAGCTAAAAAGGAAGATGAAAAAAGAAGAAAGAACACTGTTACATGAGAAGACGATGTTACAAAGAACTTTGTTTATTAAACTTAGTTAATATACATATATAAATAATGAACAAAACGGAGGATGAACTTTTTAAAAATTAAGTAGCGCGTTATGGGTATATTTTTAAAGGATTAATACCGGATGTAGTCGACGGCTGAAAGAACCGAAAACATTGTATATTGCATAATTTTAGAAGAACAAAAAAACAAAACAAAAACAAATATAAGAAGAAAGATGATGAAAAATCTGATGCGTACTGCCAAAACTTGTAAAGTTCAGTACTATTTGCTTAGCCTCATTTTTGGTAAACACTAAAAAAACTAGCAAAAAAACCAAAATCAAAACTCTGTTAATTCATTTCTGTTGTTGTTAATTTGGGTTGTTTTAAATATAAAATGTGAAGCATTGTGTGTGTAAAAAAAACAAGTAAAAACAAGGAAGAAAATGTGGGAAAACAACTATTACCTAAAGCGGTCTTCAAATCACATCTCTTACACTCGTAATCATAAATAACATACATACATACATATACATATACACATGATAAATAAATTCTAATATAAAAATCTAATAATAATAGTATATGTTTCTGTATGTCCTTAATTCGTGTACTTTTGTTTTTTGTTTTCGTTGAGATCATTTTTCGCCGCCACCAAAGCTTTAAATACTTACATAGTAAACTGTGTTCTCAGTAAAAAAAAAACCACAAAATATAAGAAAAATGGGAAATTAATAAAATGATTAAAATTATGTTAAATGACACAAAGATGTGGGTACGAGATTTGTATAGTGAACTAAATAAAACATAATAAACCGAACAAAAAGCACCCCTGGAAAAAGTTCTTGTTATACATATATATATATATATATATAGTATATATATACATATATATAAATCACGTGTGTGTGTGGCATGTTCGATTACCTAGATTATACTATATACAAATACGATAAAAAAAAATACGGAAATAGAAGAAGTAGCAGCAAAGAGAGAAAGAAAGGGAATGATGATGTTTGGGGGGGTCAATAAATAGCCTAGAAAGAAGGAGACTTTTTTGGAAAACCGTCGATAGAAAATTCTCGTGCATAAGTTTTTTATTCATGTACAATTGTTGTACAGTTTTTGTGGCTTATTTGTGTATAACAAACTATTAGTGACAAAAGAACAACTACTACTTACTACTAAAAACTATCATAATATATTGAGCTATATATTTATGTATGTATTGTACATTAAAACGGGGTGCACTTATGATCCTACTATCCTTTCATGTTTATAGATACATATATTTCATTTCAATTGGATTTTCCTACTGTATCTTATTTGGACACACACACACACACACATCCAAATACTATATCTATATGTCCCTGAACCGAACCCCCTTTGAACTGAAACAAAGTAAAAACCCAACAAAGAACAAGAACAAAAACGAACAGCTACGATACCTATTTACTGCTATATTGTATGACGTAATGTTACCCACAACCGACATGAACAACTAAATAATACATACAATACATATAGTATATACCCAACCAAAATCGAACTTCGAAACACTCGTCAACTATTGCCTATATACATACTACTACAAACAGAACAAAGAAAAAGAGGGATACTATACATTACTTATATATACACTTATTATTATATACAAACAACGACATACGCCATATTGTATGTCTTTTTTTGTACAGTAAACAGTAAAAAACAAAACGACAACAACATACGATTTAACAAGAACTAAGCCTGACAAACAAAGCATACATACATAAATCGTGTTTCCTAAAGAACTCATCCATCCCTCAGATACTTAAAGTCCTTCTCTTCCCTCACTTCTCTGTGTCTTTTACAAAATGATTTCCTTCCTTTCTTAATGTTTATTTTTAATATTTTTTAATGTTTCCTAAAACAAAACAAAAAAAAGAAAACGAAACCCCCAAAAACCAAAAGCAGAATTTCTTGGCACACACTTTTCGACTCTCACGCTATAAAATATAGTTAAAATTAAACCCCAGATCAAGTTCTAGTTAAGTTATAATAATAATAAAAACCGCAACAAATGCAAGAACGGCAAGACAACCTTATATATTATATATATATGAAATATATGCATAAATAATATTAATAATTGCAGGTAATTTTAATTAGTCGCATAAGCCAAATCTTGGACGGGGAAAAATTCGCCGAAACCGAAACTAAAAAAACAAAAACAATTAAAAACTAAGAGAAAAACTTAGGCAAGGAAACACACACACACATACATTTGTTTACTCTCCGAAGGCAAATAAAAATTAGTTAAATCGAAAATAGACATGCTAAAAATCCGATGATATCTAGTGAAAGAAATTTTATATTTTTTTGGAATTTGATTTAAGCCTAGTTTGTATTTGTTTTACAAACAAAAAACAAAACAAAAATATTCATTTTTGGAGTATTTCCATAGGGAGATGTAGATGATGCCTTGGATTAGAGCGGGATGAGGGGATGAGCTTTGAAGCATTCGTTACAACAACTGTCTCGGTCTCGGTATTCGGTATCGGTGTCTGTCTGACTATGCATACAGTGCGTTTCGAAACTATTAAAACTGATACTATACAACAACAACCAAAAAGTAAAGATATAATGATATATATAGTGTATGTAAAATCTCAGTTATCCACACTTGTTAAGGCATTTAAAAACTACGTAGTTTGTATGTCGAAGCTTCAACTCACCTACAGTTTCGAAACGCACTGTGTGCCTGGGCCAGAGAAGAGCCAAAAAAAAAAGAAGTAAACTTGTACCATTTCTCAACGATCCACACTTGGCAAGTCACACATTTTGTAGGAATTCCAATTCTAGGTTAAGTTTCAGAGCAGATATTAATGGGGAATCCCCAGCCAGCCAGGCTGCAGGTTCTCTTCCACCCAACCTTACTTTATGTTCCTCAAAAGACCCGATCCCAATGAATAGTGTAAAAAATGAGAAAGAAGAACAAACCACAAAAAAACAAAAAAAAACAGTAGGAAATCGAGAAAAAATTGCCTTAGGGTTTCAGTAGAAGTATACATACAAACATACATAATATGCCGAAAGAAAAAGTATGCCGAAATGAAAGTATTTAACTTTTATATATCATTTCCCTAATCGGCTGCGAACAAAACGTGTGACTTTGCCTTATAGGGGGGATGGGATAGATATGACATCAGCGAAATAATCTAGAAAAAACCAGTTAAAACTACGGGTAAACACAGTCTCATATAACACAACAACAGAAAACCACAACTGAAAGACACTTAAAAGTATTCTATAATCCAAAACACACACACACACATAAACAAACAAACACACACACACGGGTAGATAGAAATAAATGGAATATTTTAGGGGTATCAACTAATAAAGGAAATAAATCAATTAAGTGCCATTCTCAACGACTCAATAAATCTCCCCTAAAAATCATCCCAAGCGAAAATTCCATTTACTTCTGACTGCTTTTTATTTGTGTGTAAAATGTCTTCAACAAAACCGAACAGAACAGGACACCAAAAAACTTTTTGAAGCTAATCGATGATATACAATATATATATATATACATATATATATATATATATATATATATATATGATTTTTAGCAATTTATATACATATGCATAGATAATGAGAATTACGGGAAACTAAAACTAAAACTAGAACCGAAGAAAACAAACCAATCACAAACAAGTCAACAGGGCACAGCGCTTCTTAACTATATTATTGATTTAGAAAAAACAAAGCCGAAGAACTTTTTCTAAAAACCGAAACAAACAAACCAAGTGAAAAGTGAAAAAACCAACGCTAATCTTAACTATAACTAACTTTTTAAACTAATATTGAAATTGAACCCAACAAAGTGTTCATTAAACTAAAAGAAACCAAACAAAAGATGGCATATACGATACGAGTATATATGTATTATGTATGTACTTAAAGTTATACATTAAATTAAAAAACACAACAATTTTGTATGGCTATGGCAAAAGCAAAAGTAAAACAAAAAAACCCACAAAAAAACAAGCAGAAAATGGTGGTGAACAAGAAGAAAAAAACCCAACAATTTAGTTAAGTAATTTATGATAATGTAAAGAGTTTATTGAATAAATTGGGAAATAAAACCCGAAAGGGTAACAAACCAAAAAAAACTTTAAGGAAAACTTTCATCAGATTTCTAACGAACTTTACGAATTTCCATGAAAGTAAGAAATGAACAACTCCTGAACTATCTCTAACTCTACTCTACCGAAACTTCTCTACAAACATAAACATGATACATTACTACATATATAGTATATATATATAGTATATGGATGAGAGAAGATTGCATAGGCATACACTTGTTTTTAGCACTAAAACGAAACGAAATCCTTTTGCGTTCATTTTGTTTAACAAATACTAATTAATGAAATTAAATTAATATACATACAAAACATACTACTATATACATACATACTATATATACATACATTACATATATATACATACATACATATATATATATGTATATATATATGTATATACATACATAGAGTTTCTTAGATCGAAAAGCGAATGAAAGAAATGAAATCCCGAAAACTGAAACACAAACGCAAAATCTCGTCTCATCTCATGGATGTGCTACACTAAATTAGTAACTAAAACTAAACTAAAAACTAAAACTAAACTATTGTTACACACACGCAAACAAACACACACACACACACGTACATACATTAACTAAATAATTAACAAAAATGAAAGAAAGAGTTTAAGCTAAATCAAATTTGGAGAAGAGGAGCCGAGCCGCAGGCAGTTAGAACTCGAGAAGTCCCCGAAAAATGCAGGTAGAAGGAGATGATGATGATGATGATGAGGCAGCAGCAGCAGCAGAAAAATGCAATCCACACGATCGTTATTGAAGCATAATAAACAACAAATTGTATTATATCTAAGCCCGAAAAGAAAGCGTTAAAAACCAAAAGTTAAACATTAAAAAAACAACCCGAACAACAAATGTTAATTACAACCAAGCGCTAAAACAAATAAATAGAACGATGAAAAGGAGATGTGGCGGCTAATTATTAAAGTGATTTATAGGTCAGAGTTGAAAGCCGACTTTCAGCTAAATATAGATTATAAATAAATAAATTAAACACAAACATATTTTAAAAGCAAGCGCTTGAATTGTACATTTTTACAAGGCAACTGTACATTAAGCGCCCACGGCATTAAGAAAAAACAAAAAACCGAAAACAAAAACGAGTTGAAAAGCACATCAAACAAATAAAAAGTAAAAATAAATAAAAAATTAAAAAAAAAACAAAAAACCAAGAGAGCAGCCCCCCAAGTGTGCGGCTGAGGGAGAGCCCTTGACCACACACATAGGACGTTGCCTAGCCAGAACGGAAATGAGTTTATTAAATATATACATTTAAAAATTCATAAACAAAACAAAAAAAAACCAAGAAAAACCAAAACCAAAATTCGTTGCATAATATTTAAAACGAAGGTAGTATTAAACTCGATTGCCTAATTCTAAAATTAAAAAAGAGAAAAAAAAACAAGAAAACTATAAAAACATTAACATTAACAGTAATAATAATAATGAAAACAAGAACAACAACAACAAAAAATGTTATTATACTTATTATACCGATTAAAATGAAAACAAAAGCAGAAAACAAAAAAAAATGAAACAAATTAAAATAAAAATTTTATTTAGATTAAATCTTTGCTCTCTTTCGCTGATAACTCCTGTCTATAGAAAGGTAGGTTCAACGGTGGGATGCTATAGGTATTTTGCGATGGGAGGCCATTGATCCCAGCTTTACAGGGTATGTATTTGATCATTTGAGAAGACTGATTAACGAGGGAGTTTTTGCACTTTCTTGTGGCCTTTCAACAACATTCTAAGAGAGAGCGGGGAGTCACTCTTAAAATCCAACCTGAAAGAATCGTATACCATTGAAATGTATGGGCGTTACTCATTTCACTATTATATTTTCACTTTGGCCAGACATATTGCGGCGACTATTTAAGAGTTATAACGATTTGTGTCACCAAGTCTTACATTCCAACAATTACAGTCTGAGCAGCCTCGCGTTCTCTTTCTCTCTCTCAATAGCATAAGGAAAGTCGCGAATTCAAATGACATCATCTATAATCAGCCCTAGTCTTCAAATGTCTACATCCATGTATATATGTACACATCTCGAAACTTCGCTACCGTTTGTCGGCCGCTATACTGCGCAGCATATTAAACAATAAACTGTAAACTAAACATTCAACTCGGCAGCCACTAAAAAAGCTTATTGTCTTAACAGGTACATGTTGTTGGTGTTAGATTGTTACGAGACCTTTCGTTTTATGCTGTGGCAGCTACGTGAAGCCTTTTATCAGGTTAGCCGTAGAGCTACCAAATATTTCAGGTTTAAACAAATACATCCAAGAGATGTGAGTCTTGCCACATTTGACAGACGGCTGGCCTGGCCTGGCTGAATTGTTGCCAGGCCCCAAAGAATGCGCAGACCCCAGAGTAGAATCAAGGTTGAGCACATTGCGGATGCGATAAGGATAGCACAACATGGAACCGTGTGTGCATAGGCCAATCGCTAGTCAAAGCATGAGCCGGCGATAGTGATGCTATCTGACGTCATAAATAAACGGAGCCTTATCGGTTGGTAATAATTTTTGCTTTATTTAAAAACGTCACTACAAAGTTTGCTTGGTTGCATCATGATTAAATTGTTAATATTTTATTCAGATAACACGCAAGTCTGTACTTTAAAATGCGCTACACAAATAGATCATAGTTGTTTGTGTGTGTGTGTGTGTGTATAATATTGTATTTAGATTGCTATAGTTAGGTATAGTTCTTTGTCTTTGCGTCTCGAAAAGGTACTAAAGGAATCTGCTGTTTTTCTGACCTTTGCCAAGCCGTGCTTATAGGGTTATTTGCCTTGGTTAATCCTGGCTAACCCCCCAACCCATCATCGCCAATTGAGAAGGAGGTACATATATAATTTATAGCTCAACTACAAAATACTTTTACAAATATATATATACATATATTCGTTGGATGTAAGGGTAAAGGTATATAAGTATTGAACATAGATGATTAGGTGACGTACATCTATGCGAGGGAGTGTAGGGTTTGGTTTAACATTCATAAATTATGCACAAAATAAATATATATATATTCAAACGCTTCGCAACTTAAAAAACTAAAACAAAACATCGCAGGGCTGCTTCTGGATCCGGTTATCTAGGTATCTCTATCTATCTATCTGTGTCATCTAGGCATACTTTCACTCTTGTCCATTCGATTGTATAGAATTGTCGTTGGTAGCGGCTCCGCAGAGGCGCGGTGCTTGCAACAGATCTGTGTACTGCAGCAGGGCCTCGCGCAGTGAGCGTGACACCTCCGGCGATGTGGTTGTGGTGCAGTCCACCAAATACGGATACAGGCCAATCAATTGATCCCATGCCGGCTTGTTTACTGCGTGAGTGGGAGGTAAAATGTTTACTTAAAGATTGGAATATTCAAAAGATTGGACAATGACATACCCTTTGAAGCTGGGGCCTTTTTCATGGACACCACCAGCGTGGCAATGGCTTTGAGCACAAACGATATCTCCGACAGCCGGAATCTATACGGAAAAAAACAAAATAAATTCACAGTGAAATAATTATATAGTCTCGAGTCTCACCTGGGCAAAGGACACTTTCCGCTCTGGCGCTCATCATCATTGAACCGCTTGAGCACTTCCTGGAAGCGATGCAGCAAGGCGGTGACCGCCAATCGTCCGGCAAAGTCCTTGCTACCCGCTCCGGCAGCACCCGTTGGCAACAGGTTGGCATTAAGGCGATTGTTATTGGTGGCATGATGATCCTCCAACAGCGAGAACTGTAGCAAGGTCTCAAAACAGGTCTTGGCAAATATCTCGCGCAGCTTCCAGTCCGATTCGTAGCAAATATTCGTGTCCGAGGCCGAGTGTATGGAGCCCTTGTTGAGCAGCACCACAATTTGCATAATGAATTGATGCGGCATCTCGTGGGCATGCGGCAGCACCTCGTCCCGCAGCAATTCAATCACATGACAATCGATGGTCTCGTCCAGTACAATCTCCTCCAGGCCGCGATCCTCGATGGTGCAGACGCTGGCGGGGAACAGAAATTTGTCCAGCGTATCGGCCAAGTCGTCCCAAAGGCTGGCGAAATGCTGCGGTTTGGCCCGGGCCACCTTCAGACCCGTGTGGAGGACACTGATCAGACTGGAGATGGCCAGCTTCCAAGTGCTGGACGACAGGCACTTGTACTTCATGGCCAGCGGTGTGCGCACAGCCTTGACTATGTCGTGCAGGATCTGCTCCTGCACCACCGACTCCTCTGTGGCCGTCGTCTGGTACAGCTTCACACAAATACTGATTGCTTTCTCACCGAACGGTATGTAGTTCATGCTGACCACCTCAACGGAGGCATTGTTGGCATAGTGTCCCGACGTGGACTTGGCATACTTGTGCTCCACATTCTGCTGGAATGTGGGCGGGGCACAGGCGAACTTGCTGAATATCAACAGCTGGCGAAAAATGGCGGGTATGAGCTGGCTGATGTGGGAATCTTGCTTTGTGGCCTCCTGTCGAATGGAACGGAATGGCGGTTAAGGATCTCTCACAGACGAAAGTAGTCTCGTGGTTTACCTTTTGTATCAGCTCCATGCAATCGAGTATGCCATCATGCAGGGGCGTTAGCAGCGTATCGGACACGGTGGACATGATGTAGGGGACCGCATCAGTCTGGACGGGAATGCACACCGCATTCGTCAGCACCGTGCAGAATTTGTCAAAGTCCGTGGCGCTGAATCTACATTCAGTTTCGAATTAAACAAGAATTTCTACAGCAGATGGTAATGGAGTTTGCTCACTTGACTTGAATGTGGTGAAAGATGGCGGGAAAGATTTGTATGAGGGCCGTCAGAAAAGCCTGACTGGGAATGTAAAAGTCCTCCTGGCCATCTTGGCTACCATTGCTAGCCCCATTGCTGCTGGGCTGTGGCTGTGCCTTCGTTGTGGACATCTTAGTGCTCTCCATGCCGATGCTGAGCCAAATGTTCCAGGCAATCTGCTCAGATACACAAACAACGGCAGAGGAGAGATGCAGACATAATTAGAACAAATCAACGAAGCAAAAGCAAAGGTTTAGTTTAGATTAGGTTAAGGCGGCTGTCAAGCTCCACAGGAGCCAGTCACACTTGGGCCGGTTTCGGCCCGTTGTAATACCGCGGGAGGTGTTCTCCTTATCCATCTCATGAGACCCGAACATATCAGCAGTTATCCCATCCTGACGCTCTTACGAAGTTTGCAATCTTTCTGGGACATATTTTGGACATTTCTGAAATGTCTGAGACATAGGGCATGCCCAGGTATTGTAGCCTTCTCCTGCTGAGAGCTGGACAGGAGCAGAACAGGTGTTCCACCGTTTCCTCCTCCTCCTCATCTCTACAGCTTCGGCAGAAATCATTGTATGGGGCTCCCAGCCTGTTGGCGTGGGAGCCTATCAGCCAGTGCCCCGTGAGGGAGCGGATGACAACGCTGCACCTTTTCCTGCCGAGCTTACAAAGCTCTAGTGTGCGTTTCCTGTCAATGGTAGGCCATGTTTGCCTGGATATGCGACATAGTGGTGCTGACCGCCACGCATTGTCTGCTCGTCGCTTATATAGCTCTTTTATGATAAGCCTACAGGTGGCCATTGGCATGCAAATATCCTCCTTCTCTTGGAGAAGGGGTATTGTGGTACCAGATCTGGCCAGCCCGTCTGCCTTGCAGTTGCCCTCAATATCCCGGTGACCCGGGACCCAAATAAGGTTTATGGCAAATTGTTGGGCCATCTCGTGAAGAAATTTGCGGCAATTTGCCACTGTGGCCGAGTTCGAGGAAATCTCGTGAAGTGATTTGATCGCAGCTTGGCTGTCGCTGTAAATGTTTAGAGTTGTTGTTGCCAGTGAAGCCGTTGTGGCTGTTTTAAGGAGCTTCAGTGCTTCCATGATCGCAATGACTTCCGCTTGGAACACACTGCAGTGATCCGGGAGCCTAAAGGAGTGCCTGATTTCGAGTTGTTCGGAGTAAATCCCTCCTCCAACTTTGTTATCCAGCTTCGAGCCATCTGTAAAGATGGTTATGACCATGTCTTGGCCTGGTGGTCCCTCAAGCCACTCGTCTCTGCTAGAGATGATTACATTGAAGGGGGTACCAGTGTGTTCCCTTGGGACGCAGTAGTCCGTCTTAGTAGGGACGGTACTGCTGATAAGTATAGATGAGTGACCCCTGATATGTGACGTCCATTGTCCGGAGTCTCTCAGACGTATCGCTGCAATTTCTGCCCTCTCTTTTCCCTTAAGTTCGAGGCTTTGGAGATTTAGGAAGGCGTTTAGTGCATCGTTCGGGGTGGTGCGTAATGCTCCACTAATGCATAAAGCTGCGGTTCGCTGAACCTTGCCAAGTTGTTTGGTTGTCGATCCTTTTGATAGGGCCGGCCACCAAACTGTAACTCCATAGAGTAAAATTGGTCTTACTATTGCTCGGTATATCCACTTCAAGCCAATAGCTTTTTTGCAAGAGTATAGGGCTATCGTAGCCTTCTTCACTCTGTCTTTTACGTTCAGGTTCCAGTTAAGCTTCTTATCAATTACCAACCCTAGGTAACTAGCGCGGTCGCTGAAAGAGAGCCTGCATCCGTTTAGTATAGGAGGGTTAAGGGGCGGAACCTTGTACTTGCGTGAGAATAGCACGAGTTCCGTTTTTGTGGGATTTACTCCCAATCCTCGCAATTTTGTCCATTCTGATAGTCTCGCGAGCTTAGTGCTCATAAGGTCACAGAGTGTTCGAGGGTATTTCCCCGAGAAACTGATTGCAACGTCATCCGCGTATACCACCATTTGGGACGACATTGTTAAAGGCTCCCTCGATATCGAGGAAGGCTATAAGAGAGTATTCCTTGAGGTGTAGGGATTTCTCTATAACTGAGACTACTTCGTGGAGCGCCGTTTCCGTGGATCTTCCTTTCCGGTAGGCATGTTGTGCTCCTGACAACATTTGAGGACTAATAATTTTCCTCAGATGTAGTCCGACAAGTCTCTCGAAAGTTTTGAGAAGAAAGGACCATAGGTGATTGGTCTAAAGTCCTTTGGAGTCGAGTGCGAGGCCTTTCCTGCTTTGGGGATAAAGAATATTTTCGCCTTGAGCCATTCTTGTGGTGTGGTCCCCACAACTAGTATCTTCCTGAAGATACATTGTAGCCAGTTGATGGCTGAGTCTCCGGCCTTCTGCAGTTGGGCCGGAATGACCTGGTCCGGACCTGGCGATTTGAACGGATTAAAGCTGTTTACCGCCCAGCTTATGTTCGGTTTGGTAAAAATATGGTCCATCGTGGCTGTTTGGCCTCTCCTTTGGGTTTGCGCGGGCTTGATGGTTGTGCACCCAGGGAAGTGGGTTTCAACGTACCGTTGTTCCTTTTAAGATACCCTACCGAGGGGTTGGTTTTTGGGAGGAGCTTGCGCAGCCTTGCGGCTTCTGACGTCTCCTCTATTTCTGAGCAGAATTTTTGCCAAGAGGCCCAAAAGCAAAACAAGAGACTAAAATCTTACAAAAAAGAGCTCCATGTGATTGACACGGAAATTGGAGAACTGCTTCTCGACACTTTTCAAATACTTAAAATAGGAACAAAAACAAAACAATAAGAGACGAAGAACAATTAGCCACAGCATTCCTCTAATCTACTCACAGTCCAGATTTCCTCATCCTGCTCTTGCGCCGTTTGTGGATCCTTAAGGGATCCTCCTCCCCCAGCCGTTCGCTCTGTCGTTGTATTGTGGTACATGATCTCCTGCAGAGATTTGAGTGCGGCCAGCGACACCTCGCCATTCTTGCTCAGTGCTGCATTCTGTATGAACTCTAGGATCAAAGACCAGGCACGCTCGAAGTCCCCGAGCATTTGGAGGAGCTCTCGTTTGGTGTTGAACACTCGACAGACGCCCGACAACGTCAGGACCTGCGTCTCGGCCCATTGCTTCTGAGCGGTGTTCCTCGAATGATGTATGAGAATGTTGCCACTGGCATCCACCTTCTCATTGCTGGCCGAGCTGCTCAAGGCCCGGACGTTGTCGAGCAGGGGGAATAGCACTTGCCAGACCAGGGCCTGCCAGGTGGGCGGATTCAACAGGCTGCCGTGGGCCGAGATGGTGGAGAAGAGTGTCTGGCCGGCCGATTTACGGACAGCCGGACGCAGATCTACGCACAGCTCTCCCAATTTGGCATACAGACACATCCAGAGCTTGTCGAACTGTGGCATCTTCACGGTGCCTGGAAACTCCGGCAATATGGACACATCCTGCAGTTGTGTGGACATCAGTTTGTCCTGATTTTGATTAAAGAAATCCGAAATGTTCCACTGCAAAAAAAAAAAAGGAACATTTAGGTAAATTATAAAGTCAATTTAAATATATTCAAGTTTTTCAATCAGAGACCATCAGACCAATCGCCGTGAGCGAGATGTTCAGTTCCTGGGTTTGGGAACCAAATTTAGCCGCCGTGCTGATACAGAGGGGCAGACAACGCCATGGCATGACCGTCAAAAAGTCGGTGATAACCAGCTGAAGGCATTGGAAGGCGGTGCGTATCAATGGCTCGCCATGATGTTCGTTCACAGCCCCAATTATCTCAATAATGGCCGGCCAGCCAAAGGAGAGTATCTCCCCGGCCGTATTAAGTATCTGAAGGACACAATCCAGCTGTCGTTGCCTCACATCTGCATGCAGGACCGTGGACAGCTCAGAGAGTGGACTCAGCAGCATGGTTTGCAGCTCCTACAGAAGATAGGAGACATTATTTAAATAATATTTTTTAGATTTTTTTTTTTGCCATACCATGTTCTCCTTGAGCGGCGTTTTGTGCTTGAATTGTAGAGCAGACTTCACGAGATAAGTGATGGCCTCCACACCCCACTCCCGCATGCGTATATGCCGATGCTGGCACACCTCCAGCAGATGATTGGTTAGCGGACGCCACAGCACATTGATTCTGGGCATGTTCACGAGGCCAGTTTCCAGTAGTTTGGCCACCGCAAACAGCGATGGCTCTCGATTTGCATAGGCCAGCTCCATGGCCTCGTGTGAGAGCTTGCACAAGGCATCGATCAGATGGTGCAGCGCCACATCGTCCAGATATTGACTGGACTCAAACAGTTGGCTCAGCATTTGTGACAGTACTGGGAGATCCGCCATCACAGCTGTTTGTATGCCCACATTCGCCTCAACGGCTGGCTTTGGCATGGCCTGAAGACTGCCACCCGTTGAGGGTTTCAGGCCCAGTATCCACACTAGATGCTGTAGCGTTTGCAGCACCATATGCCAGGATGTGCCCAGTATACCACCATTGTTGTGCGCCAGAAATAGTATGGCACGCATACACTGCAGATTCTTGTTGGTCAGCATTACGGGGGCCTGCATAACGCTGTGTGGAAGCGAGGCCGACGGCAGCGGCGTACCCACGGCCACAATCTGAGGCCGAAAGTCGTCGGGCGTACAGCTATTGATGAACTGACTGCTCAGATCCTGGCTGCCACTCCGTGTGTGACCTTCACAATCAGAATAAAAGTTTTAGTTGTGGAATGTATAAGGGATTTGTCCTACTTACATCTCACATCGCCATCTGTTTGTGTGGCATTGGCAAATATGGACATGGCATAGTGCGGCGGAAACGAGGCCCGACACATGGCCATAATGAAGGCATCGCGTGGCTGCAATTGCTCCAGCATGCCACACAGTGCCGCATAGTTCTGCATGGCCTTCAGTATGTTCTCGGTGGTGGCCTCGTCCATCGATGTCTCCACCAATGGAATGAACGCGCTGAGCAGCCCCGACCAGCTTGAATTGACCAACTGCAGGCACAGCGGCTGGTGCTCCTCCTCCGTAATGACAGCCGTATTATGGGTGGGGTGAAGCTCGGGTGTGCGCTGTATTACACCGCCAATCGAACGGGTGATGTCCAGGAGTATGGCGTGTCCCACAGAGATGCCATAGCTGTCGGGTATATTCGGGGCATCCAGCTTATCCAGCATTTCTAGGCTGCAAAAGATAATATCCATATGAAACGGCAGTTTATACAAATAATCATCGACTTACTATACAGCCTTAGAGACACCAGGGGCATAGGTAGCAACCAGTGGGAGATAGGCACCGCGGAACGAGAATCCGCATTGATTATTCCCAGATAGAGTGGACAGCGCATTGGTGGGCTGAGCCAGAACTCCTCCATTCTGCTGGCCATTCAGCATGACGGAGGCATTTATCAGAGAATATCGCACAAAGCTGCCCATGGCCGCAATCATATCATGAACAATGTTTGTGGCATGATTCTTCAGGTCGTATGACTTGCAGAAGAAGGCAATCAGAGAGGAGCGTGTGACCAGCTTATGTATGACCTCCACAGCCAGAGCTCGCTGCCAGGCTGGCTTGTCTGGATCCAGAAACTTGATGATCAGCGACAGGAAGATCTCGCATTCGGTCACCAATATGGTGTGGTATTTCTGTATTAGAATTGCTACCAGCCGCAGCAGCCGCATGCTGATGGGAAAATAGGGTTTCTCTGCAGGCACTGGTGCGGTTCCGTTATTGGTAGCCGGAAGCTGGCGATGTTTGACATTCGGGGAGAAGAGTTTTATGACCAAGGCACAGACGCGCTCCTTGAGCAGCAAACGGAAGTCGTTGCTCTGCGCGGCAAACGAGAATTAATGGCTTTAATAAAATAAATTTTATTTATTTATTTAAGACTAACCTCGTGGAACACCGCACTAAAGTTGGTGAGGACTGCCTCAAGCAGTTCTAGGCCAAAGGTGCGTGTCATTTCGGTCATGCCGACCAGCCAATAGGGCTGCTCAGCATTCACCAGTTGTACTAGATCCTGGAATAGCAGGAATGCATCAGAGGCAAAGGTCTGCACATCTTGCCCGGCTGCGGTGCCACCGCCTTCCGTCTCCACTGGACTGTTGCTCGAGTTGCTCGGCTGCTGCTGCTGCTGTTGCAGGCTAGGCACTGAATCCTTCTCCAAGTAGACGCGCTCAAACACAAGCGACACCAGCTGACGTATGGTGGCCCCTGCCGTGTTTACAATTGTGGGGTTCTTGGTGTAGTGCAGACGAAAGCACAGAACCAAGGCCTTGGCCAGCGTGTCGCCATGGACAACTGTGTTGGTCGTCAGCAAGAGGGTTACTGTCTGCAGCACCTTCACCTCCTCAATGTTGTTCTCCATGAGGGTCCACAGAGCGTTGGTTATGTAGAGGGCACCCTTCTGATCGACCACCTGCTGGGTAATCAGACGTTGCATCATGCCCAAACAGAACTGCAGCAAAAGGAAAGATAAGAATGAGTCAAGTTGAGTCGATGACATAAAAGCGTCTGCTTTAAGCGGCTTACCTTGATGATTTTCAAATCCTTGGTCTCGCATCCCTGCACCAGGGGATAGAGTATCTGGTTGACGGTGTAGTAGACGGAGTTTTGCTGGCTGCTGCCAGCAGTGCAAAGCTTCGATATAGCCTCCTCGCATGCCTGTGGTTGTGAAAAATTAATGGCCATGTTAAATTGTCACAAAATCAATTTTATTTGTTCTTGCTATCAATTTCATAATTGCGTAGCGCACAGTGGCAGGTGCACGGACCACCCCCCACCACCACCCAGGTGTGGGGTGACACACTCACTCAAAACACACCCACACAGTTACACAGTTATGTAGCAAGTTGCCGCAATTAGAACCATGGAAATGCGACCGACCATGAAATGCGACACACGTCACCAGAGCGGCAGGACTTACCTCTTTTATTTGAGGATACTTCTTCTTGGTTTCAAGTGAGAGCGTCTTGAAATCGGCCTGCAGCGCCTCCACAAACTTGTGCACATCTTGGCCCCCACCCCCGCCCACAAACGACATCGTTATTTGTTAGTATATTCAGCTCTTGCACAAAACGACACTCAATGCACTGCATGCATTCCGCATTTAAGTACATTAATTGAAATACACATAGACTGTTGAACAAACTATATCCTTAGAAAACTACAAAAAGAAAGGTAACAAACACAATAAGCCGAGAAAATTCGCTCTGACAGCTGACGTACACAGTGGCCAGTGTTGGTAAATGAGGTCAGATGGGCCTGCACTGCGCTGATGCCAAATCAGCTATTTTATTGCTAGTTACTAGCTTTTTAAAATATATATTCTTTCTATAACCTTTGTAGAGCTTGGACGACAAAAATAGCTGTTCGTCATAATATTCAAAAAATCGCACAGGTCAACAGTTTGAAATCCAAACTGAAAACAAGGATTAAGCATTTGGTAATGGACTAAATGTATTACTAACTCAATTATGATAAATTCTGTAAAACTAACAGATGCCAGAAAAGTACCTATATATATATATATATGGTGCAATTGAATCCTATAAGCTCAAATATCTTCTAAAAAAAGTTGGCTATTTTTAAGCTATTTAATCGAAATGTTTAGTTTCGCGGTTCACTGATGAGCAACTAAAGTGCTGGTAAGCGATTTATTTCACGGCTGAGTGGAACGAACTACTGATTCATTTGCCGATTCAGTTCATGTAGAATATAATCACTAACCATACAATATATACATATATATATATACATATATATGTATATATATATATATATATATACATATATATGTATATATATATATATATATATATATATATATATATACATTTCATACATTGAAAATGGCCGCACCAACAGGGCAGGCATCAGCTACCCGGCGAGTCGTGAGAGTGTATGTATTTGCAAGTGCGTATGAGCGCACAACTGATATTTGCGCTCTATCAACTTTTTTGATTTTTGTGCTCGCGCCACCCTTCTCACTTTAGCATTTTTAGAGTCTTGAAATCGGTCTGCAGCGCCTTTTTGAAGATGCTTGCCTTATAATAGCAGAATAATTGTTATTTTGTACATGCTTTAGATGCTAACTTTGTTTAATATAGCATATACTAATATAATAAGCTGATATATGTATATACATATATTCACAAATATATATTTCATTGTATGGTGTATTGTATTATACAAGACACGTTTTCTGCAAATTTAAAGTAACCATAGATTATAGTTTCCTATTTAAATACTAAAAAACAAACAAAAATGAAGTGAACACTGCTGTTTTTATTGAAGAGCATATATTGTATGGTTAGTGAGGTCATTTAGTAATTTATAAAATTATATGCCGCAATCGTTGACGCCATCGCAAAACCGAATTCCGTATGCAGATCAGCTTGTTGCACTTGAAGGCATTCTCGGCACTCTAGCGGTCTCGACCACCTTCCTGCTCGATATCAGGACCGCCTCCGTTTTTTGGGCCGCCAGCTCCAGTCCTGCGACAGCTAGCCACTCCTCAATGGCGCGTATGGCTGCGTTGGCCTGATGCTCCACAGCAGCAAGCTCTTTGGCTACCACTTTGCCACGTCGTCAGCGAAACCGACTAAACTGGTGTTTGCTGGCATCAGGAGCCTTAGTACGCCGTCGTACATGGCGTTCCAGAGCAGGGGTCCCAAAACGGAGCCCTGGGGGACTCCGGATGAGACTTCGTATGTTGTGGAACCCAAGGTCGTGTCCAGCGTGACACGGTGTGCCCCGAGCTCGCTGGAGCAGCCTTCTGGCGCGGATGCACGTTCGGCGGATCTCGGCTATCTCCTCGTTGGCTCCAACTGCCTCGCTTGAGTTAGAGCCCCGCAGTGATCTAGCGAAGGACAGGGGCCTCAGAGTACCTGGCGCTACGCCTTGCCCTGTCGGGGTCGGGGTGGGACTCCTCTCCCTCGGGTAGACCTCCCCAGAGAGCACTGGATGGCCTCATGGTCGCTGGCGGTGAATATCTCGCAGATCCTCCATCGGGCGTGGCGAGCCAGCGCACTGCTAGCGTATGTTAGGTCAATTACTGACCCTGCTCCTGCCCTGTTGAAGGTCTCCTGGGATCCTTCGTTCAGTAGGACGAGGTCCAGCGTCGCAAAAGCCTCCAGCACTATGCGTCCTCTGGCGTTTGTGCGAGTGAATCCCCACTCCATGGCCCAGGCGTTTAAGTCGCCCCCGACTACCACGTTGTTCCGTCCGCGTAGGTCGCAGCTCAGCTCGTCCATGGTGCGGCTGAAGGCCTCCAGGGAGAGACCAGGCGCCAGGTAGCAGCTGTAGATCCAGGTGCCACCCACGATCCCTCGGGAACGTGTATATGTATATTATGTACATACATATATTAAGATGAACACACAGATACAGATAGACTGATACCAGTCCAATCGCTGCGGACACCTACATGTACATATGAACTGTCCCATCTACATATATACTATATCTATCTATCTTTATACAAAGACAGAACCTGCAAGAACGTGTGTGTATGCAAGTATGTGTGTGTTCTTGTGCAGAGCATGTCATTATTGTGACCAATGGCAAGGCAGTTGACTTAAGGAAAGATAATTTTCTCTGTCCCTTAGAAATATACGTAAATATTTGGTCTCATATTTAAAATATACCGTGTTGAATATAACAATTAATTAAATTGTCGGAGTTTCAATATCCTTAAAAAATAACATATAATAAATAAATAATAATAGAAACAATAAATATATAATATAATAAACTTTAATCACAATCAGCTACTTGTAGAAGAAGACAGCGAGGGCACACTGGAGAATAGCGAAAACGATCTGTGGCCTGCTGCATAGCCCATTGGCTCAAGCATACAGGTTCGCCATTTTACAAAAATTTGTGTCATTATTCTGACCAATGGCGAGGCAGTAGGCGAACAAGCAGACCGCTAGAGGTGGAAAAACATCGATGTTAACATCGATATAGTCGATGTTTTTTCCATTTTTTAAACATCGATTGTTTACGGCGAAACAAGGTTCAGTATTCTATTTACCTAGTTATATTAAACAGAATATCAAAATCGAGGAATATTATATATTTTCGGTAAATTTTGAGGTATGACCGTCTTACTTGTTGGGACTTTTTGTGGGACTTTTTCAGGGATTTTCTGGAGACAACATCATCCCAGCAATGTCCTTATTCATCCCAACAATTTCCCTTACATTCCATGCTCACTTAAGTTTCTGACGTGACATTCCATGCTCATTTACGTTTCTTACGTGACATTCTATGCTCACTTACGTTTTTTACCTCAACATGTGCCGCGAAATGAGCTACACTGTGCCACAACATTTGCACTGAATTAGCAACATTTTCAGATCCTAGATATTATAGAATTTAGGAAAAGTTTGTTTTACTAGGCACCAAATATTGCAGAAACTAGTCAGTTTCTATCTCAGAAAATTTTAAAATTTTTGGTCTTCTTATATAGACTGAAAATGGGTATCGGGATCGATATGTTGGTATTAATAAATTAATCAAATGAGTTATTTGGTCAAAAAATGTAAATATGTGCAAAATACAATATTAATTACGCTTTAAAGCAGAACACGAATTTTAACATAATTCAAAGGAAAATATACAAATGTATACAAATGTCGATACTACTGGCTAATGACGGGTTAATGACGTGACATTCCATGCTCACTTACGTTTCTTACGGCGCATTTCATACTCACTTACGTTTAATGCCTTAACCTTTATTGCTTAAACGTTATTTTATAAACAATCTTAAAGAAAAGAGTCACTAAACTTAACCAGACTTCTAGACAATTGATTCGTCAATCGTATAAAATTATGTGTTCAGGCCTGAGGGTCCTAGTTAGCTAGTAATATTAAACAGAATATCAAAATCGAGGAATATGATTTTTATTTTGCCCATAACGTAGAAGTTTACTGCGAATTTGTGTAATCACAACAAAAAAAAAACAATCTTCTAAAACATTATTATACTATGCCCGAGAATACGTATACGTCAACCAACAGTCCTGCTCAGGAGGTATCCTATACTGTGAAGTGTGGTGGCTCTTCATCAATAGCAATAACGACCGTTCCTCAAGCCGCATCGTCCCTGGTGTCCACATCACATCAGAAGAAGAGTGTTTCATTAAAATCAAACATGATAGCGAAGCAAAAGTCGGCAGCAGTTGTGCAGTCCCTCCCATCGCGTGCGGCATCCTCCTCCGCATCGGCATCCGCTCAGAACCGTGTGAAAGACGGCAAGACGATGCATAGTACTTTTTCACTGGAAGCTGATGATACCACCGGTGTGTGTCGAATGTTTTCTTAATCCGCCTCAATGTACTAATAAATATTCAATTGAATTTGCCATTATTTAGGTATTTGGCTGTGTCTGGAATGCGACGTTTGCCTTACATCGTATCAGGACGTCAGACTCCATCTCACTGGCACACACAAGGAGCTATTTGACCCGGCGCTCTGTGAGCATTGTGGCTGGCGATCAGGCAACGATCGCGAGAAGCATTTCCACATGTTCACGAATCACCAGATCAATTCGCCGCTCTACACATTCGCCGAGTGCGACCTCTGCAATCGGAAATATTCGAGCCAAGACGAGTTGGAGGCTCACATGAAAGAATGCCTTAATCTTCAAATTGTGAAGAGTGGGGAGGACGATGGCAGCATTACCTTTCACATAATACTGGGGAGAGATGATGATGATAGAGACAATATACGAACGCAGCAGTCATTTCCGCCAAGTAAGCTGGTGCATGGTGATGATAATGTTGACTTGGCTAAAAATGGACACCGCGAGAATAGCCGCCTTCAACGAGCCGATGAGCGAAGTGGAGCAGCACCACATTGTAGTACCCGGCAAGGAGCTGCCCCCAGCCAAGCATCCTATTTGCCTCCATCTCCCGAGTACAATGAGCAAAATGTGTGGACAGTAACAAATGTTAGTGCGATTTTAAAAGAAAGCGGTGACGATGGCAGATTGCTGCGGTCACGAATTCATAAAAAGAATCTAACGCGACCACAGAGAACAAAATTGTGCAAAATGATAGTCGACTACTTCATATCAAAGAAAATAAATATGACGCTTCAGCTGAGCTACGCCTTGGAGCGAGATGTGGTGAGACTCTTTCCCGGCGAGAAATTGGATGACTGGCGGGGAAACGGAAGATCTTCTGGCACATTGTATAACAGCTTTCGATACCGACGACGGGCTATACAAACGGCAGAGCTTAAAGAAATCCAGAAGAAGTCGGCGCCAGAAGAAGGCGAGAAAACTCTTTAAAGAATACCGCGTATTTTTTAGGAGTCGAAGATGGAAATTCACGGTAAGATTTTTACTTTCTCAGTCTACTTTTTTTAAAAGCTAATCTTGTATCTTTATCTAACATACATAACACACATAACACAGAGTTTTTTGCTACGAAAGCTGCGACTACGCTGATCAGACCCCAGGTACTGTCAGTTGATCGAAACGGTTGACAGTTAAAGCTGACAAAAATAGAAATAATTTCAATGCATAGTTTTTTAAAGTATCACGTGTCTAACAAGACTTTTTTGATACTTAAATACGTGGTACGAAATTAAATGCATGGTATAAAATTGCCGTCTTCTGATCGACAAGAACCGGAGAAGTAACGTCGCAGAAAGCCTCAGTAAGCCTCAGGAACTTGACTTCTAGGACTTCTGACACTCTGGGAGGCAAGTGACAAATCCAAAAAAAACCGAAGTCCCTGAGGTTCTAAATTTATTTGATCATTGCAGTTGAATCACACACCAGTATGATCGCTTCACCCGGAATACAGAGAAAAGTTTTCCCCGCAAAATGGATACTCTTAACATGAAAAGGATACGGTTATTTATGGCCTTAAATGCCGTCATTATCATTACCTTCATATACGCCTATCTCGCGGCGAAAGATATCCTTCCCAGAAAACTTGTGAATTCCGGTAGATCCCTGGCGATGCGCCATAGAATCGAAGAAAATGTTTATATTTCTAGTGAGTCTTGTCAGGCGACTTTTTATTATAATGATATAAATATATGATTTTTAGGCAAAATCAACAACAGGAGCAGCAGCGTAAATCATGGCAGCGCCATGGGAAATTATCAACACACTGGTAAGCAAATTCTGAGGAAGTCTTGTTCAATATTCCACTAACCTTAAATCCTTCTACAGAAAGGATCAGTAAAGCGGAGAATAAAAAAAATAGTTCACCGCATAGCAATATTGAAGACTTTTCATCCTTTTCGGCTTATTCAAACCATCAGTCACAGATCGTAGATAACAAGACAACAGTGCAAGTCCAACTAACTAGTAAATCTGTACGTCAATCCGTACCCATTGTAAGTGGTCCGCCCCCATTTCATAAAGTTGCTCGAGAGCTTACAAAGAAACTTTATGAACCAGGCCACCTAAACGAAGAGATTGATATGAAGAGGATATGTATGCACAGCGGGGTATTGGTAAAGCTGCTCATTCTTATCACCTCAGCGCAGTCCCACTTTATGGCGAGAATGTCCATCAGACAGACCTGGATGCACTATGGTAGCAGGCGTGATGTCGGCATGGCCTTTGTCCTCGGACGCACCACGAATGCGACCTTGAACGAGTCTCTCAATCAGGAGAACTATATTTATAGAGATATGATACGTGGAAACTTCATAGACTCATACTTCAATCTCACCTTAAAGACGATATCGATGCTTGAATGGGCAGATATACACTGTCGTCGAGTGAAATTCATCCTTAAGACGGATGACGACATGTTCATCAATGTTCCAAAACTGCTCAATTTCATACACGCTCGGTACAAGAACGAGCGAACTATCTACGGCCGATCGGTAAAGAGTTGGAAACCCGACCGAAATAGAAACTCGAAGTATTTTGTGTCTCACAAACAATATGGGTCCACCGTTTATCCACCATTTACCACCGGACCCGCCTACCTCCTCACTGGAGACGTTGTCCATGAGCTATACGTACAAGCGCTCAGAATGTATTATATGCAACTGGAGGATGTCTTCATAACGGGAATTGTGGCCAAGAAGTTGAACATTAAGAGGATATTAGTTAACGAATTTCGCAACACCCGATTCCCGCTCTTTCCGTGCAAAATACGCAACGTGATCAGCGTGCACATGATTAAGCCAAGCGAACAATACAGTCTTTGGAAGGACTTTTTGGACTCTACTTTAAAGTGTAGACATATATAATTAGAACTACTTTGTATGTGATGTGTATCTTAGGTGCTGAGAATATTTATGTAAAAAATAAAATAGCTTATGTTCAAATGAACTGACCAATATTTGTTTTATAAACTTTGTCCATATAATCGACTGAACTCGAACTCAAAGCAGACCCACAATGGAAAAAATAGTTTTAGCCACATCTTAAACAACTGAAACTATTGAATATTTCGAACCTTTCGCCTGTAAGTTTACTAGAAAATCATTCGATCGATTCCGCTCCACCTCGTGCCATAGTACCAGTGACAGTAGGGGTGGGGTGCTGCAATGCAATACCCGTAACAGTATCTTAAGGTCGAGGCACGTGTGCCTTAAGTTCCGACTGCTTAATGTATTTAAAAATCACATTTGTTTGGAATCAATTAGGATTATTTAGCTAAATTGAATTTCTCATTGCAGTTACAGTTGAACAACTTTATCTTCTCCAGTGACAAAATACTTAAAATACACCGGAATAAAAGAGTCAAATCCGCATCACAAACACCAAAATGATGAGATTCTTTATGGTTTTAGGTGCTGTTATTATCATCACCTTCATCTACGCCATTGTAAGCAGCGTACAAACAGCAATTGCTACGCTATTATTACCTGATCCTCCTGTACTTACAATTAAACTCTATGAACCAGGCCACCTGAACGAAGAGATTGATAAACAGATGATATGTACAGACAGGGGGGTATCTCTAAGGCTGCTCATTCTTATCACCTCAGCACTGTCCCATTTTACGGCGAGAATGTCCATCAGACAGACCTGGATGCACTATGGAAGCAGGCGAGATGTCGGCATGGCCTTTGTCCTCGGACGCACTACAAATGTGAACTTGAACAAGGCTCTCAGTCAGGAGAATTATATCTATGGCGATATGATACGTGGCCACTTCATAGACTCTTACACCAATCTCACTCTGAAGTCGATCTCGATGTTTGAATGGGCAGATGCACACTGTACCCATGTCAAGTACATCCTTAAGACCGATGACGACACGTTCATTAATGTCCCCAAACTGCTTCACTTCATCGATGGGAAAAAGGATAATCGTACGATCTATGGTTGCTTGGTAGAGAAGCGGATTCCCGAGCGACATAGCAAGTCGAAGAATCAAGAACATGGGGCCATTAAGTACACAACGTATGCCAACGGACCTGCCTACCTCCTCACTGGAGACTTAGTACATGATATATACGTGAAATCGCTCACAACAACGTATTACCATCAACTGGAGGATGTCTTCATCACGGGAATTGTGGCTAAGAGGTTGAAGATTAAGAGGGTGGAGGAAAATGATTTTCGCATCGCTCGCACCTCGCTCAATCCGTGCTACATCCGCAACGTGATCAGTGTCCCCAAAATCGAGGAACACGAACAATTTTATCTTTGGAGGCAGTTGCTAGATCCTTCTATCAAGTGTAAAACAGTTTGGAGAGAAAACTTCGGCGCTGAAGACCAGCTACCTCCGTAAGTGAACACATTTACAAATGTCCATATTTTCAAGATAAGGACTTAGCTAAAGGCTGAACTAATTGTTCGTTATACAAATGTCCATATTCCATTAATGTAGTTTGTATGTAGCAAATGTGTAGTTACCGTGTAAAAATTACATTTTGGTTTAATCCTTATAAGCAATTTAATAAAAAGGAGTCATTAAGATTAATCAATCTTGTAAAAAAATGATCCATCAACCTAATAAAATAATATGTTTCTTGTTGAGGGTCCTAGATAGCTTATAATATTACACCGAAAATCAAAATCAATTTCGATCATAGATTGAGAACGATTAGCCCTTTGTCGACCAGTGGGTATTTAAATAAACGTTCTTATATTGCCGTGAAATTTAAAGAAATGTAGCGCAGTTCAGGTGAAAAATATCGTGGAAATTTGTAAGGGGAAATAGTTAATATTTACCGCCGTTTAACTTGAGTTGAAATAGAGGTTTTCTAATGGTGGCAGAAGTGGGATAAGGTGAACTCAGTTCGTTCCAGTGAACGTTCATGAACGCTCAACAACCATACCATCGATATATGTATTTAACATCCCTAGTTTTGACTCGAAAATCGAACGAATCGGTTGTGGGTTGGTTTGTGGGAGTAAATAGCACCCCCTCCCTCCCCAAAAAGCGGAAAAATTGGTTTCACCCGTTGGTGGTGTAGAATTTGTGCAAAGCCTCAAAAGTGTCATAAAACTGCAGCAAAAAGTTCGTAACGTGAAAATAAATAAATCAAAGGCTGCGGCAGGTCATTAAAAAAAAGCAGTCTGGGGCTTACCCATCAGGCTGGGTAATACGTTAATGGATATATTTTATTTTTAAAACATGCTCGGCATGACTAATGAAACGCGTTGTTGCTATAATAAAAGTTAAAGCCGCGAGAAAATACTCGAATAAAGAAGAAAACTCAGAAAACCCCTCAAGGCTCTGTGAGCAGGCAGGGAAGCAATGGACGCACGCACTCACAAAACTCTTTAGTGTTGGCACCTAAAAAAACAACAGAAGGAGCAGCAGCAGCATCAGTGGCCTTAACCACAATTCATCATCGCTAATTGTCAACAAAACCAAATTTATTAACGTTAAATAAACACTAAAAATAAACAGCCCAGACAGACAAGCAAGTAATTATGCCTGACCCTGGTCCAACAATAGACGCAACAGCAACAGCAAGAGCCACAGCCACAAACACAGCCCCATCTTCGTCTTCAATTCCAGCGCCACACTTGCTGGCGGGAGCGTAGTAAGCCTAAGCCCCCACCCCAGCCAGAGCCGCGCCAGAAGCTGAATAACCCAATATCTGGGAGGTAAGTCATATAGCGACGGCCCAGCCAGACGACGCAATGTGCGATGACGGTGCGGTGCGTTGGTTGCTTGGTTTGTTTCATTCATTGTTGTTTTATTAACATAACACATTTGTTTGGTTGGGCAACGGAGCAAGCTCCGCTACCGATTGAAACAGAGAAGAGAGAGAGAGAGAGATTTCCACATTGGATTGTCCCACACACACACACACACACTCATTGCACCATGAGGCCCAGGCAGCAATAGTTTAGAGCAGTTTTTCATTAACACGTTAGTTTTTGCCTGGAGTGGATTGGATATATTGGATATTGTATGTATGTTCCTAGTACCGCTTTGATGCCACCTTGATTGATAGCCCAGGTAGGCAGGCAGGCATCTCTGAAGATAGTTTTGAGGCCGCCCCGAAAAACCCGTTTTTCTGCTGAACCTGCGATTATCTGCGGTTCATTGTACTTATTAGCAGTCGTCGAAGACACGGGACGGGGCCACGCAAATCCCAGATGGAGAGACTGATGGAATCGACTGGAATCGGTTATACTAGTGTGACGGAGCACAGCACTTCCGTTCCCCCCGATCGCTTCAAATTCAAATTACGAACGTACCGTGTTCCTTCATACCCGACCAGCCATATTTCACGGTACTCTCGGTAATTTCGCACACAATTACGAATTGCTTGAAATGATTAAACGCTGAGGAAACATGTGAAGTGTAGCAATTCTGGAGGGGTCTTTAGACTGCATTGCGTCCGTCCGCGCCAAAAAAAACACAAAAAAAAAAGGGGGGAAGTGGAAGTCTGATAAGGGACCAGACCAGTGGCGGGGCGAGGCGATAAGTTTAAAGATTTTGTGTACTTAAAGTACTCGAAATCGTACTGGTAGCAAAGCGCTTAAGCATGGACTAAATGCAAGCCACTTGGTGAATCATCATACCATCTTAGATAAGCCAAGAGGCACTTTCACTCTCGCTCTCGCTCTGGCTCACTGATGCTGCTGCTGATGCTGATGCCTGGAACAACAATAGAATAATCTCACGTCACGTCACGCTGCGGTTTCCAATATAGTAAATCTGTTTATTAGCATTAACATTGTGTGTGTGTGGTGTGCGTCTTTCACTGGTCTCCACTCTCTGGTCTCTGGTCTGTGATAAGCAGCACACATGGTGACTTATAACGATATCATCGCTGTAGAGTTAGACACACAAAAAAAATTCCATTATTTATGTGTACTAGTGTGCGGTTCTTTCCGCTTCCTAATACAGACTTTCCCTTTCCCAACAGACCCAACAGACCCAACAGAACAGAACTAATCAATGAGCGTAGGGGCGTAGCTGATTGTTAGACTCGCCGTTTATTAAATGGTTAAATATTTGCCATATTGTTGTTGCAATTAAAACGCTGATATCATCAAATGTTGGCTTATCTGTCATTCATTTTAGCAAGTAAAATATAAAATATTTCGCTGTTGATCAGAGGCGCACAAGTATAAATATTTGTAATTGATTACTTATCGTCTTTCGGGGTTTTGGGTATTTACGCAACAAAAAAAACGTTAAACTCTAAAGCATCTAAAAAAAAAGATAACCCTATCTTAACTCATTCTGAGGGGGGCCGTAGAGTAATTTATGTGTGATTTCCGATTTCATTTATTAATGTTTAAATAATATTATTCCGATATAGTACATACATACAAACGTATAACTTTAATTTCCAGTTAAATACTTCATAGATTAGATAGGCTAGAAAATCTCTGCAAATTGCTACCGTATCTACATACATACCATTAAAAAAACAAACTCTAAGATAGTAAAAGGCCCCATTCAATGTGACGCATGGGGAATTTCATTCTGTCTGTCACTGTAGAATTGTCAGCGGGCAATTCGATAGTTCCTTAGAAGAGTTTTGAGTGGCTCTTTAGACGGTTTAATTGATTTCTACAACGGGTATAACAGCCAGGAGCCTACCGTTCCCGTTCCCATTCCCGTCCCAAGTGGTTGGAGTATGTTTATGAGCACCCGTAAAAAGTGTCTCTATAATAAGTCCGCCGTAACTGCTTATTGATATTACAGAAATGTACGTGTATACGTACGGAAGGAATACATAGGAATAGGTCTAGACGGAGGCAATCTTATCATACGATGCTAACCGTTTCCAACCGTTTTCGTGCCAAGGCAAAGACAAGTCAAGTGGTAGGGCCACCACTCTCTGACTGCTGACTGCTGGTCAAGAGTACAGACTCTGTCTTTCTCCTCGTGTTCCAATCTTCGGCTCGCCCACGGCAAATCGGGTCAAGAATACTGTAGACTTGTGTGTGTGTGTGTGTGTGAGCCGCATGCTAAGTGGGAGACACAGAACCAAAAACAGACAGAGCCCAAAGCGATGTCGTGACAATTCTGGATGCTGCGTGTTCGAAGCACTTGCGGAATTCATTAGCTCGCAATGTGCTTCAACATTCGTCATACAAATCTGGGACTGCCAACTGCCAACTGGCGTGTGTTTTGCATTATAAGATCGTTTAGCTCGACTTCAAGAATGCAAGAAATTAGTTGTTGCTTGAGTAGTTTACTCATTACTACAAAAATGCTACTACTTGTAGAGATATCGTCAAAGAAAGAGGGTGCAAGAATGTTTATCATCAACCTACATACTAGCTCCCATTTCCTACCTAAATATTTGCATTATTTCGTTCAGTCAACAGACAGCTGAACAATAATAAAAGATAATTGTTGGCCAAACTCGACTTTGACATACCTTTTGATATACTACCAGGCAAATGAGATATCTAAAACAGAATACCAAGAATACCAAATCTACACATTCCAAAAGTCCAGTCTCCAGTCGAATGGCGTGGTAACACTTCCTTTCGCCTTGTTACACTCATCTAGAGAGAGAGAGAGAGAGAGAGAGGGCCACTAGAAAACAAATATACCTTTCATGGTCGAGACGAGTGCCGGGTATCCGGCCGGGCGGCATAGGTACCGTACACTTAACGAATCAGCGGAATCAGTTGTTTACTTAAGTTTGTTTTGTTCTCATTGCAGTCGCACCGCACACGTCGCGACGCTTGGACCCGCCCAAGCGCCAAGCGGATCGTTTTCGTAACCGGAATATATACAGATATTGCACCGAACAAAAGAAGTAAAAGGAAGTAGAAGGAGATTCAGTAGGCACCATGGTGGCCGTGGGGAATCTACACAATACGCGCATGCTGCGCTTCCTCTTAGTCCTAGTGGTCGTCATCCTCACCATCTTCATCTATGCCTCGTACTCGACGACGGCGACGTTGACGCCAACTCGTGTGCGGCCAGCAGCGTCGCCGCCACAGCAGCTTGTGGGCGGAAATCCGATGCAAATAATAACAGGGAACAACACGGGGGAGTTTGGCCTGTCCACGGGCGAGACTGTGCCCAAGGTCCAAAGCAGGCAGCAGCAGCAGGCAGACACTCACAGACGGCACCCTCCACAGCATCGGCTGCCCACGATCGATGAGGATGCCCTGCTTGATGGAGGATCTGCTGGTGCCAGTCCCAACCAGGTTGGTGCTGACCAAACGCCCAATGCCATTGCCGAAGAGATGCTCGAGGAGCAGCAGTATGGCCAAAGTGTTGATGGTATCACCGGTGAGTGTTGTCGGCCTGTTCCACTGCTAATTATGCTAATGATCTAATCTTTCATTTCATCAGGCAACATCAGCAGCAACAATAACAACAATATTAACAACAGCAACAGCACCAGCGAGGCGTTGGTTGCCAAACATGCAGCCAATGGCCCTGGATCCCCCGCCCAGTCGCAACAGTCGCCCAGTCAGCAGCAGCAGCAGCAGCAGCAGCAGGCACAATCCGACGCAGAGGTTCTCATACCCACTTCTAATTTGCAAAAGTTCATTGAGAATGCCGATAAGATATTGAAGAACATCACATCGAACAGCAGCAGCGGCACCGGCAGCGGCAGTGGAGTTGCAGCAGCAGCAAACGGAAATGACCAACACATAGGTAAGGCTCCATGAATGAATTATGACTCTAAGACAGATATGCCTTTACGATTTAGTAGGGCTATAGGATAGGCATTCCTTTAGAATAAGAAAGGCCTTCATAGCAGAGATTCATAAAGGATAAAGGATTCCCACACTGTTAGTGGAATCGATTGAGTTTGGGCTTCATATTTAAACACCCAATACTTCCGAGTACGCCATAGGCAATGATGACGTAGAAACGACTTGGCAATGAGGAACGTCTGCGCTTAGTCAACTAAATGTCTGTGTAGTCTGTTTAGTCCCACGTTTATGAGCACGTATCGTGTTTCCCACCCGACAATAGCAATTTAAACAATGCAAATGTTTGTCGTTCGTTACCTGATACGTCAGCTGTCGTATGTTGGGGACTAATTAGAATAGAACTCCTACCCCTTCTTCTTTTAATGACAATGCATTCCTCTCTCAACTGCTCAACTTTCCATCTTTGCACAGATAAGGCCAACCAACCACCGGAGGAGATACAAATCAATTTGCTAGATGGCAAGAATGAAGGCTTTGAGGGATACTCGGCTGATACTGACAAACAAAAGCCGGTTGAGGATGTCAAGGCCAACCCTTCTAAGGCGATGAAAGATGCCAACAAACCCAATACGGAACCAAGACGACCACCTGTACCAATAATACGCACCACCAAGGGTAGGAGCAGCATAAAGGAGCCATCTGCCCCGGTGGATCCCTCCAAAGGCGTGGCCACAGAGAAGCTCTATGAGTCCGGCCACATCGACGAGGAGATCGATGCCGATCACATTTGTCCACACGCGGGAGAAACCATCAAGCTGCTTGTGCTCATCAGCTCAGCACAGTCGCATGAGCCGGCGAGAATGTCCATCAGACAGACCTGGATGCACTATGGGAGCAGGCGGGATGTAAGCATGGCCTTTGTCCTGGGCCGCGGCACCAATGAGACGCTTAACAATGCTCTCACCAAGGAGAACTACATTTATGGCGATATGATACGCGGCAACTTTATAGACTCGTACAATAATCTGACTCTGAAGACGATCTCCTCGTTGGAATGGGCGGACCAGCACTGCCCACGTGCCAAATACATTCTCAAAACGGACGACGACATGTTCATCAATGTGCCCAAGCTGCTGGCCTTCTTGGACAAGCACCAGGACAAACGAACCATCTACGGCCGGCTGGCCAAGAAGTGGAAGCCCATTCGTAATAAGAAGTCAAAGTATTATGTATCGGTCGATCAGTTTGCCGCGGGAGTGTTTCCCTCGTTCAACCACCGGACCCGCCTACGTCCTCACCGGGGACATTGTGCACGAGCTGTATGTCCGCTCCCTGAAGACAGTCTATCTGAAGCTAGAGGATGTCTTCACCACGGGCATTGTGGCCAAGAGCTTAGACATTAAGCGGGTGCAGGTGAATGAGTTCGTCAATCGCCGCATCTCGTTCAACCCGTGCAACATACGCAACGCAATCAGCGTGCACATGATCAAGTCGAACGAACAATTCGATCTGTGGAAGAAGCTGCTGGATCAGACAACCAAGTGTAAATAGTATTTTAAGTTTAGATTGTGAAGGGGGCAAATAGTAAGCAGATAAGCAGAACGGAAGCGAGAAGAGTGAAGAATCTATGTAATATGATAGAGAATGAATGTAGCAAAACGCAGCTATAGGATTATTAGCATTATGTCTAGTTTCTAAGTCCTAGGAATATCACAAATTTTGTCATCGATCAATGGTATCTTCATCTGCATATAGAGTACTCCTATATGCATACGAATCGAGCGAAGAGACATTTTAAAGGTTTAGTAGTTTAATTTTAGCATTATGAATGCCATTATTTAAATGATAATTATTGAGCGATAACTGTGGTTATATCTTAACACTAAATACATGTATGTATATCAAGAGAAATCTCAATTTGTCTTATAATTTCATCATCGACTGTCAGCAAAGTGCTATGGTGCTTTCGGAGCTATTATCAGGCATTATTAACTGCCAAGTGACGGGGCTTGTGTTTCCATTTCTCCAAGTGATTTGAGGTATAAAAAACTTATCTCGAGCAAATATCAACGCATTCAGGTAGAGCAGTTTATTAATTGCTAATGACGTTATGGGTAAGTACTTTTTACCATCGGGATAAGGTAATAAACCTTAACCTATCCTGCAGATTGGAGTAAAGGAAACCCTTACATCACGGATTTCTGTAGATAACTTTTAAAATTTGTATTTCTACAAGGAATAAGCGCAGAAGCATTTCTCAAGATCATACTCAAGGAGGACGAGGACGAGTTCACCAATATCCCCAAGCTCTCCTGCCTATGTGGGTTCTGTGTCCACCATTTATTATGGAGCTCCCCTACCTCTTAACTGGTGACATACTGCACGAATTTTTGTGGCTACAGGACAATTTAGTGACAGGTGCCATTCCATTCCAGCCTTTCTTTGCAAATCAGGTCCTCTCATACAATCCGTGCTTCATATGATAAACCCCCCAAAAAATACGATATTTCAAATAACTACCAAGTGCTGACATTTAATGCAACAAGACGTGCTTTTTATCGTTTTTTGTTTCTTATAAAATATACCAATAGTATTTGATAACACTACTCGACAAATTTCAACTTTTTTTTCCGCTGTCTCCAAAAATGACTTTTTCTAATAGATTGGGAGATTTAAAATTTTTTAAGAATTATGGTTTTTTTTTCATGGAGTAGTTTTTTTTTAAGAATTTTTAAAAAATCTGGTATTTTTTGTCATAGGTAGTGCTTCTATTTTTCACATAACTCTCGTTTCATACAACTGGTTGTATTGAACTTTGCAGTTAAAAAATGCAGATAAATGCAGCTATAAATCCGACTCAGACACTTTGTAGCAGAAACTTAACGTCTGGCAGATATTAAGCTTCCAAATTGAAATTTCATCATTTTTTTCGGTATTTTTTACCCGAAATTTTGACTTTGAAACTTCAGGAAAAATCAAAAAAAAATAAATGAATGCCTTGATTTTTGGTTTTAGATAGACACATTAATTACGCGTCGATTAAGGTATCGTTTATAAAAATATAAAATCAAACGGCTAAGTTATAACCGTTTGACCAAAACGACCCAAATCTCATTTTATCTGAAAAAATACCGAAAAATACTTGAATTTATTTAAGTGTTATGATACTTAAATATTTTTATTGTTATTGCTTGTTACTATTTTTAAAATGGTTTGTCTGTCTTCTTTTGTCATTTAAGTCAGATTCTTTTATGAGAGTCCACACATAGTCGCCCAGCATATTCTCATTCCAAACACCTTGATACCGTCGTTCCATAGCTTTTAATTGTTGGTGAAATCTCTCTCCATGTTCATCACTCTAACATCCCCAAGGTTTGGCGGAAAAAAGTCTAAGTGGGAGTGCAGGAAATGGATTTTGAGTGACATGTTGGCTCCAATTTGTTCATAATTCTTAAGTAGGTCTTGTTGTAACCATTCGGAATGAGTTCCAGGCTGCTTTTTCATTCGTAGATAAAATATTTTCAAATCCATCATCTTTTAGTAGTTTTCGAATTTGGGGGCCATCAAATACGCCTTCTTTAACTTTTGCCAGCGACAGACGTGGAAAAACAGTTTTGAGGTAATTCATCGATTCACCTTCGTTATCCAGTGCTTTAACAAAATAACGTTTTGCATATACAGCTTGGAGCCCACTCTTCGCCAATACTTTTGAGCCACATCTTATAGTTTTCCTTATACTGTTCTTGGAACTTTTCGGTAAAAACGATTTTTTCTTCTTT
Organism: Drosophila algonquin; assembly: GCA_035041765.1. Taxonomy (NCBI): domain Eukaryota; kingdom Metazoa; phylum Arthropoda; class Insecta; order Diptera; family Drosophilidae; genus Drosophila; species Drosophila algonquin. The sequence goes on along the minus strand of JAWNKY010001391.1, from coordinate 829,637 downwards.
GCTGGTCATATACTTTCCACATATGTAGCAAAACGAGTCTGCTCGGTAAGCACATGAAGTTGACCGACTTGGGTTGTCCATTTCAATTAGAAACAATTGGTAGTATTTTCGAAAACACACGATCGTATTCTGCTGGAAGTCAGAACTACACTGAGGCAGGGATACTATAGGTACAGAGTTATATATCCTTTTTTATGAATAGCTTGAAGGAGAAAGGTCAAATATCTGCGGGACCAGCACCTGTGAAGGAAAAAGGTCAACATTTGACCCTAACAGGTATTTATGTATATTTATATCCTCACCAAGGCTTAGGTATAAGGAATAAGGAATAAAACTGTCCACAGCACTTACACCCCAAATAAATATGACCAGGTAGGATATATATCCGATAGATATCAATACCTAAGACTCGGTAAAACCAAAATTACAGGTCCTTTTTGTTTCTTGCAATCCCATTTTGGAAGTTGGACCAAAAACGTACCGGACGGTATTTTTTCAGGTAAAAGTCATTTTGGGTCGTTTTGGTCAAACGGTTATAACTTAGCCGTTTGATTTTATATTTTTATAAACGATACCTTAATCGACGCGTAATTAATGTGTCTATCTAAAACCAAAAATCAAGGCCATTCATTTATTTTTTTGATTTTTCCTGAAGTTTCAAAGTCAAAATTTCGGGTAAAAAATACCGAAAAAAATGATGAAATTTCAATTTGGAAGCTTAATATCTGCCAGACGTTAAGTTTCTGCTACAAAGTGTCTGAGTCGGATTTATAGCTGCATTTATCAGCATTTTTTAACTGCAAAGTTCAGTACAACCAGTTGTATGAAATGTGAGTTATGTGAAAAATAGAAGCACTACCTATGACAAAAAATACCAGATTCTTAAAAAATTCTTTAAAAAAAAACTACTCCATGAAAAAAAAAAAAACATTCTTCAAAATTTTTAAACATCCAAATCTATCAGAAAAAGTCATTTTTGGAGACAGCGGAAAAGTCGTGTCGACTAGTGTAATTGATATACAATAAAAAGCGGTGTATATATTTTTTCAGTGACTAATTGATCTGCGTACTCGGGTTTATATTTCATGCTTAAAACTTTTAGTTTAGTTCTAATTTTCGTCGGTCGCCAGTCTAACATCTATCTTTCCCGCACGTACGCGACCGGTTAGGTAATTCGTGCCGCGCTTCATGTTGCAGCGCCCCTTGGTTTGACGACACTTTGGCCACTTGATGGTGCAGCCATTCAACGTCAACGTAGTAATTTATAACACTATTCAACAAGCAAAATATAGCCCCCGGCATCAGACTCAATGTTTAAAAAATTAAATTATTTTTTATATTTTGTTAGGTATTTTTGTGTTAATTTTTAAACAATAATTGTTTCAGAGGTAAACTACACTTTGTTGCAGGCTATCATTAGGCATTCTAATGTAAAATTCATAATTTTTGCGATCTATTTGATCGACATTTTGACATTAAAAACTCTGCAATACATTTTTTTCGTTTTATATTTTATTCGAATTGGCACCTTAATTAGGAGTCGTTTAAGGTATCATTAATAAAAATCGATGGATTCAGAAATTTGAGCGCATGACAATGGTTACATTCTTTGTCCATAGCACCAATCAGCACTTTCAGATGAGTGAAATATTCATTATTTACTTCGCACTCGATGTCAGTTATTAACCGGCGTTCCTGTCTTTGTTCAAATTATCGTTGTTGGTATCGTTCATCGCGTGCCTCTTGTGATTGTGATTCATCCGATTGCGACCTTTTCGTTATCTTGTTGTATTCGTTCGCTTGTTCTTTATGCTTTTATTTGCATGGTTGGATCTCCTTGCGTCTGCTAGGCATTGTTCACTGTAATACAAACATTCAAATTATATCGTTCGCATTATTTATAAAAAGGGAGTGATATTCGGCTAAGCTGCAGTCGAACAAACCTCCCAAATTAAATTGTTTAATTGTTTATTTAACAGATTACAAAACATTCAATGTTAAGCCTAATATACATATATAGTTTACCGATCTCTGGCTGCTGTGATTTTCGACTCGATCCTGAATATGTATGTATATATTTTGGTATTACATACTAGAGACTAGATAAATTTATAAGCATTTAACTTATAATTGTCCTGGAAATTTCTTCAAAAAACACAAAGCAAAATGTTGCTGGTGCCTCTTTTCAGGCGATTTCGTAATACTATCCAATATTTACGCGTTAGGAAATCAAAATAGCATCGAAAATGTTCATATCCAATCCGATTTCACGCTTCTTATGATCCGTAAATAGTATGTATGGCTCCATGTTAAACCATTAAACAAAGATTTGCATAGTCTATTGATATGGTTTTTCACCATCTATTGGTAAACAGTGCACTAGCTATAATAACTTCATAACGTGAACTCCGCTCATCTGTTTAATCACTTTTATAGAAAGGAGCATGATCCCTGAAGAGAGAAATCGCAGTTTGTTGCATAGCAACATCAGCATTCCGGCTGATTCCAATCAACTAAAAAAAGGGTTAAAGAACGAGGATATCAAGGTAAATATGCGGGAAAAATCTGTTACATATTCTAGTACATCCAAGAAGATACCGGCGAACACCACTGTACCGATTGCCAGCACCACTACTGGCAGGAGCAGAGTACCGCAGAGGGCCCATCAAGGACTAATGTTCAATATTTATGAGCCAGGCCACCTAAACGAAGAGATTGATAACCATCGGATATGTAAGGACGGTGGGACATTTTTAAAGCTGCTCATTCTGATCACCTCAGCGCAGTCTCACTATATGGCGAGAATGTCCATCAGACAGACCTGGATGCACTATGGAAGCAGGCGAGATGTCGGCATGGCCTTTGTCCTCGGACGCACCACGAATGCGACCTTGAACGAGTCACTCAATCGGGAGAATTATATCTATGGCGATATGATACGTGGCCACTTCATAGACTCTTACACCAATCTCACTCTAAAGTCGATCTCGATGCTTGAATGGGCAGATACACACTGCCCTCGTGCCAAGTACATTCTTAAGACCGATGACGACATGTTCATAAATGTCCCCAAACTGTTTCAGTACTTAGATGGGAAAAAGGATAATCGTACGATCTACGGCCGATTGGCCACAGGGTGGAAACCAGTACGGAATAAAAATTCGAAATTTTTTGTGTCCCACAAACAATATGCGGGCACCGTTTATCCACCATTTACCACCGGACCCGCCTACCTCCTCACTGGAGACATTGTCCATGAGCTATACGTGGAATCGCTCAGATCGTATTATTTTCATCTGGAGGATGTCTTCATCACGGGCTTTGTGGCCGATCACTTAAAGATTAAGAGGGTGCATAACGGCAACTTTCGAAACCAACGCTTCCCGTTGCATCCGTGCTACATCCGCAGCACGATCACCGCACATATGATCAAGGTAAATGAACAATACGATCTTTGGAAGAAGCTAATGGCCTCGACTGTCAGGTGTACAACAGTCGCAAGTCATAAAAAATAAAAACATTGACTACTCGCATTTATCAACTGAATCGTAATAAAATCTAAAGTGTCAATTTAAAAAACTATAAAATAAGCATTTCATAATACTACTTTGCATGTTTAATTGCTGAATTATTAATGGTTTTAATGAAAAAACAGGATTCTTAAGAAAATGCCAGTTTTTATAATTGTGTGTGAAAACATGGTGTTTCCAAACCTCAGCGCGTTTGAGATTGAGAATGACAATCCATCCAATAGGATATTGAACATTGTCGTTGTCCTCCACCTTCTTACTACACGTAATTTCGAATAGAATATGCTTGTGCAATTTGGCGAATTTCAAAAATTCAATTTGCTAAATCAATAGGTCGTCCAGCTATGCGCCTGGCTTTTGGCTAATTGTAGCCGCAACATGATTGCCGACAGCGCGTTTGTGGTCGACACAATATGCTTCGGGAGGGTGGTGGCAAAATTTTGAAACAAACTTGATTTGGTGTGACATCAGAGGAGCCTACACACAAAATTTGGTTGCTCTAAATTGTATAGGGGTGTATTTGATTTGTGGTGAAAGTGGATGTGTGGAACACCCAGAAGGAAGCGGTTCCGATTCCATAAAGTATATATATTCTTGATCAGCATCAATAGCCGAGTCGATATAGCCATGTCTTTCTGCCCGTCCGTCCATCTGTCCGTCTTCATGAGCGCCTTAGATCTCAGCGACTATAAAAGCTGGAGCAACCAAATGTTGGCCTTTGACGTAGCTTAAAGTCTCGCTAGTACTCAGATTAACTAAATCTTTTGTCGACAAATTCAGTGAGAATATTCGCATGGAAACGATCCAAAATGATATATCTTATCTTAAGATAAACATCCCTCAGTGTGTATCCGTTTCCCATTCCTTTGCATGGGCCCCAAGTTTTGTTTCCACCCGAAAATTGCTTTGTCCATTCTCTTGCCCAAATCTTGATGATGCATCACTTTGTGCAAAAGAGTATAAAGTTTCATTGAGGGATCATTTTATTTCCAGAAGCTTTCCGAAAGATAAAACGCAATACAGATGTTATGTATAGGCCGAAAGAGGAGAGTCGGATTATTATTCCTTCTGCCATCACATCAATCTTCCGCAAGCTTGTCCTCTTCTTTGTGTAGTTTGGCGATATACATAGAATATATAATACCAAAATGCCAAAGTAGAGCCACGAAGGATCGTCCCATTCAGCAGCCCTTACCAGATCCATCCATGGCCAGTTGGGTTGGGGCATCACACCACTCCTATTATGCATGCTCTAGCTCGTGGTCATGCCATACAGTTCCATTGGGCAGCGCTTGATTTCTGGGACATTTCGGCAAGCTCAGCGATATGCATCGATAGATGGATGCATGACGAACGACGATGACTGCCGAGATGGGAGGAGGGTTCATAGAAAGACGACACCCAATGCTGAGAGTGCATTCCAGAGTGTGGAGCAAAGTGGTGCGGAGTGGAACCCCTCAATTCCTTCCTTTTCAGAATTGCTTGGATGTTTATATAGTAGATGATTCGACCGACGATTGAGAGAGGGACTGAGACGATTTTGTCGTTTGTTTTTCATTCATTTTATTATTGTTTCGTTCTTTTTTGTTCTTGTGTTATTTACATATGTACATCTAATGGCATGCATACTCGTATTTAAATGGGCATGTATGCGGATACGTATACATATACAAACATATTTACATTTAATATATATCAATATATATTCATATAAAAAAATAAAACAAATTTGCAATTCGTTTTACATTTAGTTTTTATCATTCCTTTTATTTTCTTCGTTTTTCTTTCGTTTCCTTCCGTTCTTTGTTCTCTGTGAGTGTGTGTTTTTTTACTCCTTTGTCTCCGTAGCAAGTATTATATTTAGATGAAAACAGGACAAAATGGTTTTAAGAAATAATAATAATACGAAAAATAGCCCTTACACCTCTTCTAATAAACTAAAATATGTAGAACTACATACATGCTGCAAATTTGGTTTATGCAGCGAATTATTTTCGGTGAAGATATGCATTTATTTGAAAATAAAATTGAAATTCATTTTACAGTTTTTCAATACAAAATTATAAATGCATGGGATATGGGCTTATTTAAACTTTGAAAATACGGGCGAGTCCTCCATAGCAATTGTTAAGTTCAGACAATAGGCGTTCAGCTGAAACGCGACATTTATCAAGTTCCCCAGATTGCATTCGGTCAAAAATGTTATTTCCCTTGGCCAAAAAGAAGTCCATGTGTCCATATTTAAGAAGATTCACCAAACATAGCCACATCTCCTTAAAGAGAGTGCCCAAATCTTTGTTCCAGTTAACACGTCCCAGTTGATGGAGCAAGACAGTTTTCAGCATGTAACTTGATAGATGGGGCAAATCAGCACCGTGCGCGTCGCGCAATCCCTTCATCAGGCGCAAGACATTTTTGAAATTGTTGAAATCCTTTGTTGTTTCACGTTCCCATTGCGGGGCACACACTTTAAAAGTGCGCTCGTCCCTGGAGCCGCGCTTGGATTGCGGTACCGCGAACCACGGCCATTGAGAGCGCACCTCAGCCGATATTGGTGGAATGTCCAACGGCCACTTAGCCCAAGTAAACTCGAATGCTGGTACCAAATCGAACCATATGGTACGATTCCTACCTTTAGCTTCAATGGTGTGGGCACATCCGTAGCCTTCGGCCGTATACTTTACTTCATAGACTTCTCCAGTGCTACAGCGAAGACGTAGCTCTGATTTGAACACCTTATTGAATGCACTGCGTAACCAATCTTGAAGATTCTTTCGATTTATGTAATTGTTTTCTACGATAGGATGCTTGGTGTTATTTGCACACAAGTATACGAATCCCTTCTCGTCTCTCTTCGGGGTGATTTGGAATGGAAACTCCAGCTTCATGTGCAAATCAAATTCATCAGGAGTCTTCAATTTGACCCCATCCAAGTAGCTTCCTGAAAGGAAAACAATATTAACCATTTGATTGGGGTTTCCGTAGCTCCAGTATCTTACCTGCAAGGCTAAGGCCATTAAAAGCTTTGCGAAAATTATCGTCTGCCAACTTGAGTTTCTCAACCACATGATTTTGTATTTCCACAGCATCCTCCGTGTACTTGGAGCGTTCTCCGTCGGAAATAAGCAATTTTTGCAAAATACGTTGCAATTCTTGGTTAAAACTCATGATTAATTATTGATTATAGATGGGAAGTCTGAGAAAAGAAGCAAAAATCAAGTCACATCAACTGCTCGCACCACGCTCTAGACACTGAATGGAAGATTGTGGAAAGTCCCCTTTTGAAGTTAATGTTCTCTGCAATCTCGCGTTGTCGCGATAATTTTCGCTGTTAACTAACAGCCGGCATCGATGGTAACAAACAACAGCAGTCGCACACACTTATCGCACAAAAATACCGATATATTGGCTGCTTTTATATAACTGAAAAATGAGACACAACAAATAGTGTCTATTTGCCCCAGAACTCAGTAAAGTAGTTCCTCAAAATATTAATAAATAAAAACAAGCAAATATATATATTTAAAATTTCAGAAGCAGGGGTTTATTGTATGTATTTATCTGTATATTTGTTGTCGAAATTATGTTGAAGATTTATTTGCAGTATATCAGTATGCTTCTAAATTTCTTTTTTAAAGGTATGTATATTAAAGAGAATAGGGTGAAGAAGCTTCCATACACATTTTTGTTTTTTAATTTTCGCTCTCTCAAATCAATTCCACTGAATTGCATTCATATCCTTATCACTCATTTACTTTTAAACAAATCCACTTTGGCGCGAAGCTCTGGAAATTATTCAGTCGATAGTATCGATAGCTGAACTGCTTTCTTCGAATCGGTTATTCTCCGTCGGATTCCTTGTTGCTCTCTTTGAATCGGTGGGTTTTGCCAGTTTTTTAAAGTTGGCACTTTTTATACCCGGTACTCGAAGAGTATAGGGGTATATTAGATTTGTGCGGATAACGGTTGTGTGTAACGCACAGAAGGAAGCGTTTCCGACCCCATAAAGTATATATATTCTTGATCAGCATCAATAGCCGAGTCGATATAGCTATGTCTGTCTGTCCGTCCGTCCGTCCGTCTGTCCGTCTGTCCGTCTGTCCGTCTTCATTTGCGCCTATATCTCAGAGACCATTTAAGATAAAGCAACCAAGTTTTGTATCTAGTTTCCTGTGTGATCACACTACTCCAAATGTGTTGCAAAATTTCGCCCCGCCCCTTTCCGCCCGCACAAAGGACGAAAGTCTGTGGCGTACACAATGTTGAAGATACGAGAAAATTAAAAACGCAGAATCATAGAGAATGACCATTTCTATCACAGTGTTGAATCTGGATCAGATCGGATCATTATTATAGCTACAATGAAGGAAACTATTTCGAAAGTCATCATTCCCTCTCGCTCTCTCTCACACGCGACCCCATCTGCTTTGCCCATTCGTATTTTTTGACGCCTAGTTCTCAGAGACTATAAGAGCTAGAGCAACCAAACTTTCTATCCAAGCTCCTGTGGTACCGAACCAGCACGAGTTTGTTTTAAAATTTTGCCACGCCCCCTTGCGCCCCCACAAAAGACGAAAATCTGTGGAATCCACAATTTTTAAGATAAATGAAAACCAAAAACGCAGAGTCATGAAAAATTACCATATCTACCAGATTACCGAATCTGGATCAGATCGGATCAATATTATGGCCAGAAGAAACAAATTAAATTTCAGTGGCTACGCAACGCCTGCCAAGCGCTGACTCATGCCCCCTCCCTCTCTCTCTCTGTCCTAATCACTTGTACGTCTCAAATATGTAGTTATACATGTCATGTAGAAATGTAGGCGCAGATATACAAAGCATATGTAAACAAAAATGGAAACAAGTATAAAAATTCCAAAAAATTTTTAATTTTAAATATTATTTTCGTCCCTTTTGAGAACATATAATAAATTTCATAAATCGTAGGCTCATAAATGTATGTATGTATATACTGACTGAGTACCGGGTATAAGGTAGAGCCGCGGCCTTTGCCGCGGCTCACAACGTTCCCTCTCGTTGTTTATGTATTTTCAGAGGTAGTGCTTATAACTGGTTGTGTTGAACTTTGCAGTCCTGAAAAGCTGACAAATGCAGCCATAAATCTGTTTACTGTCTGGAAGATATTAGGCTTTCAAATTTAAATTTAACAATTTTTTTGCGTTATATTTTCCCGAAATATTATATTTTTGATTTTTAAAACTCAGGAAAAGTCGGAAAAAAATATTTCTTAGCATGCAGTTTTTATATAGACAAAGTAATTGGGCGTCGTTTAAGGTACGCTTTGTAAGAATCGATGGATAAACGGCCAAGTTGCAGCCGTTTGACCAAACCATCGCATGTCTAATTATTTTATTCTGCTAAATCGGTGTGTTCCTCTTCTCACACCAACATCCGCCGTTATATCTCGCTCCCCTCCACCTGAGAGCGCACACTGCGCGAAGATGCGTGTGTGTAATCGTTGTACTGGCTCCTCAAGGCTGAAATCAAGCTCAGCCTTTTAAGCAAAGTACGTTTTTATAGAACAACCCTGGATCCGATACGGAGATACGCAGTTCGGATTTATGAAATTTTGGCTAAAACACTGTGCCCAACACGAACTAGCGAGATATAGAGCGTCGTCTTTATTTAGGAGTCGTTAACCTGCGTACGCGGTAAGACGCAAGGAAGCATGACTCAGCTCTAGTGTAAACAGGAAGAGAAACTTAGATTTGTACAAATTTTCTTAGAAAAGGAGACATGTTCATTTTTGTTATATTAGTACATAGATTTCATTCATTCTCGAGTAATATCAGCGTCAGATATATATACAGACATATCTATATTTTTTGAATATCATAGTTTTATAACAAGTATATATATTTAATTTACAAGAATGGATCCAGACAGAAATGCTAAAAAGCTCCGGAAGCTCTTTGGCGTGTCCCGTACCATATTAAAACGGGCAGCCCGTCGTCCTAGTGTAAGCGACCAGGAGCGTGAAGAGCAGCAGCGGAAGCGATTTCAATATCTTCGTGAAATGCGCCAGCAGCGGATCTCTAGCATTGGGGCCAATCACCGGTATGTCTTGGAAATATGTGCAGATATGTGTGGCCTAGACACAGAGGAAGTGGTAACAGGGGTTGTGGACGAAACTGCGTATGTCGACAATCTAAACGGACTATTTAATGAAAATGGCCCAATGGCAATAATGCTGAGTAACGCTAATATGATAGGTTATCCCGCCGATTCGGGACGTTATCAAGAAAAGCTTAAACATGCCGAAGTACAGCGAGCTATCTGCTTACGGGCCGACTCAGTGGAGATGATGGGTAAATGGATGGTGGTTTATCGGCACCAAAATGACAAGGCCATTGAAAATCGTACGGTGAGCGATGAGGTGGCAATGTTTATGATTAACGCAGAAGAGCGAAACGCATGTTTAAATGTAGTTAAAACCTTTATCGATTTAGTTCTAAAACCATCGGTTGAGGCTGTAACAGAGTTTGGTTTGGCGGAAAAAGAGCAACTTCAAAAGTTTTTCCATATACTAAATATGTATAATACGTTTCTAAAATCCTCAGAAGCTACTGTGTCTTCGCGTGTAAACTTTGATGTGGCTCACGACCTATACAAAGGGTTTTTACTAGTAAGATGGCAAATCACAGCAAGCTCAAAAATAGTGTCGCGTGTTCGACTAGTTGAGAAGTACTTTGAGCAATGGCTCAGACAAATTCAGGGGATCCTGGTTGAAGGGAAACAAATTCAGCGTGATACTCCAGATGTAGGTCCATTGCAAATGTTGGTCAATTGGCGCCGAATGCTGGCAAGATATACTTCAATAACGGAGTTTGTCACATCACGAGCATTTAATAACCACAAGGACTGTTTGACCTTATCAAGATCATCGAAGCTATTGAATGTAAGTAAATATACATATATAAAATTCATGTTTTTTAGATGTATGTACTATTGTTCTACCCATGACGAGGGTATTTATCGGGTATTTATAAACTTCACTGGGTGAACACCTACCCTGTTGGCTGGGACACACATTGTGGTTTTTATCTTCAGTTCATCTTCTCCCGTTCTCGCCGTTGCCGAACTCCCACCACATCCGTCTCCTGCTATGCCTCTGGATGCTTAGTCTCCGTCTCATTCGTACGGATACGGTCATATGACAAGCTGCCGCGATACTTCTCTGTTGCTAGTGCGACTACTTAAAACTAGTTTTTCTGCGAGGCATTTATTTGTTTTTAACACTTCTGAGCTAAGAATGACTCTGTTTTGGTATTATTCTGACCAATTTTTTTTAATTTAAGAGTGCTTCCATGAAGCACCGTTTTCCGTGTTATATAATCCTTTGCCACCTTCCATAGTTTGAAACGTACAACACTATTCTTTTTGATGTTATAAATAATACATATCTTGTACTCGGAAATGATGCCTTGTACGTTGAGCTCGAAGATTTCTGACTGCCAACCGAGTCATTTCACAGGCAGCTTCCCTTTACGCTTGTGTTTAAGAAGCACGAAGTCTGGCCACACTTATCAGGTGCGATAATCTTTCGATTTCTTGTGGATTTATTTACAATTTTTCGATGCCTATCTAAATTACGCCCTAGTCGGGAAAGATTAGATCTTGCGGATAGCGGCACACGGGCTAAATGGCGGCTCTATGAACTTCATTTAAGACCTTTTCTATCCGAACTTAGCTTTGAATAGAACATTTTAGTTACCTAAAGATAATTTTATGTGTTTTCCATGTGTGCGTTCTGCTGCGAATCTGGGCTTATAATGTAAAAATACGAGTACGAGTATATTAAGGTTTATGTATCTATTTATATGTATATACCAAATGCAACAGTTAGTGAAAAAGCTCACTAGCTTTGCTCCATATAATAATTTATTTATATGATATATTTAGATCTTTTGGTCACCCAGATTTAAGGGTATACATTAAAATGCGGCTCCGAAAAGTTATCATGCTTGTATTTTTTTTTTTGTAGCGTTGGGCTGATATTGACAACCTGGTTACGTTGGCCTTAAATGAAGCTAAAGACAACGTGCGCTATATATCTTCGTTGCAAAAATTTTGGGATCCATTATATCGGTAAAGTACTTAAAAACCGTATGGTACATATGGTTAACATTATTGTAAAATGTTTTATCACAGGTCGTCTCCTGATGAAATTATCAGCAGTTTACCTGGACTAATGGTCGCAATACGAAATGTGTCAAAAACTGCCCACTATTTTAATACACCTGTGAATGTGACAGGACTTATGGTGAAAATATCCAATCAGCTTACTATAACCAGCAAAAGATATATAATAGAGGGTGAACCCCGAGGTCATTGGCATATACCTTCTGCCGAACTAATCGCAAGGATTGAAAAATGTAAAGATGTTATGGAGAACTATAAAAGTATATATATGAATACTGTTCAGGAGATGAAAAACAGCAATGAACGTCCCTGGATTGTATCATCGGTTTACATATTCACATGCTTAGAGAAATTTCTACAACGGCTTCAGAAAGTAAAATGGATTGCTAATACTGAAATAACATATTCCATCTTAGATCGTATTATGATTAGTGGAATGGAAAAGTTTAACGCTATGATAAAAGGAGCCCGTACTACTATTAGCAGTCAAATGTACGATCCCTTAAATTATCGAATTGAAACGTTTGATACGGATTTTGAAAAGTTCGTAAATGAGGTGGAAGAAGCCGAGGTTGGGATGCAACAGTTTGTCAAATTACTTTCGACCGAATGCCCGTCAGCAGAATCGGTATTGTTGGTGCTAAAACGTTTTGAAGCTTTAAATTTAGAGTGTTTATGTCTCGACCGCCGTTACTTGGAAGTTGCTGAAATGTTGGAAAAAGAAATGTTCTTGCTGAAGGATGTATACAATGAGGAGCGCGGAAATCCCTTTATACCTCGAAATCTGCCTCCCGTTGCCGGTCGTATTGTCTGGATTCGTTCAATTTTTCAAAAAATTGATGTTCCTATGCAGGCATTGAAACTTCGTCAATGTGTCCTTGCTCATAAAAAGGCACAGCGAACCGTACGCTATTATAACTATATGAATGGCATCATTTGCCACTATGAGATGGCTTATCACAAGGCGTGGTTTGACTACGTTGAGGAGGTTCGTTGCCTTCTGAATGCTCCCGTTCTGACAATAAATAAGGACGAGGCAATTTATAACGTTAACCTAGATCGCGCCGTTTTACAACTGATATCAGAAACGGAGTGGATGTGGAAGCTTCGCTTAGAGGTTCCTAATATGGCTGCAACTTTAACGTATTGCAAAGATCGTTTATTAGGACCTGCAACGACTTTAAAAATAAGTTTGGAACGATTTGATCGGTTGCGAGCATCATTGACACCTGTTTTTATAAACATAATGCGGTTTCGGCTACAGGAAGTGTCCATTTTGTTAAAACCTTCGCTTTCATCTGTCATTTGGATATCTGAAAACCTTGAAGATTATGCAAAAAAAATTTGTCAGGTAAGATAGAATATTTGAAAAGAATATTTTGTAAATGTATAGTTTAAATGTTTGTCTCCACAGAAAGTGATGGAGGTGGAAACCTTTTTTAAAATGGTTTTGGACATTGAAGAACTTCGAATAATGCAAGAGCTGTATAGCATATCGGAATTCCTTTACATATACACTCCCGATGAACCAGTTTCTTCGTTTGAATTTCTTGAAGAGAGCAACAAATTGCGAGCTGAAATAGGTAACTAGAAGTATTTTTGTTTTATTGACCAGTTCTACCCTCTCCATTTGTTCATTAATTCAATCCATCAATAATAATATATTCCCACATTTATGATCATTTAGAGCGCCTATTGGAAAAAAAATCAGTGTGTATGGAGCGTGCCGTTATTGACATAATAAATATGTTTATTGATTTACTTGAATTTGAACCAACTGACTCAAAGGGTAGAAGAGTTTTTCAGCTGCCATCAGACAAAATTAACGATTCCAATTGGCGGACAGAGGGATTTTTACCCATAGATAAATGGGATTTTATACAATTTCATAAAATATATCGGACCATTTATCTGGCTCCTGAGGAGATGCTAAAGACCCTCCAGTTTCGTAACTATGAAAACATTCGATATGAACTTCATCATTTGCGAAATGATTGTATGGATTTATTTTCGTATTATAACTCAAAGATCATTTTAGCACTAGTAGCTGGATCTAAGCAATCATTAGATTTTGTGCGCCAAAATATACTCAGGTAAGCTATATTTTTGCAACACCATACTTAGGCTTCGAACCAACAGACATTTTCTTATATATTTGGGGTTTAACACTTAGAACTCGAAGAGTATTAGGGGTGTATTAGATTTGTGGTGATAGTGGAAGCAGAAGGAAGCATTTCCGACCCCATAAATTATATACATACATATATTCTTGATCAGAATCAATGGCCGAGTCGATATTGTCATTGTGTCTGGCCGTTCGTCCTGTGATAGATATCCCAGTAGATCTGGCATTTTGTCTCCTATCCTATGCCGACTTGATCTGCCAATTTGAGCCCGGCCGTTCTTCCATCTAATGCAAAATAACTAAACATTCATAAATTTAATTTGTCCTAACTTATGCAGGACAAATTGGCGTACTAATCCTATGAAGCCTATACTATATACTGAGTTGGAAATGGATTTTGTTAATGGATGCTACATACAACCTAATTTAGATGTAATGCAAAATGATTTTAATAATGCTATTCTTTGTTGCACAGAACTTAACTATTTTATATCTACCTGGGGTAAACAAGCAAAGACGCAAGAACGGAAAGATAGACGTATTACTGCTGGTAAGTTTATCTTATCTACATCTGCATCTACATATCTACTACAGCGCGAAAAAATAGAACTTTCTGTTTGCAGCACGTCTACATTAACTTTTTTAATTTAATATAGGAATAGTTCAGCATATATTTATCTTTATAGTGAAATTTAATAAACCTTGTTTAATGTTTACTTAATAACTTAAAACGCTGTATAGAAAAGCCTATATAACATACAAAAGTTTCTGTAGGACTGCTGCAAAAGTTTGTGTAGGACTGATGCAAAATCACTGTGGGTCTGCGTTAACGAATTAACGTTTTTTATTGTGTTTTAAGATGAAAATAAATATGAAAGGAGTTACTTTCGATATGTAGTAGAACATAAGGATGTCATACGCGCCGTTCAAAATTTGGCTAATGGTCTATTAGGTTATAAGGCTGACATGGAGGACTTTCAACGTGAAATGTTTGAAAAATATAAATACTTATGGGCTGAAAATCGGGAAGATATTATTAGTGCTTTTGTTGTAACAAATCCATTGACAGTTGATATACGAGATATGTTTATACATTATGATAGAATTACAGAAAAGCTTGAAAATCTGAGCACCAAGCGCACCATAGGACCCATCGAGGTGCGCATGAGTAATACTCTCGACAAACTGGTTGCGGAATCAAAGAAATGGAAGGTTTTATTAGGACAATTGCTAAGTGTGCAGTACAAAAAACAACTAGATGAAATGGTCGAATTTATTACTGAGCAAAATAATGTATTGGATAAACCAATTAATGACTTGGATGATGTACGCCAAGCCATGGTAGTGTTAGAGAAAGTGCGGGACAATTATATCGAGTAAGTATTGTAACGATAAGTAAGGTACGGTATTTCTCAAGAAATAAGAAAATACCCCTGCAAATAATCTAGTCACTGCAACTAGAATTGTTTATACTAAAATAATCCAAAATGTGTTCTTATCTCATTGCAGAATGGACCTCAATCTGAGTTTGATAACAGACACGTATGCTCTGTTCTCACAGTTTAATATATTTGTTCCACAAGAAGATTATGATAAGGTGGAAGGCCTTCTTTTTATGTTTAACAAAATGTTAGAAAATGTGAGTATTCAATAATTGTCAATATTCAAATTTTTACTAGAACAACACTACAGGCGAAACGAGTTTCCGAACGTATATCGGAAATGGAAGAACCTCTATTAAGAGAACTGAATGAAGGTATAGCTACATTTGTTCGAGAATTTGAAGAGTTTAATCGTGACTTTGATGCAAATGGACCAATGATCGAAGGAATTTCAGCCAAGGAGGCTAGCGATCGAGTTTTTATCTTTCAGAATCGCTTCGATGAGCTTTGGCGAAAATATGAAATCAATGTTAGTGGAGAAAAACTTTTTGGATTGCCAATCACTGAGTATCCATTGCTTCACCAGCGTAAGCGCGAGTTTAACTATCTTAATCGTCTATACTCACTATATATACAAGTACTGAAGACAATATCAGACTATTATGAAATGCCATGGGCTGATGTTAATATTGAAAAAATTAGTGCTGAACTGGCCGATTTTCAGTTACGTTGTCGAAAGTTACCCAAGGGAATGCAATCATGGCCCGCCTTCATTGATCTAAAGACAAAAATTGATGATTTCAATGAAACATGCCCACTGCTCGAGCTAATGACGAATAAGGCAATGAAAGAACGGCATTGGGTTCGTTTAAACGCACTTTTTGGAACCGATTTTGATCCAACAAATCCAAAATTTACTCTTGGAAAAATGCTTGAAGCACCAATTCTCAAATTCAAAGAGGATGTCGAGGATATTTGTGTGGGAGCAAGCAAGGAGTTGGATATAGAAGCTAAGCTTAAACAGATTATTTATGATTGGTCTCTGATTAATGTACAACTTGGACAATTCAAAAATAGGGGAGAGCTGGTTCTCAAAGGAGGCGAAACAATGGAAATAATTTCAGCCTTAGAGGACAGTCTTATGATAATGAACTCATTAGCATCAAACAGATATAACGCGCCATTCAAAAAGGAGATACAGTTGTGGCTTTTCAAGCTAGTGAGCACTGGAGATATACTGGAAAAATGGCTAATGGTGCAAAATCTTTGGATTTATTTGGAGGCCGTTTTCGTTGGCGGAGATATATCCAAGCAATTGCCTATGGAAGCCAAACGTTTCACGAACATTGATAAGAGCTATGTTAAGATTATGATGCGTGCTCGGGAAATACCAAACGCCGTCGATTGCTGCACAGGGGACGAATCGCTCACTACGAATCTGACATGGCTATTAGATCAGCTCGAGACCTGCCAGAAAAGTTTAACAGGATATTTGGAGTCGAAGCGTTTACTCTTTCCACGTTTTTTCTTTGTTTCCGATCCTGTTCTGTTGGAGATTCTTGGGCAAGCCTCCGATCCAACGTCGATACAGCCACACCTGTTAAGTATATTCGATGCAATCGCTACTGTTGACTTCCAGGAGAAGACAACAGATGTTATCGAATCAATGAACTCTATGAATAAGGAGAAAGTCAGATTCGAAAATACTGTACTGTGTGTGGGTAGCGTGGAGCTTTGGCTAGGTCGTTTGCTGAAAGAAATGCAAGATACTATGAGAACGGTACTTGCCAGCATAGCTGTAAGCTTAAACGATCCCGAGTTCAATTTTGCTGAAGAGTTTCCAGGGTTCTGCGGCCAAGCCGGACTGATAGGCGTGCAACTTCTGTGGACAAAAGACTCTGAATACGCTTTACGGAAATGTCGTTCTGATAAGACAATAATGAAACGTACAAACAATAAGTTTTTAGTTCTTTTAAACTTCTTCATTGACTTAACTGTGAAAGATCTTACTGCGCTGGATAGAATACGGTTTGAGACTATGGTTACCATACATGTTCATCAGCGGGACATTTTCGACGATTTGTGTACGCTGCGTATTAAATATACCGGCGACTTTGAATGGCAGAAGCAAGCGCGTTTTTATTATAATGAAGATACTGATGAGATAATTGTAGGAATAACAGACGTCAATTTTATATATCAAAACGAGTATCTTGGTGTAACTGAACGCCTGGCAATCACGCCACTGACAGATCGCTGTTATATAACTCTGGCCCAGGCTGTTGGCATGTGTATGGGAGGAGCTCCTGCTGGTCCTGCTGGAACAGGGAAGACTGAAACAACAAAAGATATGGGCCGCGCATTGGGTAAACTTGTTGTTGTTTTCAATTGTTCGGATCAAATGGATTTTCGTGGCCTGGGCCGTATCTATAAGGGATTGGCACAGTCTGGTTCTTGGGGATGCTTCGACGAATTTAACCGCATTGAGCTACCAGTACTCTCTGTTGCTGCACAGCAAATTTAGTAAGTCCTATTATTGTATTTTTATACCCGTTACTCAACGCCTTCCACGCGCTGCAGATTGCAGTGTGCAACCTGGCGGAGGCTGAGTATCGGGTATACACGTAGAGTCGCGGCCCTAGCTGCGATTCACAATCGTTTTTTATGCATACAAAAATACTAAAGCTCTATACTTTCTAAAGCATTGTTTTAACAGCTCGGAAGGAGAAACGGACGACGTTCATATTTTTAGATGGTGATGTCGTTTCATTAAATCCAGAATTCGGCATATTTATAACCATGAATCCAGGATATGCTGGTCGCCAGGAGTTGCCTGAAAATCTGAAAATTATGTTCCGCACAGTAGCCATGATGGTACCGGATCGTCAGATTATTATACGAGTTAAAATGGCTAGTTGTGGATTTAAAGAAAATGTGGTACTATCGCGAAAGATGTTTACCCTGTACAAATTGTGCGAGGAGCAATTGTCGAAACAAGTTCATTATGATTTTGGACTTCGCAATATTCTGTCTGTGCTTCGGACACTTGGTTCCCAGAAAAGGTCAAATCCCACTGATACTGAGGAAACCATAGTGATGCGTGTCTTGCGTGATATGAATGTTTCAAAACTGATCGACGAAGATGAAGGCCTCTTTGTTTCACTGGTGGAAGATATGTTTCCAGGCATCAAATTAACTACCAATGTATACAAAGATCTGCAAAGGGCAATTGTAAAGGCTTGTGATGAATTGGGCTATGTCAATAATCCTGAGTGGAACCTAAAAGTCGTGCAGTTATATGAGACTTCGTTAGTACGGCACGGTCTAATGTTGATGGGGCCGACCGGGTCGGGCAAAACTAGTTGCACCAACTGCATGCTTCGTTGCTTTACAGAGATGGGCCGACCCCATAAGGAAATGAGAATGAACCCCAAGGCTATAACAGCGCCACAAATGTTTGGTCGTTTGGACGTGGCTACCAACGACTGGACAGATGGCATCTTTTCTACACTCTGGCGTCGTTCCTTAAAGGTTCCGCATACTCAAAATTGCTGGATTGTATTGGATGGCCCAGTTGACGCAGTTTGGATTGAGAACTTAAATTCAGTGCTAGACGATAATAAGACCCTGACTCTTGCAAACGGCGATCGTATTAAAATGGCTGACAACTCAAAATTGGCTTTTGAGCCTGATAACGTTGATAACGCATCCCCAGCGACAGTTAGTCGTGTTGGCATGGTATTTACAAGCTCGTCCGTATTAAGCTGGAAGGTTTATATGGAGGCTTGGTTAAAGAAACAGGGGGAGAACAGTGATTCATTTAGACGGTGTTTCGATGCCATTTACGATGATGCTCATTTCTTTTTACAGTCGCGACTTACTGCCAAAATGAGAATCTTAGAAGCTATCTATATTAGACAAATGTTGGATATAATGGATGGCTTATTAATGGATTTTCCAAATTATTCCGAAAAGTCCATTGAACGTATATTCTTGTTTTCGATGATGTGGTCGCTGGGTGCCGTTCTTGAGCTTACCGAGCGAGAAAAACTAGAAGAATTTGTTGTAAAACATCCATCGAAATTACGTAAGTTTTTTTCTACATATCCAAACTTTGCATACATATTATGTATCATTATTTACAAAGGTTGGCCAAAACGTGGTGTAAATGAGACCATATTTGAGTACTATGTAGACGAAAATGGAAATTGGCAGCACTGGAATACGCGTGTGGAAGAATTCGTCTATCCGGAGGGTGAATCACTAGAATTTGCATCTATATTAGTGCCAAACGTAGATAATGTACGCACTGCATTCCTCATAAACAACAGTGCGAAGCAGCTTAAGCAGGTGCTTTTGATCGGTGAACAGGG
Source organism: Drosophila algonquin (assembly GCA_035041765.1). Taxonomy (NCBI): domain Eukaryota; kingdom Metazoa; phylum Arthropoda; class Insecta; order Diptera; family Drosophilidae; genus Drosophila; species Drosophila algonquin. Next base: position 810,061 of record JAWNKY010001391.1, on the reverse strand, counting down.
TACTGCCAAGACAGTAATGATAAAAGCTTACATGGGCCATTACGACCCAGAAGTACACCTCTTTAAATCATTTAATTTCTCATCGGCCAGTACTCCAAATATGTTTCAAGTAAGTATATCGGGGGCACCCCAGTTTAATATTATTATTTTCAAATGAACATCTGTTTTTGCTTAGCGTATTATTGAGTCTTACGTAGAAAAACGTCAGGGTACAACATATGGACCACCGAATCAACGGTCAATGACAGTTTTTATTGATGACATAAACATGCCAGTTATAAACGAGTGGGGAGATCAAATCACAAATGAAATAGTGCGGCAAATGATCGAGCAACACGGTTTCTACTCCCTGGAGAGGCCAGGCGATTTCTCTACCATCATGGATATACAGTTCTTGTCGGCCATGATTCATCCAGGGGGCGGACGTAACGATATTCCGAATCGCTTGAAACGCCATCTATGTATTTTCAACTGCACATTGCCGAGCAATAACTCAATGGATCAGATCTTTAAAAGCATAAGTTCTGGCTACTTTAGTTTGGAACGATTTGATGAGGAAGTTGTGGAAATAATTCCCCTCCTAGTACCGTTGACCCGGATATTTTGGCAAAATATTAAGATCAAAATGTTACCAACGCCATCAAACTTTCACTACGTTTTCAATTTGCGTGATCTATCCCGTATATGGGAAGGCATTCTGAAGGTAAAACGAGAAGAATGTGCAACAAGAATTCAGGTGCTTAAGCTATGGTGCCACGAGTGCACTAGAGTTATAGCTGATCGATTTACGGCGGAAAAGGACAAAATTTGGTTTTTGGCGAGAATGCAAATCGATGCCGAAGCTAATTTAGGAGAATTTTTTGAAGATTATCCAGAGGAAGCAACCTTTTGGGTAGATTTCCTACGTGATGCACCAGAAGGGCAAGAAGATGAGGACGAGGAAATGTCCTTTGAGCCGCCAAAAATCTATGAGGAAATACCAAGGTGGGTAAAGCGTAATTTATGATTTATTTGATTAACAAAATAACAAAAAATGGTTTTATCCCAGCTTTGATTTCGTAAAATCGAAGGTATTTGTTTTTATGGCACAGTTTAACGAATACATACGCGGCTATCATATGGATCTAGTTTTCTTTATGGATGCTCTAATACACTTAATGATAGTATCTCGTATAATAGGCAATCCTCGGGGGAATGCCTTGCTTGTGGGAGTTGGTGGTTCTGGTAAACAGAGCTTAACGCGGCTTGCTTCGTTTATAGCCGGCTATAAATTCTTTCAAATAACGTTAACACGTTCATATAATAATGGAAACTTAACAGAAGACCTTAAATATTTATATCGCACTGCTGGGCTGGAAGGAAGTGGCATGACATTCATATTTACAGATAATGAAATTAAAGAAGAGTCGTTTCTGGAATTTATCAATAACATATTAAGCTCTGGAGAAATCGCTAATCTGTTTGCAAAAGACGAGATGGATGAAATCTATGGCGAGCTCATTCCCATTATGAAAAAACAATTCCCGCGGCGACCCGCAACTCAAGATAATCTTTATGACTTCTTCATATCACGTGCCCGATTTAATCTCCATATAGCACTTTGTTTCTCACCGGTAAGTCTACAACCAATTACAAACAAATTACATATATATTAACTTTAAAGTCGTCTTTTTAGGTTGGAGAAAAATTCCGTATGCGTTCATTAAAGTTTCCTGGACTTATTTCTGGGTGCGTGATAGACTGGTTCCAGAAATGGCCGGAAGATGCGCGCATAGCTGTCTCCCGACACTATCTGTCAGAGTTTCAGATTGTGTGCAGTGACAAGGTGAAGATGCAAGTAATAGATATCATGAGCTGGATACACGAAACTGTACAAGATGCTTGTACTTCGTATTTCGATCGATTTAGGCGTATTACTTTCGTAACTCCAAAATCATTGATTTCATTTTTGGAAAGCTATAAATTATTGTACAAAGATAAGCAGGAAAATATTGTATTAATGTCTGAGCGCATGAGTTCGGGATTGGACAAACTCGATGAGGCAGGGGCTTCAGTTGCTATACTTAAAAAGGATTTAATCGAAATGAACAAAGTTATTGCCATTGCCAGTGGTGAAGCTGAAGAAGTTCTCGCAACCGTGGAAGAATCAAAAGCGGCTGCAGAGATAGTCAAAGTAGAGGTGGCCGAAAAGAAAGGTAAAGCCGAAGTCCTTGTCAAGAGTATATCGGCAGTAAAGGAAGTTGCCGAAGCAAAGTTGGAAAAGGCTCTTCCTGCTCTACAAGAAGCTGAAGCGGCTTTGAAAACAATAAAAGCGGCTGACATAGCCACTGTTCGAAAACTTGGAAAGCCCCCGTACCTAATTACCCTTATTATGGATTGTGTATGTATACTGTTCAAAAGAAAGGTCAAGCCCATTCGTCCAGATACGGAGAAAACGTTTATCCAAAGTTCCTGGGAAGAGTCATTAAAAGTTATGTCCGATACAAGCTTTCTTCGAAAAATTGTAGAGTACCCAACGGATTTGATAAATGCTGAAATGGTCGACATGATGATTCCATATTTTCAGTACCCGTAAGTAGTAGAGCCTAATGCCCTATACATTGCTAAGAATATTCCTAAGAAAAAACTTAATTTTTCAGGCAATATACATTTGAGGCTGCTAAAGTGGCTTGTGGTAACGTAGCTGGCTTATTATCCTGGACAATGGCTATGGCAAAATACTTTGAAGTTAACAAGGAGGTTTTGCCGCTAAAGGCCAATCTAGCCGTACAAGAGGCTAAGTATCAAAAAGCGTCTGGTGACCTGAAAGAAGCTGAAGAAATGCTTCAGCAGAAAGAAAATGAATTGGCTGAAGTCCAGAAAACATTGGAGGAAGCAGTATCCAAGAAGGAGGGCGTTTTGGGCGAAGCTAAAAAGTGTCAGGATAAAATGGATGCAGCAACGGCCCTCATTGGTGGCTTGGCTGGAGAAAAGATTCGATGGACTGAGCAGATCGCTTCGTTTAAAAGCGAGACTGATCGTTTGGTTGGCGACGTCGTACTCTTGACTGCATTTTTATCGTATACTGGTCCATTTAATCAAGAATTTCGCAGTGACCTCCAGGCGTTATGGACAAAACAAATTGTTGAAAAAATGATACCAATATCGGCGAATATTAATTTAATTGAAAGCCTTACCGATCGCTCTCAGATTGGTGAATGGAATATACAAGGTTTACCAACGGATGAACTTTCTATACAAAATGGAATAATCGCCACAAAGGCAATGAGATTCCCTCTACTTATTGATCCTCAATCGCAAGGAAAGGTCTGGATCAAAAACAAAGAGAAGCAAAATGGATTAACAGTGACCACCCTAAATCATAAGTATTTTAGGAACCATTTAGAAGATTCGGTTAGCATGGGAATGCCAATTATTATTGAAGATGTGGCCGAAGAGTTGGATCCTTGTTTGGATAATCTATTAGATCGTAATCTTCTTAAAGTCGGTACTCAGTATAAAATTAAAATAGGCGACAAAGAAGTGGACTGGAATCCCGCATTTAGGTGCTACATTACCACAAAACTACCAAACCCAGCATATACACCCGAAATATTCGCTCGAACATCAATTATCGACTTTACGGTAACCATGCGTGGCTTGGAGGACCAACTCCTGGGCAGAGTAATTCTCGCAGAAAGAAAGGAACTCGAAGATGAACGCGTACAATTGGTTGAGACTGTTACTGGAAATATGAAAAAAATGAAAGAACTAGAAGCAAATTTGCTTCATAAATTATCAACTACACAGGGTAGTTTGCTTGATGATGTGACAGTGATCGATGTTTTGAACACGAGTAAAAATACCGCTATTGAAGTGAAAGAGAAAATTGAAATAGCAAAGGTAACTGAGGCCAAAATAAACGTTGCTCGTGAAGAGTACCGAGTTGTTGCTACCCGGGGCAGCGTCTTATATTTCCTTGTATGCAGTATGGCAAGGGTAAACAACATGTACCAGACATCTCTAGTACAGTTCCTAGAACGCTTTGACGCATCCATGTATAATTCAGCAAAAACTCATATAACACAGAAACGCATAAAGCGAATTATTAATTACCTAACATTCGAAATCTATCGCTATAAGTCTCGTGGACTATACGAAAAAGATAAGTTTCTGCTTGTATTGTTAATGGCACTGAGTATTGATCGCCAGCTTGAGTTAATAACATTTGATGAGTTTCAAACATTTATTAAAGGAGGTGCAGCATTAAATCTAAACGACTGTCCTCCAGTACCGTTTCGGTGGGTGACAGATGAGACATGGCTAAACCTGGTTCAGCTTACTATTTTAAATCCTTTCGTAAACATACTGACAAAAGTGAGTGGAAATGAGCGCGCTTGGCTTTCATGGTATAAGAAAGATGCGCCCGAAAATGAAATTGTCCCAGATGGTTTTCATTCTTTAGACCCATTCCGAAAGATGCTACTTATACGTTCATGGTGTATGGATCGAACTATTGCCCAAAGTCGAAAATATATAGCTCACTCATTGGGTGAACGGTTTGCAGAACCAGTTGTGTTAAATTTTGAGGAATTGCTGTTGGAAAGTCGAGTACTAATGCCTTTGATATGTTTCCTTTCACTTGGGTCGGATCCGTCTTCGAATATTGAACTTCTTGCCAAGAAAAATGAACTTAAGTGTCACCCCATATCTATGGGCCAGGGTCAGGAAATACATGCACGAAAGCTGATTTTGGCCTGCTTGGAGGATGGTGGATGGGTGCTTTTGCAAAATTGCCATTTGGGATTGGAATATATGACAGAGCTTACATTACAGATTTTGGAGCTAGAGCGCCTGGGGAAAGAGGCCCCGGTCAGCCCCAATTTTCGTATATGGATAACAACAGAGCCACACCCAAAGTTTCCAATAACATTACTGCAAATGTCTTTGAAGTATACTAATGAACCACCTGCTGGAATTCGTGCTGGCTTAAAAAGAACTTATACAAATTTGTCACAAGATTTCTTGGACTACTCACAATCACCTTTTTACTTGCCGCTCGTCTACTCAATATCATTTCTTCACACTGTTGTACAGGAGCGACGAAAGTTTGGCCCTCTTGGTTGGAATATCCCATATGAATTTAATTCTTCTGATTGGTTAGCCAGTTGTTTGTTTGTTCAAAATCATCTTGATGATCTCGAACAAGGAAAAGGTATAAGTTGGGTAACGGTACGATATATGCTAGGTGAAGTCCAATATGGTGGCCGAGTAACTGATGACTACGACAAACGTTTATTAAATACATTTACAAGAGTGTGGTTCCATGACGCTCTTTTTGAAGAAACATTTGGATTCTTTAAAGGGTATAAAGTATACAGCTTTAAGGAGCAAGAAGCATACTTGTCAGCTATAGATGAAATGAACAATGTAGATCCCCCTCAAGTATATGGATTTCATTCAAATGCCGAAATTACCTATCAAACTAATACCATGCGTAATATTTTAGACGAAATTATGTCGATTCAACCTAAAGGTAATTATTATTATTACGAGTATATTCGGTACAAAAGAAGTACATTTACAACTCGCTGGCTCTCTCAGTCTCTCAGTAGTTTACATGCTCAATATCTTGTTCAATTACACATGCATTACATTCAACACCATATTAACGCTTTGAACCAAACCGCCTTTATCTAATAGATGTTGGGCTTTACAAATTTTCAATTATTTTTTATATTAGTCAAAAAATAGGTAACTAATTTTTAAATTTTACACAGAGTCTTCGTCGGGCACTGGAGAAACAAGAGAAGATCGAGTGGCTCGTCAAGTAAAGGAGATGTTAAGCAAAACACCTGCAGCCTTTGATATGTTCGATGTAAAGCACCATCTTCTTGCCATGGGAGTGAACAGTTCGATGAACATCTTCCTTCGCCAGGAAATCGACAGAATGCAACGCGTAAGTCAAGTTCAACTTAAACTGGTACACTGAAAATAGCACCTCAAATTAAATTAAAGATTTCTCGACGAATCGCGATTTTACATGAATTAGCGTGTCTGTCGTTTGTATCTGTGAAAATAGAAGAATAATTTTATATTTATTTTTTAGTCGTTTATCCTTAAACGACACCATTTAGTGTACCAAGAAATAATTCAAATTTTATTAATTTCAATATTCTCCGTAACAATTGAACTTGTATTTTATTTTCAGATAATCATTCTTGTACGTACAACCTTTAAAGATTTACTACTTGCAGTTGAAGGAACTATAATAATGAGTGAAACCTTGCGCGATGCTCTGGATAACATTTTTAATGCTCGTGTTCCAACCGTTTTCAAGCGCGGTAGTTGGCTGTCTTCTAGTTTGGGCTTTTGGTTTACTGAACTAATTGAACGTCATACCCAGTTTTATACCTGGTGTTTTGGTTCTCGTCCCGTCGTTTTTTGGATGTCGGGCTTTTTTAATCCTCAAGGCTTTCTGACGGCAATGCGACAAGAGGTAGCCCGAGCTCACCAAGGATGGGCCTTAGATCAAGTCACAATGCACAATGACGTCCTAAAAGTAGGCACAGAGGAGTGCAAGAAACCACCTAAAGAAGGTGTCTTTGTGTATGGATTATACGTAGATGGCGCTGGTTGGGACAAACGCACATGTCGATTGGTAGAAGCAACAAATAAGGTTTTGTTCACTCTAATGCCAGTGGTTCACATTTATGCCATATTTTCGACAGCTGCAAAAAATCCAAAATTATACACTTGCCCTGTTTACAAAAAAATTAATCGTACCGACTTAAATTACATATGTCCCTTATGGCTGCAATCAAATAAGCATCCAGATCATTGGACCTTGCGTGGCGTTGCACTTTTGTGTGATGTTAAATAATGAAAAATAAATTGTTAAATAAATTTACTAACCATTGAGATTATCTAAAATTTAAATGATCCCAAGCAAATTTTAATTTTTAATACATTAAGCCGTCGGAACGATTTTGTCAAGGCACACGTGCCTCGACTTTAAGATATCTGTGTATTCTGTTTGTGTTTTAACTACTCCCAAATGTCTCGACCGATATTTGTTAAATTGTATTTTGAATATGTCGTAAAGTAGCTTACACCTTCCTAACACCACCCACCGTTTCCCCCCTTCCTCATGCATTCTTTCCCTCTCCTATCTATCACACACACTCTTCTTCGAGCAGTGTGCACTCTCAGGTGGAGGGGAGCGAGACATAACGGCGGATTTTGGCGTTTGAAGACGGACACAACGATTTAGCGGAATAATATAAGTAGTGCAAAAATTGAAACGGATAAAATATTCTTAAAATCTAAATAGGTCATTAAATGGAAAGCGGAAACGAAAAGAACGACCCTTTCTTTCATGCGTTTCCCATCTCTAATGGCAAGGGCGAGAATATTTTAATTTGAAAGCCTTTTATCAAATTTAAAGCTGCAATATCAGCTTTCAGGACTGCAGAGTTCAATACAACCAGCTATAAGAAACAAATTATGTTAAAAATAGAAGCCAAAAGTCAAAAAAAGTTGAATTTTGTTGAGTAGTGTTATCTATGTATGTGCAGCCAACGCGTGCAAAAACAACGCGACAACGCAAGATTGCAGAGAACATTAACTTCAAAAGGGGACTTTACACAATATTTCATTGGGTGTCTAGAGCGTGGTGCGAGCAGTTGATGTGACTTTATTTTTGCTTCTTTTCTCAGACTTTCAATCTATAATCTAAATCTATATCTATAAATAAATCATGAGTCTTAAACCAGAATTGCAACGTATTTTGAACAAATTTATTATTTCCGACGGAGAACGCTCCAAGTACACTAAGTGTTTTCCTTAGATCGATTCACTTTGGATCCTCCTGGCTGGGGATGACTCCGAACTTGAATCCTCCCGTCGAAGCGTTATTGCTGTCTGCCACATCCTTGCTCTGGCCAAAGCCAAAGGAGAACTGAGGAGTAGCATTCGATGTTGCAGTCGTCAGTGCTGGTTGGACTGCTGCGATTTCCGTTGCTTTTGCCACAAACCCGAACGTAAACGTGGGCACAGGATCAGGCGCTTTCGATGAGGATTTGCCGTTGTCGCTTCCCGGCCTTAGTTGCTCGCAGCAACAGCACTTGGAAAGCGATTGGTTGTTCATGGCCATGCACGTCTCGCACTCCCAACTGACTGCCTTCTGGGCGGCCACCAGCTGCTGGAAGCCGGCATCCTGTTTGACTGCCTGCTGCTGCTGCTCTGGGGTGAAACCAAACTTGAGGCTGGTATTGTTGCTGCTGCTGGTGCTCGAAGAGACGTTGGTTGGAGGATTGCTTGTGGAGGAGTTTGAACTGGACTCGCTGCTGGCATTGGGATTGCGCGACTGGCAGGCGACGCACTTGACGGCACTCGTCTGATTCATCACCAGGCACGTTTGGCACTCCCATGTATTGGCCTTGGGCCTGAAAGCCTGCCCAAAGCCGGAAATCGAACTGGATGTGGAGAAACCCGATCCCGATCCGGGATCCTCAGATGTAGTTGTAGTTGGAGTTGAAGCTGGAGCTGCTGCTGTAGCTGGTAGAGTAGTCTTGGAAGGTTTTGGCGTTTCGCATGCTGCACATTTAACCAGCTCGGACTTATTTCTGATCATGCACTCATCGCACTCCCATTCAGTGGGTGGTTTCATAAACAGCTGACTAAAGCATCCTACCACACCCAGCTGGATGCTGTTGCTGCTACTTGGATTATGTGCGGCTGCAGCAGTGGTGGGACCGTTCATAAATGGCAGCGACTGCTGCTGCTCCAATGGAATTGGTTCTGGAAAGAAGAAATGGCGCGCGCTCCTCGATTGCTGTGCAGTTCCTCCATCCAACAGTAGGGGTATGGGTTCAGCAAAGCTGAATCTACGTCCTGATACGCTGCTAGGCTGCAAGGCAAAATTGCCACTGGCATTAGGTGCTGCTCTTGCTGTTGCTGCAGCATTCACATTGGCAGTTTGGGGTGTGGAACTAATCTGGAGAACCGCCGGCGTGTTGGCCGTCACCGATGGCACCGTCGATTGCTGTGCAGTTCCTCCATCCAACAGTAGGGGTATGGGTTCAGCAAAGCTGAATCTACGTCCTGATACGCTTCTGGGCTGCAAGGCAGAATTGCCACTGGCATTAGGTGCTGGTCTTGCTGTTGCTGCAGCATTCACATTGGTACCCATAAAATTAACAGCAGGAATCGTGACTGCAGTTTGGGGTGTGGAATTAATCTGGAGAGCCGCCGGCGTCGCCGGCGGTTTAATGACAAAATCAAATATCGGTGTATTTGCCATGGCTGGGAAATTGATCCTCGGCAAGTCGAGGGGTTCTGGAGCCAGTTCGATATCTTTGCGCGGCTCCTTGCGCGACCCTCCGGCCGATGCTGCATTTGACTTGTAATTCAAGAGCAATTCGTTCGAGCTCTGGCTTACACGATGCAGGCGACGTCGTTCGAGCATATGGCGCATGGTGGAAGCCAGGAGACTTTGTGGGGGCTGCTCTGGGGCTAGGGGTCGGCTTGTGTGCATCCGTGCCAAATGAATGGGCCGGAAATAGGGACTGCTGGAGTTACGCTGCAGCTTTTGCTGCTCCTTTGGTGTGTTTCCGATCCCCTTGACATCAATCAGAGGCGTGGAGTAGCTCTCCAGCAGGCTTAGGATGCGACGTGTGGAGGTCGAGATGGACATGCTCTCCACGACCGATGTTTTTGGTAGTGTCTCTGTTTGCGTTCTGGGGCGCATAACCAATGGCGTTATGCCGTAGTCGGTATGTCGCGACGAGAAGCCCCCACTCTGGCCAAAGATGCGATTTTGCGGCGAATTGCCGCCGAATGTGGTCTGGCCCTTGTAGTAGGGTGAACTTGAATTGAAACCAGAGCCATAAGCCGAGGCGGAAGCATTGCGCGTCAACAGCCGGCTGTCGCTCAGGGCCAAGGAGCTGCCGTAAATGGAGGCATTGAAGCGCCGCCGCTTGTTCACCGAATCCAGCGAGCACGTAGAATTGTGATGCGGCGGCGGTTGGTCCGAGCCGCGGGCAGCCTGCCCCACCAGAGGTGGCCTCTTGGGGTAAGCCAATGGCACGGCTGAAAAACTGCTGCTGGTTTGCCCGAAGCTGAAGCTACGACGGCGTGGATGCTCTGTGACTGGGATGTTCAGCGACCGACGTGTACTGACTGGCATATCTCCTGTGCTGGCCTCGGCTGCCGTCTCGTTGCCCGTAAAGAAGTTGTAGCCCGGCTCACGCTGCTGCCGCTGGTGATAGAGGTTCAAGTGGGTGCGGCGATGCGGGGCCAAGCCACCCGGGTTCGAGCCACGGCTATGGCTGCGGGTGCCCAAGGACTGAGAATTGCCTGAAGTGCTGCCGCTGGCAGCAGCGGACGTTGAGGAAACCAAGGGCAGTGGCAGTCTCCGCATGCTTGGCAAATGGACGCTTGTATCCAGTTCGACGTGTCGACGCTTAGCCAGAGGGGAGGTGGATCCTCGTGCTGGGTCATCGTCACCATCGATATCATCCTCCTCTTCGTCACCATCTTCCACATTGTCATCGAACACATTGGGGAACACATTGTATTCGCTGCGGCGCGTCTGCTCATCCTCGCCAACCAAATCATGCTCGGCTATGTTGTCAGCCAGGGCCACCTGCTCGTAGTCCAGACCTCGTGCAGCGGCACCATCATCCACATCGGGTAGCAGGCACCTAGCGGGTGAATCCTCGCCATCTGGTTCGGCTAGTTCTATGCGATCGCGTGCTCGTTTCCTTTTTGTCAGAGACGTTGTTCCATTCTGTTGCTGCTGTTGCTCCTGTTGGGCCTTCGAGGCGGTGGCCGTAGAGGTTTGCCCGAACCATGAAGATTGCAGGATATTTGTAACGTGCAGCTTCATCCTTCCCATGAGAGATTGGCGGAAGCCGAGGGGTGTGCCGGCAACAGAATCATCTTCGGCCCCCTCCTCGGCCTCGGACATTTCCTGGAGCGGCGTGAGCGGAAGTGTGCTCGATCCCGATCTCGTGCTGAATGTCGTGGCTTGGTGTCGTTGCAGATGTTTTTTTGTTTGGTTATTTTGGTGTTGACTATCCTCAAACTATGACATTTTATTGGATTTTAAGTCGGCGATGAAACGCACGGCACACAAAATGAAAACTAAAGAAACGAACACACGCTCGCACACACAGACACAAACGCGCAAACAATAAAAAAAGAAATAGAAATGGAACACACGGTTGAAATCCTTGGCGAGTGTGTGAGTGCCGTCAGTGTCAGTTCAATGCATGTGGGTTACGCACGTGTCACTGTGTTGGTTCGGTCGCCAAGATTCCACACACGCGGCGATTTTTTTTTTCTTTTTTTCCTTCCATCTTTTTTTTGTCTTTGCACATTGGTGCCAGAAAGTGCAGCAGCTCTTAATGTATTTATTAATTAATCTATCGCACGGAAAATATGCATATTATATTCCTCTGCAAGCGAAAGATTAAAAGATCTTGATTAAAAAATTGTAAAGAAAATTGTGTGCATGTAGCAAATTGTTAATTTTTTCACATTTCTGATCATATGAGGATCATGTTTTTATATGGATTTCGCCTGTGAACCAAATATGGAAAAAACGATTGGGGGTGCTTTTTTTTTACATACATATGCACTTGGCCCTCGCTTAACACGGGGTTTACGTTCCTAGAAAACCTCGTGTTGAGCGAAATCGTGCCAGGCGAGACATGGATTCAGTTCAAAATTAACCATAAGTTACTTCATATTTCGTGTTTATCATTTACAGATTAAACTTTTTAAAAAGTCAACTATTTTTAAAAGTAAAAAGGAGTTCAAGTCATCTTTTGATGAGTGAATCAATATTTGCAGAGCACTATTCCAAGCTGCGTGCCTTGAATCCTTCTTAAAGTTTTTTTATCGTTTCAATAACACTAGTTAACACGACATTTGATTTGGTGAAACGGCTGCAACTTGGCCGTTTATCCATCGATTCTTACAAAGCGTACCTTAAACGACGCCCAATTACTTTGTCTATATAAAAAATTCATGCTAAGAAATATTTTTTTCCGACTTTTCCTGAGTTTTAAAAATCAAAAATATAATATTTCGTGAAAATATAACGCAAAAAAATTGTTAAATTTAAATTTGAAAGCCTAATATCTTCCAGACAGTAAACAGATTTATGGCTGCATTTGTCAGCTTTTCAGGACTGCAAAGTTCAACACAACCAGTTATAAGCACTACCTCTGAAAATACATAAACAAAAAGTGCCAACTTTAAAAAACTGGCAAAACCCACCGATTCAAAGAGAGCAACAAGGAATCCGACGGAGAATAACCGATTCGAAGAAAGCAGTTCAGCTATCGATACTATCGACTGAATAATTTCCAGAGCTTCGCGCCAAAGTGGATTTGTTTAAAAGTAAATGAGTGATAAGGATATGAATGCAATCCAGTGGAATTGATTTGAGAGAGCGAAAATTAAAAAACAAAAATGTGTATGAAAGCTTCTTCACCCTATTCTCTTTAATATACATACCTTTAAAAAAGAAATTTAGAAGCATACTGATATACTGCAAATAAATCTTCAACATAATTTCGACAACAAATATACAGATAAATACATACAATAAACCCCTGCTTCTGAAATTTTAAATATATATATTTGCTTGTTTTTATTTATTAATATTTTGAGGAACTACTTTACTGAGTTCTGGGGCAAATAGACACTATTTGTTGTGTCTCATTTTTCAGTTATACCTGCGACTTTTGATTCTAATTATCTATAAGCAGCCAATATATCGGTATTTTTGTGCGATGTGTGTGCGACTGCTGTTGTTTGTTAACATCGATTCCAGATGTTAGTTAACAGCGAAAAATAACGCGACAACGCGAGATTGCAGAGAACATTAACTTCAAAAGGGGACTTTCCACAATCTTCCATTCGGTGTCTAGAGCGTGGTGCGAGCAGTTGATGTGACTTGATTTTTGCTTCTTTTCTCAGACTTTCCATCTATAATCAATAATTAATCATGAGTTTTAACCAAGAATTGCAACGTATTTTGCAAAAATTGCTTATTTCCGACGGAGAACGCTCCAAGTACACGGAGGATGCTGTGGAAATACAAAATCATGTGGTTGAGAAACCCAAGTTGGCAGACGATAATTTTCGCAAAGCTTTTAATGGCCTTAGCCTTGCAGGTAAGATACTGGAGCTACGGAAACCCCAATCAAATGGTTAATATTGTTTTCCTTTCAGGAAGCTACTTGGATGGGGTCAAATTGAAGACTCCTGATGAATTTGATTTGCACATGAAGCTGGAGTTTCCATTCCAAATCACCCCGAAGAGAGACGAGAAGGGATTCGTATACTTGTGTGCAAATAACACCAAGCATCCTATCGTAGAAAACAATTACATAAATCGAATGAATCTTCAAGATTGGTTACGCAGTGCATTCAATAAGGTGTTCAAATCAGAGCTACGTCTTCGCTGTAGCACTGGAGAAGTCTATGAAGTAAAGTATACGGCCGAAGGCTACGGATGTGCCCACACCATTGAAGCTAAAGGTAGGAATCGTACCATATGGTTCGATTTGGTACCAGCATTCGAGTTTACTTGGGCTAAGTGGCCGTTGGACATTCCACCAATATCGGCTGAGGTGCGCTCTCAATGGCCGTGGTTCGCGGTACCGCAATCCAAGCGCGGCTCCAGGGACGAGCGCACTTTTAAAGTGTGTGCCCCGCAATGGGAACGTGAAACAACAAAGGATTTCAACAATTTCAAAAATGTCTTGCGCCTGATGAAGGGATTGCGCGACGCGCACGGTGCTGATTTGCCCCATCTATCAAGTTACATGCTGAAAACTGTCTTGCTCCATCAACTGGGACGTGTTAACTGGAACAAAGATTTGGGCACTCTCTTTATGGAGATGTGGCTATGTTTGGTGAATCTTCTTAAATATGGACACATGGACTTCATTTTGGCCAAGGGAAATAACATTTTTGACCGAATGCAATCTGGGGAACTTGATAAATGTCGCGTTTCAGCTGAACGCCTATTGTCTGAACTTAACCGGGCTAAAAATGGCTATATAGGGCTCGACCGAATTTTCAAAGTTTAAATAAGCCCATATCCCATGCATTTATAATTTTGTATTGAAAAACTGTAAAATGAATTTCAATTTTATTTTCAAATAAATGCATATCTTCACCGAAAATAATTCGCTGCATAAACCAAATTTGCAGCATGTATGTAGTTCTACATATTTTAGTTTATTAGAAGAGATGTAAGGGCTATTTTTCTTAGTATTATTATTTCTTATTATTTCTTAAAACCATTTTGTCGTGTTTTCATCTAAATATAATACTTGCTACAGAGACAAAGGAGTAAAAAAACACACACTCACAGAGAACAAAGAACGGAAGGAAACGAAAAAAAAACGAAGAAAATAAAAGGAATGATAAAAACTAAATGTAAAACGAATTGCAAATTTGTTTTATTTTTTTATATGAATATATATTGATATATATTAAATGTAAATATGTTTGTATATGTATACGTATCCGCATACATGCCCATTTAAATACGAGTATGCATGCCATTAGATGTATGTAAATAACACAAGAACAAAAAAGAACGAAACAATAATAAAATGAATGAAAAACAAACGACAAAATCCTCTCAGTCCCTCTCTCATTCGTCGGTCGAATCATCTACTATATAAACATCCAAGCAATTCTGAAAAGGAAGGAATTGAGGGGTTCCACTCCGCACCACTTTGCTCCACACTCTGGAATGCACTCTCAGCATTGGGTGTCGTCTTTCTATGAACCCTCCTCCCCTCTCGGCAGTCATCGTCGTTCGTCATGCATCCATCTATCGATGCATATCGCTGAGCTTGCCGAAATGTCCCAGAAATCAAGCGCTGCCCAATGGAACTGTATGGCATGACCACGAGCTAGAGCATGCATAATAGGAGTGGTGTGATGCCCCCCCAACCCAACTGGCCATGGATGGATCTGGTAAGGGCTGCTGAATGGGACGATCTTTCGAGGCTCTACTTTGGCATTTTGGAGCACCTTACCCCTTCCCCTCACTTATCTTCTGCTTTGATCCGCTTGCGCCATACATATCGAACTTCTACTTCGTATTTTTGTATCTTCTTGACTCTGACATCGCCTTCTCTTGAGATTGGATGTTAGGGTAAAAGAGGAAAAAAAAGCTTGGGGAAGATCTTCGGTAGGATTAACAAGAACACGAGGCATGATAGTAGAATGGTTTGTCTTATCTCGTATTTTATGATTCAAATATATGCATATCTTTACCGAAAATACTTCGGTGCATAAACCAAATTTGCAGCATGTATGTATTTCTACATATTTCAGTTTATTAGAAGAGATGTAAGGGATAGGAGAGCCAGGACCATTGGCTGTCTCGAATTAACACGTATCCAGGACACTAATGCGGAATGCCAAATCATAACAAACGGACAGTGATGGGCGAACGGAAGAGCAATATAAAGCTTTCGCAGTTTGCATCACTATCATAATCCGGCATAATTTCAAAATGTGATTGTAGAATTCTGAAATTTGTATGAACATTTATGATAGGCATGCGTGCAACAGAGCCTCCAGCCCACGATTATAAAGTTCAATCCTATCGTTAGGTAAAAACTCTCTTTTTTTTCTACCAACATCTGCCCTAAACGATTTTCAAGCCTTCTCATTAAGTAGCATATATTTAATTACGGTTTGTCCTCATCCTGAAATTGACTCCTGAAACTAATTACGACTCAATGTTTATTATCAGTTCAAAGCAAATCTAGCAAATCCGTTTATTAATTGATTTGAGTCACAAGTTATTTCAGTTGTGAGTTATGTTGCGGATGTGACTCAAAAATTCTTGATTGCTGTTATCTAAAGGACAGGAAATAATGAAGAAGGTCTTATCAAGTTTTAAAGTGTTGTCTAACTTAGAACAAACAGAAACATTCATTCCATGTAGTTTTTATTGTTTATTGTTTTATTTTTATTTAGTAGGCACTCCAAAATGAAGTAGGGCAGAACAATGCATTGATAGAACAACGGGTCGGAACCGTCCCAACCGTCGGTTTTACCAAAAACTAGGTTTGTAGGTGGTGCGGGGTCTGTGGCTGGGGAAGATAGGCCAATGGAAAAGTCGCGGATTCGCTCCAGTGCATCGACGTGCAGATCATCAACAACCACGAGTGTTCCAAGTCCTACGGCTTGTGGTCAGCACCGATATGTTCACGAGGATGTCGGACGGCAAGAGTGGATACGGTAGTGACTCTGGTGGCCCTCTGGTCGCGCATGACAATCCCATGCTGGTGAGGGTGTTAGTCCGCGCCTACAGCACCTGCAAGAATAGACCTATAGTCTACGTCTGCGTTACCGATCACTTGGACTGGTTTCGAGAAAAATCAGGAATCTCCAATGAGTAACTTTGACCTGGACTGAACAAAAGAACATTTTTTGTAAGATAATATTGTGCAAAATATTCGCTATTTCGTTCTACTATGCAAAGATTAAACTGGGACCAGTCTGCTTGTCTCACAGAAAACTCACCGATAGACTCATTTGATTTGCCAAAACTCTACCTTATTTTTGTAGTCTAGATTTTGATCTAGATAAAGAAAACTAGGAACGATCTGGTCCATAGCGCCCCAAAATGCTGGAATTGTACATTATTGTACAGTGGCTCGCATCCTCAATGAACCAGAATCAAAGAAGAATAAGAACAATAGAGACCATACTCAAAGGAGAATAAGACAATATTATCTGAATATCTCACAAATTTGGGATGGAATCCTTCTTAAAGTTTTTTTATCGTTTCAATAACACTAGTTAACACGACATTTGATTTGGTGAAACGGCTGCAACTTGGCCGTTTATCCATCGATTCTTACAAAGCGTACCTTAAACGACGCCCAATTACTTTGTCTATATAAAAAATTCATGCTAAGAAATATTTTTTTCCGACTTTTCCTGAGTTTTAAAAATCAAAAATATAATATTTCGGGAAAATATAACGCAAAAAAATTGTTAAATTTAAATTTGAAAGCCTAATATCTTCCAGACAGTAAACAGATTTATGGCTGCATTTGTCAGCTTTTCAGGACTGCAAAGTTCAACACAACCAGTTATAAGCACTACCTCTGAAAATACATAAACAAAAAGTGCCAACTTTAAAAAACTGGCAAAACCCACCGATTCAAAGAGAGCAACAAGGAATCCGACGGAGAATAACCGATTCGAAGAATGCAGTTCAGCTATCGATACTATCGACTGAATAATTTCCAGAGCTTCGCGCCAAAGTGGATTTGTTTAAAAGTAAATGAGTGATAAGGATATGAATGCAATCCAGTGGAATTGATTTGAGAGAGCGAAAATTAAAAAACAAAAATGTGTATGAAAGCTTCTTCACCCTATTCTCTTTAATATACATACCTTTAAAAAAGAAATTTAGAAGCATACTGATATACTGCAAATAAATCTTCAACATAATTTCGACAACAAATATACAGATAAATACATACAATAAACCCCTGCTTCTGAAATTTTAAATATATATATTTGCTTGTTTTTATTTATTAATATTTTGAGGAACTACTTTACTGAGTTCTGGGGCAAATAGACACTATTTGTTGTGTCTCATTTTTCAGTTATACCTGCGACTTTTGATTCTAATTATCTACATATAAGCAGCCAATATATCGGTATTTTTGTGCGATGTGTGTGCGACTGCTGTTGTTTGTTACCATCGATGCCGGCTGTTAGTTAACAGCGAAAAAGCACGCGACAACGCGAGATTGCTGAGAACATTAACTTCAAAAGGGGACTTTCCACAATCTTCCATTCGGTGTCTAGAGCGTGGTGCGAGCAGTTGATGTGACTTGATTTTTGCTTCTTTTCTCAGACTTTCCATCTATAATCAATAATTAATCATGAGTTTTAACCAAGAATTGCAACGTATTTTGCAAAAATTGCTTATTTCCGACGGAGAACGCTCCAAGTACACGGAGGATGCTGTGGAAATACAAAATCATGTGGTTGAGAAACTCAAGTTGGCAGACGATAATTTTCGCAAAGCTTTTAATGGCCTTAGCCTTGCAGGTAAGATACTGGAGCTACGGAAACCCCAATCAAATGGTTAATATTGTTTTCCTTTCAGGAAGCTACTTGGATGGGGTCAAATTGAAGACTCCTGATGAATTTGATTTGCACATGAAGCTGGAGTTTCCATTCCAAATCACCCCGAAGAGAGACGAGAAGGGATTCGTATACTTGTGTGCAAATAACACCAAGCATCCTATCGTAGAAAACAATTACATAAATCGAATGAATCTTCAAGATTGGTTACGCAGTGCATTCAATAAGGTGTTCAAATCAGAGCTACGTCTTCGCTGTAGCACTGGAGAAGTCTATGAAGTAAAGTATACGGCCGAAGGCTACGGATGTGCCCACACCATTGAAGCTGAAGGTAGGAATCGTACCATATGGTTCGATTTGGTGCCAGCATTCGAGTTTACTTGGGCTAAGTGGCCGTTGGACATTCCACCAATATCGGCTGAGGTGCGCTCTCAATGGCCGTGGTTCGCGGTACCGCAATCCAAGCGCGGCTCCAGGGACGAGCGCACTTTTAAAGTGTGTGCCCCGCAATGGGAACGTGAAACAACAAAGGATTTCAACAATTTCAAAAATGTCTTGCGCCTGATGAAGGGATTGCGCGACGCGCACGGTGCTGATTTGCCCCATCTATCAAGTTACATGCTGAAAACTGTCTTGCTCCATCAACTGGGACGTGTTAACTGGAACAAAGATTTGGGCACTCTCTTTATGGAGATGTGGCTATGTTTGGTGAATCTTCTTAAATATGGACACATGGACTTCATTTTGGCCAAGGGAAATAACATTTTTGACCGAATGCAATCTGGGGAACTTGATAAATGTCGCGTTTCAGCTGAACGCCTATTGTCTGAACTTAACCGGGCTAAAAATGGCTATATAGGGCTCGACCGAATTTTCAAAGTTTAAATAAGCCCATATCCCATGCATTTATAATTTTGTATTGAAAAACTGTAAAATGAATTTCAATTTTATTTTCAAATAAATGCATATCTTCACCGAAAATAATTCGCTGCATAAACCAAATTTGCAGCATGTATGTAGTTCTACATATTTTAGTTTATTAGAAGAGATGTAAGGGCTATTTTTCTTAGTATTATTATTTCTTATTATTTCTTAAAACCATTTTGTCGTGTTTTCATCTAAATATAATACTTGCTACAGAGACAAAGGAGTAAAAAAACACACACTCACAGAGAACAAAGAACGGAAGGAAACGAAAAAAAAACGAAGAAAATAAAAGGAATGATAAAAACTAAATGTAAAACGAATTGCAAATTTGTTTTATTTTTTTATATGAATATATATTGATATATATTAAATGTAAATATGTTTGTATATGTATACGTATCCGCATACATGCCCATTTAAATACGAGTATGCATGCCATTAGATGTATGTAAATAACACAAGAACAAAAAAGAACGAAACAATAATAAAATGAATGAAAAACAAACGACAAAATCCTCTCAGTCCCTCTCTCATTCGTCGGTCGAATCATCTACTATATAAACATCCAAGCAATTCTGAAAAGGAAGGAATTGAGGGGTTCCACTCCGCACCACTTTGCTCCACACTCTGGAATGCACTCTCAGCATTGGGTGTCGTCTTTCTATGAACCCTCCTCCCCTCTCGGCAGTCATCGTCGTTCGTCATGCATCCATCTATCGATGCATATCGCTGAGCTTGCCGAAATGTCCCAGAAATCAAGCGCTGCCCAATGGAACTGTATGGCATGACCACGAGCTAGAGCATGCATAATAGGAGTGGTGTGATGCCCCCCCAACCCAACTGGCCATGGATGGATCTGGTAAGGGCTGCTGAATGGGACGATCTTTCGAGGCTCTACTTTGGCATTTTGGAGCACCTTACCCCTTCCCCTCACTTATCTTCTGCTTTGATCCGCTTGCGCCATACATATCGAACTTCTACTTCGTATTTTTGTATCTTCTTGACTCTGACATCGCCTTCTCTTGAGATTGGATGTTAGGGTAAAAGAGGAAAAAAAAGCTTGGGGAAGATCTTCGGTAGGATTAACAAGAACACGAGGCATGATAGTAGAATGGTTTGTCTTATCTCGTATTTTATGATTCAAATATATGCATATCTTTACCGAAAATACTTCGGTGCATAAACCAAATTTGCAGCATGTATGTATTTCTACATATTTCAGTTTATTAGAAGAGATGTAAGGGATAGGAGAGCCAGGACCATTGGCTGTCTCGAATTAACACGTATCCAGGACACTAATGCGGAATGCCAAATCATAACAAACGGACAGTGATGGGCGAACGGAAGAGCAATATAAAGCTTTCGCAGTTTGCATCACTATCATAATCCGGCATAATTTCAAAATGTGATTGTAGAATTCTGAAATTTGTATGAACATTTATGATAGGCATGCGTGCAACAGAGCCTCCAGCCCACGATTATAAAGTTCAATCCTATCGTTAGGTAAAAACTCTCTTTTTTTTCTACCAACATCTGCCCTAAACGATTTTCAAGCCTTCTCATTAAGTAGCATATATTTAATTACGGTTTGTCCTCATCCTGAAATTGACTCCTGAAACTAATTACGACTCAATGTTTATTATCAGTTCAAAGCAAATCTAGCAAATCCGTTTATTAATTGATTTGAGTCACAAGTTATTTCAGTTGTGAGTTATGTTGCGGATGTGACTCAAAAATTCTTGATTTCTGTTATCTAAAGGACAGGAAATAATGAAGAAGGTCTTATCAAGTTTTAAAGTGTTGTCTAACTTAGAACAAACAGAAACATTCATTCCATGTAGTTTTTATTGTTTATTGTTTTATTTTTATTTAGTAGGCACTCCAAAATGAAGTAGGGCAGAACAATGCATTGATAGAACAACGGGTCGGAACCGTCCCAACCGTCGGTTTTACCAAAAACTAGGTTTGTAGGTGGTGCGGGGTCTGTGGCTGGGGAAGATAGGCCAATGGAAAAGTCGCGGATTCGCTCCAGTGCATCGACGTGCAGATCATCAACAACCACGAGTGTTCCAAGTCCTACGGCTTGTGGTCAGCACCGATATGTTCACGAGGATGTCGGACGGCAAGAGTAGATACGGTAGTGACTCTGGTGGCCCTCTGGTCGCGCATGACAATCCCATGCTGGTGAGGGTGTTAGTCCGCGCCTACAGCACCTGCAAGAATAGACCTATAGTCTACGTCTGCGTTACCGATCACTTGGACTGGTTTCGAGAAAAATCAGGAATCTCCAATGAGTAACTTTGACCTGGACTGAACAAAAGAACATTTTTTGTAAGATAATATTGTGCAAAATATTCGCTATTTCGTTCTACTATGCAAAGATTAAACTGGGACCAGTCTGCTTGTCTCACAGAAAACTCACCGATAGACTCATTTGATTTGCCAAAACTCTACCTTATTTTTGTAGTCTAGATTTTGATCTAGATAAAGAAAACTAGGAACGATCTGGTCCATAGCGCCCCAAAATGCTGGAATTGTACATTATTGTACAGTGGCTCGCATCCTCAATGAACCAGAATCAAAGAAGAATAAGAACAATAGAGACCATACTCAAAGGAGAATAAGACAATATTATCTGAATATCTCACAAATTTGGGATGTTAGCTTGTAATTGAATGAATTTACAGCGAAGGCACAAAACTGGTTAAATTAATAATTTCAATAAAAAAATAAAAGAAAATATGTGACCTTATATTGGCCTAAATCCGAATGATTTCAATTTAATTTAAAAGGGAATGTTGCATGAAAAGTAATTACGTTGTGGCAGCCAGTAAACGAATTTTAAATTTTCCATTCAAAATAAATAAGGGTTGCACGACATCACAACCGATAGCTTGCTCTCGGGATTTGCTCTAGGGACTTACTCCAATTTTTTTAGCCCATTGTAGCAAGCCACTGTTAAAATACAATCCTCTTTGAGAAAAGAGGACGGATAGGATGTATCTACAAAAAGAATTTGCAAAAAGGACTATTTTCCGCGGTTCAATTCATGCTGTTCACCTGTTTAAATATAGGGGGTTAAGTTCGATTTTCATCTGTATATGTGTGGTATAACGATATATTTGAACGATAAATCTGTTGTCTATTTCCGTGCAGATCAGCGTGTCATGGTATATACTGGTATTTCTGAAGAACCCAATCGGCTTTGATGTTTTCGATGTTTTTAGACCTTTGCCAAGAAGAAAAACGTACCAATCTTCTAGAAAATTGTTGCATCTATCAGTTGAAGTTATTTTTACAGGCCTCAGAGTCCTAGTTAGCTAGTAATATTAAACAGAATATCAAAATCGTTGAATATGATATTCGTCGGTATTTTTACGGTATATTTTTAAAATGAGACCGTAATTTTCGGTATATTTCTAATGGTGGGACGGTATGTTTTATCGATAATTCCGCGGTCACACTGGTGCAGTTTTGTAAATATTTACGCAAATTTGCACAAAAAATAACTAAAAATAGTTAAAAATGATTAATTAATGTGCGGGACTTAACCATATGGTTGCTACTGAAAAACAGGTAGCTCCTTGCACGTTTTTTGCCCAGCAAGTGACACTACAAGGACGGAGGCGCATTGGATTACGCGCTGCTGCTATCGTGTCGTGTAAAAAAAATTTTAATTGTAATTGCCCAAGTTGCCAAAAAAAGAGCTTTCCGAATGTTGTCGATGTAGTGGCGCGCAGAAAATAGAGCAATGCAGCAAAGAAACAGAAACGCGCTGAGCAGAAGGCAGCAACCACTACGATGACGACGACGACGACGCCAACAACGAACAAATACCAATTCATCAGGTGAGTGAGCAGCAGGCAGCACAGCACTAACAACAATATGGGGGGATTGCCTCTCTAAATATGTACACACATACATACATACAAACATGCCATAACTATGTCATAGGCGTGCACTTGTTGGTGGGGGACGTCATTGATGAGGCGGAATATTCGTTAATTTTATGCATTTATTTCAGCTTTTAATTATTTACGAGAATACTCACACACGCATAGCATAGCCTATCCGGACAAAAGCACGAAACTGCGATAATATACTTACAAATACATGCCAAATCGAAGCGCACACAGACGACTCAGTTATCAGTAAAAGACGACGCTGAAAAATAAACCAAACCAACAATTTCTGCGCTGTACCGCTGTACATAAACCGAAATGAGCTGGCTGCGGTCTAGTCCGCTGCGTCAGAGCGGTAACGGGGGCGGTGGCGGTCTCTCAACGGGCCACTCTGGCACGGGCAGCCTCCGCCAGAGACCTATAGATGCGGCCACTGACTGTGATCCGCGCGCCTGCTACGACAGTTTCTGCAAGCACTGGCAGCAGGCCTACGACATCATCCAGCACTATGCCCCGCCCAGCCATGACGATGTATTGGGGGTGGTCTCGCATCTCGACTATATGGTAACGCTGTTGCTGGTGGAGCTGCATCATTGCAACAAAGTGTCTTTACCCTCGACGGACGCGAGTGCTGCACCGGCAGCCCCCTGTCTGGAGTACCTGCTCAGCGAGAATCTGTTGGATAAGTTGTACGAATGGGCCTGCACAACGGGCCGCTATGCCAATGCGGTGAGGCTGGAGCAGCTGAAGCTGTACGAGCTGCTCGTCAGTCATTCGCGGCATCAGCTGCTCTGCCATGAGCCCTTTCTGAGGCCACTGCTCAAGATACTGGCCTCCAGTCAGGGTGAGATCTTTCCGCCCGATCTGGAGAAGCGACTGGTCATCTTGCTGAACCAGCTGTGCGTCGTACTCATGCAGAATGTCCATCTGCTGGATCTATTCTTCTTTTCCGCACAGACCCAAGTCCAGGAACAGATACAAAATGGCAACGTGCCGCCCCCCAAAAGTGGAACCACCACCAAGTGAGTAGCAAAGCAGAGTAGCATTTGAGATTCAGTAAATTCAACTTGAACCACTTTCAGTTTCATAATTTTCTCGCTGCTCATTCCGTATGTGCATCGGGAGGGAAGTCTCGGCCACCAGGCACGCGATGCTCTGCTCCTTTGCATGGCCCTCTCGCAGAAGAACTCCAACATTGGCACCTACATAGCACAATACTCATCCATCTGTCCGCTACTGGTGACTGGACTGGGTGGACTCTATTCGCGCCTTCCCAACAGCATTGAGATCAGTTCCATCGATTGGCATCGGATCACTCCGGATGATGTGACGGAGATACCAGAGCTCACATTGTTCATGAATGCCCTCGAATTTTGCAATGCTGTCGTGCAGGTCGCACACGAGATGATCAAGCAACAGCTGCTGGACTTTATGTACCAGGGATTCATAGTGCCTGTGCTAGGGCCAGCCGTTCTACAGGTGAGACTCGTCACGTCTCCGTCTCTTTATACGTGCAAAACTTGTCTTCGATGCATTTCTGTGGTGTTGGTTGCAAGCGTATCATTTTGTGTCCTGTTCTCTGTTCTGTTTTTCTATCACTTCGATGCTTTTCCATGTGCTCTTCTTTCTGTCTGTCTAAAAGACTAAAGAATGCTGCTTAATCTGCAGTTTCTTTTGTGTGTTTTTTTCCATTTTTTGTTGTGCCTTACCTTACCTTACCTTAAAAACACACACACAAACACACACCTCGAAATCTCGAAACAACTTTTTGCGCTCCCCTTTTCGCAGACACTGAAGGGCAAACATTTTCAGACGAACATCGACTCACAAATCTCGGCCATGTCGTATCTGGATCTAATACTGCGTTCCATTACGGAGCCCGGTCTGCTGCGAGCCTTTGTCAAATTCCTCCTGGACACGGAGAAGTTTGATGGCGAACGGATACTGGATTCGTTGGTCGAGCGTCTCAACTCCCCAGATGCCAATCTCTGCATGGTGACGATGGCTCTGTTCGACACCCTGCTGGGTCTCCACTGCGAGGATCTAATGCTGGAACTTTTGCTCAAATTCATGTTGCCGGGCAAGCATGTGCCCATCTCGCACCGTCACAAGATCAACAAGATCGATCCTTATTTGAACAGCAGCGATTTCTTTCTGGAACTCTCACCGGACGTCCTGAAACGTGCTCGGGACCTGGCCCGGCCAAAGAGCGTCCACGAGCAGCAGCCATCGTCTGGCGCAACTGGAGAGCAGTCAATTCAGCCACTGGCATGGCCTAGCCTACCCTCGCCAGCCATGAGCAAGACAATCGGAGCCAACTGGAACTACTATGGCCTCCACACCGGCGACAGTTTGTATGCCAATCTGCAGGCATATCTGTTCGAGGCTCACTGGCGGATAGCCCAGTGCCAGCGGGATTGCCTCAAATGGGCGAACAGCTATCGCTATCAGAAGTGGCCACGCCACGGACAGGGACGTGTCCATGCGCACGCCCTAGAGCTGGCCAGGCAGTTCTTCAGCGAGTTTGGAGGTGGCCCACCCGCCATAGCGCCCAGTGAATCGGCGGGAGAGAAACAGTTGGACAGTCTGCAGTCGATTGGCGAGTCCAGTGGCTATGAATCATTCAAGTGGCGGCCTGCCGACGAGGAGAGCGATGCCACTGACCTCACTGTGACAACGACAACAACAGCCAGTGAAGCGGATCTTGAGCACAATAGCAGCAGCATCAGCAGCGGAATGGGTGGAGGAGGAGCGGCTGCAGGCAGACGAGGGGAATCTTGGCGCATATCGCACACCAATCGCAACGAGATGCTGCTTACAGATTTGGATTTCTCAGAGGATTTGTTTGCGCAGGGCACCGTGAGCTTAGGTAAGGACTGAGGGGAATGTCAATCGCAAATTGCTCCTATAGATATATTTTGTTGATCTCTTGCAGGTCCCTTTCTCAATGCCATCTGGGGAAAACTGCAAACCTTTACAAGCAACTCTTTGTATGTGAATTTACACCTGACTGGGCTGATCACACGCCTGGCCTGGTATCCGCTGCCGCTGATCCACTCGCTTCTGCTGCGCTCTGACATAGCCATCACCTCGGACACGCCCTCCTTCCATCAGGTGTTGCGTATTTTGAAGCAACAAATCGATGCAGAGCTGCCAGTGACCGAGGATTCCTTGGAGATAATCGATGTGGCACGCTCGTCACTGATTGATCGCGAATTTCGTCTGGTGAATGCCCGCAAGGGTAACGAGAACTCTCCCCTGCATCATCATCATCAGCAGCCGCAAACGACGCCCTCTCAACAGCAACAGCAGCAAGGACAGCAGCGTTCCGCCTATGCGACACTGTCGGCTGCCACGCCTGTGCAAGCCACACCAACCAGCGCCTACGATCCATTCAAGCGGAGTGATAACAAACGGAAGAGCATCAGTAAATCCATCAGCAGCATGTTTAGCAGAAGATCCACCCCAAATCCCCCTTCTTCTGGCGGTGAGTAGTCAACCAAGCAGTGTTTTCTGCATAATTTCTGCACATTTTCTTTTCAACGAAACGAGAACTCACCAACTATACAAACAAACAAATCTGCAGCGTTGGATGTTGGAAAAAAGTTGGTTTCGGGTCTTAATAATCACAACACACACACACACACATCCCTCCAAAACTCACACACATTAAAGCCCTGCATGAGTGCCTGAACAGCGATGAGCGATGACTGAAATCTCGCTACAGACACACACTTAAAATCACTATTTAGCGAACCAAAACCAAGCGACAGACAAACGACTGATATGTGGCTAAACTCTTAAAGTCGTCTCTTAAAATATATCATAAAAGTATCTCAAAACGGAACATAAACTGGGCAATAAACAATAAACAGGTCCGGACCAGATCATTCCGGCCCAATTACAAAAAGCCGGAGACACGGTCATCAACTGGCTGCGATGTATCTTTAAGAAGATACTGGTAGTGGGGAGAATACCACACGCTTGGCTTAAGGCAAAACTAGTCTTCATCCCTAAAGCAGGTAAAGCCTCGCACTCGACACCAAAGGACTTTAGACCAATCAGTCTATTATCCTTCCTTCTCAGAACCTTTGAGAGACTCGTCGGGCTACAACTGAGAACAACCATAAATTCTCAATTGTTGTCAGGAGCACAACATGCCTACCGGAAAGGAAAATCCACGGAAACGGCACTTCACGAAGTAATTTCAGGGATAGAGAAATCACTATACCTCAAAGAATACTCTCTAATCGCTTTTCTAGATAGCGATGGAGCTTTATACAACGTCATACCGGGTGCCATTACGGAAGCGCTGACTGACCTTGGGGTGGATCGTCACTTGGTGATGCTCATTGATCAATTGCTCACATGCAGGACGGTGACATCATCGATGGGATCGTCCACTCAGACAAGGTATGTCAGTAGAGGCACACCGCAAGGTGGTGTCCTATCCCCCTTCTATGGAACATAGCAGTCAACAAGATTCTATGTGACCTGGAAGGGGGGGCTGCAAAGTCGTGGCATACGCGGACGACGTAGCAATTATCTTCTCTGGCAAATACCCTCAAACACTCTGCGACTTAATGACCGCAAAGCTCGCGAGACTGTCAAGGTGGACAGAATCACGAGGTCTTGGAGTTAATCCCTCAAAGACAGAACTTGTGCCATTCACAAGCAAATACAAGATTCCGTCTCTAAACCCCCCCATATTAAAAGGATGCAGGCTCTCCTTTAGCGACAGTGCCAGTTACTTAGGGTTGGTAATTGATAGGAAGCTAAATTGGAACCTGAATATCAAAGACAGAGTGAAGAAGGCCACGATAGCCCTCTACACTTGCAAAAAAGCTATTGGCTTGAAAGCCATAGTTAGACCGATAATACTTTATGGAGTTACTGTATGGTGGCCGGCCTTATCAAGAAGGACGATCACCAGACAACTCGACAAAGTTCAGCGAACAGCCGCCCTTTGCATCAGCGGAGCTCTTCGTACCACTCCAAATGATGCGCTAGATGCCATTCTGTGCCTCCAAAGCCTTGCCCTTGCAGGAAAAGAAAGGGCACAAATGGCAGCAATACGACTGAGAGACTCCGACCAATGGGCTCCACAGCACACAGGTCACAGGTCAAACGGACTACTGTGTCCCAAGGGAATACACATACACCCCTTTCGACGCAATTATCCCCCACAGAGACGAGTGGAGTGAGGGACCCCCAGGCCCAAGAGGGGCCCTAAACATCTTCACAGATGGGTCAAAGCTGGACAATAGGGTCGGAGGAGGAATATACTCCGAACAGCTAAACATCAGACACTCCTTTAGGCTCCCTGATCACTGCAGCGTCTTCCAAGCGGAGGTCATTGCAATCAAGGAAGCCCTAAACTGCCTTCAGGAAACTACCGCCATGGTAACCCGCGTAAATATCTATAGTGATAGCCAAGCCGCAATCAAATCGCTTAATGCGATCTCCGCAAACTCGGCCACCGTTGCAGATTGCCGCAAATCTCTTCACGAGATGGCTCAGCAATTTGTTATCAGCCTTATATAAGTCCCGGGCCATCGGGACATCGAAGGCAACTGTATTGCAGACGAGCTGGCCAGACTGGGCACTACAATCCCCCTTCTCCAAGACAAGAAGGATACTCGTATGCCGATGGCCACCTGTAGGCTTATCATAAAAGAGCTATATAAGCGACGAGCAGACAATGCGTGGCGGTCAGCACCACTATGTCGCATATCCAGGCAAACATGGCCTACCATAGACAGAAAGCGCACCTCTGAGCTATGCAAGCTCGGCAGACGAAGGTGCAGCGCAGTCATACGCTCCCAACGGGACACTGGCTAATAGGTACCCATGCTAATAGACTGGGCGCCCCATACAATGATTTTTGCCGTAGCTGCAGAGACGAGGAAGAGGAGGAAACGGTGGAACACCTGTTCTGCTCTTGCCCAGCTCTCAGCAGAAGAAGGCTACAGCACTTGGGCTCGCCCTTCATTTCAGACATTTCGGTAATGTCCACCATATGTCCCAGAAAGATAGCTAACTTCATAAAAGCTACAGGCTGGGACAACTGTTGACCTTAGGTCTCACAATGCGAGAAGGGGTAGATTCCCCCGCGGTATCACAACGGGCCGGAAACGGCCTAAGTGTGCTGGGCTCCCAGTGAGTCGGGCAGCCGCTGTAACCTAACCTAACTTATCGCAAAAGAATGTTTTACAATCTGCTGAAAATAAAACATTCACTGCCATATTTTTGAATCGTTTTCAATAGCTTTACGGGCTTAAGTTTCGCATTACTCATTACGCATTACTTACACATTGCATTACACGTGTGCTCCCAGCAAACGAAACGATATTGATAATGATATTGCATACGAGTCAAATGCAATACTTAACCCAAGACCAATCTAGGAATCGGAACAAATAATCAAATAAATGTAACCCTCATTTACTCCCTTCCGAAACTCTTGCCACAGACTCGTACGTTAGTTTTGTGGGATTACATCGTAAACAATTTGGTCCAATTGTATGAAACTCATGCAGGGCTCTCTGTCTTTCTCTGGTTCATCACACATATTCATAACCATCCACACACATCTTGTAAAATGCCCGCTGGCGTCGTTGTTTATAATTAATTGATTTCTTTTATTTACTTTTTTTTATTGATACTCGTACAACAATCAAAAAACAAAAAACCAAACAAATCTTAGCTTCATCTGGCTTATCACAAATTTACGCATTCTTCACCGGTAAATATTTCACGCTTGATAAAAAGTATTTAAAGTTTATAAACTAAAAACCTAACCCAGATTGAAAAACAAATAAAAAACCTTTTCATAGTCTTGTTAAAAATTTGTTCCGTAGATTTTTCTCCTGTAGCCTGTAGAGCTTTGTACATAAAATGCAATGCCCCCTCCCACCCCACTAAAATGAAACAATTTTAGAAATTTAGAAACATTTGTGTAAACCCATTTATCTGTTTGTTGTCGTTGTATTTGTTATTCAAATTAACCTTCCAAAGGTCTCAGCATTGCCATGAACGCTTGCTAATCCTCATGCTGTTCTTCTAGGAGCTGCGTCAACGTTGGTGGGCAACAACAACAACTCTGGCAGTGGTGGCCAATCGCAGCCATTCTCTTCTACTGGCACCTGTGAGACCAGCCTGAGCACCCACCCGCAATCGGGAGCAGCACGAGCTGCAGGCACATCGACGACAACCAATGGAAACAGCAACAACAGCAGCATCAGCATTGGGGGATCGACGCAAACTCTCTCGGCCCACTCCAACACCACAACGCATTCGTCGAGCACATTGCACGGACTCGATGGTGGTCCCCAGACTGGCAGCTTCAACTCGGAGCCAGCTTCCCTCGATTCAGTGGCCTCCATGGGTATCATTGCCAGCACAAGCGGCACGGAGCGCACCAGAGACGTGGCTCTGTGCGCTGTCCTGCTGGATGAGTGGCTCAAAGAGCTGGCGGCTATTGCGCAGGAGCAGAGCGTTGTGCTGGTCACCGATCAAATGCTTTGACATTACCGCAGGAGGCCTTTATGATTGGATACGAATGAGACGCATGTACACAATATTTTACGGATTTGTTGGCCTTTATTTATTTTAATCGTTTACTTTTACGAAACTATTAATTTTCACCTGTTAAGTTATCGATATGATATTGTTTTTATCCTAAATGTTGTATGTACATTTTAAACAAAACCCCATTTTAATGAACAATGCCGCAGATTCGAACACAATTTTTGCACACTGACACACGTTAACCAGATATGATTAGGATTAAAGATGTAAAATCCTGGATTGGACGGAGGATTCTTAAGTGTTCAGATGTAAACGATTATTCTAATTAACATTAATATGCAATATATACAATCTTTATACACATACCATGTACACATACATATGTATTTTTGCAATATATATATATATATACATATATTTTATGCTTTTACTCTGTACATACATATAACATATACATACAACTGCAAGATCAAAAAGCTTATGTTTTAAAGCCAACTTAAAAGTATTAAATCGGTCCAAGATAATGCACATACATACATACATGATATGATACATACATATATAGTACGTTTCTATTTGAGCTATATAAATAGTGTATGGGAATTAAATTCTATGATGTTGTTGGAACTCTCTCGTTTGAACTTTTTCGCTGCAGAATCAATACCTACCACTGTCAACCCCAGGGCTGGGGGGTAGGGCTGGTACAATGCCTGTCCAATGCTTTATACATTTTGACCTATTCGTGGATAAGTTCAATATCCTTGCATTTAATAACAGCCGTGGTTCATTACAGCACTGTACAGAACTGTACAACAAGGCGAAATTTCAACAGTAGTTTCCATAATTTCGATGCGTATGTTGGAACCTCGGGCTAGGGTGAACCCTGCTTTTGTAGGAGAGTCCAGGGGCAAGGTGTGTCTATATACATACATAGATTTGACTTTGCAAACAGGCACTGCAGAGCCTTCTACTGGGTTCTGATCCAATGGGGCAAAGCTCATCATCAAAAACGTTGGAGCATTGTCTTTAAAGTCAAATCTAAGATTTGGCCTCTATCGAAATTCTAAATTGTAATTCTAAATTCTAAATAGTATAATTTCGTAGTTTTTGATCATCAACATCATGTCCAAGGGCACGGGGCCGCTGTCCAAATTGTATAATGTTATCATTCACAGCGTAGACAAGATTGTGCCCAAAGCAGCTCAGCCGCTATGGCAGTCACCAGCAGGTGAGTCCTTGATCTCGTGCTGGAAACGATCTGTTACATTACTCTTTCGTTAGGGCCGAAAACTGTCTTTTTCTGGGCCCCGTTTTTTAAGTGGGTATGTATTATCCCCCAAAGTCTGGATACTGTCTAAACTGTGTCCTTGTAGGGCCTAGTTGGGGCTGGACTTGGGGACACATTGAGTCGCCCACCTCAAAATATATCTTTGAATCAAAGCAGCGCCCTGGCATTAACTGGATTGATATGGTCCCGCTACTCAGTGGTTATTATACCAAAGAATTACAGCCTGCTTTCCGTCAATGTCGCTGTCTTTTTCATCCAATCGTTTTTGATAGCTAAGCATTTGATGTGGCGCAAGGATAAGGCCCAGAGTACGGTTTACAAGCACCCAAACTATCCCCTTTGGTCAAGTGATGATTGGTGATCTGTAAAACTGATGATAAATAAAACAAAGTCACTTTTGGTTTGCCGCTCTGGAGCTTTACCGGTTTTATTCCTTTTTTTTCTTACGCATTCTTGAAATCTTCTTCATTATTTTTTATATGTTGCTTGAAACTCTAAGATAAACATAAACTAATTTTTCACGCCCCCCGTGCGGATGGTGTTTCGGGGGCGTAGGCTTGGGCATGTGACTTACGACTTAAGAACTACATATGTACGTGTGTATAATATGTAACTAAGTATATCGTTTAAAAGTTGGATAGTGCAATCAGCTTGAGTCCTCTGACTGGTCCTGGTTGCGTGTCTCGTGCCGGGAGGGGGCCTGCAGGACGGCCGGGATAGTGCGCACAAGCGGTGCTGCGATTGGTCGTCCTGTCGCCAGTCGTCCTGCAGCCAATGCGCTGCTTGCAAAGGATTCATCGTTCGTGTTGGGGATGGATGGGTGGGAGTCCTCGGGTCGGAGCTCAACACAGGCACAAGTTAAATCGCAACGGGCCTGCAATGCAGTTGGCAAACCTCGTGGCCCTCGGCACACTCACACACACACACACACACACACTGGCATGGACGTGGGGGCAAGGACTCGGTGCCCGGCCAACAGGCGTATGGTTGATATATGTATTATACTTAAAGGACTTTCCATGCGCATGTGAGCAAGGCAGGCCAGAGAATTACTTGGACGACTTGCGCCAATCCCCGTAGGGCGTGTGAGTGAGTGTGCTCCTTCCTGGACTGCTTGACATGTTGCCAAATGCATTGCGCGCCTGTTGTCCTGGCCCGGGGCTTTGCCCTTACCCGTGGTCTCCCTTTGCACTAGGCTTTAATTCCGTACTGAACTGCCATTGGTTGGTCAGGCCTCCGATAGTTTCAGCTTGGCTCTCTGCCTGGGCATACCTCCTCCCCAATTGGCCAACGAGGATTCCTTTGGGCCTATTCGCTGCAACGAGAAAGATGAAGAGAAATGGTAAACATTAGCTTGGGCTGCCACTGCTAGGCACCAGATACGTCATCAATTTTAGACGCCCATTCGAAGAATACAGTGGAGCAGGGAGAGATTTCAACAGAAACTATCAGAGATTTTGTATCATGAGAAATCATATCCATTTTACGGGATAAACTCGTACCTTTGTAGAGGGCTAACATCACAAATCTTACCTTCAATATGGGTGTTCTATTCAAGATTTGTTAATAAATATAGTTTAAACCGACTGATTTTAGTATCTGTTACGTTATCCTATTGATCAACATGCCCTATAATCGTTTTATGTTTCTAAAAGTATAGCCTTTTTTCAGTAAATTTATTTTAAGATACAGAATGTATGCCATATTGTAACCCATGTTATAACTACTAAGTCCAGAGAATAGTATCAACCTCCTCTTGTTAGTATATCCTTCATAAAGGCTCTTTCCCCTAAAATTTAGTCATATCTGAATCCATTTCAAACTCTAAATTTAGATAAATATAATCATATAAATTCTTATCCCTTATCGCCCTTATCGCTTATTGCACCCTCAGCTAACATCTGGTTCCCTTTCGTATCTCTCCATCATCTATTCTTATCTCACGTTTTTATAGACCTAGGCCACTGTGCCACCGTGGTGTTGTGGCGGTGTTGATGGTGGAATGGGTAATGGGCCTTTGCCAAGATGGTAGCTTGCCAAAATCTTGACTAGAATTTTTCTCACGCTCGGTTCCAAAAAAACCAAAAACAAAAAAAAAAACATGACATGAAAGAAAGAAAGCATCTGAGAGATGGCGGGATGGCAATGAACTTTATTGCGTAATGCAGAATCTTGGCAAGCGGCTCACTGAAAGGGGATTCCCCATGCCCATTCCCCATTCTGTGAATTCCGAAAAACGATGCTACAATGTAATTAAAGCGCCACCTGCCGATGGGGCCCTGCCAACGACTGAAGCGTAAACAAACGAAAAGCTGACATAATTTATGATCATGGAGTTTTGCCAATAAGTTTTTCGAGATGCCGGCCAGACACACTGTCTGCTTCGATCAGCATCGGAATCGAAATCTGGCTGAGAGTCTCACCCTCACCCTCATCATCATCTCATCCTCTTCATCACTGGATGACTTCGAGAGAGTTCTCGCATTGCCTGAGGTCAGGTCGATGGTGGATGGTCTTGACGTCACAGAATTGTGCTATTGAACAGCTGCCAATGAGGCGGCCTACCACAAAATGTTACTCATTCCAGAAAATCCCCGAGCTTTACTCCTCTCTCCTTCATTATTCATGCAAGTGTTAATTGAAATATGGCTATCGGAACTGCTCCAGTAAGATGGTTCTATAAGGGGCACACAAGTTGGGGTAGGGACAACACTTGGTCTTAATTGCCTTTGAAGCAGCTGCTCGAACTTGGTTCAGTCAATTTATGAGCCCAATCATTGCCAAATTATGATAAATTATCCCTGAATTTATTTTATGCTTATGGGATTTTCGTATTCATTATTCATTTTTGAACATGGGCGAAAATGTTCTATACTTCAAAGTGTGTGAAAATGTGAATTATGTAAAAATAATTTATGTGAAATGATCCTTTGGCGGTTCATTCTACTAAGAAATCATGATTGTATTAAGTGTATGCTTAAATAAAAAAGCAAAGTAAATTCGTTTTTTACTTTATAAAATACTGTGGTAAAAGTGATAGCATCTGCCTATTGTTTTAGTTTGAAATGAATAATATTAAAACGAATATTCTTTTGGAAAGTATAAGGGACCTGAACTTTTTGGAAAGCAATTCTAAAGGTAATCCTTTCAGAATGAACCATCGTTTGGGTTTTGTTTTATAATGAATACACTGCCTTTTGAGAATTATGAATAATGGTTTTATGAGCCTTCTCAATTATATATTTTCCAATGATCTCATCATAGATGATCTCATGTACTTTACCATGGATAATATATGCGAATAATGAATGTCTTTAAAATTCAGTTTAAACCCATTTCCACCAAAAGACTAACCAAAAGAATGTGATCATTATACATAGATATATTATAAAAAATTATATATTAATTTTTTTATTATGTCAAATACTTTGGCTCTGTCTTAAGAAAATCCTCTATTATAGCAAGCAGACGGAACGAATTAATAACGCAGATTTCTACATAGATCGTAGATCGTAGTGGCTATATGGATCGCCTCACGGACAGCGCAAAAAGTACGAAAATCTTTGACGTTTTAAACAAATTTCGCTGTCTAAATCGTTTTTCCTTTTTTGTTTTTGTTGTTTCTGATCTTTTCACGTTGCTGTTGTTGTTGTTGTTTTTCAATGTTTTTCCGAGGGAAAATTGCTTTTATTTATTTGTTCTAGAAGCTAAAAGTCGGCACGGCATTTTGGTCGGTTGTATTTTCCTCAATTTTCTTGATTTTGGTTGATTTTGCCTCGCTTTTGCCGTGTAGAATGAATTTTTCATTTACCTTGCTATTTTCGGACACACTTGACGCGCGGCCCGAAGAAGATCGAAGACGAAGGCGAAAGGCGCAAAAAGCGATAAAACCGTCAAGAGCCGAAAAGAAAAGTCCGAGAAAATTGCGCAGAACTGTCGCCTGCCCTTACATATGTATGTATGTATGCCTACGAGTGGTGGGGTAATGGTCTAGGAACTGGGAAGATGGGGGCTGGGGAAAGGGGAAAAAGTGTTATATACCATATATAAATAGGTATTTAGACTGGCTCTCTATGTGTTCTTGGATCTTTGAGTTGCGATGACGCGCAATTGACGCGGGCAAAGACGCGTTGAAAGCGTCGCCGCTGCGTCTATTTTTGTGGACACAACTAATACTACGACTACTTCCACGCGTATAGAGAGACGCTCTGCAAAAGATACATTTACAGATACAAATGCATCTGGTTGTATATTTCGTTTTTCGTTTTAATCTATTTCAGTTGCTTCATCGAAAATGTATTTCGTGTGGCTCTATGGCTCTGTGGCTCGTGTGTTCGTTCGGTTCGGTCTGATTTTTGTTGCTTCCCTCTGCTTCCATCTGTCTGTCTCTGTGGTTTTTATGTGTCTATAGCCTATAGGGCGATGCGGCACAAATTGTAATTAGTGTTCGTTTTTCTTAGCTTTAATTAGAAATTTTTCGTTAATTTGCACGTTTGCTGTGCATGTGTGCGCCCATGGTAAACAAATGAACCTTGAGATGCAGTAAGACTGCAGTTTATTTATCTGATAATGATGCAAGCAACGAATTTGGGCTCCTAATTGGGTTATACTAGGGTACGAGATGAAGGTTGCGGGGCACTGTTGCGGATAATACAGATTATATCATTATTTCATTGTTTTGTGTTGAAATTCCTACTGAATTTATGCAAATTTAAACCTAATTTGTATTAAGATCTTCACGATAAGCCTGAAATTACCGTTAGATAGTTGGGAATGAAGCTCGATGGGCAGCATTGCCAAGCAGCCATTGGAAATTGAGCGAAACAGTGCTGCCAAAGGTCTAAAGAGAGATACAATCGGTATCTTAAGACAATTTTAATGCAATAAAAGAAAGACAACAAAATTATATATAAATTATATATAATTCAA
Source organism: Drosophila algonquin (assembly GCA_035041765.1). Taxonomy (NCBI): domain Eukaryota; kingdom Metazoa; phylum Arthropoda; class Insecta; order Diptera; family Drosophilidae; genus Drosophila; species Drosophila algonquin. The sequence goes on along the minus strand of JAWNKY010001391.1, from coordinate 773,347 downwards.
CCTTTTTCTTATCTTATAATCATGCTTCACTTTAAGTTTAAACTGTATCCCACAATCAGAGCACAATCAGATATATTTCCCTGAATATTTTTCACAAAACTGATTTAAAACTTTTCTGCGTAGATAATTCTCGAGTTGTAAGCAAACAAAATTTTTATAGTTATTTTGTGTATATTTGAAAGAACAGAAAAATCATATTAGCGTGTATTTATGTGTACAAAAAGCGATTAAGTTGTTTTGTTTTTTTGGTTCTTAATTGACTCCAGCTGGACAGCTCTAATGGCAGTGGCATGCCTCAAAAAAGAGTGGTATTCAAAGAAGAAATTAACATAATTTCACTATCAGAACTTTTACAACTGTCAGCAATGCGATCGCCATGAAATCTGATGAAAACTGAAAGTCAATCAAAAGAAAATGAAAAGCAATAGAAAGATGTGCAAATGAAAGGTATACAGAAAATTCGGAAACTGATTCGGGAAATTGGCAGACAAATCTTTGAATATTAAATGTCTGCCAAGACAGCCAAACAAAAAAAAATAAAGAAAGAGAGGCGGAGAGAGAGAGATTCAAAAACAAAAATTCCTTGAATATTGGCCAATAAATTTTACAAGACGTTGACATTTGGCCAACCGACAGGCTGAAACGGCCTTGCCAAAGGCCAATCGAACGTCACTATCTGGTTATATATTTATATATGTGATAAACATGCAATAATCATAATGATAATTGGACACCTGTTGGCAAGTGCCAGCGAAAGTCTGGCCAAGAATTCTTTTGGCCAATTCAACAACAATCGAGCAGCAACGATGACGTTCTCCGACTGAGAGAAATACTGGGCAACTCGTCAAAAATGTGCGTCAGCAATTAAAATCATAATGAGATTGCCAAGTTAGAGGCGCCACCAGCCCGATCCGTTGCCAGACACGCGACCCCTGGTCACGCCCCTGCCACAGCCCCCTCCCCCCACACACACAATCACACACATTCCGCAGGATGCGTTGCCAACGCTGCCAAAAATCTTGGCAGCAGAAGATGCCGACTGCTGGCCACGTTTGTTGATGTTTGTGTTGGTTGGGATATTTGGCTTCCAGAGGCGCAGAGGGCTCATGGTGGTGCCAAACAGGAAGAGGTATCAAAAAAGGAAGGAAAAGCGGAAGAAGAGGGATTCGGAGTAGGCACAGCGAAGATGGGATACACTGCATTTTGAAGAAATTCCCAACAAAAAGAAGATTCCTTGAAAACTTGAAAACGGCAGTAGCCATAAAGAACTGGGAAAATATACAGATCTTCTTCGAATAAAAGGTCCAGTAATACATTAAAAATAGTTACTTCAAATCGAGAGAAATCATATGAATTTTCTATAAACAACGTTAAATTCAATGCCGTACTTCTTTAGCTTTTTTTGTGGAAAAGGAAAGATGTCTTACTCATAAATACTTATTTATGACTGCTGTACAATAGACAAGTTTTGTGATTCTCTTTTTAAACTAGGACTGCACTGCCCTCTGCAAGTGTATAACCAGTAAACCCTTTCACCGAGAACCCCCCCTTGCAACATGTCTTGGAAGATGGAACATCTCGTAAGTGTTGACTGGTTGCTGGCTGCAGGCTTTCCCTCAGACTGGTAGGCGCTGCCAATTGCAGACTGCGACAATGCGGCGTATACGTAATGAAGGAGGAGAAAACTCCAACCCAGCCCCAGAGCACATAACGTATACGCAGTGCTGGACAAAGTTGCGGACACAAATGCATAACAAATAAATAACAAAGGCCTGGGCCATCATTATAAAAAAAAGCGAAGAAAAAACTGAAAAACTTGGAAAAAATATGGAAAGAAGAATGTCCGTTCAAAGGATGGCATGGCATGGCCGAGCGAGGACGAGAGCGGGCGCACTAATAAGTTTTAAGAAAAATGAAAATGAAAAATCGTTTGTGCATTTTTATAAGTGCAAAAATATGCAAATAGAGTAAATCATTACTGGCTGGATACTGGAATACTGGACCAAAAGGCAGACAAAGTTCTGGCCGGCTCTGATGACTGCAGAAGGACCACGAGGAGCACCACTGAAATCATAATTTGGCGATTTATCTGTTTGTTTGTTTGTTTTATTTGCCGCCTGTCTAGGCCATTGAGAATTATGGTTTTTAACTGTCGGCAAAACTGAAGCGGACACAAAGTAGGAGGAAGGAAGGAGTCGAGCCGTAAGGATGCACAACTTAAATTCTTGGCTGTAAATTCGTATTTAATGTAATGTCCTTTGACAAACATTTCTCACTGGCAATTCAATTAGTTTTAATTGCTCGACTTGGCGTTTAAAAATGTCCTTCGCGGGCCATCAATAAAATCAATGCAGGACATAAATCTTTAAGCCTTTCATTGCACAGCGAAATGCGAAATGCAAAATGGGAATCGGAATTTGAATCCCAATCTCTGGCGGAAACACAGATAAAGGGACAGAACAAGGAGTCGGAGAGAGAGAGCCTTTTGTTGGCTGGACATATGCAGCCAGTCAAGGGGAAAGGACACAATGCCTTGGACTTGGCTGCGTTTTGGTTTAGTTGCCAATTTCCTGGCAAACAGCGCAAAAAAAAGAAGCGTGAAAGAAATGGAAGGCTCCGAAAAAAGAGAATTATTTGCCAGGATGTCCGAAACATTGTTGGTGTCAACAAATTCCTTTTCAACGGACTACAAAAAAAATGTTCGACCATTGCCAGCAGAAGGACAGAAGGACGAAAAGCTGTAACCAAGTGAAGACAAAATTAATGTGGAAACATTAAGGAATGCCCGGAGTGTCTTGCCCTAAGTCCTTGGCAATTAAATTTCGTGTTAATTTTTTGGCTCTATCTCTGCAGAAAGAGAAAGAGTGGGAGAGCGAGAGAGAGTATCCCCTTCTTTCTGGCCAATTAACTATAGGAGAGGTTGAAAGATTTTTAATTGTTCTAATGGCTCGTAAATCTCTTTTTGTACAACTTTCTGAATGTTGGAACTTGTTGTGTTCTTACCCACTGCAGACAGTCATAAATTTGGGATTTTAAAATTTCCAAAATTCAACAGAAAACTATTCCATTTAATGGCACCAATCGGGAGGGAACTACAAAGGCAGCCAGAACACAGATATTAACCCAACAATTAATTGTCCAAAGTACAATGTACTCTGGCGTGTTTGGTTTTTTTTTTATTTTTTTTGGTGTTCCGTCATAAAAGAGTAATCTATCTTTGAGATTAATTTCTGATATATGATTTTCGTTTCATCTTGCGGCAACTGTTGGAGGCAATCTGTGAGAAGGGAATGTGGACATGGGTCCAGGTCTGGAGCTAAGTCTGAGACCCTTTCCCGCACGTATAACTCATCCTTCGCCGCTGTTCATTGAACCATAAAGGAAGGCGGTTATAGAAATCGAAGGAGGCTGCTGCTGCTGGTCCTTGTTGGTGGGCGAGAGGTCTTTAACATTTTGGGGCCAGGCCTATAAATTCGTTTGGTAGTCTGACTAGATGTTGGATGACTCTTCTCTGGGCACGCCCCCCTATGGCGCATTTAACATTTTCGTTGTCATTTCTGCATTGCACTCGGCCTTATTTATGTGGCGCCAGGATGTGGCTCTGTGAGCTCTTCCTTTGCGGGTTTTTTGGGGTTATTTCGGAGGTTGGGTCTTTACTCTTTTGGCGGGCGATTATCACCATGTGGCAACAGCTGGTGGCTGGTCATGGCGGATGGGAAACGGGAAGGATTCGTGAGTGTTTCGGTTGAAAGGTTATCATAAGCTTTGGGGAGCAGTCGTAGTCTTTGAAGAGCATAGTTTAAAAATCAGTAATTGTTTTGGGATAATATTTAAATTCATAGTCTAGTGCGTATGTATTCTACTCTGAAAATTTGTTTAACTATTAGGCAATATTCGATAATAAATCTCAGCCATCTTTTTACGTATTATCTTTGTATCAAGTCTATATCTCACTGTGTACATCTATCCTATCCCTCTTCCCTTTTCTTTCATCCATATATGATATCTGTCCTTAAGCTGCTTAAAAAAATTATTGGTTAAATCTTTTTATATCCAATACATATGCTTATCAAATAAAGCATATCTGAAAGAATTTACCTATCTTTGTCATCTACCAGATTCAAAAATACTTTCTTTATTCAATTCTAATCATTATGGATTATTATTATCTCAAGTGTTGTCTGTTGTATGCCTTTACCACCGCATGTACCCTCAGTATCTAACTATCTATTCTCATCCTTTCATCTCACCCATATGCACCACTCATTCTTATCATTACCTCTTTTTACTTACCATTATCTGGCACTCTTCCTCGCTCAGATGTTCTCCATATTCCACTTCTTCTCACTGTGTCTCCACTCGTTCCAATAGTCCTGCTTCATCATCTTATGCTCGACCAGAGACCAGAGGAGTGCCTCGCGCTGATTGAATTTAGGCTCGATCGGAATCGATCAAATAATTGTCTACAAGTGCTTGTCATTACCACATATTCGATATCCGAACCAGGGTTATATTATATATATTTCACTAAGAGTTTAAGAGTATTCTTTGTTCTATTGCATATTTATAAATGTTGGTTATAGTTATAGTTGTTTGGGGGGATTAAGTACTCTATATAAGTTATTGCTTTCGTTTGAGTATTTTATATTTGGGTTAAGTTATATGCGATTATTGTTTATAGAGTTTTTGTAAGCACTACTTTCACTATTTTGAAATGTTTGTAACGTTATTTAATTTTTTTTTTATAGTTTATTGGTTTTGTTTTCTTTGAAGTGGCTCTCTGTGGATGATGTTTATCCTTTGAGGCTTCGCTGGCGTTTGCCTGACTCCGTGCTGACGTGCTGATGGTCCAGGACGATTCATTACATTAAGCCTGGTCCGATGAAACAATCAACATTGCCAAAGGTTGGTTGTTGTTCCTGTGCTTCCACTTCCACTGCCATTTCTACTTCCAGTTTTTGTTGGTTGTTGGTTGGGTCCGAGCCAGGGCCGAGCCATCATCCTGCCACCTCCTTCTCAGGCACTCTTTTTGGCACCGCATATTGGTCAGTCCACACGCACACATTTCAACAGCACACATACACACACACACTTTTGCACACACTTTTGCACCACAGCAGCAACTGGTTGTTGGTGTTGCGGAATGATGCTCCTCGTTCTTCTTGTTCTTCTTTTAATTGATGGTAATTTCTGTATGATTGCTGTATGGTCAAGACGGACGTGGAGAAGCATCCTGTTGGTGGGGTCCAGTGTGGTCCATCCGTGTGTCCAATCGCGTGTGGGTCCGGTCTGCGTGTGCGCGTGCATCTCTGTGTGTGAGCTGTCAATTGGCCATCAAATGTTGTTTGGCTCGATCTTGGGCCTGATGTTTGAGTTGGCTAATCAAATGGCGAGTGCGGCCAAAAAAGTACGCTGCTGTCATTGCCACTGCCACTGCCATTGCTCTGCTTTCACTCCACATCCTGGCTGGCTGCGTGGCGATGTCTTCTTTGGCCGGGCCACCTCAGTCCTCAGTGCCATGGCCGCCAGGGGTAAGGGCCAGTTGTTGTTGGCCACTTTTCTTGGCTGGCTACGCGTCGCTCAAACTCAAACTCAAACTCAATTGGCAGTCCACAATCCGCAGTCAGTACCGGTGGCCAAGGGTCCGTCCCGGTCCCGGTCTCGGTCTCGGTCCCGGGGCCGTGTAGCCCCGGTCCGGTCCGGTGTCGGCTGCCAGCCTTTTGTTGGCTCGCAACACCAGACGCTACCAGTTTCTTGGCCAACTGACTGACGACTGCTCGCACGGGCTGCCAAAAAGCGCACCAGAGGCCCTCGAACGCTGCTTCTCTCTGTCTCTGTCTCTGTCGTTGTCTACGTCGCCGTCGCAGTCGTCTCGCTGCTTTTTGTGTCGTCATCGTCAGAGCCCCAATGCTTTCATCTACCATCTCCCATCTCCCCACAGACCCCCTACTCTCTCTCTCTCTCCTCTCCGGTGCTCTCCCATCTTTGTCGCTTGCAATTCCAACTGGCTGCGCTCCAAGCGTGCGACAATCGCACAAACGGGACAAACGATCCCCCACACCCGACATCCCACCTCACACCCCCAATTTCTACACTTTTGGCGCTCGTCTGGGCTTCGGTCGCCTCTTCGGCAAATGCTCGTCGTCAGCGTCACAGCAGCAGCAGCAGAGCTTTCTCTGTGTGCGTGCTTTCTGATACTGCAGTTCTCTCTATCTTTCCTTCTCTCTCGCTCTCTATTCTGTTCTGTTGTCTGTTTTTGAAGCAATTTTTCGAATATTTTTTGAATACTCACGTGCCCGCATGGGAGTCCAGAGTTTTCGGTTTGGCCCGCGAAAAAAAGTCGCAGTATAGGAAGATTTATGAGAGCACGTGGTTTAGGGAAAATGTCGAATACGACTGGTGGTGCTGTGCTCCGTTTTATATAAGGGAATATGTGGGAATTTGTGCTGGGGATTTATTCTAAGACAGTGATTAGGAGATTTAGTCATCTGGCGGAATAGATGTTTCTGGAGCACTCTTGATTCTAGGCAAAGTATTTCATAATTTTAAAAGATTGAAATTACAGATGTGCCATATTACTTAAAACTTTTCCACGATATCCAACCGATACAATAATGCTGACCAGTATTTTCTTGTAATAGAGAACATAAAATAAGCCGAAAAATGCTTATATGAGAGCTATCCTTTAATTAGCTCGTTTCCAGAATGCATTAGGAACTAAGGAAATGCTTCAAAGACTAGAGCTTAAAGTACTTATGTAGATCGACAAACTAGTTTTTGATTAAACAAATTTTATTCATAAAATGTTATCCACTTACACATCCACAGGGTTCATGTCGAACCACACTCATGCATAAAAATGATTTCATTAGCGGGTATTCATTTCAAAAACGTTTTCTGACTTTGCTAATCTACAATATCTAAGCAATAAGCAATACAATTTTCCCAAAAAATGAATAACCTAACTAGTTTCATATTATAATATTACTTCTGCTACACTCGTGCTCCCTGACCGAACCCGATTCCCCTCAAGGTATCCCCGATGACAATCTGTGCAACAATCAATTTTCCCAACCAAAAAAATTACAAGTACGAGTATGAATGCATATGCATATGCAATAGGAAAAGGAACAAGCAGATCCCAAAGAAGATATATAAATAGATGGGTTTGCCTTTCGACAAACGCATAAACGGAGTCATAAAATTAGAATTTAAATGAGGCAGTAAAAAGTGCAAAAACTACAAAAGCAGAAGGAAGGACAGGGCAGGGTGTCTTTCTGCAACGACTCAAAGGGTCGTCCTCCGCCAGGCCCTTGGAGAGCTCCTCGAGCGCCAAATGAATGCAAATGGTCAACAGGTTTTAGCACATGCAAGGACATCTTCACTGGGCACATCGATGCCAATCAGAATAAGTGGAACCCTCCAGAACTCACTCCACCTCCGAACCCTAAATACAATACGCTCTGCTCTGCTCCACTCATCCTGAGTGGATGGATACTTTGTCTGAGTTATGAAAGGAGTGGCGCCAGTGTAAAAATTGTATGCAAGTGCAAAAATTTCCGATGTAAAAATGTAACCAGTGCTAATAAATTCCTAATAAATGCATGTTAAATAAAGGCCACAATGTTGTGTTGCATGCACTTAAAGAAAACGAAATTAAAGTCCAAAATAAAAACTGGTCGATTCTAAAATACATTTTTTATAGCAAGTAAAATCTGAAATTACAAAAAGTTCTGCTTGTAATAAGGGATTTTTCTTGAATTCCCTTGATCCAATGATTATTGATAGCGAGAACTTTCTTTTCTCTCAGTGATAAGTAGGCATCCCTAGAGGAGGATACCGAACCGTGTTAATTGAGCACCGATTACGCTGCTATTAATGGAGGCGCATCGTCCCACAACACGGATCGAACGAAGGTCGGACGAGAGTTAGTTAACCGCCAAGCGAGAGAGCGGGCGGGAGAACAGCAACAAAAACTGTGACAACCATGCGAGCCACACGGTGACCACAGCAGCACGTGCTGCCAGCGGCAAAAACACGCTAGCTCTCTCCGAAACCCGTCCCCATCCCCCGTCCGGTTCTTAGCTACCTCACCAGGGGGTGGAACTGCTGTTGCTGTCGCCCTGTTTCCGCTACCCAACTAAACGTTTATTTATTGCCCAAACAGCGCCAAAGGACAACAAGGCCCAGCCTCCAACGAGCCACCTTCCCCCTCGATCTGAAATTCCAGCACCACTTCAGCTAGACAAAGGCCAGGCCAAAGATAAACATACGAGTACGAGGGCAGGACTACCATACTGCAGGATCCCCCCCATGTTGCCAACAGTTCTTCAAGAGAACAGCCTGAGGAGAGCCACACAAAAAGCGTGAGGACGCCACACATCTTGATTTTTGCCAAACAAAACATTTTTGTCGAGCACTTGCCCACCGACTCCGATGGCTATAACTGTATTTGGTTATGTTAGTCACGTGGCCTTTACTTGGTTTTTGCCAAATTGCTGGACAGAACGGACTGAGAGTAGGGGGACTAACAGGGGAAAGGGGTTGACTTGCCTTGGCAGGGAAACCGCAGTTTTTATTTGTATAATGGCAACCAAATGGCTCCCAGTGTGTGGGGCTAAAGGGAAAGTAACTAAAAAATAACCGATTCAATAGCAACATTTAACCTTTTATATTTTAATATATTGTAAAGGTACAACAATGGCAAAATTATGCTTAAATATCCAATATTTCTTCTAATTGCATATCTTAAAGGTTCTGCCATCCATTCCATTCATTCCTAGGAAAATATCAACTCTACCTGCATTTCTTTTGGCCACATTTAATCCTGGCAAGCTTCACTCTTAGCCCTAATATGTTTGTCTGTCAGCCTTATCTTTCACTCTTTTTTTGTGAACCGTTTAAACCCAAAAACCCTTGGCTTTTTTCACTGTGCTGGAATTTCTAATCGTTTTCCTGGAAATTACCTTCCACACATTTCTCCCTCTTCTATTTTTTTTGGTGAAGGCGTCGAGTTGATAATTTCCTAAGCCCGCAGAAGGCAGACACACAATGAAGAGAAGAGAGCATTGTCACCCACATTATCGAAAAGTTTTCAGGTCATTAAGTTTTGTCGAAGAACAGCCAGCCCGAACAGAGCCATTCAGGGAGGTGTAAATTAACCGAAACCGAACCTGGCTACTGGGAGAACTCTGGTGGCAGGGGAGGAGGGGAAGCCAATAGTAAAACAATTGAAAAACTAAAGTGGCAATTAAAGTATGTTTTAGAAATACTTCAGAGGATTTGTGCGAGCAATTTAATGCACATATGCCGAGATTTATGTGTTTTGTTCGCCACGCTTGGCCAGAAAGTGCAAAACAAAGACACATTTCGCTTTAGACAATATTTTTCTTTTGGGGCAAAGAACCATTTAGGGTATGAGTAAAATGCTGTCTCTTCGGGCTGGGACCCCTTCCAATCTATATGTGTATTCTGGCATTTAAATGTACGAAATTGTTTTTGCCGCTCGCTGGCATGGCATCCTCTGACAGGATGCGAAAACGTTTGAATATTCCTCCGCTTCGTCCCGAACATCCGAACATTGTATTATTTTATCCTTTTTTTCTGTAGTTTTATATTTATTTGGTCTTGCCGCCGGGTTGTCAGGACCGGAGGGCGAGGGCTGGCGATTTTTTGCCTGGCCGCGTATTTGGCATCGCGATAGCGCCAGGAAAATGTCTGCTCACAGAACTATAGTAAATGCAGTTCAAATATCGGCCAGTGCGTCAGGGGGAATGTCCCTCCTTAGCCTGCGACCGAAGAAGAACCGAACCTCGACTTAGGCAGACCAGACACCATCAGCATATTAATTTCATTTACTTGTGCTGTGTTGACTGTCGGTCAGTCGTCTTGTCTGCATTCAAAATGCGTTTTCGCGTTGCAGATAAACACGAAACACACACAAGGGAAACAAGCGAAAACATATTTCATTTGCATTCAACGGTAGCTGCGATTGGACTGCGCCTGCTTTTGGGTTTTCTTTGATTTTCTTGTGGGTATAGACATATGTACATAGATATAGATATAGATGTAAATGGATGGATAGTTCTTCTGTGAAACCAGGGCACAACGCACATGTTGTGAAAGTTTAACTGTTGCCAATGCCTTGATTTGTGCCCCACCTGGCAAACAGCAATCACACCACTTGATTGATGCAAATCCTGTTCGAATAACTGAGAAGGTTACTGTCGATGGCTAGTGGCAAAAGCCAGAAGAGAGATGAAGACAGAGTAGGAAAGTAGGATCAATTTTGCACACCCATTTATTCGGATTTATATAGATATTCGACCAAAGGCCACGCAGCGTGTCGAACCTCTGTTTGAGCGACATGGCGATGGGACGCTTCTCGATGATCTCCACCCACTTGGACCAGGCATCCTTGGACATCTCCATGCGCTGCTCCTTCAGCTGTTTCTCTTTCTGACGCTGCCGTCCAAGGCGATCGAGCTTTCTGGCCTCCTTTGGGGACTCCAAGCGAAGGATTGACTTCAGTATGGCTACGACTTGGTTTCGACTACATTCTCTTGCTGCTCAATATACAACTAAATTAACATTTTATCTAATCAGACCAGCTTTAAGACATTTTGAGCATCCGCATATGTACGATTTCGTACATTTTTTAATGACAAAAGGCGCCGCCAGTCAACATTTGCTGACGACATATTCCCAACAGGTGTAGACGCCGTGCCACATCCAATTGCAAAGCTATTTTGGGCCATGCGTCGCCTCTGCATCTCTCTGCCCCTTTGCTGACTGGGCTATAAATATATATGTATGTGCGAGTATGTACTGTATGATGGTGTGCCTGAAGTGCAGCTGGAGAACTGTCTAAATGCAGTGGCAGGGAAATGGAAATGGCAAACTCTGCAGATGAACTTTAACCCGCAGGAATCGGAATCGGAAGTCCCCCAAAGCATTTCCTACCGATTGTTATGGCCACCGCAACATTGCGACACAAAACACTTGAACGAACAGGGCAGAGAGCATCATGGCTCCCTCGCTCCGCGAACATTTTTTGTTTGAGTTATTTTACGAGTTTTATTGGCTTTTATTGGCAACGAGATTTGAATTTTTCAAAACGACACTTGCCGTCTGCTGCGGGTCCTGGCCGGGTCTAGCCGTGCTCTCCTTTCTGGCTTAATCGTTAGTCATTTTTTATGGGCATTATTGTGCCTTCAGGGCGACTAACAGGTGGCGTCCGGACATGTGGTGCCCTCCCCCTGGACATAACTTAGCCGCTGATTGCACTTTTATGGCCAAAAGTTGTCTCTGCCAAACAAACAGACCAACAGACCATTGCGATAACAACAAACTGCTAATTAACTGTTGACTAAAAAACCGCTTAATCCTCTTAGCCTAAAAATGTCCAACCATCAAAAGAAGAAGGGAATCCAACCATTGAAGAGTGAGAATGAGACAAGCGTCCCACAATCAAAAAAGCGTGAAATCCAGCCATCAAAAAAGTGGGAATGCCATTCAAAGTGTGCCGCATAATGGCAGACCACAGACAGACAGACAACTTGCTAATTTTCATGCGCCATTTAAGGGGCGAATCCTGGCCTGGATGGGACCTCCGTCTCCACCGCCACCAGGCCGTGTCGTTCTGTCTTGCCTGTCACGAATTCACTTGACAACTCTTTTTTCGGCCGGCTTTTTTTCCTGGTTGCGCCAAGCCCAGCCTTCTTGGGAGCTACTTAAAATTCAGTGCCTGGCATAAACATCCTTAAGCATCCTGCTAGTCAACAGTCGGCGGTTCGCTATGCCAGCAATGCGCTTTAACGATATGTCAGAGATTAGAGAGCGTTACAAATGAATGCTTTGGCAATTAATTGGGGGAATTACGAGTACGCAGAAGAGTGGGAGTATTGAGGAGTAAGGAACTGGTGGAGTGCGGCATTTAATGTCTACTAATGCGTGTTCCCATCAAAGCAGTTTTCTCAGAAGATCACCATTTGGGGGGGTTTGAAATCTGAGGTTCAGTATACAATTCAATGGATATATGTACATATGTATGTACATATTTTTTGTGTTTGCAGCCAACAGTACTATGGCTATTCTCTGAGTAGCGGGTATTATTATCGTCTAGTTGTATTACACAGAACTCTTGTCTTCTTTAGTGTTGGCAATTGCAGGGAATCTGTTTATAAGAACACTTTTCACAAGTCATTTCCTTTGGCTCCCCCTCTCTCGCCATTCCAGAAACAAATGCAATAATAACCACAATAAAATTTTATAAAAATGAGCATTTCATGTGAATGCTCACATAGTAATCGTGAAACATATAAAAGCCAAGAGAATTGCCAACGGCACTCGGAAAACAAAGCAAACAATAATTTCCCTCATATGTATATAAAAAGCCAGCAAGGACTCAGAGCCAAGTGCAGGAGCAGTGGAAGGAGCTGGCGAGAATCAGAAGGGGAAGACCACTGCTTTGGGCCAAGTCAAAACGGATGTACAAATTGCAAAGCATAATTCAAATTGTTTGACTTTTTGACAATGACTGCGCCCACACCCACACCCACTGCTCTTCAAGGCTCTTATCTTGTCATATGTATTGTATGTACATATGTACATATATGTGCCGTTGAGAGGCTTTTGCTGGACGAACTGGCGCCATTCGTATGCAATATTTTTGTTTGCTATTCTCGGCTATTTATTTAAACTCTTGACTGCACTCGCGGGGCATTAAAGTCTGCCGAGCCACTGCCCTCACGGATCACAGTGCGTATGAGTCACATTAATTAGCTAAACTGCCAGAAAGTGCGCTTAAAAAGCAATTAAATGTGATTAGCATAAGTTCCCTCTCACTCGCACTCGCACCCATACACAGACTCACATCACACACATTAATTTTCAAAAAATAGCTGCATACTTTCTGGAGCCGCTGTGACCGAAAAATCGCTGCATACTTTCCGGCTGCCATTAAGTTCGAATGAGTTTTTGGCGGTTTTGGGACATTTTGTCTCTGGCACGGCCCCATTTGACTTAATTAGTTGGCCGACGCCAACAGTCGACGCCCTCGCCTTGCACCGTGCCCCCTCACCTCCCTATGCACTCTACTCTACTACACTCCAGTTTTGTGGGGGCCGAAAAACTATGAATTTATTTGACACTTGAATAAATGCGGTTTTTGCGGCGGCCAAAAACGAGGAAAAATGGCAGAAAATATATTTTTCAAAATGGATTTGCAGTCAGCAGACAAAAATCTCAACCATCCCATCCTCACATACAGGGTGTCGACACATGCTTGCTTGATATATAACTCATGTCGTGGCTCATGTTCCGCAGTTCGATTCACAGCTTCGCATCGCAATTTCCGTTTCCTGATTTCTTTACCCTTGGTCCGGGTCCGGGTCCGGATCCTGAATCCAAGTCCTGGTCCCTGACTGGCTGTTCGGGGCGGTATGGGGTAATAGAGCCTGGTTTGGGGCGTGTGTGTACTTAGCTTAGCGTTTTGTAAAATACCATTTCTGGGCTCTCCCTAATTTATGAATGCCGTTGCTAAGTATTCGTCGCTCTGGCGGCAGGCGGTAATTGTGATGTGTGTGTGTGTGTGTGGAGTGCATTTTTGGCTTGGTTCGAAGATGAACAAAGGGCTAACAGAGAAATGATGTCATAAAAGGGAGGAGCAGCAGGATTAGAAGGTGAATGACCTGACTAAAAAGAAACCGAGTGAAGTTGAAGTTTGATATGGTATTTTATACACATATTTATTATTAAATTCTACAAAAAACCAATTTGATTTAGTTCCAAGAATAATGACATATTAATACAGTTTTTAAATACTCTATCCAAAACAATCGGTTTCCAAAGGGGGGAAGACCCCCTAAGTAACACCTTTCACCTGAACACATTTCACTTATTCTAGAAAAAGTGCCACCTGCTTGAACCCTTGATTAACCCTCCTGCCCCCACCTCAGAGACTAGTCGAACACCTGACCTTGCCCAAAAAATTCAAGCGCAATGCACCCGAAAAGACACCCACACACCTTAACACACTCATCGCTACACCCACAATCCACAAATAGACGTATCCAACTATAATTTGCCGATTAGCAGGCCCGAAGAGACTCCCGAACGATTAGGAATTCCATCGAAATCGTAATAGAAATATTTGCCGCTCGCACAATTAACAACAAGTCGAACACCTTTTGATTGCTTGGGAGCGCAGCTAATGTATGCCATTTAAATTCAGCCCCTGCCTTGGTCCGGTGTCGAAAGAGCACCGCTGCCACAGTCCGTTGTAGGGAGTCGAATCGAGTGTATCGCAAACCACCCGATCGAGTGGGCCTCGAGAATTTAGTAGAATTAGTCAAATCAAAATGTTCGCCACCTTATCAACGTTCCTCACATTTGTTGGAGTCTACGCCTTGGCCTGTTATCTCTACGAGCAGCTGAGAACGCCCTTTAGACTGATTAAGGTTCGCTGGTTCACCGACGAGAAGGAGCGGCCTTCACTTAAAGAACGGTTTGGCGAATGGGCTGCCATCACGGGAAGCAGCGATGGCATTGGCAAGGAATATGCTAAGGAGCTGGCACGACAGGGAATCAATGTGGTTCTAATCGCCAGAAATCAGGAGAAACTTCAGGCAGTTGTTAATGAAATTGGTGAGTATTCGGAGTCCATGGAATTTTGAACACACCCAAAAATAGCACTATCACTCCTCAAAACATTGTCCGCAGAAAGCGAGTCCAAGGTGCAGACCAAAATAGTGATAGCGGACTTTACCAAGGGTGCGGAAGTCTATCAGCACATAGAAAAAGAATTGGCAAATCTACCTATTGCCATTCTAGGTGAGAAACGATATACACCACATAAATCAGACTATAATAACTGTCTTCTTCTACAGTCAACAATGTGGGAGTCGGAGAACCTGCACCAATCCATAAGTGGACACAGGAGTCGGCCCAGAATATTATCGAGACCAATATAATGGCAGTGTCCCAACTGTCTCGTCACTTCTTTCAGCGCATGAAGGCCGAAAAGATTAAGGGAGCCATCGTGAACGTCAGCTCGGGAACAGAGCTCCAACCGCTGCCCTATGGGGCCTACTATGCCGCCTCCAAGGCGTACAACCGCAGTTTCACGCTGGCCCTGCAGTGCGAGGCTGCGCCACATGGTATCCATGTGCAGCTGCTGTCCCCCGACTTTGTCGTTACCAAAATCAACTCCTATTCGCGAGCCATCATGAAGGGAGGTCTCTTCATACCCTCCGCGGATGTCTACGCCCGCAGTGCCGTCAACCAGCTACGGGATGGTGTCGATGAAACTCCTGGTTACCTTTGGCATCATGTCCAAAACGCTGCTATGTTGCTCGTTACCTGGCGGATTCGTCGTTACTTTGCTTTCAAGCTTTTTAAAAGCCTGAAGTAGCAAATCCACTTTAAATCCTAAAACATAAATCCAAAAATATCATACAAAAGAGTGCACCAGGTAAACTATTGGTTGGTTTTTATATTAAGCTTTACTGTCAAGTATTCTACCCCAAAAAATCGTGCGTATCTACCACAAAATCTATCTAGTTCTTGGCACACAGATTTACAACGGGCATGTTGACCAACGACCGCACATCCTTTGATATGACGAAGTCGAAGTGTGAGAAGCTCTCGAGTTCCACCTTTCGACTCTCAATGCAGTTAGGCAAACGCTGCTGTAGAAGGGTGACGTCCGACCCAGAGGACAGCCAATCGTTGGCCCCATGGTGGATAACCACCTTGCACTGCGTCTGCGACAGATTGTAGGACAGTGGTCTGAAAGATTTGTAGCGAATGAGGTTTTCCCCCCGACCGTAGTCGAAGCCCCGGAAAAAGGTATCCGTATGCAGCTGGGCGTAGTGGTGGATCTGCTTGGTGGAGCCACCTTGGGAAACGTGTCCAAGAATGATGGGAATCAGAGTCTGTGAAGAGAAAGGCAGTTTAATTGTTTGGATTCAAGGATATCCTTGGACCAGGTATGGCCCGATTCATACCCGATTGACACCTTGCCAATTGAAACCACACAGGACAAAGTCAAAAACGCCGCAAATTTGACTTGTTAGCTCGTTGGCCGGGCAGATGTGGCTCTTGAACTTCTGGATGAGCTCTGTAGTCTTGGAGATGGCGTAGCCCCCCAGTTGTAGAAGTAGTCTCTGAAAGTACTCCCTGGTAGTCATGGCAAGTGAGTGAACAAATGCAGCTCCGACTTACCGTCAGGGGTCCCTTGAAAGAGCTCATGAACTTGAGCACCGGACTGCGAGTCTGCTTCATATACACCGTCGGGGAAAGGGCCTGCATTAGCTTCACTTTGCTTGAGTACTGGGGGAGTTCGCTGCACATAACAAAGAATGCGGTCGAGCCCTGCGAGTGCCCAATGTATTGAATCTGCTGGAAATGCGTGCGCTCCAGGATCAAGTCGATGGACGATGGAACGTCGATGGTACCGATATCGTGGAAGGAGAAGTCCCAGTATTCTTTCTGACTAATAGACTTTTTCGTATGCTCCATGGAGTAGATATTGCCACGCGTGTTCAGCATCCAGACATCGTAGCCCTGCTCGAACAGTATGTAGGCTAGTCCATTTGCCGGGCCCAATACCACCCAGGCAGCTGAGCTGGACATGAGGCCGTGGACTAGTAAAATGGGCTGAGCACCCGGTCGCGGCATGCGGTGCATGCAGAGCTTGTAGCCATCTCTGGTGGTCACGAAATGGGTCTCTACCTTATATCCATACTTCTTGATAAGCTCAACCTGTTAAAAATAGTTAATGTTTCAGGATAGAATATCCACATATAAGGATGTTCTTATATACGATCTCACCGTTTTCAGTTTACCGTCGATTTCAATGTCGGCCTGCGTGAAGTACCCTCGTTTGGAGAGCTCAATATCTACCTTAATGCTGAGGTTGCCAGAGAGCTGGGCGCTTGCCTCGTGGATGACGGTGACGTGGAGGATTAAAAGCGCGGACAGCACATTACAGTAAACGATCCGCATCCTGGTACTGGGGTAGCTTGCACATGGCTAAATGGAGGATCCGCTCCGCCTTATATAGGACCCCTTTGGAATGTGCGTGTCAAGACGGATTAATAGTGTGAAATGGGCTAGGGCGTGAAAAACGGCGGTAAAAATAGCGGGGTTACGTAATTGACATCATTATCTATGGTTACTGCAGCTTTTCTACTTCCGTGTACATTAGGATTAATACATTATTACGCTTATTTGTATGGGCGCAAAAGAATGTGTCGGGTCAAAGGTCTTAGGCTCTTAATGTGTTCCTTTTGGTATGAAACAATAAGTTATAGCCCGATTTGACCATGGTTAGAGGTGCTGACTTAATCTTGAAGATGAAGAATGCGGGATGATGATCTTGTAACACCCTCCTTTTGGCCTTGAATGTCTCACAGTTGCTGGCAAACGGCATGGTGCCTCTGGATCGCTGGTAGGCCCGTTAAGCTGCGCAGCACTCCCTTCTGGCATTGGCAATGTGCTCATTCCACCATGGTAATGGGCGGTGCCTGCTTCCTTCGGTCTTCTTCTCCTTCATTGATGCATCACATGCCTATTTGATCCATATTACCTGTGTGATTACCTGTGTGCACTACGACGGCGTGCAGCGATCCGGTGCACCTCAGCAGGAAGGACTTTTACTCGATGAGGACTTGGATGAGTTAATCAAGCGGTTCATGCCTATAACTCTCAACTACGACCCTGCGCTATTCCATCCTCTTGCTTTGCGTCTTTTTTTACATCTTCATCAAAGTCGTCATCATCGTTAACCGATGACCTCAAAGAATTCAATTTTTGTCCTGGCTGGGATATTACCACCGTATTTCAGAGCCATGTTATTAACAACCAAGGAATTATTTAAAGTCATGACATACAACAGAGAATTCTTTGAGGGAATTCGAAGATCTAATGCCCCTACGAGTTACACAGAAATAATAAAAGAATTTCGATATTTCTTTGAAATTACAGTCACATGCAAAAAAATCGATTTTTTCCGAAGATAGTAGTGAAGGATAGATGTTTAAATGAAAGCAAAAACAAATTAGCAGACGAAGAAATTAGGGCGTACTTTCTCGAGAAATTTAACACATATGAAAAGGAGGGTTGGCATATATTGTCAACAGATGCATCAATTCTAAACCAAAATTGGTATTGGTATTATGGACCTGTAGAAAGAAAAGGAGTATATGTTCAAAGTTGATAAAAGTCTATCCTCTGTTGGAGCTGGACTTGTGGGAATAAAATTAGCGTGTGATATAATCTGCAGTCAGAATTGCAAAAGAACTTTATTGGTATGTGACTGTCTGGGTGCAATAAACATTGTAAATAACAAGGACTCTGACTCTTATATAACAAAAGATATACATGACAGTATCAATACATCAAGCATTAAGAATATTTATTTAGCATTAAGGCAGTGACCACAAACAGATGTTATACATGTAATACGATTGAAAATGCTGAGCATTTAATTTTTTACTGCCAGAAGTAAACTAAAATTAGAAGAAAACTGAAGATATTTAAATACTTCAATATTTTGAAGGACTTACTCTGTCGAAGAGAACCTCTTTATTTTAGAGAACTTGCAAATTTCATAAAGAAGGCAGGTCTGAGCATTTAAATAACTTGTCGCTTAGTTACGAAACCCAAATAATATAGCTACTCTTCATATGAGATTGAAACAATCAGCCGAGCTGCAATCGAGGAAGACTTTTAGGCTATAAAAAAAAAACAAAAAAGAAAAAGAAAAAAAAAAACAAAACAGTATATATAAAAAAACTAGGGGGAACGTTGTGAGCCGCGGCAAAGTTGTGCGGTTTTGTAATTTATTATATGTTCACAAAATATTTCAAAAAATTAAGTCAAACCATTTATGTTTACATATGATTCTTACATCTGCTTCTACATTTCTACATGTATATGTATAACTACATATTGGAGACATACAAGTGTTTGCGAGAGCGAGAGGGAATGAGTAAGCGCTTGGCAGGCGTTGCGTAGCCACTGAAATTTAGTTTGTTTCTTCTGGCCAAAATAATGATCCGACCTGATCCAGATTTGGCAGTCTGGTATCCGACAGTCCTGGTTTCCTTTGGCATCATGTTCAAAACGCTGTTATGTTGGTCGTTACCTGGCGGATTCGTCTTTACTTTGCTTTCAAGCTTTTTAAAAGCCTGAAGTAGCAAATCCACTTTAAATCCTAAAACAGAAATCCTAATAATAAATACATAAGTATCTCATAAAAGAGTGTACTGGGTAAAATATTGATTGCTTTTCTTTATTAAGCTTTCCAGCTGAAATTCACTGTCAAGTATTCTACCCCAAAAAATCATGCGGATCTACCACAAAATCTATCTAGTTTTTGACACACAGATTTACAACGGGAATGTTGACCAACGACCGCACATCCTTTGATATGACGAAGTCGAAGTGTGAGAAGCTCTCGAGTTTCACCTTTCGGCTCTCAATGCAGTTAGGCAAACGCTGCTGTAGATTGGTGACGTCCGACCCAGAGGACAGCCAATCGTTGGCCCCATGGTGGATAACCACCTTGCACTGCGTCTGCGACAGATTGTAGGACAGTGGTCTGAAAGATTTGTAGCGAATGAGGTTTTCCCCCCGACCGTAGTCGAAGCGCCGGAAGAAGCTATCCATGTGCAGCTGGGCGTAGTGCTGGATCTGCTTGGTGGAGCCACCTTGGGAAACGTGTCCGAGGATGATGGGAATCAGAGTCTGTGAAGAGAAAGGCAGTTTAATTGGTTGGATTCAAAGATATCCTTGGACCAGGTAACGCTTGATTCATACCCGATTGACACCTTGCCAATTGAAACCGCACAGGACAAAGTCAAAAACGCCGCAAATTCGACTCTTGAGATCTTTGGGCGGGCAAATGTGGCTCTTGAACTTCTGGATGAGCTCTGTAGTCTTGGAGATAGCGTAGCCCCCCAGTTGTAGAAGTAGGCTCTGAAAGTACTCCCTGGTAGTCATGGCAAGTGAGTCAACAAATGCAGCTCCGACTCACCGACAGGGGTCCCTTGAAAGAGCTCATGAACTGAAGCACCGGACTGCGAGCCTGCTTCATATACACTGTCGGGGAGAGGGCCTGCATTAGCTTGACTTTGCTTGAGTACTGGGGGAGTTCGCTGCACATAACAAAGAATGCGGTTGAGCCCTGGGAGTGCCCAATGTACTGAATCTGCTCGAAAACCGAGATCTTCAGGATATAGTCGATGGACGATGGAACGTCGTTGGTACCGATGTCGTGGAAAGAGAAGTCCCAGTATTCTTTCTGACTAATTCCCCTTCTCTTGTGGTTCCTAGAGTAGATATTGCCGCGCGTGTTCAGCATCCAGACATCGTAGCCCTTCTGGAACAGTAAGTAGGCTAGTCCATATGGCGGGCCCAATTGCACCCAGGCAACTGAACTGGACATGAGTCCATGGACTAGTAAAATGGGCTGACCACGAATTCGCGGTATGCGGTGCATGCGGAGCTCGTAGCCATCTTTGGTGGTCACGGAATGGGTCTCTACCGGATAAGAATACCTTTTGAGAAGATCAACCTGTTTGAAATAGTTAATGTTTCAGGATAGAATATCCATATAAAGGATGTTCTTATATGCGATCTCACAGTTTTCAGTAGCCCGTTCGAATCAATTTCGTCGTTCTCCAAGAACTTTTGTTCAGATGGTTTGGCGAGCACACGAGGAGTGCTGACAACGTAGCTGAAGTTTCTAGGAAACTGGCCGCTTGCCTCGTGGATGACGGTGAAGTGAAGGATTAAAAGCGCGGACAGTACATTAGAGTAAACGATCCGCATCCTGGTACTGGGATAGCTTACACATGGCTAAATGGAGGACCCGCTCCGCCTTATATAGGACCCCTTTGGAATATGCGTGTCAAGACGGATAAATAGTGTGAAATGGGCTAAGCCGTGAAAAACAAATAGCGGCATTACGTAATTGACGTCATTATCTATGGTTACTGTGAATTTTTTCTTCCTTGTACATTTTATTGTTTCGTTTAAATTTTTATATTGCAGTATCCTTTGTTATTTTATTTCCATTCCATCCTCTTGGTTTGCGTCTTCATCATCGTTGTCCTCATCCTCGTTGTTGTTTTGCAGCAGCCGGCCTTCCATCAGATTCGATTCCAAAAAATATAACCAAATTAATGTCCTTTTAAGCACGTTTCAAGTTATAAATATGTCTTCTGCAAATTATCTTTAATACCGAATAGCATAAGTCCGGATTGTCCACAGGCGGCGGCGGCGGGGCCATTGTGCTGGGCGTCCGACGGGTCGGACCTGGGATGAGCTGTGTTAACACTATCCCCAAGAACCCAAGCACCATAAAGGTAGAAGTCGCCCCCGCTTCCCAGAACTCGTAGGACAGATGCCTGTCTTACTGCGCTTCGTTTTTTATCTCTGATGTACTTACTGGGTAGGCCTTACTTCCATCTTGGGTTGCACTTCTCAGCTGGAGACAGGCTTTGCGGTTTTTTTTGGAAGAATCTGTGATTGCTGTGGAGTTGGTACTGGCTTTTTGTTTTCCTCGCCAAATAAATTGGATTCACTCATACATTCGCATACCTTGCGAAGCTACAATGGTTACTCTTGTACTGTCAAGATGCCAGGTGTCTTGGAGAAGGCCTGATCCTGATGGGATTGTCCTAGCGCCTTCGTGGCGTATCATTTCATCGGTTTTCTTATCATCTGGTTCTTTTGGTTGTTCCCCAATATTCCACCGCAGCAGGTGGCCTTATTCTTTAGGACGTTGATATGCAATGACGGCACCATCAAGTGGCCCAAGCGACACCAGCAGAAGGCTGTTACGCGCGGATCCCAGGCAAGAACGCAGCCCACCTCCCGCCCAACCGACCGAGGGGCGCTGCCGCATAACACGCGACTCGGTAACCGCACCGGTCACGGACATTCATGAAAGATAGGTGTTAGACGAGTGTTCGAGGAAAAGTTTGACTAATTTGACTAAAAAACAAATTAATATTACGAGAGAGATATGAAAGTATCAGTAATTTAATATGGTAGAGGGAAGTCCGAGCATAAGACCCGAAACGGTTCATACAATTAATACTTTGATCTACTAAGCGATATATAACGCCTAAACAAGTCAGGGCCTCTACGTCTAATCTACGTTGTACTAAGGGTACCAATTACAAGAGCTGTATTCTAAAATCTATCTATCTATATCTATGTTATAATCCTTTGACCACCTCTTTTTAAACCCAAGCACGACCATGGCCTTATTTACCATGGTAGAAATGTGTTCTGAAAACATTAACTTGGGATCTAATAGAACACCAACATCATCAAACCGGGTAATTCTTTCAAGAGAACCACCACAAAAGGGTGTAAGAAACCAGAAAGGAGCTATGAAAAGTCATTACTTTACATTTCGAAGCGTTAAGGTTTAACAAATTTGCATAGCACCATGACTGAAACCTATTAAGATCGGATTGCAACGTGGATTAAAATAAAATGTCCGTATAGCATCAATCGCATACATGTTACTCGATAGTATGTTAATACAGAAGGCAGGTCATTTATGAAGAGTTTAAAGAGTAAGGGGCCTAAATGGCTGCCCTATGGTATACCCGAAGGTGTGGTATAATTGAGGGGACACTTAAAATAGGTGATGCCTTTTCCATGGCGCTGACTTAAGGAGTCTCTGGATGGTAGCTTTGTATCTGGTAACCGATAATTTTGCAATGGTACTCTTTTGGAAGTCCTGTAAGCAAGTACCCTCCGCGCATGTCTATGCCAGCAGGTCCGACAGCCAGCTACGGGTTGGTGTGGATGAGAGTCCTGGTTTCCTTTGGTATCATGTCCAAAACGCTGTGATGTTGGTAACTGGCGGATTCGTCGTTACTTTGCTTTCAAGCTTTCTAAAAGCCTGAAGTAGCAAATCCACTTTAAATCCTAAAACATAAATCCAAAAATATCATACAAAAGCGTGCATCGGGTAAAAATATTGGTTGGTTTTTATATTAAGTAAGTCAAAGCATTCTACCCCAAAAAATCATGCGGATCTACCACAAAATCTTTCTAGTTCTTGGCACATAGATTTACAACGGGAATGTTGACCAACGACCGCACATCTTTTGATATGACGAAGTCAAAGTGTGAGAAGCTCTCGAGTTTCACCTTTCGGCTCTCAATGCAGTTAGGCAAACGCTGCTGTAGAAGGGTGACGTCCGACCCAGAGGACAGCCAATCGTTGGCCCCATGGTGGATAACCACCTTGCACTGCGTCTGCGACAGATTGTACGACGGTGGGCTGGAGGATTTGTAGTGAATGGAGTTTACAATCCGACCGTAGTCAAAGCGCCGGAAGAAGCGATCCATGTGCAGCTGGGCGTAGTGGTGGATCTGCTTGGTGGAGCCACCTTGGGAAACGTGTCCGATGATGATTGGAATCAGAGTCTGAAAAGAGAAAGAAAGTTTAAAAGGTAGGATTCAAGGATATCCTTGGACCAGGTAAGGCTCGATTCATACCCGATTGACACCTTGCCAATTGAAACCACATACGACAAAGTCAAAAACGCCGCAAATTCGACTCCTGAGCTCCTTGGCCGGGCAGATGTGGCTCCTGAACTTCTGTATGAGCTCTGTAGTCTTGGAGATGGCGTAGCCCCCCAGTTGTGGAAGTAGACTCTGAAAGTACTCCCTGTTAGTCATGGCAAGTGAGTCAACAAATGCAGCTCCGACTCACCGACAAGGGTCCCTTGAAAAAGCTCATGAACTGAAGCACCGGACTGCGAGTCTGCTTCATATACACCGTCGGGGAGAGGGCCTGCATCAGCTTCACTTTGCTTGAGTACTGGGGGAGTTCGCTGCACATAACAAAGAATGCGGTTGAGCCCTGGGAGTGCCCAATGTACTGAATCTGCTTGAAAATCGTGTTCTTCAGGATATAGTCGATGGACGATGGAACGTCGATGGTACCGATGTCGTGGAAGGAGAAGTCCCAGTATTCTTTCGGACTGATTCCCTTTCTCTTGTGGTTCCTGGAGTAGATATTGCCACGCGTGTTCAGCATCCAGACATCGTAGCCCTGCTCGAACAGTATGTAGGCTAGTCCATTTGCCGGGCCCAATACCACCCAGGCAGCTGAGCTGGACATGAGGCCGTGGACTAGTAAAATGGGCTGAGCACCCGGTCGCGGCATGCGGTGCATGCAGAGCTTGTAGCCATCTCTGGTGGTCACGAAATGGGTCTCTACCTTATATCCATACTTCTTGATAAGCTCAACCTGTTAAAAATAGTTCATGTTTCAGGATAGAATATCCACATATAAGGATGTTCTTATATACAATCTCACCGTTTTCAGTTTCCCGTCGATTTTAATGTCGGCTTTCGTGAAGTACCCTCGTTTGGAGAGCTGGGCGCTTGCCTCGTGGATGACGGTGACGTGGAGGATTAAAAGCGCGGACAGCACATTACAGTAAACGATCCACATCCTAGTACTGGAATGGCTTATATATGGCTAAATCGAGGATTCGCTAGGCCTTATATAGGGCCCCTTTGGAATATGCTTGTCAAGACGGATTAATAGTGTGAAATTGGAAAAGCCGTGAAACACGGAGGTACAAATAGTGGGGTTACGTCATTGACATCATTATCTATTGTCACTACAACTTTTCTACTTCCGTGTACATTAGGGTTGCGATTATTAGAATGGGCGCAAAATAATATGTAGGGTAAAAGGTTTCAGGCTCGTAATGTGTTCCTTTTGGTATACAAAAGTAAAGTTGAAATTAATACATTTTATAAATTTATAATATTTACCATGTTTAGAGGTGCCGACTTAAGCTTGAAGATGAAGAATGCAACAATTGGCCAAAGGTTCCTATGAGTTGGGGCAGATCTTCGGGTGGCGAGTTTCCGATTCCTGTGGAACACCTCTGGTGATCATGTGTTGTCTTGGTCCCCCTTCGCTCCGCTAGGCACTAGTTGTTGGTGTAGGTGAATGCGTCAGGGTGGGCTATAATGATGTGTTTTAGTGCCCCATTGGGGACTCTATCTGACCCTGTCGCTTTCCCGTAGTTCAGCTTGGCTGTGACCTTCAGTACCTCTCTTGCGTCTCGCTCACAACATCACCATTGGCTCCCTGATGCAGTGGTGGTTGCCAGGGAAAGAGAGCGCTGACGATTTCTCTCAGCTGCGCAGGAAACTTGGGCATAGGTTGTCTGTTGAGTTTCTCCATCACCCGAAGGGTTCAGCATCTGGCGCATAGCAGAGATCCTTAAAGCATTTTTCCTTGTTACTTCTGATGGCTCTCATTCCACCATGGTAATGGGCGGTCTGCTTCCTTCGGTTATCTTCTCGTTCATTAATGCAATACGTGCTTCTTTGAGGGTCCTGCTGATAGCGATCGCGGATGCTTCTGCATATTCTTTTCTAGCATATTCCTTTGCAGCCTTTCATGTTAACGGAATGAGAAATCGTTAGTAAAAACAAAGCAGACTGTTTTGATTCAACTGCATCGAATTCTGGAGAAAATAAGGAACCTAAGGAACCATTGAATCAATATTATATCTTTCGAATATGAGCTTAAGTCGAACTTCTAAACGCTTAGACATTTTGAAATCTGAAACCTTTAATAATTACCTACTCTTTAAAAAAAAGCGCAACCCTATTTTACATAAATTCCGTTGTTTCTGTTTTCATTACGGTTATCAAAACTAGATTTCTATTTTAATTTTTTATTTCTATTTAAATATTGTTGCTTTTCTTTTTTTCTTATTTCTCCTTTAAGCGGACCAAGGAGACCTTCATTATGTATAGACATAATATTATTTCCGAAAGATCCATTTGCATACCTTGCGAAGCAATAAGAAAAAAAATAATATTTCAATAAATGAATTTTGGAATTTTTATTTGTTTTTATTTTTGTTTAAACATATGATTTTTACATCTGCTTCTACATTTCTACAAGTTACATGTATAACTACATATACGATACGTACAAGTCTTTGTGAGAGAGAGAGAGAGAGGGAATAAGAGAGTCCTTGGCAGGCGTTGCGTAGCGATTGAATTTTAATTAGTTCCTTCTGGCTATAATAGAAGTTCGACCTGATCAAGATTCGGCAATCTGGTAGATACGGTTATTTTCCATGATGATGCGTTTTTGGTTTTCTTTTATCTTCAAAATTGTGGATTCCACAGATTTTCGCCCGATTTTCGGGCAGACGGACGGACGGACAGACAGACATGGCAATATCGACTCGGCTATTGATGCTGATCCAGAATAAATGTATTTTATGGGGTCGGAAAAGCTTCCTTCGGGCGTTACACACATCCACTATCTCCACAAATCTAATATACCCCTATACTCTTCGAGTACCGCGTATAAAAATATCTTATAAAAGAGTGTACCGGGTAAATTATTGGTTGGTTTTTTTATTAAGCTTTCCAGTTGAACGCCACTGTCAAGTTATTCCACCCAAAAAAATTATGCGTATCTCCCAATAAACCTTTCTAGTTCTTGACAACCAGATTTACAATGGGATTGTAGACCAACGACCGCACATCCACTATCCCTGACTCCACTCCAGTCTTGGGTACTTTGGAATGGACGTATTAGTTTCCTGAATCTGTATCTGGAGAGGGTTTATGAAGTGCGTTCCCTGTTGTATATCTTGCTGGCCACCATTCTGAATTGTCGCCTGGAGCCTGAGGCCTGACGGGTCTGAATTGGGATATTGCAGAATACCGTAAGCATTGTTGCCATGAATATTGATTTGTGCCTCTGATAGACCTTGACTCCATTTCGGCCTTGGTTGCTCATTCTGGTTCTCGACAACCAGATTTACAACAGGAATGTTGACCAACGACCGCACATCTTTTGATATGATGAAGTCGAAGTGTGAGAAGCTCTCGAGTTCCACTTTCCGGCTCTCGATGCAATTAGGCAAACGCTGCTGTAGATTGGTGACGTCAGACCCAGAGGCTAGCCAATCGTTGGCCCCATGGTGGATAACCACCTTGCACTGCGTCTGCGACAGATTGTAGGACGGTGGGCTGAAGGATTTGTAGCGAATGAGGTTTTCCATCGGACCGTGGTCGAAGCGCCGGAAGTAGAGATCCATGTGCAACTGGGCGTAGTGGTGGATCTGCTTGGTGGAGCCACCTTGGGAAACGTGTCCAAGGATGATGGGAATCAGAGTCTGAGAAGAGAAAGGCAGTTTAATTGGATGGATTCAAGGATATCCTTGGACCAGGAAAGGCTCGATTCATACCCGATTGACACCTTGCCAATTGAAACCACACAGGACAAAGTCAAAAACGCCGCAAATTCGACTCGTGAGCTCGTTAGCCGGGCAGATGTGGTTCCTGAACCTCTGGATGAGCTCTGTGGTCTTGGAGATGGCGTAGCCCCCCAGTTGTATAAGTATCCTCTGTAGGTACGCTCGATGTCATGATAAGTGAGTCAACATATGCAGCTCCGACTCACCGTCAAGGGTCCCTTGAAAAAGCTCATGAACTGGAGCACCGGACTGCGAGTCTGCTTCATATACACCGTCGGGGAGAGGGCCTGCATCAGCTTCACTTTGAGTGAGTACTGGGGGAGTTCGCTGCACATAACAAAGAATGCGGTCGAGCCCTGCGAGTGCCCAATGTATTGAATCTGCTGGAAATGCGTGCGCTGCAGGATCAAGTCGATGGACGATGGAACGTCGATGGTACCGATATCGTGGAAGGAAAAATCCCAGTATTCTTTCTGACTAATATACTTTTTCCTGTGCTCCATGGAGTAGATATTGCCGCGCGTGTTCAGCATCCAGACATCGTAGCCCTGCTGGAACAGTATGTAGGCTAGTCCGTTTGCCGGGCCCAATACCACCCAGGAAGCTGAGCTGGACATGAGGCCGTGGACTAGTAAAATGGGCTGAGCACCCGGTCGCGGCATGCGGTGCATGCAGAGCTTGTAGCCATCTCTGGTGGTCACGAAATGGGTCTCTACCTTATATCCATACTTCTTGATAAGCTCAACCTGTTAAAAATAGTTAATGTTTCAGGATAGAATATCCACATATAAGGATGTTCTTATATACAATCTCACCGTTTTCAGTTTCCCGTCGATTTCAATGTCGGCCTGCGTGAAGTGCTTTTGTACAGGTGGTATGACGATCGTTCCGTGTTGTATATCTTGCTGGCCACCTTTATGAATTGAGTCCTGGAGCCTGAACCCTGACGGGTCTGAGCTGGGATATTGCGGAATTTCGTAAGCCTTATTCCCATGGATATTGATTTGTGCCTCTGATAGACGTTGACTCCACTCCGGTCTTGGGTGCTTTGGAATGGACGGATCGTATGAGTTTCCTGCAAATCCATTATCGTCTGGCCTCTGGTGCTGAATGTGTACCTGGACAGGGGTTATGATGTGCGTTCCCTGTTGTTTATCTTGCTGGCCACCTTTCTGAATTGTGGCCTGGAGCCTGGGGCCTGGCGGGTTAGAATTGGGATTTTGCAGAACGTCATAAGCTTTATTGCCATGAATATTGATTTGTGCCTCTGATAGACGTTGACTCCACTCTGGTATTGGGTGCTTTGGAATGGACGGATCGTATGAGTTTCCTGCAAATCCATTATCGTCTGGCCTCTGGTGCTGAATGTGTACCTGGACAGGGGTTATGATGTGCGTTCCCTGTTGTTTATCTTGCTGGCCACCTTTCTGAATTGTGGCCTGGAGCCTGGGGCCTGGCGGGTTAGAATTGGGATATTGCGGAATTTCGTAAGCCTTATTGCCATGAATATTGATTTGTGCCTCTGATAGACGTTGACTCCACTCTGGTATTGGGTGCTTTGGAATGGACGGATCGTATGAGTTTCCTGCAAATCCATTATCGTCTGGCCTCTGGTGCTGAATGTGTACCTGGACAGGGGTTATGATGTGCGTTCCCTGTTGTTTATCTTGCTGGCCACCATTTTGAATTGTGGCCTGGAGCCTGAGGCCTGGCGGGTTAGAATTGGGATATTGCGGAATTTCGTAAGCCTTATTGCCATGAATATTGATTTGTGCCTCTGATAGACGTTGACTCCACTCCGGTATTGGATGCTTTGGAATGGATGGATCGTATGAGTTTCCTGCAAATCCATTATCGTCTGGCCTCTGTTGCTGAACGTGTACCTGGATAGGGGCTATGAAGTGCGTTCCCTGTTGTATATCTTGCTGGCCATCTTTATGAATTGATACCTGAAGCTTTAAAGTGGATGGATCGTATCCGTTTCTTGCAAATCCATTATCGTATATCCTCTGTTTCTCAATCTTGTTCTTGACAACCAGATTTACAACGCGATTGTAGACCAACGACCGCACATCTTTTGATATGATGAAGTCCCAGTGTGTGAAGCTCTCGAGATCCACTTTCCGGCTCTCGATGCAGTTAGGCAAACGCTGCTGTAGATTGGTGACGTCAGACCCAGAGGCTAGCCAATCGTTGGCCCCATGGTGGATAACCACCTTGCACTGCGTCTGCGACAGATTGTAGGAAGGTGGGCTGAAAGATTTGTAGCGAACGAGGTTTTCCACCGGACCGTGGTCGAAGCGTCGGAAATAGAGATCCATGTGCAGCTGGGCGTAGTGGTGGATCTGCTTGGTGGAGCCACCTTGGGAAACGTGTCCGAGGATGATGGGAAACAGAGTCTGAGAAGAGAAAGGCAGTTTAATTGGTTGGATTTCCTGCTTGGACCAGGAAAGGCTCGATTCATACCCGATTTACACCTTGCCAATTGAAACCACACAGGACAAAGTCAAAAACGCCGCAAATTCGACTCGTGAGCTCGTTGGCCGGGCAGATGTGGTTCCTGAACCTCTGGATGAGCTCTGTGGTCTTGGAGATGGCGTAGCCCCCCAGTTGTATAAGTATCCTCTGTAGGTACGCTCGATGTCATGATAAGTGAGTCAACATATGCAGCTCCGACTCACCGTCAAGGGTCCCTTGAAAAAGCTCATGAACTGGAGCACCGGACTGCGAGTCTGCTTCATATACACCGTCGGGGAGAGGGCCTGCATCAGCTTCACTTTGAGTGAGTACTGGGGGAGTTCGCTGCACATAACAAAGAATGCGGTCGAGCCCTGGGAGTGCCCAATGTATTGAATCTGCTGGAAATGCGTGCGCTCCAGGATCAAGTCGATGGACGATGGAACGTCGATGGTACCGATATCGTGGAAGGAGAAGTCCCAGTATTCTTTCTGACTAATATACTTTTTCGTATGCTCCATGGAGTAGATATTGCCGCGCGTGTTCAGCATCCAGACATCGTAGCCCTGCTGGAACAGTATATAGGCTAGTCCATTTGCCGGGCCCAATACCACCCAGGCAGCTGAGCTGGACATGAGGCCATGGACTAGTAAAATGGGCTGAGCACCCGGTCGCGGCATGCGGTGCATGCAGAGCTTGTAGCCATCTCTGGTGGTCACGAAATGGGTCTCTACCTTATATCCATACTTCTTGATAAGCTCAACCTGTTAAAAATAGTTAATGTTTCAGGATAGAATATCCACATATAAGGATATTCTATTATACAATCTCACCGTTTTCAGTTTCCCGTCGATTTCAATGTCGGCCTGCGTGAAGTGCTTTTGTACAGGTGGTATGACGATCGTTCCGTGTTGTATATCTTGCTGGCCACCTTTATGAATTGAGTCCTGAAGCCTGAACCCTGACGGGTCTGAGCTGGGATATTGCGGAATTTCGTAAGCCTTATTCCCATGAATATTGATTTGTGCCTCTGATATGGAGGTCTGATGAATTGTTCTCGCCTTGATACTGCGGTTGCCAGAGAGCTGGTCGCTTGCCTCGAGTAGGACGGTGACGTGGAGGATTAAAAGCGCGGACAGCACATTAGAGTAAACGATCCGCATCCTGGTACTGGGATAGCTTACACATGGCTAAATGGAGGACCCGCTCCGCCTTATATAGGACCCCTTTGGAATATGCGTGTCAAGACGGATAAATAGTGTGAAATGGGCTAAGCCGTGAAAAACAAATAGCGGCATTACGTAATTGACGTCATTATCTATGGTTACTGTGACTTTTTTCTTCCTTGTACATATTATTGTTTCGTTTTCTAATTTTTATATTGCAGTTTCCTTCGTTATTTTATTTCCATTCCATCCTCTTGGTTTGCGTCTTCATCAAAGTCGTCTTCATCATCGTTGTCCTCATCCTCGTTGTTGTTTTGCAGCAGCCAGCTTTCCTTAGCATAAGAACGGATTGTCCACAGGCGGCGGTCGGACCTGGGATGAGCTGTGAGCCGCTTCGCAGAACTCGTAGGATAGCTTCATTTCCTGACTCTGATTGTACTTCCTGGGTAGGCTTAACTTCCACCTCGGGCTGCACTTCCGAGCTCAAGACAGGCTCTGTGGATTCCCCCTGGTAGCTTTGTAACTGGTAACAGATAACTTTAATTGACTGATTAATTGAACGGAATATTGAATCTATCTCTCGTCGATAGGGAGATAACATTCCGGATTTATCCAAAAATGAATTTTCTCCATGTATTGTCGTCCTCCAGGACCACAGCGCTCCAAATAATACATGCTTTCGTAAAAAGATTGAAATTTTTAACTTATTTTATTGCTAATTTCGTATATATGTACATATGCACAAATCGTACAATGTGTCATCTCGAGAGTACACAAAATGGCAACATTTTTCAGAAATACTTTTTCTGCAAATATGATAATGATGGCAATATAATTCTGTGAAGATTCAGATGAAACAGTATCTCCAACGGTATCTCCAGGTTCAGGTGTGAGAATCTCCTCGCCATTTGGTGGCTCAAGCAAGCGCCGTTCTCCTGTCAATGCAGGTAGACCACACGACCTGGTAGACCAACGACCAACGTTCGAGGCCAATCGAATTACAGCAATGTGGGATGTGCGAGCGCATCAAGTGTATGACGCCCACTTCTGACTGCCCATTGCAGAGCCTGATGGAGCCAGACGCATCTGTCGGACACCACAGCCACCAAGTTGTCCAACAAGTTCAGGGCACGAATTGCGCCTAGCACTTTCTGGACGCTCTCGTCGATCACAATGGCCTCCCAAGCCTTTAGGAAACGCAAGGCCCTGTACACCTGGTTGTCCGTGAAGGGGGGGGACGACCCGAGCTCCGTAGGTACGGAATAGGGGCACCAAATCTGTTGTGGCTATATTTTTGTCGTTGAATGTCGTCTAGTCTCTAATCTGTAAATTTGGTTATTATGTGGTGGACCATGGTGGGGTTGATAAGGGATCGTATGAATAGAGATCTTTGTGGTGAACAATTGAGGGAATGCTGGATAAGGTGACTAATTTAAGGGAACAAAAGAGGACCCTTCAGTCCTATACAGAGATGGTGCATATGCAGTCATTCATTCAAGAATCGCCAATCGCTAATAGACTAAAGAAATCAATAAATATTTGATATTTCTAGAAAATATCCCGCAAAGGCTGTTGTTTATACTAGGGGAATTGGAGAATAATTCTTATTAATGAAAACATACTGGTTATCTGAAAGATAAAGATCTGTTATGTTTATCGTAATTGCAAAATCCACTGGGTCCTTTCCAATCGTGGCCCAGTGAGTGCGGGAAAATGTATCAATTGAATGAATGACTTAACGATGTCATTGATGATGCTGTGGATGTCAACAAAAGGGGCATTATCAAGGCGCCCAACGACCCTGAAGAGCTTTAAAGCGAATTAGCAGACCACACGCGTGAAGCAACACCGCCGAGCGACCGCGTATCGTATTGTTCACACGCCAAAACAAAAAGCCACGCGTCTACTCTACTATCTGTTGCCGCCTTTGTCTGGCATCAATTAAAGCGCATAATTAATTTATTAGCCGCTAAGAAAACTCAACTTTGCTTTGGAAACTGTCGCTGCAAGTTAGCAAATTGACAGGCAATTACATTGCTCGAAATATTATTAAAAATACATGCAGCTGGGTTAAGTCACAGGTGATTTAATTGCGGCAACTTTGTAATATTTTATGCAATTTTTTTATAAATAATAAAATATACGTTACAAAATACATCCTTTTCATAATCGACTGCACTAAACCCGTTTATGTTTTAAATTAATTTGTAGATTAGCATGGGTGGGTGTTAAATGAACTATTGTTTCTTTGGCAAAGTAAAACGAGCTCAATTTACTCAATTCTAAAATTTTTTTAAATTTCGCGCGCAATTGTATCCTTTTTTCAACACTGCGTAAGTTTCATACTTTTCAGCCTGTTAAAATTGTCAGTTCTATGTTAATTTTCTGAAGAATTGTCGGTATTCTGTTAAAGCCCTGTTAAAAATGTAGAAGCCATGTAGTAAACATGTAGAAGTTTCAAAATGTTGCGGAGCATTCCCCGCAACATTTGTAAGTTTACAAAAAAAACAATAGATGGCGGAACGTCATTTGCATGGAAAATACGGCAGATATGGTTCGATTAATGTTAAATGAATGTTAAAGCATTTTGGTTTACACATTTTTACAAAATAATTCAATGATAAGATAACATAAACTGTGCTTGGCCCCAATCAATGTTTCAATATTAAATCGCACTAAGTATGGTTGTATGGTGCGAAGCCGCTGCCCTAAAAACGAATTCATTCTGCTAGAAAGTGCTGTTCAGACAGGCAGGCAGGCGACGCTCTAATATTGATTTATATTGATTTATTATTTAGTGTAAACAATAATTGTGTGTTCATTGTGCTTTTAACCAAAAAATTCGAATGCTGAATTTCTGTATGAATCAAAAATTAATAAAAAAAAACAAAACGAAATATACTTAATACAGGTATACAAAAAAAATAACATTTACGTTACTTCGTTTATAATTATAATGAACTCCTGATAAAAACTGGTTAGAGAACCGATGATTGTTCAATACATGACACACATGGTTTTTTTTTTGCGAATGATTGCCAAAATCTTTAAATCTCAAAATGTACTTAATTGCAAAATACATTAACTCAACATTTGCACAAATTACAACCAATATTTGCCTTCCCAATGTTTTTTGCTAGCCGGAAAGTGTTAACGGTCAAAGTTTCCGTTGTGTCGCCAACGATAATGCACTTTGAAAAACGAGTACTTTATTTTTATTTGAGGGGAGTGAATTGTGTCTTTGGTTCCGTTGTTGATAAGCTAAAAATAAAAAAAGCTAGTGGTATTGAAATGATAAAATATAGGAGCGAAGGTTGAATGAGAATGACCCACAAAATGCAGGAACAGATTATGCGGAAAACAAAGGAACATTAGGAAATATTGAATTGAATATTGAGATATGTACATATGTATATGTATTATAGAATCGTATACTTATGATTCTTATTTCTTTGCGCTGAAACCTACAAAACGATGACCTTTTCAAGGGTAGGCGCAGATTTTTAGACCCATACCAGTACCTCCACAAAAACTATTGCAGATCCATTTTACACAGATTGATACATTTGACACGCACAAAAAAGCTAATTAAAAAGAAACAGTATAGGCGAAAGGAAAAAAAAACAGCCTCAGGTGACGGGTGACGGGTCATTGCATGTCAGCGGACAATTTCTCGCATCTGTCGCTTAATTGTTTTCAATTAGTTCTACGCCACAAGTAAGCTCATTATGCACTTAGCAAATGAACCAAAATTGCTTCAATTTTCAATGGTGGAAATGCTTTTGGTTTTTTTTTTTTGGGAGCGAGTGACAGATGTCTCTGGGTCACCTCTCCCATGGTAATTAAATGTGAAGACGCGCTGATTTTCGTAATATTTACACCAACCTCTAAACACTCGACAGCAAAACAGTAAAAGCCACAAAAAGTTTATGATATAATGAACCGACGAAAACTGTGTAAAACCGGGCATAAGAGCCAAAAACTGCAGTCGTCTTGTGGCTCTTTTACTGCTCTGCTGCTGCTGCTGCTGTAAGTTGGTTTGTTTTTGATTTTTTTACAATTGTTACTGGTTGCACAAAATATCCGAAGCCCAAAAGCCGAAAAATTAAACCGAAAATCGGTGTCCGACGAACGAAGTCGCGACTCGATCCATTCAGTGCGTGATCCGCGCTCAAAGTTACAACTTGTGCCACCGGAAAGAGGCAACGTCATAGTGCGCGAGCGGTACTCGATTAAGTTTGTTGTACACAAAAAAAAATATAATCAATATAGTGCCAAGTAGTGATAAGCATACGTTCCTCAAGACACTGCAGTCCAATACACAACTTTTCTTATCACCGACTGAAAGATTTACTGGTTTTACTATATAAAGAGAACTCTCTTAACCATGCAGCCAGTACTGGAATCGACAACCTACAAACTGCTGAGGATGGCAACGATTTTTGAACTCATCACGGGCTTCATCTACACCGTGGGCATTCTGACGATTGCCGCCTTTCTGTTCGAGAACTTGAGATCCTTGGTGGGGATCATCAAATCGTTGCTGGAACCGTATTTCCAGCCCCAATTACCAAAAACATTGGTCGAAAAATATGGAAAATGGGCAGGTGAGTTGTATAATTCACAGTGTTTCTCAAAAACTTTCACGCTTCCTACATATGTACATATGTAGGCATATATTTCTCCGATATTTGCATATTTGCTTGAACCCTCGGCAACAGTCAGCATTTTGTTTTTTTCGATTTTGTTTCTGGATTTCGATTTGCTTGCTTGTTGAATTTCTTTGAAATGCAAATTGTTTACCCTAGGTCTTGTGTGAGGGTTAGATCTTTATGTACTATGTACTGTGCTTGCTTTATCTATAGAATTCCTCAATGTGCAAGCACATAAATAGCCTATCCCCTATCAAATAATACGCCTATAATAACTGAATACTATGAAAATTGCATATGCATTCAATAAAACCCTGTAAGAGCGAACTATTCCCACATTTAATGAGTATTTCGTCAGTTTTTTAATTTCGAATCATTAGTCTAATAGAAGTTTGTACTCTTCCTGTTCATTTGTAATCATTACAAGATTTCTCAACTCGTTATCTCTACGTTTTTGACAGATTTGATTGCTTTTTGTGATTCCACTTAAATGGTTATATTTGTATTCAACTAAGAAAGATTTTATTTATATTTGGAATCCTATATTTCTTTACGTTATTGACTTTCATTGTCCCTAAGTATCAACATATTTCTATAGACTAATAAAGTGGCGATCATCTTCATTTTGGATTGCTTGAGATGCATTGACATTCGTTTTCATTTAGGTTCCCATATCCCTTAATATCAGGGGACTCTCCCTTTACTTTCATTTTCATCTAGAATCTTATTTTCTTTAATTTATTACACAAATTTTTCCAGAGAATTATGGTCATTCTTCTCCTAGTTAGCTAATAATATTCTCCCACAAAGCTTTTGTTGATATTTCAGCTTATATGTGGAGCAGCAAAAGTCATTCAACTCGAAACCGAAAGCAGGTTTCGCTTTTGCGATTTTTCCCCCCCCCCATTTTTATGTTCATTTCTTTATTGTTAACTTTGTTTTTTATTTTATTTTACGATTTCGCTTTCAGTCTCATGCTTCACCACCAACGAATGTAAATTTTACTGTCGCTTCTCGCGTTTACTGTTTTAAATTAATGATTGACCTTCAATGGTCGTGATCGTCTTGATCGAATTCTGCATATTTTGCCTAATTGAATTATAGATATTTTCATGCCTCGATGTTCAGTGTTTACGAATCGAACTGCAAAATCTCTGCCCCCCATTCATAATTATCTGGCAACACGCAAGCGCAACAATCGATGGTGGTGGTGGTGGTGCTGCTGCTGTTGCTGGTCATGTTTCCGTTGCACAAATATTTGGCAACCAATAACTGCCTGAAGCCGCCACAGCCGAGCAGGTTTCGCTTCTACCAATACTTCTTTGTGGCCATTAATAATGTTTACATTGGTTTCGACAACCACTGCCGGCAAGCCGTGGCAGTATCTGGCAAACTGGCAACTGGCGAAGTGATTAAAAGACACCAAACCAAATAAAACGAGTTAATTAGCAGACACATGCTAATCGCTAACGATTTGCTAGAGAGATCTTTCACATTTAGGTAGAGTACACAAACGAAAGTGTCGAAATTGTTGGGTTGCAATAAATGCCTACATTTGAGATGTTTCTCTTAATTTCAGAGCTACCAACTGATCTTTAATAAAGAAAACCAAGTACTTTCCGCGAAATGCCTTTCCCTACAGTGATCTTTAGCCGAAAACCTACTCAAATAAACATGTTTACATATATACTAAATATACATATGTGGTTAAAACCCCAACCCCGTTAAACAACCTTCAACTATACGAGTGTACTCATCGCTAGTCCTTTCCTTTCGCTTCCTTTCACTTCACAGTCATTACGGGTGCCACAGATGGCATTGGCAAGGAATATGCCAGAGAGTTGGCTCGTCAGGGCCTCAACCTGGTGCTGGTGTCTCGCACCAAGGAGAAGCTGATTGCAGTCACCAATGAGATTGGTAAACTCAAACCCCATCAATCTATATCTTTACAGTTGTAATAGATTATATTATTTCTTTTTATAGAGAGCCAATACAAAATAAAGACCAAATGGATAGTAGCGGACTTTGTCAAGGGTCGCGAGGTGTACGAGCACATCGAGAAGGAGCTGGCCGGCATCGAAGTGGGGATATTGGGTGAGTAAGGGGTACACTACAGTACATAAACAGTGGCACTGCCGTACCGGGTCGGGTCAGACAAGTGCCTCATCATTGTCCACAGTAGCAAACGGCAATCAACAGAGTGGCTTTTTATTTGTGTGTTTCGGTTTTGTTTTGTTGCCCCCCCCACTCTTTTTTTATGCTTCTGTCAATGTCATATAATAATAATTGTTTGCAATTATAATGCCTCTATTTTTATTTTTTTTGGTCTATTGGCGAGACGAAGAGTTGCGTGGCTTCGGCGGTGTTCAAGTACATCGGTGAAGCGGATGGAATTTTATTCGCCAAAAATTCATAAACGCTTTGACGCGCTTCAGCAATTTACATTTTCATTGCGTTGGGCGGAAAAGATACATAGATACTCGAACTCGCAGAGATAGAGACCCGACCTTGTTTGCGCTTCAAGGCATTTTCTGATACGACCTGACATTGATCTTGAACATGGAAATTTATATCTCTCTCTCCCTCTCTCTTTGTGTATCTTGCAGTTAACAACGTGGGCATGATGTACGAGTACCCTGAAAACTTTGAAGAAGTGAGCGAGGATCTGCTGTGGAACCTGATGACAGTCAATATCGGGTCTGTGCTGATGCTCACTCGCAAGCTGTTGCCCAGAATGAAGGCCGCCCGCCGCGGGGCCATCGTCAATCTGGGCTCCTCCTCGGAGCTCACACCACTGCCCTACCTGACGGCCTATGGTGCCAGCAAGGCATTCATCACCTATTTCACCAGGGCCCTGGAACGAGAGGTGGCCCCCCACAATCTGGACGTACAGCTGGTGCTGCCCGGCTTTGTGGTCACCAAAATGAACGCCTACTCCGACCGCGTGATGGACGGCGGCTTGATCTTCCCCAATGCCCAAAGCTATTCCCGGTCCGCCGTCTTTACCCTGGGCAAGACGAGCGAGACCAACGGGTTCTGGGTTCACAGCGTCCAGGTACAGATCTGAATTGAATTATACACGTTTATCGTAGATATTAAAACATTTGGTATTTCGATTTTTCCAGTACTTCTTCATGAAGTTGGCTCCGATCCGCATCCGGATGGTCTTTGCCCATCTGCTCTCCAGTCGCCTGCGGTTCGACAGTCTTGAGCAGAGGGCAAGGAAAGCGAAGTTGGCGACTTAGCTTTGGGCTTTGGGCCATCCTCACTTCAACTGTGTTACAAGTCATGTATATATTTGGTTCGTAGTCTAAATGTTTATAAAACTAAGAACAAACATAATTTTATACAAAGCAAAGAATAATAAAATTAAATTAAACTAAATCACAACAAGCATGAAGACCCGCAATCAAGTCTAGACTATTAGTCGTGTCGTGTGATTGCAATACTGATTGATCTACAATTCCTCCTATCACATAGAAACTTCAGAAACGGATTACTACTACCATTTTGGGATGGACATGGATACTCTTAACTTTTGATTCTCGTCAAGAAAATTAAGTATCAATTATTGGGTACATTTTTTTTGTAAATTCCATCATATCTTGTTGCAAACTTGTGATAAAAATCAGCATACCCTCTCTGTGCGCTGGCTTTTGTATAAGAGGAGAAGCAAAAAAACCGGCTGGCCAAATCAATTGCCAAAATGCATGCGATGCGGTAAAAACTCTTGTGGATTGCATAACAACTGCAATTTTGTTTTTCTGGAAAACAGAGGGGATCAGTGGCTTGCAGGGAGGTTGGGGTGTACGGTTATCGCTGGGAAAACCGGTTGGCCAGCGCGAAACTACTGACCGTCAAAGCGGTAAAAAGCCAAAAATGCCAGCAGTCGGAAGCGAAGCCTCCAAAAAGCCTCCAGAGATGACTCTGGCTGCTTCGCTTCATTGCATCCACTTTGTGCTACTCTTTGGGTTTTTTATTTTCTGTGAATCTGTGCTTTATTG
The DNA here is from genome assembly GCA_035041765.1 of Drosophila algonquin. Lineage (NCBI taxonomy): Eukaryota > Metazoa > Arthropoda > Insecta > Diptera > Drosophilidae > Drosophila > Drosophila algonquin. Next base: position 733,781 of record JAWNKY010001391.1, on the reverse strand, counting down.
TAACCTTTTTAGCAGCAGGTGAGGCTGCAATTTTGCATGTTGCATGCAAATGAGTTTCGGGTGGTTCAGGGGGTATGCACTCAATGATCTATTGAGGAACTGCCCACAATTATGACACAAGCTGATATTAAAATGGAAGTCATTTGTGTCATAATTGTGTCGATTATTGTACGTTCATGACATTTTCTTTTCCGATTGAGGGGGAGTCTTTGATGGGAAAACAGTAGACAAATTTTGGTACATAAGTTATTTAATTACTAAGATAATAAAGACAGATGCTAAGCTTCATTATATAAAAGCTTTATATAATAGCTTTATGAATATATGTACATACATACGTACATATGTACATACATATGTAGGTACCAGATGGGATCAAAAATCAAATCTATGATTTTTAAACATGCAAACAATTATACGGATCACGAACAGGATCTCTAGATCGAATTAGAATAATCTTCTTGATAAGAATACGAATATACATATGTATATATATATATATATACATACATATGTATATAAAGATTCTGTAATCTGATGTTTCTGGGACGCGCCCCCAAATGCTGCATACTTGTTACATGATATATAAAACATTGCCCCCTAAAATATGCTTTTTTGTTCGGTTAGGAAAGACACGAGGCGGAATTATACATCTACATCAACATCGTACTGTAGATGGATGTGGACTTAAGGTCATACATACATATATGAATATAATCAAAAATGTTCCCAATATTATATATATGCATAATAAATGATTAGAGTTTTAGAAAAAAACAAGTATTACAAATTTGTCATAATTTTTTTAATATGAACTACATGACATTTCAATTAAGTATTGTATCTCTGGACCAAGAGAGAAAGTTGGACTTTGGCTATAAGGCAATGGCATCCAAACCGAAGGCCAACCAAAATTGCTGGTTGCCTTTCGATCCGAAATCAAGTAATCCGAAGCCAATTTCCAAAAAATATTCCTCTCGTTATTAGAATCGATCACCTAAACAATATGAGTGCAATTCCATCGTTGCAAATCCCCAAAATAATAAATAAATTTTCAAGGTTTTTCTTTTGTGTTTTTTTTATTCCTGCAGTAGGTTGCTGTTGTTGTTGCTTTTGTTGTTTTGTTGCATGTGCATTTGTTTGTTATTCACAGTTAAAAATTAAAGAAAGTCAAGTAAAATGCAGTTATACATTTTGTAAGTCTTACTAAGTACGAGTGCGAAATAAATTTGTGGTTAAGCAATGAAATAATAACCAAATTCTTGAATGTTCTGGGCTGTTGTTCTTGCTGCTGTTGCTGTCGATGGCTTTTATACTGTACATCATGGTCTATAAATTGCAAATTAAGTCAATTCCATTGCGAAACGAAAACGAAAAAGAAATCATAAAATTAAATTTATGATTAGAACAGATGACGCCGGGGCCGCCAGAGCCTTGAGGATGGATCGATCTTGCACCGCCCCGAAGATGGAACAAATCTAGCGCAGCCCTAGAAAAACACACAGATCGATATAGTATGTATGTATATAAGTGAGCCGAATCGGTGGGAAATTGTAATTAATGGTACTTACCTCTCAGCATGCGTGGACCATACATCATCATAACGAGAATGATTATGATAATGCTAATGCTGATGATGGCGAGCCCCCTGAGAGCTGTGCTAAACTAAACGCGGGCCATGACATTGGGCAGCTGGTGGCTTTGACGTCATCTGCAATGCGGGAATTAGTTTATTTAATACTATATACTATGTGTTTGTATGTATATTGGGTATTCCATAAATCGCAGATTGAATAATTGTTTGCAATTGAAAACTGTTTCAGATTTAAATATTCATTTTCGCTTTTACTTTCGCCTTTGATTTGTGTTTTGTTTGTTCAAGTGGTCGAATTGGCATAAACAATGGCCATAATCTCGTTGCGGTTTATTTTTAGTTCAACCATATAATTCTTTGTGGGATTTGGTCACGGCTAAACTCTTATCTGGATAGCTGTTCGCTTTCCGCTGAATATTGCGTTTTTTCCATCAACAAATTTTGCAATATATTTAATAAAAATGAATTATAATTTTCCACCTTTGGCGTATCATAAATTCTGACCATAAAAAATGTCTTTGAACATTTTTATGCTTTGCTTGTGCCTGGCCGGCATTGAGGAAATTTCGGGCAAGATTTGAATCACAAAATTGCGAAATAGAAAACTGAAACATTTGGAAAATTCAGTGTGAAAGCGATTTTTAATGTGTCTCGGCGGAAGAGCGGGGCAGGAAGGTGTTTAGTGGGCCATGTCGAAATGTTGTCGTTAAAAAATAGAACAAGAAAATCTATTTTTTTTTCGTTTTGGAAATTATTATCGAGCTGCCACTGCCAAACGGCGGCTGCCAAGAAATTTTCAACGATCGCTTGAGGTTCTGTCAAGGTTTCCTCTATTCGAATTCTAAGGAAATCTGTCCGTTGGCATTTCGAAAGATTTTTTATAGGATTTGCGTGGGCGTAATTGAATTAATTAGAGGGGGCTCGCACTCACCTGTCTTAGGTTACTAGTAGAAATCCATTAAATGCTAACATCTTAAACGCGTAAGGTCCTAAAACTCCTCCTAGGCCACAAGTTGTTCATGATTTGGCTTGGAATTGAAATTCAACATGTAAGCTATCCTTGATTGATTGATGATTGATTGGGTTGATGGATTGGGGTTGTTTAGAAAGCGGCTTCGTAGAAGGCATAGAGCAGGAACAGCAAGAAGGCCAGGATCAGGAAGGTGGTGAACAAACTTCTGGCTTCATTCATTTTGACTGGGTTGTTGTTGTTGTTGGTTGCTAATGATTACAATGGAAATTATGGAATTATTATTTATGGAGTTATTATTTAGCAGTCCTGATAGCACACAAAAACACACACTTTTTGAGGGGCTTTGTTCTTATTGGGGAACTGGTCCAACCGTTCGTAGCTAAAGGCACGCAATAACTGAGACTCTGAATTTTCGGATCTGAATTCCGCTTCTCCACAAAATGTTGGCCAGCGCTTGGAATTATTGCTCTACCAGAAACACACGCACGCCCATAGATCTGATTATATATATTCAATGATATATAAAACATACGAATATATTCAGATATTTTGATCATGCATGTATGGGTGTCCAGTTGTTGCTCATATTTTCTTCGCTGCGGCACAAATATTTTCCACATCTTTATATACCTAACACACACACACACACATCAGCATGGTATATAGGTTATAGTTTGGTATACATCTGTATATATTCAAAAAATATAGATGCTTGAATTCCATGGGATTCGACTCCTTCTCTCGCTCTCTCTCTCTCTCTCTCCAATTCTCATTCAGCAATTATTCATTTACTGGATTGCACCTAGACAATTTTGCTTCTCTCTGACTGAATCTGGATCGTGGGCCTTGTCATTGGAAAACGTTTTTCAAATAATTTTATTTATTTTGTCTATGGTTCATGGAGGCACGAGAGCTGTATAGATTTTTCCAGCTGCCTATTTGTTTAATCAATATAGATATTTATTTACTTTCAGCCACCGAATGGATTTGCTTTGCTTGCTGCCACAATGTTTCCAAATATTGATGGAATCTTGAAATCATTCTCATTGCGCATCAAACATCAGTCACGTAGCCCCCATCGAGTTGATGGCACATTTTGGGTCTTAATGAGTTTTTCCAAGGATTGTTGATTGATTCTGATTTGTTCAAAAGGGATTTATATCGATTTTTGGCTAATTGAAAAATAGTAAATAAACGTATTTTTCGAAAAGAAATACCTGAAGATCACGGTATTGTTGTATATACAACATCAATATGTTGTTTATCATTAATTTGACAAATGATTTCATTTATATAAATATTATGAGAAATATAGGTCTTTGAAAAGAACTTTTAGGCTATTGTATAACCAAGCTCTTGATTCCGTTATATTGCTATAATTTACTAATGAAAAAGACAATTTAAATTGTTTTGTACATCTATAGGTGTAATCTATAAACTGGATCATATCTTAAGATGCCTTTATAGATGCCAAGAAAGATTTATTCCTTGAATAAAATAATTAAGAACTCCCACTCCAATTTCTCATAAAACATATATCCTTTAGACACCAATATCTCCATGAATAATTCCTCTACCTTTATGGCTTTTCGAACGTTTAATCAGCCCCTAGAACATGTAATTTATCACCAGTCTTACCCCATATCCCTGCTCTAAGGACCTTCTAGTGGCCCTGCCAGTCTACAATACTGCATAGATGAGGTACAGGCAGAAGAGCAGGAAGGCCAGGATGCCGAAGGTGGTCATAAGGTTCTTTGCTTCGCTCATATTGATTGGATTTGCTGAAAAGAGATCCGGGAAAATATTGTTTTCAATATTAGTTTTGGTTAGGTTATGGAAGTTTTGGAATGTAGCCAGACAAAGGTCGAAAATATGTAAAGGAAAATATATTAATGTCTGTTTTTATACGGCGCGTGAGAATTTTAATTTGATAGAAACATTCAAAAGGCGGCCATAAATTCCGGAAAAAGCACATATCATTTTGTTTTTTTAAATATGCAAATCAAATAAAATTCTATTATATTCTATATAAAAAAGTGTTTATATATAGAAGCGAGATATCACAGCCATATGGAATATAACAACTTGCAGTCTCTTCATATCTTTTTTTTATATCTCTGTATTTGAGGTTTCTTTGCTCTATACAATATTGCTGATAGAGCAATCAAAGAACCGTCTGTCTATATAGATGGGCATAATTCCAGGTTTTATAGATTGGAACCGTTCCAACAAATAAAAGAATTGATAAAAATATTTATGAGCACGGCACACTTGAATTCGATTTTTGAAATTTTCTTTAAATGCCGGAGGAACTACGAATCGTAGACGGGGTCGCACAGATCACTTGGGTTTGCTCCTGGTTTACCTTTGGTTTCTCTTTTTTGGGGAGACACAATTTCGTGCTATTAACTGGTGAAAGCCTTTGGCTCAACTAAACCGAACCGTCCACGAATGCCACGCACTTGCCGTCCTCCCTGTGATATAGATGAAATACTTAGCGGCGAACTGCAAACATTTGCCATCCACTGACATACACACATCCACACTCGACCAGAAGATCTGACAAGTGGATATAGAATCACGCATACCAGTAACTATATATGTGTGTCTCTGTGTATATAGCGGAATGTTCTGTAGCATCGGCCAAAGTGAGATGCCACTATAGTAGGGGGCAGCAAGTGCAGACTTTTTGGAAAGTCGCAAAGATATAACATCGAAAATAAATAAAATAAATCTACGGCGCACATTTTGACAGTTTTCGAGCAGCCGTTGGCCGGATCTGAAGCTCAACCACAATCGCCACCAACAATAACAATACGCTTATTATACATAAAACACGTACACCCAGAAACCATATTGGTGTTCCATTTTCAGCCACACGAAAACAAAAAAAAGACGCAAAAAAAAACATGAAATATTTTCTTCCCAACTAATTGACAGATGGACAGAAATTTTGGAATCTTCCGCAAGTGCAAAAGAACGGAGAGCATGAAATTGAAAATTGATTTGAGATCTTAAAGGTTTTTGAGGTCAAGGAAATACGTCAAGACAGTGGCGTATTCGAGAAGGGATGGTTATCCTTGAAGATTGCCGACCTGTGTTCTTTCTTCGATATTCAATCATTCTTTGATTGATTCCCATTTCGACATGAAATCCTACAGATTATAGATGTATATTTATAGCCAAATACCACCCAGTACTTTCATAAACAACATGTCGCATATATCAGGTCCATGACTTCTAAAAAAAATACACACTTTCCACAAAGCTGACACTTGTCATGAAGTCAATTTGAAAATGCACTGCGCAAATGGCGGAAAACAAACGAAACAATGTGACAAACATTCTACATATGTACATATATACATATTTAAATGTATGTACTATATTTTGGACATACATCTACACTTATGTTTGTGCACAAATAATATTGTAGCTAATGACCAAAACAATTATGGAAAGTGGAGAAGAGAATTTTCTCTTAGTTGAACTCGAACTCTGATGAAATTAGAATGAAATATTTGAAATATTTATTTTAAAAATTGGTCTAAAATTTTAAATGGATTTCTGAACATGCATTTACGAAAAATGTAGTTTATTTGTTTGAGTACAATCCGTTTAATGTGTGTGCGGTTTCTGGAAACAAATGCAGCGGTGAACACATGGCGTATGCGTAGTATTTGGTATAAATTCAGAAATTGTGCAAGTGAAAAGTAAATTTAGACGTTGATACATTTTGATGGATCATATAAGTTTATACACAATAAATGTAACACTTAAAAAAAATAAGATTTTTATCGTTTAACTAGTCAATCCAAATACTTTGAAGAAAGGGAATTTAGAGGGGAATCACAGGCGTGATTTCTATATTTTAATTCGATTTTCCAGTAGACCCATTTCATATTTCTTTGGTGAAAATCAAAACGTGCCAAATTGCACAATGATAAGTAATTAATAAATACAATACAATAGTTTATTTCGTCATCAACAGATGTAAGGCATAAACAGAATTGTAAAAATCTTTAAGGTCAAGGCGAGCGTACACTGGAACACTCTATGAGGAACTGAGCAGCTCAGAGAGCAGTGAGAACTTGGAGAACTCTGATAGGAGCTAAGCTCAATCCAGAGTATACGAGGCTTATCATTAGGGTCTCTGGGGGTCTCTCACACTCTGGGAAAGACGAAATTTTTGCGCAGTTTTCGCGAAACCAAAGAAACGAGCAGACGATTAGAAAATAATGCGTTGGAAGCTACTGCTAACCGTGTGCTTAGTTATAGTCACTAAATCGGTGCTGGGAAAGTATGCCAAAGAGGCGGAAGCGGAGGCAGAAACGGAGATCGAGTCGGGGCAATTCTTTAGCCAACTCTACAAAAGCAATCTGCGGCAGATGATCCAAATGAAGAATGATTCGGCCGATCCCTGCGATGACTTCTATGCCCACGCCTGCGGGAACTTTGATCAATCGCTGGTGGATGAGGATGAAGTGGCACCCTATCTGTACAACAAACAAGATAGGGTGAGCTTTTTTCAGGCCCAGTATGGAAACTTCCTGACGTTACCAGGTCGCTTGATCTCCCAACTGTACGCCGAGTGTCGCAGCAGAGGGGAGAGCCATGTGCTGAGTGTGAAGCTCCAGCTCTCGCACTGGGAGCGTTTGCTGGAAGAGATCCCATTCCTGAGAGAGCATGGAGAAGTGCTCTCCGCCTGGCCCTTCCTACGACATCAGTGGGAACGCAGGCAGCTGGATGGGAGACTCAATTGGATCGCCCTCTCCGCTCAGCTGGCGGCTCATGGGTTGCCCACACTGCTCCACATTTACTTTGCCGCAGAGACCATCTATGTGAGTTCCATGCAGGATCTACCTTGTCCCAGCCTGGAGGAGTTCCAGTCGAGTATGTCGGATGTCTTGGAGGGTCGCCACCGCAATGTGGGGCACGTAGTGGCCCACGAGATGCGAATCCTATGCCGGGGAATGAGAGGAGAACTTCCGCTAGTCAGGAGTCTTACAAGGAATGGCAGGACCACGCCTAGACCCGATCAGGAGCAGCTCCTTCTCGACGACAATACCATTGAGTACTTCCAGCAATTTTTTGCCACGCTCAACTTCACTGAGGAGCAGCTGGAGACGGCTCGAAAACTCCCTTTGGATGTAGAGAAGATCACCCAAGCCTGGCAGGTCCTTCGGCAAACGGAACCCCGCATCGTCTATAACTATGTCCTGTGGCAGGCCAAGGAGCAGCTCCTCTATACGGATTGCTTCCACCTGGCCGAGGAGTTTGAGAGATTACTGCACTCTGAGTACTGGCAGTGGCATGTCCTTAGCCCCCAGATCAGTCGAGAGGTGGCACTGGCCTCCTATCAACTGCATACAACCCGCTTCCAGCAGCGGCGACGCTCGACTCTGTCTCGAAGAGATTGGTATGGCCATCTACTCCCAGCTTCCGTGGAACGAAAGGAGCTGCAGGTGGCTCGCGTGCTGCAGTCCCATGCTCAGGCCTACCTCAACATCACGGAGCTAAACCATAACTACAGGAGGCTGGGGTTCTCCAGCAATGCCTTCCATGGCAATCTTCTACTCCTCAGACGTGCGCAGCTTCGTCACAGCTTCACCTCCCCCTACATCGACGAAGAAGATGTCAACGGTCCAGCCTACTTCCTGCGGCACTTTCTGCACTTTGTGCTGTTGTCGCTACATCGACCCACCTATCACTACTATGCCACCCAGGGCCTGGAGCTGTGGCGCCAGTCACATCTCCTACTGGACACCGATGGACGATACACCGCCTTGGACTGCCTGGAGCGACAGTCGCTGCAGCACTACGATCCCCGTCTAGCGCCTATTTACCGGCAGCTCAGCGCTGATGAGATTGGGGAGATCTTCCTTTTTACCGCTCGTTTCAGGCCTCCCTGAAGGACTATCGCTTCTGGCTTCAGGGCGAGCGCTTTGCCTTTGCAGAGACTTTCGTTCTGAAGTACTTCAATCTGGATCCCCAGCGGGTGCTCTTCTATGCGGTAGCACAGCAGTTGTGCAACCGGCAGACTGAGATCTTTGCTGCCCAACTGAATCGGGGATACATGAACATGCCAGAGTTCCAAGAGGCTTTCAAGTGTGGCCCCGATAAGCCCATGAATCCACCAGCCAGGTGTATGATCAATGTGTGTGATTTCTAATTTCAAATGGGAGATATATGTATGTACACACGTACAAGATAGTCGTATAATCTGAAAACAGACAAATTTTCAAATTAAATGGATAAGATCTCGAGGAAAATCACAAAAGATCAACACTGGAAAAAGTTAAAAAAGTTTTATATATATAAGTACTATTTTAGAATATGTATTGACGCTTTTCAATACCAAATGTCAATTTCTAAATACCCATAAGACTTGTACATATGTAAATATCCTATAAATAATTTAATGGAGCTGACGAAATTACCAATTTCAGGCCCACATGTCTTTCATTTATGGGCACGGGTGGCAAATGTACATAAATACATTCGAGTATGTCTGTCTATTAATTCGCATTTTGTTTGACATTCCGTAGAGAAGATTATTGGTATATGTATGTATATAGAAACAGATATAGAACATATATACATATATAGTATGGATTTTGAACGGAATTTTCGTGGGTGTTCTAGACACACGTATCGGCCGTAAATTGGAAAACCATGAAGAACACTTCCAGGGCGCTATTCAAGCAGAAACACACTTCTGGCCAGAGAACAAAGCAACAAATCACCTGCGATGACAGCCACAACACATAATTATATCCATCGATGGTGGTCTATAAAGAAAAGCCCCCAATCAAAATGTTAATCTCATTTGACCTGGGTCGGGAAACACAGTACCGAGGCAGGGCACCGAGTTATCTATGTGGGTTTCGCGTCGCGGGTCTGAGTCAATAATGGTATAAGATTCTGGTTAAGGCCATGCCCGATTACAATTTCTATAAGACATGAGATTCCTATAAATGCAAAAGACAGGCGAACACTCGCCGCTGTACGTGCGCCGCGATCTCTGGCGATGACAACAAAAAGTTTTCATTCAGTAAACGCATTCTGCTGACAATTGAAGCCACAAACACGTAGGCGAGTGTGGATCGGATCGGATCCGCTGGATCGGCAGTGTTGGTGAGTGTAAGTGACTGTGTGGGCGATTCGTTGAGAGAGTGATGTGATTGAATGAGTGAATGAGTGAGTGTTGTGCGAATGCATTTATGAGTTATGGAAGACAGAGTGTACCAATACGAGCATCAAGTGGAAATAGGAAATGCTTTCATAAAATTGAATAGTTCTTATTGGTATCATGAGATCAAATTGTCTTATGTATAACGCGCGTGATTAAATCATACCACAGATACCTACATACTTATGTAGATAGTATCTCAGACATTCGTTTGACTTCAAATTCTCTTTATGGTTTCACTTTTCCACCCGCAACTCTCACTTTATAGCCCCACTCTCACTCATACCAATACCCGTGGCCATGTCGACTCATTACAATTTGGCCAAAATCGCATTAACTTGCCCAGCCGGCCTTCAGTTTCTCCAACGTTTTCAGCCCATGCGCTCCATGAAGCGCAGTAAGAAATTTTGTCTTCAATCAGTGGAAATATCAAGCGGAACTTAAAAGGGAATCATTTGTACCAAGAATAAGATGCATTGTATGTTTCTATTGGGTGGACTGGCATTGGGTGAGTACAGCAACGGTCGAGGTGTGGACTAAAAAATAAAAAACTTCCTCATCCCCAGTCAGCATTTGCCAGGCAGCTTCAACCAGGAGTTTTGCCACCAGCAAGCCACTGCCCACCTATGAAGATGATGGCACTACAGTGCCTCCTCCGAGTGTCACGCATTCACCTACAAATAGGGACATAACTCTAGGTCCCTGCAAGTGGGCCGTTGGCCGAAGTTGTCCAGATCCAGATGTGAAGTATTATATCTACACGCGACATAATGCAATGGATAGACAATGCCTCCACATCGATGATAGCCTGGAGAAGTCGAATCTAACGGCCTCCTACTTCAATCCCAGGCATCCCACAAAGATCATCATCCATGGATATAATTCGGATATGTTTCTACATCCCCTTCAGAAAATGCGAGATGGTGAGATTGATGCTCATGCTCGCTCTATCCATTAACAATTCATATTCATATATTCAACTCCTTCTACCCCTTAGCATACCTCTCAAAATCGGATTACAATATTATATATGTGGATTGGAGTGTCCTGTCGCCGGGCCCATGCTACATCAGTGCCGTGCACAACGTTCGTCATGCAGGGACGTGCACGGCCCAGCTGGTGGAGCGTCTGGTGGAGACGGGCAACACGGATATCCATGTGATTGGGTTCTCCCTGGGGGCACAGCTTCCTAACTATATAGCGAGGAATCTATCTTCTTTCATGCTGCCCAGGATTACGGGATTGGACCCGGCAATGCCGCTGTTCATTACCTCTGGAAATGACGATAAGCTGGATCCGAGTGACGCCTCATATGTGGATGTGTATCATACGAATGCCCTCGTCCAGGGAAAACTGGAGAGATGTGGTCACGCCGACTTCTATATGAATGGTGGCATCATGCAGCCAGGATGTAATGGACAGAAGATTAGTAAGAGACACAGAAAGATAATTAAGCTTAAATATTAACATTGGTTATCCCCTGTAGACTCCTTTGCCTGCAGTCATCAGCGTGCTCCTGCCTACTTCCTGGAGTCTATAAGCTCACCCAAGGGATTCTGGGGTTGGGCATGCAGCGGATACATCTCCTACCTGCTCGGAATGTGTCCTCCCACGAATTTCCTCCTGGAGGCTGGAGATAACATTCGTACCACCACACGAGGAATGTTCATGATTGACACCAACGACAGTTCTCCCTATGCCCTGGGCAAGTGGACGGATCTGCCAACACTGGGGGCCAAGCAACCGCATATGCGAGCTCCTCATAATCATCTAAAGGCACCACCCAACCAGAGTGTGGATCCTTTGCTGCAGCACATCGATCAGTTTGGCAAACTGGCCGCCAACTTCAACAACCTGGCGATGTCGCCCAGTGGCCGGGATCCCTATGAACACTGGACGAGCTTTAGTCCGGAGAACAAGGAAAATGTTGACGATGAATCCGTTGAGGAGCAGGATTTGGTGGAATTCATTGATCCAGACGATCGCCAGATGTCCCAGCAAACTCCTCCAACCATGGACTGGTGGGATTATCGGAGGAACCTCACATATGGATTCATAGAAAATAATATATTCGCTCTGCCAAAGCTGAAGTAGCCCCGGATTCGAGCAGTTAAATCCCGCCCTTGCCCTCGATTTCCTTACTAATAATTAACACATGCATTCTTCATTTTTGAGATGGTATCCAACAAATGCAAATACAGTGCGTTTCAAAACTATACACCTACGATACGAAAGTTACGGTTGAAACATGCAGCATTATAATATGTGTAGATCTATTCCTGAGCCCTAGAACAGTACTGTTTTAATAAATAAATTAGTTAAATAAAGAACAATAAATGATACAGATTTTGTAAATATTATAAAAAGTACAATAATTCGTTAAAAATGTATAATTTAGAGCTAAAGGTGTACCATTATGGGAGTAATAATCGTACATAATAGTTTATTGACAATTTAAAAATGTTCAAAACTGAATTGAAACGTGATTTTTCTTTATGATTGCTTGGGATTGGTAAGATTATAGTTGTGAAACGCAGTGTATGGTTTAATCGTATAATTCAAGCATCGTATAATTTTAAACAATTCCGGAATACAATAGCAGTTTTGTATTAATTGTAAATTGTAATAAATTTTTAACGCCATATTAATTAGAAATGGACTTGAAGAATGTAGAGTGCCGGTTCGGAAATCGTATTTTCGGTGTATGTATCTTATAATCCTTTATATTCTATGCAGTGATTACAATTTGGGGACAGGATGTATCTGGGGCTGGGTTATGTATACAAATTACACATACATTCACGAGTAGAAAACATCCCTCCCTTTCCCGACGTCGAAGACAAGCTTTGCATGCTATGATGATTGCTTCGATTTCCCAATCCTTCCCATTCCGTCTAACCGACCGTCCGTACGTCCGTTCGTCACCGACTTCTGAGCTTACGTAAAATCCTAATTCGTACAATAATAATCGCCACTGACTGTTTCTGCTGTTGCTGAGGATCAGTCCTATACCTTTTTTTTGATGACTCTTTTGGCACGCGTTGTCGGCGTTGCGGGTACTGGCGTTGCCGGCTTGGGAGGCGGGGATGGTGATTCAGGCGTTTCTGCGACTGGAACTGCTGCAGACGACTCTGGCTCCTCGTCTGGTTTTTCTGGTTGCGGCTCATCGATAGCCTCCACTTTGATGTCTACATCCATTTCGGGCTGTTCAGTATCACTGTTGCCGGACATAGGCGATGGTGGGGCCCGCACTCGATCGGGATCATCGTCCTCCTGATCGAGCGACGTGCTGTTTGTGCTGGCATCCTCTTCCTCTAGCACCGACAAGTGATAGAGCTTCATGTCCTCCTCGGAAATGGGCACGGGTGCGTTCGATAGCGGATCTCGTCCATTCAGCGACTTGGGGAATGCAATCACATCGCGTATGGACCGCGCTCTGCACAATATGGCGATAAGGCGATCCAGGCCCAGGGCAATACCTCCATGCGGCGGGCAGCCCGACTCTAAGGCACTCAGTAAATGTGACAAATGCTCGTGTGGTATCTTGAGGATCTGTTCCAAAATAAACTGCTGCATGTCGCGGTCGTGGATGCGAATAGAGCCGCCGCCAACCTCTTGGCCATTGAGCACTAGATCGTACGCCTGCGAGCGTATGTTCTCCAGGTTTTCGCAGCTGGTGGCAAAATTATCCAAATCATCGATGTGCGGCTGCGTGAACGGATGATGGACGCTCTCCAGCTGATTTGTTTCGAGATTCCGCTCGAACAGCGGAAAATCTATGACCCAAAGGAAGCGATAATCGTTGGGCTTCTTCATCTTGACATTCTCTACCAGATAATCGTGGTAGTCCAGGCGGATGCGACCCAACAATGTGCGCTGTAAATGTGAGAAAATATCGAGAAACTTGTAGAGATTAAGGGGCATAGAGATCCAATATACTTACAGTTTCCACTTTGGGTCCAATGCCCAGGAAGAGCAGGTCATTCTCCTCGAGATCAAACTTTTCTGTAATTTCATTGGCCACCTGCTCGCCCAGCAGTTTTCCGAGACGATCCTGTACATCCGTAGCTGGACCGAATTTCCGCACAAACAGTGTACCAGAAAAGTCTTTGCCGAGACCCTCGTAGTGCTTTCGGGCAGCGCCATTCCAGAAGGCCTCGCTCGCTCTCACCACAATGGCATAGGCGGCCAGACCGCCCTCAAATTTGCCCTTGTACTCCTCGCTTTTGTCGATGATCTCAGTAACATTGTTTAAGAGAAAACCAAAGCGTGTGTCGGGCTTGTCGTTGCCGTATTTCTCCAGTGCCTCTTCGTAGGTGATGCGGCGGAATGGAGTCTGCAGCTTGGGCAAGTGTTTGGGCCAGGAATAGCGCAGGGTCTCCTCAATCAGCTGCATGATGCCATCGCGACTGGTGAACGACAGCTCTATATCGAGCTGCGTGAATTCAGGCTGACGATCGGGACGCGTGGCCTCGTCGCGGTAGCATCGTGCCACTTGGAAATACCGATCGATGCCCCCAGACATTAGCATTTGCTTGAACTGCTGCGGGCTCTGGACGAGCGAATAAAAGTGTCCGGCCTTGCGGGTGGGCACCACAAACTCCTGAGCCCCGCCGGGGGTGCGTCGGAACAGAGTCGGTGTCTCCACCTCGACAAAGCCCAAATAGTTGACGAGATATTCGCGCATTTTCATGATAACCGACGAGCGCAGGCGAAGATTGTGCTGCATGTCATTGAATCTCAAGTCCAGATAACGATGCGTGAGGCGGAGTCGCTCTCCGGCTCGATTGAATTTACGTATCTCGAAGGGCAGGTTCTTCTTGGACGGATTCAGAACCAGTACCGTGTCCGCTTCCACTTCAACGTGTCCGGTGCTCATTTTGGGATTTACAGTGGCCCCTGGTCGCGGTATCACCGTGCCCTCCACACGTACAATCGACTCAATGGGCACCCCATTCTCTGCATACTCCTCCAGACCCTTAGTCTTGGGCAACAGCAGCACTTGCGTCTGGCCATAGGCATCGCGCAGTATGAAGAACTTGTTCATTCGCTGGAATTCCAGCCATCCGCAGATGACAACCTTTTCGTTGATCTCATTCGATGTTAGTTCCCCGCAATTGTGTGTGCGATCAGCAAACTTATTCGTATCGGCCACCTTTACGCGCTGCTCGGGATTGCTGCCATTGTTGGTGGATGTCGTGGGCTCCGGTCCGCCGTCTTCCTTGGGCTCACCATTGTTGGTGTCCGCATGGGAGGAGCCGCAGGCGGCGGCCTCTTCAGCCTCGAGATCATCAATGGACATCTTCTGTTGCTTCTCTTTGACTTTGATGGGGCCATCGTAAGGGTCATCGGGGTTCAAGATCTTAACGCTAGTCACACTGACCTCCACCTCGCCTGTGTCGTATTTCTGAAAGATTATATATACGATCAAGGATCAGTACATTTATGGGAATTAAATGTATTTAAAACTCACCAAATTAATATTGGCTTTGGGTCTTCCCAGCACTTTTCCCACTACTTGGAGCACAGTTTGGTCGGGCGTGGACATAAATGTGTCAATGAGCTGTGGATAAAGATTCGAGACATTTAATAACATAATAATACATATAATCGAAAGACCGACTCACCGACTGATCTTCAATCATTAACTGCGTTTGGCCATAGCCATCTTTAAGCTGTAAGAATTTATTGTTTTTCGTGGATGGTATCCAGCCCACCAGAGAAACAGTCTTTCCCACATCATCGCGCCTTAGATCGTTGCACGTTAGATCGCGATTCTCAAAATATTTCAGAATATTTTCGTTCCCTATTTAAATGATTTTATGAATTAGTAAAACATTACGTTTCTGCTGTCTCTTTCTGTCCTTGAAACTCACTTGCAATCTTGTACTCGGTGCTGGTGATGCCCTGGGTGCTCTGCTGCTGCACCATAGTGCTGTAGCTGCGCTTATCGCCCGCTCGCTTTGTGCCGCTCGCCGGGAAATGTATGTTGAGGATATCTTGGACCTCAACCTCTATTTCGCCCGTTGGCATGGTTTGATTGCAGGAATTGTGCGGCCTCCTCATCACTTGACCCACAATCGTGAGCGTCGTATTCTCGGGCATATTATTCATGCGTCGCGCCACCCGGGGATGCTTGTCCTCGAGCACAACCAGTTGGCAGGCGCCACCATTGCGATCCCTCAGTTCAGCGAAGCGATTAACCCGCTTCTTGATCAGCCTACCCGAGAGCTCCACGAACAGGCCGCAATGATGATTCCGCAGCTCCCCACAGCTCTGCCTCATGGGCTGCGGGGGCTGCGAGTTCATGTTGATATTGCTGGCCATGGCGCTCATCAGCTGCATCATGTCATTGTACGAAACGTTGGGGCCCACTGCAGCATAAGGGTACGGATTATATACCTTGGCAAACTGGGATAAAACTGGGTTTGTGGCACTTACTGTTGAAAGGATTAGGCCCCGGGCCGAAGTTGTCGTTGTAGCCGCCACCGTTTCCGCCTCCATTGCCACCGCCACGATAACCATCAAAATCATTATAGCCGCCACCGCCATAGCCAGGTCCACCTGGAGGACCACCGGGTCCGCCGCCATAACGTCCGCCGCCTCCGCCACCACCGCGATACCGACCACTCATTATCTGCTGAGGATTAAAACTCATGGTGAACTGAACTATTTCTAGAATTGCAAGAGATCCAGGCACACGGCACACTTACGTGACTACAATCAGCCGGCTCTTCCGCTAGCGCTAATGAAATTGAGGAGGAGTTCTGGTGCCGCCTTAATTTGCCACTGCTCGCCGCCGCACGGTGCACGAGTGCTGCTTGTAGTTGCAGTCTTTGGTGACTACGCCAAATCGTCCTGGAAATTGATAACATTTTGTTAAACAAATCGCGTTTTTCATTTAATTATAACCGCATGCATGCGCTGATGTAAAAAATTTTCAGACCCAGCGCGAGACACACACACACACAACACACACAGTGGCAATTGAACACAGCTGCACACATACACAATATCTATGTGTAGTGCGACTGTGTGCCGGGCGTCGCGAAAATGCCGACGAAAAACATGTCAATCCGGATGGAAACGTACCGTAGTAGGTGAAGCGGTTGTAGAGCCACAATTACAGTTTTGATAACTAAACATATAACGCTAGAATAATAACGCACCTAAACTGTATATTACGCTGATAGTGATTTTTAATGGAAAAAATGGTTGTTTTGGCTTGGTAGAGCTGGACAAACATCGATGTTAACATCGATATAATCGATGTAAGGATCCTAACTGCAGACATCGATAGTTTTTCAAACATCGATTTTTTTGCCAGACACCCCTAAATTTAAAACTTATATCCAATTTGATGTTCCGTTAATATTACTAGCTAACTAGGACCCTCAGGCCTGAGCACATTATTTTATACGATTGATTGTATTGATTGTCTACAAGATTGGTTAAGTTTAGTGACTCTTTTTTTTAGATTGTTTCTAAAATGACGTTTAAGCCAAGGTATAAAATTTAAGTGAGCTTGAAATGCGACGTAGGAAAACGTAAGTGAGCATGAATCTCACGTCATTTGAACACTTGTTGCTTGTCAACCGGTAGTATCGACAATTGTATACCCTTTTTCCATTGATTAATGTTAAAATTCTTTTTTCCAGATGCTTTAAAACGCAATTAATATTGTATTTTGCACATATTTACAATTTTTGACCCAATAATGCATTTGATGAATTTATTATTATTGACATATCGATCCCGATACCCATTTTCAGTCTTTATAAGAAGACCAAAAGACCACTTGTGACACAAGTGGATGATGTGATGGGATTGATGTGATCAAGCTAAAATCGTCAAACTTGTGTTTTTTCGGGGAAAGTTGTGCTATTTATTTTCTAAACTAAAATATTGAATACTAAATACGTTTCCCAAAACAATTTGACCGCTATGGCTAAAAATAAAAATACAAATCCGGCCGAAAGCTAATATGGGAATATTACGAAAAAAACACAAGTATTCTACAAATTTGTAAGACTTTACATTTTTAGCGAGGCAAAGTCAGAAATGCCATTGCATTTTATAAGAAACATGGAACCTGGGAAACTATTCCACGTGAAAAGCCCAGAAAAACCACTTTAAACGACGATAGACGGATTGGCAAAATCAGTAAACCCGATCCGTTCTTGACTTCGACGCAAATCAGAGGTCAAATGGTGGCAGATTATGGCGTGAATGTGACAGCTCAGACCATTAGAAGACGGCTAAATGAATTCGGGTTATATGGACGCATTGCCCAAAAAAAATGTACAAAAAATGTATCTACTGAGGTAGGATTATTGACAGTTGAAAACTTTAAGCAATACCTGCCAAGTGGACATGAAATGTCGTACCCCACAGGAAAATGAATTTAATTTCGACTATTACTCAATTTTAATATAATGAATATTTATATTAAATATAAAAATTATAGATTTTCATATTAATTTAAACATTTTTAAAGGTAAAAACTTTCTTTATACCATTTTTACAGTGTACTTTTTTGAATTTCAGCACTTTTTTCGATGGGTTTATAAAGTCATAGGTCTATAGGGTCAACAGACACATTATACATTGTACATATGTGTACAGAAATAAACAGTGTATTAAAACAGTATTTCCATTTGAAATCAATTCAGTTGTTCATCGGTAGAACGAGAGTCAAGTAGAACATGCGGAGCACGGGCCTTGCGGTAATCATTTATCATATTTTTTTGCTGCTAGGGAAATCCTCCCTAGGCAGCGGCGATCAAGGAATACATTTAACGCAGGAAACTACCATCGCAGATCAGTGCAATGGCTACTGTTTCTCAGTTGTCAAGCCCTTTCTGGATCGTTTGAGCCAAATGAAACAAGCAGTCGATGCCAACAATGAAATGAAAGACAAAATACACACATTGGAGGTCACAATCAATAATGTGCAGAGCCAGTTACTAATTAGTGAGACGAAGTTAATAAATAAAGACGATCAAATCAAGGAAAATGACCAACAAATCAAGGAAAAAGACGCTCAAATCAAGGAAAAAGAAGCTCAAATCAAGGACCTCAGAGAGCAGATGAAAGTGATTTCTGGAGTGCTAGACGAAAAAAACGATCAGCTATCGAAAATTAAGCAAACGACGGAGAATCTTCCCGACACTTGTCCCAGTGGCACCCCAAATGGTATTTTCCAGCTAAAAGTTAGGGGAATAGAGCCGTTCCAAGTTCCCTGCGTGTCGCCCACGTCTGGATGGATAGTCATTCAAAGGCGCTTCGACGGAAGTGTGGACTTTAATCGAAACTGGACGGCTTACAAGACTGGATTCGGAGATTTCCGAGGAGAGTTCTTCCTTGGTCTGAAAAAAGTGCACTTGTTGACCAAAAACGAGAACTATGAGTTGTACATTCAACTTGGAAGAGTTGATGGAGCCACCAGCTATGCTCGCTACGATGATTTCAAAATAGGAAGCGAAGAGGATGGCTATAAATTGAAATCGCTGGGAACATATTCAGGAACAGCAGGAGATTCACTAACTAGCCATCACCTGAACATGAAGTTTTCCACTTTTGACAGGGATAATGACACTAAGGAGGATGGTAATTGCGCGAAACAGTGTGGAGGTGGTTGGTGGTTTGGGAATTGCGGTACAAGGTAAACATCTTTCACGCTGAATTAATGCTATTAATTATTACGAATTTATCACATTTATTTCTTTTTCTTAATATTACAGTAACCTCAATGGAAAGTATTATAAAGATGGTAAAGTAAGTGATAATCCACTTAACGGCATTGATTGGGGTACTTGGTACGACTATGACTGGACGATTTCCCTGACATTTTCTCAAATAATGATAAGACCAAAATTCCAATAAAATGCGTATTCTATCATGATATTTTTTTTATTTAATAAATGCCAATCCGGCATTTAAATCCATCAAGGAGCACGGCACTGAAGAAGGAGCCACGTGACAAGGTTTGTTGGGATCAAAAAGGACTTCGTTGGGATGATGTTGCCTCCACAAAATCCCTCAAAAAGTCCCAATAAAATATACAGTCTGACCTCAAAATATACACGCATAAACGTGACAATGGAACCGACACTCACCTGTCGATCGTAATCCTTGTGATAGTCGCCATCTTTGTAGTGCTTAAGTGTGTACCGGTCCGGTGAGATTTTTAGCTTTTTACACAATTTCTTCCTATCCAGCTGTCCACAATCCACAAACAGCATGGTGCCGGTGCCTCGTATCGCCTGCGCAGCCTCACGGTACACCCTCAATTCGGTGCCCGCTGCCTTGGCGCCAGTAACATAGAGGGCCAGGACATTGTTCTTGGTGCGCAGCAGTTTCTTAAAGTCCTTGTATTCGGACACGTCCTCCTGCACAGCAGAAGTTTTCGTTTTAGCGGCGGCAACAAGTGCAACCAGAAGGAGCAACACTAGCGGTCTGAGATCCACATCAGGGCTGTTAGCACTCCTCACTTAATGGGCTTTATGGGTTTATATTGAGATACTCTTTGTTGTCTTAACCGAGCAGTTACATGTTTTATATAGTTCTTAATTTAATTAATTTATAATTTTAATTTATATTCAATCTACCAAATGTAGTGAGAAGACGTTGACGTGGATTATCGATCAAATATACCGTCAGGAAGAAAGTCCTTGATTTTGATATTCTGTTTAGTATTACTAGCTAACTAGGATCCTCAGGCATGAACACATAATTTTATACGATTGATGAATACATTTTTTAAAAGATAGACCAATTACAAATTTTAAACAGGGAAGGTCAATGAGCATAGAATGTCACGCCATTTTGAAACTTAACCGTTGGTATGGACATATTTTAAGCCTGTTAAAAGTGTTAATCTTATGTTAATTTTGTGAAGGAATTGTTAAGTGTTCTGTTCAAGCCCTGTTAAAAGTGTTAAGTGCTATGTTAATTTTGTGAAGGAATTGTCAAAATTATTATTGTTTTTAATATAAATAAATAAATAATAAATTAAATAAACATATTATATGTATATAATTATATGTATTCTAATTTTTCATTTGATTAACGTTAAAATTCTTTTTCTCCAGATGCTTTAAAACGCAATTAATATTGTATTTTGCACATATTTACATTGTTTGACTTATTAATGCATTCGATCAATTTATTATTATCAACATATCGTTCCCGATACCCATTTTCAGTCTTTATAAGAAGACCAAAAAACGTAAAATTTTCTGAGATAGAGACTGACTAGTTTCTGCAATATTTGGAATGTACGGGAAATTGTTGCGATGAAAGAGGAAATTGTTGGAATGATGTTGCTTCCACAAAATCCCTCAAAAGTCCCAACAAGCACGA
Source organism: Drosophila algonquin (assembly GCA_035041765.1). NCBI lineage: Eukaryota > Metazoa > Arthropoda > Insecta > Diptera > Drosophilidae > Drosophila > Drosophila algonquin. The sequence continues at coordinate 712,658 of JAWNKY010001391.1, read as the reverse complement.
CGGCTAAAAGGCAACCAAATCTCGATATTTTTCTCAAACATCGATTTTTTTGCAATATGGTTGAGTTTCAAAAAGATAACGTACATAGAACATTATAGAAAAATAAGTGAACAGAATTGAAAAAGTTACGTAAACACAAGAGAACATTATTGGTGGAAAAAGAAGTGAAAAAATTGTGAAATTAAGCTATGGATAAACATTTAAAACATATGTAAGTATTAATTTGAAATAAACAAAAAATGTTTTTAAGAGTTTTCCAATAAAGTATTGGCAAGAAACCCTGAAATAAAAGAAAATGCGTGTATGTGTGTAACCACATGTTTATAATTGCATGGTTTTATTTGTTTTTTAATGCAACTTACATATATACATGTATCAACCCATCCGTATTCCAAATGAACAATATTGTATATTTACGTAATGAAAAATTATCTTTAAATATATTTTGAAATAGTATATTCGACAGATGGGAATTTGAGCTCTGAGACAGATGATGATACAAGAACTAATATTCCTAAATAAGAACTACAATGACTTCTGGTCTTCAAACACCGACTAAGTTTAATGTTGATCTCGAATTAATTAATCTCTGATATTTAAATTGCATTGAAGAATTTTTTTTTATAAAGAACTTTTAAAATATAAAAAATGACTGATGTTAAAATCCCATTGAAGGGTATTGTTTATAAATTAGTTTATGATTTTCTAAATAAAAAATTTCTAAATTTAAATATTCCATGAAGGGGCTTGCTTATATCTTAGTTTATTTACACATATATATAAAACGGCCCATTAAGAACCTTTAAGAAATTGTGTAAAAATCTATGTTTATTCGATTTTTGACCCTCAAAATATCGAAAACATCGATGTCCGCTGATATTGATATTTCTCCAGCTCTATGGCTTGGTTTCAGAACTACGCCTAGCGATGGCCAACACACAGATGCGATGCCTGGGCAGCCTATCGATACTAATTGTATCGATATATTGAATTCAAAATGGCGCGTTTGAATCGACATTTATTTTTATTGAAAAACTGCATTCTGAATGTATTTAAAATTTGATTATTTATTTACATGAAACTCAAATGAAAGAAATGGATTTAAAATTTGATTATTTATTTACATGACACTTAAATTCATTAACAAATGCATTTAATAACAATCTATATGTTTTTATCAGTACTATATGCATGTGCAAAAAGAATACAAAATAGATTTTGTATGTGGCAATCACAAGTTTTTTCTTTAACTTGCAGTTTGGCTTATAAATTACAAAAAGTACGCGGACCAGTGCTGATGTTCCATCCCATCCCGCAGAAAGTGTCTTTAAAATCTATCTCCCGTATTCCGTGCCGTTGAGTGAACTCTGGAAATGCGTGACCACATAATCGTGATAGTATGCCATAATACACAGCGGCTGTCCTAGAATAATGGATGCCCAAACAATGATATTGCCCATGCGTGGGCCCAGGCGACGCTCGATGTATTTGGATACCGCTGAAAGTGGAATCTGTCCCATCATGCCCATAAAGGCCCAGATCTTGTACGTTTGTAGAGGAACGGAGACCTAAAGGATAAACGGAATTAGAAATATAACCGGTTGATGAAGGTCTGACATTTCCTAGGTCTTACCAAGTATTCATGGAAGAAGGCACTAAACAGGAAGACTATGGTCGAAGCCTGACGCGACGAATAGCCCATTTGGACGACAGGTATATAGAGATGACGAACACACCACCTATGCACTGGCATGTTCCATGTTCGCCAGAAGGTGTCAATATTGTTGGCATTCCACCAATCACAGTAAAAGTTACGATCCGCAAAGTTCAGCAGCTCACCCACAGCATTCAGGAAAGAGTGGAACATCAGATAAAAGAAGCACAGCCACACCAAATGGTTGGGAAGCTAAACATTTTAGCCGGTTATTTTTAAATCAAAAATAAAGCCAGCTGAGCGCATACTAACCGCCAGTTTGAGGAGACGCTCTGTAGCCAGAGCCACATCCATATTTGAGAATGGTATAAGGGAGTTGCGCACCGAGGGAATGATCCATTGCTGGAACAAGGCCATAACCACATGAACTCCAATCACGACCTCCAATAGGCGCTTCAAAAGGAAACGCTTGCGGACACGACTTGTGCGAGGGAAGTTTAGTTCATAGCACAAAGTGGGAGCGCACAGAAAGTATAGCAAATCCCTGTAGCTGAGATTGTCGGGATACTGCACCAACTTGGAAATCGCTTCATCGTCATCTTCGCCATCCAAGTGACCGTTTTCTTAAGAAAACAAGAGCAATTGGCTATGACTGATGGCATAATTGTTCATGACCTCAACTTACTGAGCTCCGCTAGCGTGATGCTGGGCCTCCGCTCTCGGGGATTCTTCTGGTAGTAGGTCTGTCGACACCACATATTGGTCTGCACATAGCTCCAGATCTTCAGGAACAGAATCGAGTAAAAGAAGCACACGGTTGAGGCGCCCACTGTGAAAGGCGAAATTTAAAATAACGTTTGCAAAAATGCATGGTAATTTGGCACTCACTTAAGCTGAATGCATGTCCTTTCAGGTGTATAATAACCACGGGCAAACATACCAGCACAATGATGTTTACTATCTGTATAAAGATGCCAAGACCTTCGGCAATAATTTCCTAAAAATATAAAAAAAATATTCCACATTCAAATATTGTCACTACCTATCGCTGAGCTCACTGTTATCTCTAGACGCGCCAGGGCGATAACAGTAATCGATAGTGCATCATTCTCAACACTTCCATCACCGGTTCCGCAATCTTCTTTGTGTGCAAAAAGGCCATTTCGCTATTTCATTTGATTTTGTAAAGTTATCGAATAACTCGCAATTCCAGTGGTATCATTAAGTTTAAACAAATCTAGCAAACAAGTAAAATCAAAATGGAAGTAACCGATGCTAATTTGCAACTTCTGGCCGGTTATTTGCAGCAGACGCTCAGCGCCGATCCAAACGTACGCCGGCCGGGTAAGTGTATTGGAATCTGCCTTGCGTTGTGTGCGCGGGAAACAATGCAGGCGACGCCTCGAATGAATGTGAATATGAAATATGGTCGGTTGGTAATTCTAAATTCTCTAAATTGTAGCCGAAAAGCTGCTTGAGTCCACCGAGCTGCAGCAAAACTATCCTGTGCTGCTCCTGAACCTTATCGACAAATCAGAAATGGACATGACCACGCGTATAGCCGGCGCCATTGCATTCAAGAACTATGTGAAACGGAATTGGGCGGCCCATGAGGACACCGATGGGCCCGATCGCATCCACGAAAGTGATCGCAACACGATCAAGTCTCTGATTGTCACTCTTATGCTGCACTCCCCCGTGGCACTGCAAAAGCAGCTGAGCGATGCCGTGAGCATCATTGGCAAGCATGATTTCCCGAAAAAATGGCCGCAAATGATCGACGAGATGGTTCAGAGGTTTGCCTCTGGCGATTTCAATGCGATCAATGGCGTACTACAAACGGCACATTCGCTGTTCAAGCGCTATCGTTTCGAGTTCAAATCGCAAGCCCTGTGGGAGGAGATCAAGTTCGTGCTGGACCGCATGGCCCAGCCGCTCACAGACCTCCTGCAGGCCACCATGCAGCTGACCAAAGTGCACGAGAACAATGTGGAGGCCTTGAAGGTCATCTACGGGTCATTGGTGCTGGTCAATAAGGTGTTCTTCTCGCTCAACTCGCAGGATCTACCGGAGTTCTTTGAGGACAACATGAACACCTGGATGGGTGCATTCATCACGCAGCTGGCTGTCAATGTCCCAGCTCTGAGCAGGGACGATGACGATGATCCCGGTGTGCTGGAGTTTCTACGCTCGCAGGTCTGCGAGAATATCTGTTTGTATGCGAAGAAGTACGATGAGGAATTTAAGCCATTCATGGAGCAATTCGTGACCGCAGTCTGGGAATTGCTGGTCAAAACCAGCCTCAATACGAAAAACGATTCGGTAAGATTTCGATATTTCAAATAGCCCTAAAAATATGTCTAATTGCTGGACATTCCATTTGCAGCTAGTGTCGAATGCCTTGCAATTCATCACAGTGGTGGCTGAGCGGAAAAACTATCAGGGCATTTTCGAAAACCCAGAGATTTTGGCACGCATTTGCGAGAAAGTTGTCATTCCCAATCTGGACATTCGCCCATCCGATGAGGAACTGTTCGAAGACAGTCCCGAGGAGTATATTCGTCGGGATATTGAGGGCTCTGATGTTGATACCCGCCGACGCGCTGCCTGTGACCTCGTGAAGAGCTTGTCTCTCAACTATGAGCAAAAGATCTTTGGCATTTTTAGTCAATACCTGGAAATATTGCTGGCCAAGTACAAGGAGAATCCGGCGGCCAATTGGCGATCAAAAGACACTGCTATCTATCTGGTAACCTCGTGGGCATCGCGAGGCGGAACTAAGAAACATGGCATCACACAGACCTCGGAACTGGTGCCGCTGCCGGAGTTCTGTGCGACGCAGATTATACCAGAGCTAGAGAGACCCAATGGTAAGGAAAAATACAAAGTTTGCACCTTTATTTTGGATAAAATCGATGTGCTGCCCTCTTTCAGTCAATGAGTTACCCGTGCTGAAGGCAGCTGCCATCAAGTATATAATGGTTTTCCGCAGCATTCTGGGTCCCCAGGTGCTGGCCAACAGCCTGCCGCAGCTTATTCGCCATCTGCCAGCCGAAAGCATTGTGGTTCACAGCTATGCCGCCTGTTCCGTGGAGAAGATCCTGGCCATGCGCGATGCCGGCAATGGGATTGTGTTTGGGCCACAGGTACTGGCACCACATGTGAATTCGCTGATAAGCGGTCTCTTTGCCACACTCGCAATGCCGGGAGCGTCAGAAAATGAATTTGTCATGAGGGGTGAGTGTTTTTAGAGCCGCATAAATCTTTAGTTTCTTTGAATAATCCAATGGCGTTTCTTCTTTGCAGCGATTATGCGAAGCTTCTTTGTGCTGCAGGGAGCTTCCATGCCCTTTATGGGAGTGGCTCTGCCACGTCTAACAGAGATCCTAACTCAAGTGGCCAAGAATCCATCGCGTCCCCACTTTAATCATTATCTCTTCGAAACGCTGGCACTGTCTATAAAGTGAGTTATTTCTCTCTGATTTTCGGATCCCCAACTAATTATGTTTTCTCATTAGAATCGTTTGTCAGGCAGACGCCTCGGCTGTTAGCTCTTTCGAGGAAGCCTTGTTTCCAGTTTTCCAGGGCATACTGCAGCAGGATATTGTCGAGTTTATGCCCTACGTCTTTCAGATGCTTTCGGTTTTGCTGGAAGTGCGCGAGGGCAGCGGCTCCATTCCAGAGCCCTACTGGGCCCTGTTCCCGTGTCTGCTATCGCCCGCCCTCTGGGATCGTACAGGCAATGTGACGCCTCTGATTCGCCTCATCTGTGCCTTTGTCAAGCAGGGTGCTGCCCAGATTCAGGCCATGGGAAAACTGGTATGAACTCGAAAGATTTTAACCAATAATTCAGTTAGGATTGATTGAATATCTGCTTCTTTCAGAATGGCATTTTGGGTATCTTCCAAAAAATGATTGCCTCGAAGGCCAACGACCACGAAGGCTTCTACTTGCTGCAGAATCTTCTCTGCTATTACCCAGCACCTGAAATGCAATCGAGTATGCGTCAGATCTTTGGGCTGCTCTTCCAGCGACTGTCGCTGTCGAAGACGCCCAAATACATATCTGGCATCATCGTATTCTTCTGCTTCTATATAATTAAGGCGGATGGCAGTCAGCTCGCAAAACTTATAGATGAAATCCAGCCGAACATGTTCGGCATGCTGTTGGAGCGTATTTTCATCACGGATCTGCAAAAGGTCGTCAAGGAGCTGGATCGCAAAATGGTGGCCGTGGGAGTGACCAAACTTCTCACCGAAACCCCCGAAATGATGTTGCCCCAGTATGCCCAATTCTGGTCGCGTCTTCTCCACGCCCTTATCGACATGTTTGAGCATCCGCTGGAGCCTTTGAAGGGCATTGAAGGTAACTTTGTCGGTGGAGTTGCCGAGGATCCCGATGCCGGCTATCAGGTTGCCTTTGCCCAGCTCACCCATGCCCAGCCCAAGCAGCAGGATCACCTGGCCGAGGTTGCCGATGCTCGACAATTTCTGGCCAACGCACTGTCCAAGTACTCGCAGAAGCGACCCGGAGAGCTGAGCAACCTGTTGGGGCCCCTCGAACCGGAGTACAAGCAGATATTGCAGAAATACTGCGATCAAGCCGGGGTACGCATTGTCTGAGAAATGGAATGATGATCCGCAATCACAATCACGCCTCGCCATACATTCACATACTCCTTATATTTGTACATGCAACAGAACAGCTCTCCTTCAATCAATCATTCACTCACTCAATCATGCTGTTTATTTGAAATTGTTTTCTTAAATATGTTATAGTGTATTTGTCCGAACAATAAATAGTTACGTTACACATATGAATTGTTTGACGGATGGTGGCGATTCTTCAATAGGAAACAAAATACATATTCCCAGAGATAGGAGAAATTGCGTTTAACTAAAAAAATATATAGATACGAATCGAATAATCGCAGATACATAAAAGGGTGCAATAATCCAAAATCTTGCCAACAGTTGTAGGTTCTCGGCTTTTACACCACTCCTATTTACTCAAAAAATGCTCATTAACCATTCCTTAACTAAATGATAAACAAGATTGAAACAATCATAAATCATCTTTAAGGTGTCAGTTTCTTAAAGAACGAAGAGCATACCAAAGAAATGGGTATTTCCTACCACTAAATAGACGCCAAATACGTTTTCCTGCCATTAAATCAATCAATTATCACAGATCAGATCATCACATTCCTTTTATCATAAACATATCGTTTACATCAATCAGAAGCAAGCCTAACACTTCCTTTCATTTTTGAAAATAATATTTTCGTTAATAAAACGAGTATTTAAAATTATTAGCAGAGTGCAACAATCACCAATCAATACACATACTACAATGCTGAGATTTCTTCAATCAATCGAATTGGCATCGGAAAAATCTTGCATGCGAAACTATCTACGTGAGTACTCACCATTGCCAGACCCTTTTCTACCGCCAGACACAGGGATATGTGAACCAAGGAGACTGAAACGAAATGTACACATGTGAATTTTGTCTGGGCTGCATATTTCCTCAGTTGGAGACTCACAAATGCTCAGCATGAGGGCATTGTGGCCCTCGCCCTCATTGCGACCGCTTATGAAAAAGAACCAGTCCAGGGGATTGATGCGTATGCCATATCTGCCACAAATTGCAAAGATATATTCTCAAAAATTTGATATATTTTACATTTTTTTGATATGGCTTACTTGAGCAGATTCTCCAGACCTAGGCGCAGACCGCCTATGCATAGCAGTAGGAAACCCCAGTTGACCAGACCCGTGAAATTGGTAAAGCCCGAACTCCACGAGAACAGTGAATCGCGGGGTCGATGAATACTAAATATTATAGTCTTTGATTATGCATTTCCCGTATCTACATATTTTCCACTCACGGTCTGCCTGGCTGAGCCTTGCGCTGCTTCTCTTCTTTGGTGGAGATCTCCTCGGCTCGGGTCACACTCTGGGTACGTCTATAGCGGGTCTTCTTCTCATTGGTCCCATTGCCATTCTCGTCTTTGTCCAAGACTTTGCGGTATTGTCGCAGATCAATGGGATTGCCATGCTGATCGAACAGATTCTGGGTGGACTTGCGGTTCCTCAGACTGCTCAGATTATGTTCCGTGGCCGAGGCTGAACGCCTCAGACGCTTCATCAGGCCATTCCTTTCGTGCTCTACTTTTGGGGCCCCCTTTTCCTGAGGATCTTTGGTGGTTGTCATGGTTGCGTGGTAGTTCTTTAGGTTTTAGAAGTGGTAGATGTTTTATGTTGATTAGTTTTCATTAATTGACCAATCTTATCGGGAATTCCAGTTTGCCACTAAAAATGCAATATTAAGATAAGATTTGAATGGTACCCCCCATTAAAGAACTCAAAATTTTGGGCCACAGAAGTAGCGTAGATAGCGATTGACCGAAAGAAATCTGAAGAGGGCAGGCTATCGGTCAAAGTTATTGGTAATTCATTATATTAGCTTGGCATATTGTTTATCGAGCAAACAGTCCAAACAGTCCATTGAAGTGATGGATTGAGTTTAATGCTCCTACAGACGCACTCTCGGAATCCGTTTCAGTGGCTTTTGCGGTCAAAGTTCGTCCGGTTGCTTGATCGCTGATTAGGTAAACAGATACTATTTGCATAGACATTGTACCCCATCAACGATCGTGTGGGTAAGTTGTCTGGTCTGGTATGTTTCATAAAAAAGTCGCTTGACTATTACTTCTCACATTAACCAAGCAAAAACCAGTTAGTTGCAACTACAGATCGCACTTGACTGAATAACGAGTCAAGATCGCATGTTGAATTGCTGCCCACATTTATTATTATTATTATCAGCATTAGAGCCAGTGATAATTCTACACGACTAGTCGTTTCTAGTCGAACTTCTAAAGATCGTTTGTCCCGCTTCACTGCCCACGCTCTCCCTCTACCGATCTTCTCTTTCTCTCTCTCTCTTCATAAAATACTACATCTGCAAATTCTATTTTTGGATTAAATTTCGTTTAGTTAGGCGATTCACATTCACGTAACTTGTTTATTCCAAACAGCAGCAAGCGCCAAGATTTGATTAGAAAATTCTTGTTTAATCAATTATTAAATAAATATGTATATACGAATGAAATGACGAAATTGGGGGTTATCTCTGGGAACGTAAAACGCATACTTGAGTAACAAAATCAACGTCATTTTCAATGAGGAAACAATCATATACTAAATATAATATGTGAGATTTATAGCTGAGATTTAACGTATATGCACGGACAATTATATAAACATTGCTACATGCCTAAACGTACATATATTCTGATATCTCAAGATATCAGTATGGATATCAAAGTTCAATAGTAATAGTTTCTTATCGTTTATTGCATAAAGAGATCCTAGTGTGAAGATAATAAATGAACTGTAAATTGAAAAGTTGTTCAATCCATGTTTTCTTTTGTTTCCAATTTGGTTCTTTGCTGAAAGACTTTGTTGAAAGTAATCATTCAGTTCGCTTCCATTGAACTGAACCAACTTGAATGAACAACACAACTACAGTCAAACTTCCATATAAGAATTTGTAATATGGAAATTTCGTAATATAGAATTCTTATTCAGAAAAGTATTGAACGAAATTGCAGTGCTCTGGAAATAAATTCGTTATATAGGAAACTTCGTTTTGCGGAAGTTTGGAATAGAAGAGTTCGACTGTTAAATATGTAGAATTTACATATTTCTCGTAACCCTCCCTACATACAGAATGCAAAATGCAGTATAATTAAAGTCGAGTCATGGTGACGCAACGTCATCGCGAAGTCGGCGAAGCTCGTCATGGCTCATCAGGCCGAGAGAATCATGAGTAATTTACAAGTCGGGTAGCCAGAGGACAGATACAGTAAGGCATGCCTACGCGTGTGGTTTGTATGTATACATACATATATACATATATATATGTATACTCAATTGTCTCCCGCATGTTGGGGAAAAGACAAGAACCTGCATCGAATTGCTTCTGCGGCTTAACGCTTAGTTTGTTGAACTTTGGGTTTATATTTATACGGTGATAGAAGGGGAAGAGCTGCAGTATTTACAGAAGCACTTATCGTACTCTATACGTAATGTTTGATTCCAGATAAGGTAAACTGCCCTCAGCTGTGGTATACTATAGAATATATGATACATAAGGATGGATCCTGATCACATCCTTTGCTCTCTGATTATTCCCTCAGTTAGTGTTCACTGTATTCTATAAAAACTAAACCTAAAGCTGATTGAAATGCAATATATGACGCGACCTTTCCTTCTGCGATTTTTTTACACCGACAAACATTCCGGTCACTCCGTACTCGGCTAATTACTGCAGTCCGAACGAACCGGTTCCCTGTAAATGGTGAAGAACTCTCCTTCCATCTACGGGTGGGCAGCAGCGGCGATAAGTAGGTCAGTAATACAAAAATGTTCATCAACTTTAGCTGTGCATCGAACATACATACATTGATGATAAAGGTTATCATTCAGCTGGAGCGGTTCACTGATTGCATAAGAGTACTTATCATGTTGCCAGGAGGCAGGCATTTCATTCAACTTCCAGACATGTCTCGTCAGGGCACACACTCCTAATCATAATGATTACCCCTACTCTCCCTACTTCTTACATTGTAAAACGGATGCGTACCCAGACAAAATGAAACATTGAAAATTGGCCGGCTCCCTCTTCGCATTCTCTTATCAATGGAAAAGCACGTCTAAATGTTGTGTTATCAGCGGCAGTCTGACATTTGCGCCGCCGACTGATAAAAGCTCAGCTGGCATTTTTCTATTAGAATGAGAGAAAATTGTGTTTTTCCTACAGGTTCACATGCACAGACACATTGTCGATCTCTCTCTCTCTCTCTCTCCATATATCGCTGTCTTTCCCTCTCTCTCTCTCTATTGTTTGCTCTGCGTCTCTCTCTACCTCTCGATTGTTTTCTCTGTCTTTCTGTTTAGCACGAACAGGTTTTTGGCAATAGAAGTTTGTTTGGTTTTTGTGATGCCCTCCTTGCAGAGGGTATTACGATCTTGAATGGATATTGGAAACTCAGATAATCCATTATATATACTGCTGATTCACGATCAACAAACATATTGTGTTTAAACCTTGTATAGAACCTTTTTTTTTACAAGATCCGATCACAATGTGAAAAACCCTCCGTTCAAAAAATGAGTCTTTCTTTGTTTCATCCTACTACCGTTCTAGGGGTTTTTATATCCGTCAACCAAACTTGAACAATATCGAACTATATCATATAGGTATTTAGTTTCCATGGAAACAATGGATCTTAGGAAGGGTATCAAAAGCTTCGGTCCACCAACGATTAGCTTCTTGTTTTGTTTTGGAAGAGACAACGACGACGCAACCGCGGCGTCACATTTTGAAAATGTTTCCTCAGACCTGCGTCTGGCCCCGGATCAAGGTTATTTTCGCTATATACTCGAATATGGCTAGTCATTATCTGATTACGCACAACACACATTGATGGCTGAAGAGAGCTGCCAGAGATACATAGTTTCACTAATATATGATTTCTATTATGTATATACGGTCTCTATTAAAAAACGATTTGTGGTGTTTGTGTCTCTATTTGCCGCCCTAATGGGATTTGAAATGCAAAAACTATATTATTATCGTATGTACACTAAATCACGGACGTTTGTTTTTTACTTTTATAACTGCCTACTATTTTATCAGAACGAAACTCGTTTTAAAAGAGGTGGGAAATTGACTCATAAACTGTACGCCTGCACGTGTTTTTGGTCACTTTTCTTCAGTGTTTTTGTTATTTTTGTTCTACTTTTACTGTTCTTTATCAGTGCAACACATTTCGTAAGTTCCGTTTCGTAGAAATGCAATTCTGCACACTTCATTTAAGGGGCCATTCGGCGGGGCTTGCGCCCCAACAAAAGCGAAAGCGAAACGAAGAATCCACTCCGTGGATCGTAAACAAAAAAGTTGCCCACTCTCTCAATTAATTTTAGCGTCTCACTGAAAGCCTCCTTGAACTTAACTTCACACCAAAACACTCTTTGTTCAACAATAATTTTATTATTTACATGTATTTTTTGTTCACCTTGCATACAATTTAGATTAATTTGCACTTTGTTGTTTTTGTTTGTTTGTTTGTGGTCTTCACCTACGACGCACACGACGGGGGGTGCCAGAAGAGAGAACGTGGAGCGGCGTTTTCTTCGCTGTGTGCGTTTGGAGCGTTTGAAGATTTCGATTGGCGCTTGGCGCGTGAAGATCAGTGTGACCGCGGAATTATCTTTCAAATATACGGTATATTAACTACCTTCAGAAATATACCGAAATTACGGTCTCATAATTTACTGTCAAAATCATATTCAACGATTTGAATATTCTATTGAATATTATACTGAGCCCTGAAAAAATAATTTTAACTGATAAATTAAACAATTTTGTACAAGATTGATCAAGTTTTAAAACTTTCTTTGTTGGATTCTGTCTAAAATAAGGTTTTAACAAGGAAGATCAACAAAAAACCCCTTTTATTACATTGCAACTACACGGTAACTACTCATTTGCTACACATCAAAAATATTTTTACGGAGTATGGACAGTAAAATCTACCCCATTGCTTAACATACCGTGAGGACAGGCCTGTCCTCATGTCATATCATATGTAGGTTCCAGCTATTGTGAGGTTCGTATGAGCCTCGGAATTTTCTTTGGCAGTTTATTGCTGTTGTCCCTACCTTTTCATAGCCCAGCGGTGCGATCAAAAAGAGCCTATAGTGTCATAGCAGTTGGCTTTAAAAGTGCTATAGCAACCATACATGTCACACTACCTCATTGTCCTAACTCACCTTGTGCGTGGATTGAAAGCGTGGAAAAGTGATCGATTAAGAGCATTTTTGAAAAGGAGCTTTTGTCTCTGTCTGCTTAATTTCTCCGATAGATGTCGATTCTTAACGGATATTACGGTCTAAATTCATGTAGAATTCTACATGTAAAACTCCAGTAGAAAAAGAGAAAAGAATTATAATTTATATGTTTTATTTTTATTGCACTAACAACTACAAAACGAACGACATTTCAGTTATTGAATTTGTAAATTACAATACAAAATCCTTCACAGATTAAATTGTAACTAACATTGCAGTCACATTGTGACGTCAGCAGGGCCTAATAACTAACAACAAATAAATACAGATACAGATACGGATACAGATCGGTTCTCCTCCATTTAAAGCTGACTTATTTACAAAAACATTTAAGTGTAAGAAAAGTTTCTGATAGATTTGGTATAGAGCGCAGTTAAGAAAATTGTGTCATCTTAGGCTAATGCTGCTGTCGTCTTTCCTCCCCCTCTTCCTCATCTCCCATCGCATCGTCTGCCTCCTCATCGTCTTCGTCTGGAGACAGGCCCTCAATCAAATCCTCTAAATCATCCTCTCCATCGTCCACATCATCTACGAATTTATCGATTCGTTTGAGTAGATTGTGCTCGTTGTCCTCCTCCTCATCCTCAGCCTCTTCGTTCGCCTCCTGCTGATTGCCTGAAGTGGCAGTCTCATCATCGAAACCCGCCTCCTCCAGCTCATCCTCCTCCTCATCATCATTGTATTCAATGTCGGTTGTGGCCGTGGCCCCCACCTTATCCCTCGACTCGGGCAATTGATCATAGTCAAACACCTGACGCGTTGCACGCATTGGCAGCTCAGTGCTGGTGGTAAAGTCTGACCCCAGGTCCTCGCCAGCTTCATCATCTTCCAGTATACTCGATATGCTGCCTGCCTGGCTGCCAATACGTGGCTCAGGCTGTTGTGGCAGCAGCCTGGTGCTTACAGGTTTCAGGATAGTGCTCATGGTGCTGCTGGCTGGGATTGGGCGCGGGACTGGGCCTGAAGCTGTCGAGGAGGCAATCTCATGGACATCGGCAAACATATTGTCCAACAGGCTGAGCAGATCATTGACGCCACTGGGCGGAGGAGTAGATGGAGTTGTCGATGGTGGAGCAGCAGATGAAGTTGTGGATGGTGGAGCAGCAGATGAAGTTGTCGAAGGTGGAGCAGCAGACGGAGTCGTCGATGGCGGTGATGAAGTTGTGGTCGTCTTTAACGTGGTTGTTCTTTGAGTGGGTTTGGCGGTGGAACTGGTGACTGGCCTTCCTGTGCTTGTCGTAGAGGGCTTTGGTGTCGTTGTCGTCATTGGCGTTGTTTTCGTATGCAAATGCTTGACCTGAAAGGTCTCCACTGTCCCACGCTTCTCATTCGGATCGGCGATACGGACTACAGGTTCTCTCTTGGAGATTACCGGCACTATCTTCGGACTGTGGGGGTCCAGTTCGTTTTGGCCATAGGTCTTGACCTTGGAGTGACCCTCGATGATGAGGTACATGGGACCAAGCAGAGCCTTGGGCGGCTGCTTATAGTGCGAAAATAGCGAGTCGGTGGTGGATTCCGGCGCGGGTGCCACCGTGGGACGTTGGGCCAGATTGCTCGTCTGGGGGATCAGCAGGCGATTGTTAGTCGTCGTAGTCGTGGTGCTGCTGCTGGTTCCAGGGCGTAGATAGATGGGCTGAGTCGTAGGCGTGGTTATTGGCATGGAGTTGGATGTGGATGTGGCACTGGTTGGACTGGTCATCAGCATCGGCCGGAAACCGGAGCTGCTGCTGGTCTGCGGTGTGGGAGTGATGTAGATCTCCTGGCCCTGGCTGCTGGCCACAGTGGGCACTGCAATGGTGGGTGGACCCGGCACAAAGGTCACGGGTGCGTAGGCCATCGGTGGACGCGTGGAACCAATGCCATAGCCTGCCGGCGGCAGGATCTGATGCGGTTTGCTTGTTCCCATCAGGTACTTGGTGGCTGGCATTGTGGGCTTTACCTTTGGCTTAACCACCACCTCCTTCTGCAGGAGTTCGTGCAGCCAGGGCTTCCGCAAAGACGCCTTCGAACCACCCAGATGTCCCGGGAGCGAGTTGGGCGAATAGCTCACCGTCTGGTGACCTGGTCTGGAGCTGAAGCTGTAGTGCTGCATGGATTCCTGATGATGGGCATCGGCATAGTTCATGCGATGTGGTGGCATGCTTGACATCCCGCTAAACGGAGCAGAGGAGTGCCAGGAGGTGTAGGGCGGATGATAGGCCATCGATGAGGTCATGGATTGCTTGGGTGGCGGCGAACTCATGTGGTTTATGTGGCTCATGTAGGAAGTGCTCATGCTAGGTGAACCCGTCATAGATCCCATCATGCTGTGACGATATTCCATGTGGGACGGCACAGAGCCAGAGCCAGAGCTAGCTTTCATCATCATCATGGGCGGTGGCATCAAATGCGTGGGCGGCATGTGCTGTTGTGATTGTTGTTGAAATTGTGACTGATGTTGGTGTTGATTTTGCAGAAGCTGTTGTTGAATTTGTGAATGTTGTTGTTGTGGGCTTTGTGAGTGAATTTGTTGTTGGTTTTGCGAATGGATTTGCTGTGAATTTTGCGGCTGCTGTTGATGCTTTTGTGTATACTGCTGTTGAAATTGTTGATTATGTTGTTGAATTTGCTGATGCAGCTGCTGCTGCTGTGGCGGAGCATAGTAACTCCTTCGTATAGCCGCATACTTTGCCTGCTGCTGCTGCTGTTGCTGCTGTTGCTGTTGTTGCTGTTGCAGCATTCCCGGATAGGAATGCGAATGTGGCACCCTCACCCGCTCACTGGCCACGCCTAGCAGGAGGATCTCACTCTTCGTCTTGTTACGCAACACCTCCGCCGGCAGCTCCTTTTTCCTGGCCTCGGGGTTACTTTGTCCTGTGCCATTGTTCTCCGCCCAATAGCGCACCCTGTCCAGGGCGGGCGGACTGTAGTCGTAGGTTGGATCCTTTTGGAGCGGATCTCCATGGCCCAACGGTCGCCACTCGTTGTTGTTGTTGTGATCCAGTCGGGGAGCTGTGAATGAGTTGGAGAAGAGGCAGATATGGGGGGAATGATTGAGTGCCGTATCAATTTACTTTTACATATGCAACTTTAATTGCCCCAGACCCCCCACACACACATACAGTCCCGTCCCCGAATGGCCGGAAGGCAGGAGCTTTAGCTAGAGACGGCGCTGTGAGTCGCAGCCAGGCTAAATCATAACTCGTTAAAGTGTTAACAAATGTTTTTGTCCCGTCACTTGGCCATTGGTGGGCATCCTGGTTGCTCACCTCATCACAGCGAGAGTTGCTTTGGGAGTACATCAGTATAAATTTGGGTATAGGGTAGGTCTGGTGACTATAGAAGCAAGAGAGAGCGTTGTTCTAAGGCGTAGGAGATAGTTACATCATTTGCAGAGGCTGTTTAGAGTCTGGATTTTGCAAAAATGGAACCTTTATTTGCTTTGTATTGAAGATATATTCGTCTGCAAGGGTACTAAATACTTCTCCTACGTGTGCTGCCTATGCATACATACATATATATAAATATATTTGAATAAAGGATACCCCTCCAGAATGCACCACATTTGAGCTCAATCATGGCAATCGAGCTGTGGTGTGGAAGCGACACTCGTCAATCTGCCCTCGTGGCTGACTTCAATCGTCTCGAGTTGTTTGTGCATAAATTGATTTTAATGCCCGCAGAGACAGTGTTGAAGATTGGGGCTCACGCGCAGATCCATGGAGCTCTTCTCTGCCAGGCTCCTAATTAAGCCCGAGTCAGAGGCCAGGCCGGCACACAGCCTTAGTGTCTGAGCGTCTGAGTGTCTGTGTTGATGTTGATCCCAACGCCCACCTGGCAGCGAACACTTTCGGCTGTCGACAGGCGTTGATCACTTGGGGCCACGACCAAGGCAATCCACACAGCAAACATCAAGACAGCCACAAAGAGAAGTTGACTCTGGCTCGGTCTCCGGCTCTGGCTTTGTCTTGGATTGGGCTGTAGTTGGGTCTTGTCTTGGTTTTGCTTGATTGACTGATCAACGGGCGGTGGCGGTGGTGGCGATGGAGGCGAGTGCGAATGCGGAGGCCTGATAAATTATTAGCTAAAACCAGACAAATCGCTTTCCATTTGAGCAGCGACAAAGGCATGCGGAGCTCTCAAGAGCTCCCAAACGTGAGGACCTGCACTTGGCCTAGGCGGAAATGGCCAGACATGCATCTTGATCTGCTTCTAGCAATTGCTTTTTATACCCTTGTAAAAGAGGGCATTACAAAATTTGGAAAAGGAAAAGCTACTGCCACTATTCTGCTAACTACCAGAGGAGTGTCTTATACGAATGCTGTTCTGAGAAAAATGTGAGAAATATTTAATTCCTTGGTTATCTTTTATTTACATATCTATATCATATCCGGTAGTTTTGGTAGTGGTTATGTGTAGATTCTAGGATGAGGCAGCCTCAGTAGAGGTGCTGGCTTCAGTAGTGGTTACATTGAAGGAGAGAGTACCATTTCCAAACTGTGGACGGCCTCGAGATCCTCCTTGTTGAGATCTCTGTGGTCTTCCTTGAGCAGAAACCATAGCAAGCAGGGCGCAGAGGAGGACAATCAGGATGTGGAAACGCATGTTGTTTAGAAGTTCAAACTCAAACTGTGATAACTTTCACTGACTCCAGAGCTCTTTTATACCACCTTCTACCTTTCCAGAAGAAATCTACGCACAGAACAGATGCTGCTGTCAAATAAACGTACGTAGAACTTGTAATTTGGAAAAACCATAGACAAACAATGACTGGGATACAAACGAAGTGAGTGACCCGCTCAAATGCTTTTCATCTGCGTCATCAACACACAGCTGCTGTCTGTTTTCTGTTATTGTTTTTCTATAGTGGGGGGTTTTTCTTGTCTATTAGGGGGGGATTTTTCTTGCCTATGGAGGGGGTTTTTCTAGCTAAAGTAGTCGATTATCCAGCTGCCAATTCTTGTGCCTGGAAAGGGTATTTCCAGCGTCAGCATGCCCATGTCAACCTTCGCTTCTGATCTTGTCTGTGGGGTATTTCGGGTGGGTGGCGCCTGCCTACACCCAGTAGTTCAGTCCACTCCACTTCATGGGATTGGACTCCGATTGAGTGCATGTACGGCTGCGGCTGCGGCTGGGCAGGGGCTGCTCTGCGCAGCTCGTATCTGTATCCCATTTATCCTTGCATAATTGCCAGTGACCACGAAACAATGTTTGCCAGACGATTTTCACTTTCATTCGCATTAAAATGCCTCGCATGATTGCGTTCAAAATTGTTTGATCTCCTAATGCTGGCCATTAAAATAGCGCTGCACCCCTTCCCCCTCCTGTGGACCTCCCTCCGCTCACTGCTCTCCCAATTATGTTGGTGAAACAAAATCAAAGTGCAAATCTTTCATATTTTCAATTTTTTCTCTTATTTTTGTGTGTGATTTTTCTCATTTTTTTCGCTTGTTTTGTTTTATTTGTGTGTGTGTGTGTGTTGTGGTTCATTGCTCACCTGTTGTCGCACCGGGTGTCAGTGGCTGTGGCTGTGGCTGTGCCTGACCAACCTCATCCTGACTGGCATTTGTCTTAGTCGCCGTCACCGTCGTCACCGCCGTCGTTTTGGCAGTCGTGTCTGCCGTCGCCTCCGTCTCTGCGGCTGTTGATTGAGCCAAGACCTCGAAAACTCCGCCGGCTGAGTGGCCGGCCACGGGTGCGGCCGAGATGAGGAGCAGCAGCAGCGGGAGCAGGGAGCAGCCCAGACAAAGTATCGTAACCAAATCGTTGCTCTTGTGGCGTTCACTGATCATTTTGGCTCGGTTCGTTGATCGCCGACGCGACGGTTTTTCTTCTGTTATCTGGAATATTTTTGTAAATTATAGAGCTCTGCGTTTCGGTTATGGCTGTGATGATGATTTAATATGACCACAGATCGATTGTTCACCGAACCCTGTGCAATCGGCTTCAATATCTGCAATTTGTTGTCCGACAAATGTATTCTTAAGTATTGGATAACGGACGTGAATGAGGAAGTAAGTCCTGGCTTACTGGCTCTTAACAGGTTGTTATCGAGATTGGCTGGGAAGTTAATTCACTCGAAATGGTGCCTACATGTCTATATTCAGGTGGCCATAAAAAAATTGATTCCTGTTTGCTGATTAAAGTGCAAGGAAATTCAACCTTTCACTTAGCTTAAATATTTACTTATCTTAAATAATTTAAACAAAATTGCTGTAAATTATAAATTGTTGAGATGTGGTTGATAGTTGTTGAGGAAAGAAAGAGAGAATGAGAGAGAGAGAAAAAGGGTTGGGTTAATTTCGGCATTATTATCATTAGAGAGCTTCATTTTGTACTCGAACTAATTGGAAACTCTTAAAAACTCGATCTATTAATGTTGAACGATCAAATTATTCTTTGCCACTATTCTTTGGCACTATCACCACAAATCTATTATCCTCTTCGAGTACCGGGTATAAAAACATGAAAATCATTTAAAAAAACTCTATTGTTAACCGGAAAAACATCTATCCCTTATGGCCTTAGCCAAAAAATGTCATAGCTCCAAAATTATCAAGGAAATATTTTATATTTTAGTTGAGAATTTTCCAACGATCCGAAAGAATGCTAAAAAATGTCATCTTATCAATCCCCAAATGACTTCACGTCAACAATCTTACATCGAACTAGAGAACACACTCATGTTTAAAGGTTTCTCCTTTGGAACGCTCCTTCTGTAAACTGTAATTTGCTGAATGAAAGATTTTTAAACGATTAAATCGTTTCATAATTTATGGCACTTGAGGACCCAAGGCACAGGCGGTCAGGCAGGTCAGGGTAACGTGACAAACCAGACTTCCTCTGGGGAAACGGAGCCCCTTACTGGGGTGGGGGGTCCGACGTCTACCCACGACTTGGGCGGGCGCCGGCATCTTTGACCAAAGCTTCGTAGCCCTCTTACTCCTTTCCTTTCTTCGCTGTACCTTTCTCTCTCTCTCTCTCTCTCCTGATCTTCGAGTCGCCTGCTTGCACTGTATTGATCTGACCAAACCAATCTTCCGCCTACCCCGATCTTCAGCTCTCCGGCTGTTCCTCGCTCCTTGCTCTGCTGGTCTTTCTCTTCCCCCCACCCCACCCCACCTCTTTCTCTGATTCTTTTTTGCGAACATGTCCTAAGGGCTTCTTATCATCATCATTTGCTCGCTCTCCGCAGTGGCTTGTCATCTCTGTCTCGTCTTCTCTTTCCTTCTGAAATTTACTGGCGTTTTTTTTGCGGACTGCTCTTCGCTTGCATTTCGTTCCCATCGAAAGTGAAACTTGTGATTTTTGATCATAAAAGAAAATTTGCATTTATTTTGCAGCGAGCTCTACGGGTTTCTTGTGTCGCCGGTGTCCCCGCTGTTACGGTAGTTGCGGCTGTTGTGTTTGGCTGTGGCTGTGTCTGTTGCCTCTGAGTCGGTCGGCGTCAATCGTAAAAATTAACTTGATTACTACACGCATAAATAAAGCCATTAAATGGCAAACATCTTGCTATGGCAG
Organism: Drosophila algonquin; assembly: GCA_035041765.1. Classification (NCBI taxonomy): domain Eukaryota; kingdom Metazoa; phylum Arthropoda; class Insecta; order Diptera; family Drosophilidae; genus Drosophila; species Drosophila algonquin. The sequence continues at coordinate 692,579 of JAWNKY010001391.1, read as the reverse complement.
CAATTAAAATCAAATAAAATTCGCCGCCGACGGCATCCAGATCAACCCCTTGACAGGGGCCGGGCCAGAGTGCGTGCCGGAGTGAGAGAGAGAGAGAGAGAGGTAGCCACCAGGAAGGGGAGGTGGCAGTCCCATACAATAGTATGTAATTTGTGTTGCCTCTCGAACAAACTATTTCCAAGTATTGGAAGTAATGATTCCCCGAAATGACCAGCCGGAAAATGCACCACACAAATGTAACAGTGCTTCCTCTAGACAACAATTTGGTAGTGTTATGAAATAGGCCTACACTTGACTACCTTTCGCATAGGGTATTATGATTTAAGCGAGGTGTTTGGAACCCTCAGAAAGATACATTTGTGACTTTACTCGACTCAACAGCGGAATCGAATGATTATTTATAATAATTATTTGCTAAAATCAGACCCAGGACAAACTATTATTCCCATCTGTCTAAGGACTATAAAGTGGAAGTTTCTTATACAAATTCTGTTCTGGGAAACATGTAAGAAACATTCAATTTTTGTAGGTAATCGTTTATTTATATCATTTTGGATAGTTTGGGTAGTGGTTATGTGTAGGTCCTAGTTTGAGGCAGCTTCAGTAGTGGTGCTGTCTGCACTGGTGCTGGCTTCGGTAGTGGTGCCATTGCAGGATAGAGTACCATTTCCAAACTGCGGACGGCCTCGAGATCCTCCCTGTAGGCGTCTCTGTGGTCTTCCTTGAGCAGAAACCATAGCAAGCAGGGCGCAGAGGAGGACAATCAGGATGTGGAAACGCATGTTGTTTAGAAGTTCAAACTCAAACTGTGATAACTTTCACTGCCTCCAGAGCTCTTTTATACCAATTTCTACCTTTCCGGAAGAAATCCACCCGCAGAACAGCTGCTGCTGTCACTGTCTGACGTTTCACAGATCAAATAAACGTAATTTGGAAAAACCGTAGACAAACAATGAATGGGGTACAAACGTAGTTAGCGACTTAGCCATGACCAGGTCTATTTACCGTTTAGAACCATATTTTATATATATTTACTATATACGAAATTCAGCGATCACATTCTCAGTTTCTACTGAACCTTTTCCAGCTGTAGTCTAATTGAATTATCTGTCAAATATGAGCTAGGAACAATCAATCTCTAAGGGTATCTGCACTTCAGATCGTAAGTTAGGCCTCTGTTTCTTCAGTGTTCATTCACGTGTAAGCTGTTTTATTTTCATAATTGTATTACAGGCCATTTGCATAAGTCAGAGTCACTTTGTAATGCGTTTAATTACGCATAATTTCAGTGTTATTTCACGTTATTGTGTTTACATGACAAGTGAAATGAGTTGCCGGCAAAGTGAGTTTTATGATGGGGTATTATGTGATGATACGATACAATCTGAAGTACATGAAAGCGTTTCACGCTGCATTTTATTGGCTTTTGATTGCTGCCCTTGAAAGAGAACTCTTGAACTGGTTTACAAAAGAGTGGAACAGACCAATGCGCAGAACACCTTACACGTTGATCTCTCTTTCTCTTTAAATGAAGAGTAAAGTGAAAAAGTAAAGCTATAAGTTTGAACATTAAGTGCACTTTTACTCGTTTATGGAGTCCAAGTACTGATACTCGAGATAACTCAATTAATCCTTTCACAAGTTTGAGGATTTACAACCCTACAAATTGGCTAAAACTGAAACCCACCCAAAAGTTAAATCAACTTTCATGGCCCGCCCGACTCCACTCCACTCCAGTCCACACTCCACACGGATTGCAGCCAATCAAACGCATCCCACACATCGTACACAAAGTATGCGAAGACATTAGTTTTATTCCCCCGCTATCATAAATGCATTCCAAGCACTTTCAATTGATGTCTCTTAAAAGCCACCACTCAGTCACTCAAACGCTTACTGGCTGCCGCTGCCGCTGCCGTTCGGGCTGTTCGGACTGTGTTCGGGTGCCCACAGCAAACAGAGACGAGACCCAAAAGGCTCAACGAAGACAGAGACAGAGACAGAGACAGGGACAGCGATGCGAAGCTAGCGTTGGATAAAGATGGAGTGAGAGATGCACTCAAAGCGACAGCTGTTAAGTGGCCGGCTTAGGCCATTGAGTGTAAAAACGCAGCCACAAAAAAAAAGCAAAAGCCGACCGACCGACCGACCGATGAGCAAACAAACAGACCAATAAATAGACAAACAACCGAAGCAAAGACCAAGTCGGGGTAAGAGACAAAACCAGAGCCAGAGCTGAAGCCAAAGCCAGAGATTCATTCAAGTGCGCGACACTTTTTATGCGTTAAGTAAAAAGCAACAAAACGAAGAACTGATGGAGGATCACAAGGGCCGACGAATTAGATACTCTTTTAGAGGCATGATTTCAATAGAAGATATGTTTAGATTCTTTAAGGCGGCTATACCATATGGGTAATTGTGTCTAAGGTTTTCAAATATAAACAATTTTCGCTGATTGAATAGCCATTACCACCTTTGTGCTATTGCTGAGAATGAATAAATACATATGTAATCCTTACTTACTTTTTATTGCAAACCTCTGCTGAAAATCGGAACTCTTGATTTTAGTGTATAACAACCAACAACAACGATGACAACTGGTCAAGAAAAAACAGCCCGAGGAGCAGCAGCAGCATCAACAACTGCTGCAAGAAACTGGCGCACTGAGATGCATACCAACATGGCAGCGTATTAGCCAAAGACAAATACTAATTGCAGCCAAAGCAGCTGCAACAGAAGCAGCATCAACAGCAGCATCAACAGCATCGCATCAGCATCAGCATCACAAGCATCAACCTCAGCAGCGAGCAGCGACAACAAGCAGCGGCAGTTGCAGTTGCAGCTTTTTGTTGCCGGCAGTTAATTTCATTTAAAGAATGTCATCTTCACTTTAAGTGAAAGATAAATGTGCCGAGACGCAGGAGTGCCTGGAAAATCAAGTAGCTGTTGGGTCGTCTCCCTTTCGCTTCATCACCATCACCATCTCCCTCTCCATCTCCCCTCTCCCTCTCTATTGCCATCATACACTGCGTATGAGTGATGTCCAAGCGCCGGGCTTAACTTTATTCAGTGTCTTAATTCTTTGCGTAAATATCGTCAAGTGAGAAAGAAAGATTTGATTTCGCTGGCCAAAGAAAGGGGCAATTTATGTTCAACATCCGCACTTACGGATTACCCATTGAAAACCGCCAGATGATTGATGGAAAATGTGTGAAAATGGTCAACGAGCGATCGCATGGTAATGGTCGAAAATGAGTCGTGACTGGCCAAAGCAGGCAGTTCTTAATAGCCAAAGGCTGAAATGGGTACGACTGGCCTGTGATAGATGATCCATATAAAGAGCGTTATGCTTAGGTTGAACCATCAATCTTAAGCTAATGTTGGCTTTTGGATCTGGTATTTGGATCGTGTCTTATCCCTAGCCACATTAGTTGCTTTTAATTGCTCGTACATATTGGATTTAACACGATATTTAGTGATCGTACATCAACTTTTGTGGTCAAACATGGAGCTTAACATGCTGTAAAGCAATGACCATTCATTGATCATTCAAATGTGTAAACCAATCATATGCTTATGATTTTACATGATTTCAGGCGATCAGACATGATCGTAAATGATCGAACATGGTCTTAAATGATCGAACATGTCATTGAGAATGTCTGTCGATAAGGTAAAGTGCTCCCACAATACTCTATATGAAACAGGATCTCTAGTGAGCATGTTTAGTAATTGTGCAGGCTGTCAAGTGATACAGAAGCATGTGAAGCAGTGTGAAAAGGTTTTTGCAACATTTTTGACCTCAGTTATTTATCAAAAAATATTTCAACAGAATACATTCCACTCTTCAAATTATTGAAGCAATAAAAGCTCATCTTAACATCCTCAATTCCTTTCAAGCCTAGTTCAAAGGCACTTGCACTTGCATAAACAAACGGGTTCATTCTGTAACACATCTATCACTCACTTTCCAACCTCTTCAGAACCACATTCACTTCGTCAACTGATTCTTTCACTCACTTTCACTGGCTTACACAATCTAAGCAGGATCTTACATCATCTGGTTTCTGGCCAACAGCTTACCATTCAATGCAGGTCGCGCAGATTCGCGATGATTCTCAACTCTAGTTTCAAGGTTCGCTTCTCTTTACGTATTCGTTTTATAATCCTTTTGTGAATGCTTTTATTTGATTAATTTGCAGTCATTTCCTGGCTGACAATTGTCACAAATCAATAATCAAACACACAAACACACACAATTGGCCGGGCTCGGATTCGGACTCGGACTCGGGCACCACTGAGGACGGGGCTTTCAAGAAAACATTTCGTTTCATTTCATTCAGTAAATTTCACTTTTAAACGACCAACGCGGCCGATGAAGCGACTCGTAGCGACGTAGCCAAGGTGGCTCTGGGAGCTTCTTATTCGTACACCTGAACCGACGACAGACATTCGCACGACTTCGGCATCGGCTTTGACTTCGACTTTGCGTTCGGCTTCGGCTTGGTGTTCGGCGTTCGTCTTTGACGGGGACTTTTATGGAGGATCTTCAGGTTTTTTGTGGTCTCTCTCTCTAGTCAGTGCCAGTGCCAGTGCATCCGTTTCAAATCGCGTCCGTTTGTTAACTGATTTCGCGTTGTCTTGGCCAAAACTCAAATTCGAAACTGTTAGCGTCGCGACGACGCTACCACTGGCAGCGACAGCGACTGCAAGCGATCTACCAGACAAGTCTGCACTTGTTGCTGTCTCTGTCTCTGTCGACGCTGACGTTGCGACGTCACCAAAGTTGTCGTCTTTTCGCTTTTTTTCTTTCGTATTGTTGTTGTTGTTGTTGTGCTGCCTGTTTAGTGTTTTGCTATTGCACTGGTGTTGTAGTTGTTGGTGGAGTAGCTTTTGTTCAAGTCTCTGCTGTTGTTGTTGCTTTTGCTGTTGGTGTGGTTTTCGTTGTTGTTGATGAAGTTCCTTCGGCGTTTTAAATATTCTTTCAAATTTTTCATTCATATTTAATATTCCATTCGGCCACAGTCGGCAAAATTTCCCGTATGCGAATGTGCACATTCTAGACTATTTTGCGAAACGAATCTATGAATATTCTTATATATAGACTATGGTTTCCCATATTATAGGGACCAGTAGATGCTATACTACTTTTGGGAGGAATAATGTTCCGCTTGAATATGAAACTGAAATAAAGAAATATCCGTTCCAATTGGCATTCCCTTCTACGTTCTGTAAAGTTCTGTACAGTTATATTCACCTCCTCCTGCAACGTGGATCCTGGGTGGATGGATCCCTGAGCATTAAAGAAAGCTGCTGCTCACATTCCGCTGCCTGCACCATGCCACATGTTTTTGCCCAAGAAGATGTTCGTTCTGTTCGGCCGCCAACGGTTTTCTGGACTTTCGCTTTTCGTTTCGTGTCGGTTGCATAAAAAACAAAAACACCCGAAATTTGTGGCCAAATAAATTTCTACCTGGGGCCACAAATCGTAAAAATATGTTAAGAGCTTCGGGCCACAGCCAACAGCAGCAACAGACGAAAAACAATTGGCAATAGTCATGACATGACTGGCTGTCAATTGTTGCTGTTGCTGTCTCCTCTGCCCCATGGGCGTGTGCGTATTTGATGGGTGTGAGGAGAGAGGTGTCCGGAGGGGAGTGGGGGGGCACACGCCAAACACGTCAGGTGCTGATGTGCCTTGCCTGAAAGCCTTCCTTTGTTTCTGCAAAAACTTAAGGCGTCAATTAAGGCGCAACATAAACGAAGCTGAAACCAAAAATCAGCAAATCAAAAGACTTTGGCAACGAACTTGACACATGGACTTTCACAGCCTAGAATGGCTCTCTGGCTATACCTTTGCATACCATCCATACCCCCCCTAATGCCCATATCAATGGGTACGGTACTGAATAACAAGCGGTTGAAAAACAATCCACTTTCTTTTTCAAAATGTAAGCATGCTCGTATTTATGCTTAGCATTCTTTGGTGGAGCTTAAGAGCAAGAGAAGAATGTCTAAGAGATAGAAAGACTTAAATTTTGCATAGATAAAATGTATTATAACAAGTACTAGAAATAACCAATCTATCCATTCACCTTTAGAAAAATATGAATGCCCCAAATAACGAGTACATACAATTGGAAATGAATTATGAATTATATTAGTCAATTTAAGGATAAAGCCTTGGCAAATCATTTTCATTCCCCTCCTCTGGCAATTTGTTGTACTTCTCCTCGAACCCCCCTCCTCTGCAACCGTGAAAAAGCGAATTCAAACGAATTTCCTCAGTCAGTCCTCAGTTGGTCACTTGGTCTTGGTCTTGGTTAGTCGCATTAACTTGTTTCTGTTGCAAGGCCATCGCCGAGTGTCGAGTCGAGCACCCCCGCCAGTGCCAGTTGGCGGGCCCCCCCTTAATTAGCGCATGTGTTGCATGCGGCTGTGTTGCATGTTGCCAGCAAACTTGAAGCCTGCAACTTGCCACTAAGCTAACTTTGTTGCTGTTGCCTGTGCCGTTGCTTGTGGCCTAGGAGGCTGAGGCCCACTCAGCCGTGTAAATTGTATCAATAAATTTATTGATTTCAACTGTTGCTGCTGACTTGTTTAATATTTTGCGACGATTTATGTTGCAGGCATGCAAATTTTAGTATTTATTTGCTTTGTCGGTGCACGAAGGAGATGCTATGCTTGCTGCCAAAGCCGCTCCGTTCCGCTTTGGCTTTAATGAACATGTTGTCTCCGGCCGTGTCGTCGCTCTCTGTGGAAAGAGTCATCAAAAGACGCACGCATGGCAAATTTGTGTGCTCCGGCTGTCATCCGAAGCCTGGCTTCAACAGCTCCTCCTGCTCCCACAGCTTCTCCTGCTTCCACAGCTTCTCCCGCTTCCACAGCTCCTCCTGCTCCAACTGTGGCTCTAGCTCCGACTTGGGCTCCGACTCAAATTGGATTTCCAGCTCGTGCTCGTGTCGTTTAATGACAGAAATTAGGCAACCTTTCACTGGCGCATAATTTCACCCACACGCACACACTCGCACACACGCGCACTCGTCCCCATACAGAGACACACACTTCCGGCAACTGGCGAGAGTTTTTCGTATACCCCATTAATGCTAGACAACCGACGGGGGTATATTGTATTTGTGGAGATTTATGTAACTTGCAGGATGATTGGTATATCAGGGCAGTTTCAGACTCCTTAAGTATTAAAGACTCTACAATATTGAACTCAAGAAGTGTTGTTCTATACATAATTTTAATGATATAAAACTCCAACTTGGTAGTTCACGTAACTATCATCTCAATTGGATAAGTATTGCCTTCCGAATATCCAAAAGAGGGGCTTATATTATGGTTAATGGCGTTGCCAGCAGGAATTCTCTTTGACACCATTGCAATTTTTTCTTAAACTTCGCTCTCACTGTAAAAGTATTTCCTGATTCCCCCATCTGCCCTTGTTCTGCATGCCAATTAGATAACTTTCTAGTCTTTAAGTACATCCTAGTAGCTATATCTGACTAATGGGTATGTCAAAATCGAAGTACTCGCATCGACAATGGCATTCCTACTTGTTTTTGTTGATGGCTCGTCTGCACAGCCCAAAGAACACTTTCGTTCATTGGCTAACCATAAATACGGCAAAAGCACAGCTCTCAAAAGCATTCGAATGGACGGACGCGGGTCTCACACATATTTTTATTATTTTGCATTTGGGTTAGGGCAATTTCTACGGCCATCGACTTGCCACTGGACGCAGCACAGCACCGCACAGCACAGCACCTGCCATGCATGCTAAATCAGGTGAAAAGCACTGTGTTGGAGGCACTGTATGGGGCGAGAGGAGGCCACCGCCGTGGCGGCCTGTCTTTGCCGCCGTTGCCCGGTGCATCGCTAATTAGATAAACAAATTTTCATGTGTGTTGTTGTTGGACTTTTGGTGTTGGGCTACGCTGCGCTGCGCTGCCAACAGTCCACTTCGACGTACCCCTGGACATTGTTGCACGCACTCGAATTATTGAAAAGTGAAATAAGCTGCGAAAGGTGGGCTGCTTCGACCAGAGGAAATGGTGAATGTGGAATGCTCTCTCTTTCTCTCTCTCTCTGTGTCGCTGTCGTGTGATTTATGGGAGAAGATTTTCGACAAATTTCAAGGATATTCGTGAGATGACAATCCAAAATAAAAATAAGATTATACATTTCTTAAAACAAACTAATATAAACCCCAAAATGAAATTAAAATCCAAGCAGAAATGATAAAAAAAAACAGACTTCAACACTCCCCTACCTTTTAGATTTAATATTTCATATTATATCTAATTTAATAAGATAAAAAATGATTATAATAAGAGGAGGATGTAGTAGGATATAGATATGTATATAAATAGAATTATAAATCGGATAGTGGGCTACAAGAACATATCTTGCTGTAGCTATTGATATAATATATATCGGACCACTCTCTTGTTGTCGAATGAGATCCTTTGATTTCTCCCCTTGACACCAGGCACCACCAAACATATTTCGCGTCAAAGCTAAGCTACCCGCATGACACAAGGTACAGTACTCGGTACAGTGATAAATATACAAACAGTCCGATGCTTAGTTTCTAAAAAAGAAAGTGAAATTCGAATGCGGACAGAACGCGGCGCAAAGTGCGAGGCCCAGGTAGCGCCTAACTTGGCCAGGACCAGGCCAAAAGCAAAAGCAAAAAGCAAAGAGCAAAAATAACAAAAACCAGACCCGATCCGATCCGATGTGCGATGCGATGCGTTGCGATCCGATCCGCTGCGAGTTATCGCAGGTTTTTGATGCTAAACAAATATGACTAATTATGGAGGAACTGACGCACTAAACAGCGCCACATAATGCCCCAGTCGTCTTGGTTTCGACGTAGATGGTCCAATCCCAATCCCAACCCAGGCAACAGCAACAACCACAAAAACACCAACAACAACAACAATAATACCGGCGGGGACCGGTTGCCCAGAGACCCAAACAAAACACCCGCAATTTCGCCAATTCGTGGAAAAACGTTCGATTGTATGAATGAAATGCGTTTTACGCGACAAACAACAAACAACAAAGTCGCAACCGAACTCAAGCCGAGTTGTCGTAGTTTTCACTCTATAAGGTGACTAATCTCTGCCCGACCCCCGTCTCTCCCGCAGATGTATATGCGCTCTCCACCGTTCGCGCCAAGCGTTGGTCCAGACAACAAGCCTCGGAGAGCCGTGTCCACCACAACTACAGAGGCATCCACCACACCAGCAGATGCCACAACGGCCCCGGCACTAGCCTGTGCAGGCCACGCCCACGACTGTTGCACATCAATCGATTCAGCGGCAATGATGGAACCACTGACAACACCGAATGCAACAACAGTGACTCTGAAATAAACTTTGGCGACTACAAATCGCAGCCGGCTGAGGGCAAGACATTGAGGTGGGGCATAGCGCCGGTCAGCCTCATGGCAGATGATTTTGCCGCCGCTTTGAGTGTCCTGCCGCCGAACCGACATGAGATCGTCTCTTGTGCGGCCGCCTATCGTTCGCATGCCGTTGCCTTTGCGGATAAATATCATGTGAAAAACGTGTACACTAGCTTTGAGGATCTGGCCAAGTGTCCAAATGTGGGTGAGTATAAAGAATCAATGATTTCCTGCTTAATACGAGAATATACTAATCTCCTGCTTCCTTGAGGTCAGATGTTGTTTACATATCGCCCCTGAATCCGCTGCACTGTGAACTCTGCCACCTGATGCTGAACCACGACAAGCACGTGCTGTGCGAGAAGCCCATCTGCATGAGCGAATCAAAGGCAGAGAAGCTGCTGCGGAAGGCCCAGGAGCGGGGACTCTTCCTCATGGAGGGCATGTGGCCACGCTGTGTGCCCGCCTATCACTATTTGCGCCACCAGATCCTGCGCAATCGCTTGGGCGACGTCCAAAGTGTCCACTGCACCCTCGGTCTGCCCTTATCGCAGAGCAAGTTGGCCCTCTACGGGGGCGTGGCCAGTGATTTCGGCGTGTACGGGATACAGTTGGCACTGTGGGTGTTTCGGGAAGTGCCGGAGAAGGTGCGGGCCACAGGGAAGCTCAACGAGGAGAATATCGATCTGGTGGCCAATATAGAGCTGTCTTTTAGCCAAAACCGCTGGGCCAACATCGAGGTGAGTGCCGTGGAGAAGCTCAGCAACAAGGCCATCGTCCAGGGCAAAGAGGGATGCGTCAAGGTGTGTGTGCACGAATCTCACCGCTTCCTGATCTTCCTGTTGAACTATTTTCTCCACAGATGAGCAACTATTGGTGTCCCACGCGTCTCATAGCCGATGACAAGGACTACGAGTTTCCACTGCCTGGCGGCGAACAGGTCGTCACCCACTATCATAACCGCTTGGGCATGTGCTACGAGGCGGAGGAGGTGCGCAACTGCATCCTGAATGGCAGCACCCAAAGCGAGCTGTTCAACCACAATGAGAGCCGACTCGTGGCCAACCTCATTGACAGCATCCACGCCCAACTGCGTGTGGGTCATAGCCCAGAGGTTTATACAAATTTTCAGCTGGAGAACGATCTGAAAAAAGCCACAGAAATTGTGAACGAAGCGGACGCCAGTGAAGAATTGAATGCCAAGATAGAGAAAAAAGACACAGGCGCATAGAGCGGGTTGGATTATTATCTGGTGCATATGTATATGAAAATACTTATATGTAAATGTATGTTCTGTTTTCTGTATGCAATGAAGCTCGAAACATAACTGTTTTATCCAACAAATAAATCTTCAGCAAAGCACACATTACCCAAATAAAACGATTATCTTTCAAATCCTCAACGGTTTTTTTTAGCAATCAGAAAAAGCCGTTGAATACACATGTAGTTAATGCGTCTGCATTAAATGCTATGTACATTCTACACTGGCGCCCCCAGCCGGAATTCAAAGAAAGCTTTTGGAACTTGTTCAAGTTTGTATGGTCGTATGACACTAAAGTTTCGTGAATAAACTATGCTAAGACAGAGATATGTAGTCTCAAGGGAAAAGCTTGCAGTGAGAGCGAGGGAAAGATTTACGTTTGTTTGGCTTTCGCAGCGGCAGAGGCTACCGTTTGTTAAGCTTTTCAATTCGAATTTGGCTAATCTAACTGTGCTTGATGGAAGATTTCGTTTTAAATTTTAACTGATAGCCGGGAGACGTGACTGGAGACGGGCAACAATATGATAATACATTAATTTATCTGATTAAACTATTTGTTGTTTAAAAATCGCATATGGAAAAGCTCTGCCATAGTTTCAATTATAATTCGGCTTCATTTTCTAAGAAAAATAAACAAATTTCTCGTTTTTAGATTTTATTTGTCGTTTTTTTCGCTTTATAAAAGTTTTTAATTCGTTTTAAAAATATGTATAAAATACTTAGTACTCTATCAGTGACAACTTATTGCTTCTTAACCTTCTTGTTCTGTGGTGTTTTCTTCGATTTTCCAGTACATTTTCTCCACAAAAACCTCCACACAATCTTATTGACCAGAAAGATCAGATATAGGGCCAAAGCTGCGAGGGCATAAATATCCAGATTTTTGCTGGCGATAAAGCCCATGTGGACCAGAGGACTCTGCATGTGAGGAGCGCCACGGTGACGGATCACATATTCCGTCCAGTAGACAACCAATTCCTGGGCAGTCTGTGGACGATCGCGATACAATTTGGAGAAGGTCTGCACTTTTTTGGCATACTTTGGATTGCTGATAATCTCATTGATAGCCTCTTTGAACTCCTTCACACTCAAGGAGGTGAGCTCCAAGCGCAGGCCATAGCCGCTGTCCACTATTTTGTCAGCATTTCCCGGCTGATCCGCAAAGACGGGCAGGGCCAGCATTGGCACTCCATGGTACTGGGCCTCGGACACGCCACCCTTGCCCGCATGTGTGATGAAAAGCTTGAGCTTTGGATGGGCCAGGATATCATCCTGGGGCAGCCATTTCTTGTACAGTATATTGGCAGACTTGCCAGGGGTGTTCTTGGGATCCTCCCACTTCCAGATCACCTGTTGCTTCAGACTGGACAAAGTCTTGAAGATGGTCGACACCACCTCAGGCTGGAAGTACTCGCCCTTGAGATTCGAGCCAAGACTGAACAGGATGACGCCATTTTTGGAGTTATCCATAAACTCCTTGATATCTTCTGGCAGGGGATCTGGCTTGCTCTTCACTTGGATGCCACCGATTTCAATCACGGCGGGAACATTCGGTCGGATGGGGCCCTCGCTGATGCCATGACTATTGCAGAAGACCAGGGAGACGTTCTTCATGGCCTTCTCGAGGCTGGGCATGTTCTTGTCATCGCCCCAAAGACGTCTGTGGGAGATAACAAGAAAGTGTTTAAAATACATAATAGATTATAGATTGATTAGGTTCCTTAAATAACACCAATAAGTTTAAGTAAACTGATATGAGACGATGGAAACCAACGGCTGAGGTATCTTTGAAATTGGAGCAATAATACTCACTCATAGAAGCCATGGTATTTGAAGTTAAGGAATTTGGCGAGCAATCCAAAGCCGGCAGTACTGAAGAAATTTGTCATCCGCTGCTGGAAGTTCATGGGCTGTCCTGCTGGCACGGATATTGACATTTGGGGGACACTCGACAGCTCCGGATTTCCAATAACTTCGTTGACCATAGTCATGGGCGGACCCGACCAGGAAACAATCAATGGACAATTGAATTTGGCACCCAGTCCCACCTGATATGAATTGAAGAAGAAGCCCACAAAGAGCACATCGAATTTGTTGTCCTTGTTCTGGTAGAGATCTGTGAAACGCTTGTCCTCCAGAGTATCCACCTGCTTGTTTATGAGCAGGGCCAGCGAAGTGAAAACCGATTTCATGGTGGTCCAAATGGAGGGCTTCTGCTTGACTATATCCACCATGCCATCGTGGAGAGCATTCTCTTCCTCTTCACTCAGTGGGATGACAATGTGCTTGATGCTTTTGTGGGTCACCTTTGGCGGCACCGACGACACCACTGTCACATTGTGTCCCTTCTCGGCAAGCGATTTCATGATGGACATGTGCACAATGAAATGCGACGGGCTGTGACTGGTGAACACTCCCAGAATATTGGATGCCTCGCTGCTCTGGGGCAGGGATTGCAGGGCCAGGAGGGCGACCAGCAGGCCACCCACGCTGCAGCCCATCAGGGTGCTTCGGTTCTCGGTCATGACTCAATCGTTGATTCGTCGATGATGGTCGCGTCTATACTGATCGGTTACTAGACTCTGGCGCGTATCTTATAGTAGTTCGGTAGGTGCGATAACACACTGATAAGATTTCGTTAGTCGTTTAATCTGAAAAAATGCATGTCAAGTCATTACGTGGCCACAAATGTTTGAAACTGATAGACGGACATAAATTAGGTAAAGTATTTCTTTGATTACGGAATCAGAAGTTTGGGCGAATAATTGACAAAAGGTGGTTACAAGTTTTAAAAAATATTTCCGTAATTTTATTCAATCTTATCAATGCAAAAACATGCAAAAAGAAAAAACAAAACTGTTTATTCATTGAATATGTCATTATTCAAAAAATAATATATTGAAATACAAGAGAGGTCATTGTAAACCGAATATCTCACTGAACTTCAGGGGGCGAATAGTGAATGGGTTAAAGAGCAAATATTCTCACAGTCAATGTCAATTTAGAGGTTAACTAATGTTTCATTAAGTTCAGTTCGCACTCAGCTGATGACTTTAACAAAACAATTATAGATATTCTAAATACCTCCTCGGCTATATAGAGAGACACACAGTAACACAGCAACACAGCAAGATAGCAACAATACACTATTAAATACTAGACAACAAATTTGGAAAACAATACGCGTTCGGGCACGCGCTGCTCGGCGACTCACTGAGAATTTGAATCCGAATCGAATCGAAACGCTGCGAGTGCGGGATAAAGAGAACCGATCGCCAGGGAGAGGGACATTACTATAAATAAACAGGGAGAGAGAATGAGAGAGTGGGTGGGTGGCAACCTGTTAAGCTTGGAGGGGAGTACGTGTACGCTATGCGACATAGCTATAGAACTTATAATGAAACAGTGGCACCTTGGGTGTATAAACTTTATCTGTTGATAATAAAAAGTGAATGATAAGAGATCCGCTTGGGTATCAGCATAACAGTGGGTACCAAGGGTATAAATACAGGTATTAATTTTTAATTCAGGTAAAAATAAACTACAATAGCAAAGAAATGTTGGCTTCAATAGCCTTGCAGAGCAATCAAATATTTCGATTAAAAATTCATTTAAAATACCCCCAGCAAAAATTCATCAATTTCATCGATAACATACTTAGTTAGAAGACAGCTTGAAGTCTAGACTGACTTACAGTTGCGCAACGCACTGTTTTTTGCAAGCAAGAGCAAGTGTAAGCAATTAATTCCAAGGCTCCTAGATTACACGGTGGCTCTCTCTCTCTCTCTGTCACTATCACCGTCACTCAGCACAAACAAAACACTTCAGTGATTGCTTTCTGTCCACTCATGCTTTCCAGCAAAGCTTTTCTCGATCTCATTGAGCCCTTGTTTCGCTCTTTCGATCTTTGTTGATCTTTGTGCACTCTCTCTTCTCTCTCTCTCTCTCTCTCTCTCTCTCACTGTGGGGCGTTCCTTATAGAGAAGATTGTTCTGAGTGATCAGATGATGTACTTTGGCATATACCCTTCCAGAGGGTATACTCAGAAGGTGGCTGCAACTTGGTGTAACTTTTTCCGAAATAGAATAAATAAATAACAAAATAAATTGCACGTATACTCATAAGCATATGAACGCATAAATCTTTGCAACAGAAAATAAAACTATGCACAAACTTATAGTTTTTCCACAGGCTGTGTTTACTTTCAAATAACCGAAGTTTGCGTGGATAAAAAACAGTGTTAGTTTTAATGAAAGTCAATAAATATGTCCTATTCATAATTTTTAATGAATTTTTAATTATTTTTATACCTTCTAAATGGCAAAATAATCCAACGAGAATATACATATGTATTATTTTCCTTAAATAGTTGTGAAAGCCTGCATTGAAGCGATTGGTCCGCCAGGGTATTTGAATAGTCGACTGTATACTCCCTGGTATACTTCGGCGCTCCCTGGTTAAAATTGCTATACTATTCTGGCGATACTGCGTTTTGATGACTATATTCGATTTCGTGAGCACACTCTAATGTCTTTTATTTTATTATAAATTATTATTATTTTCTACTACTACAACCAGTAATTAGTGACTCATTTTATGCACTTATTCTTTAGCTTTTTGAACTCACAGTGCGTGGGAGTATTAAGACTAGAATATCTTATCTTTAAGCTTATTATTCGAGGCTTTTGTGCGATAATAAAGGCCACGCACAATACTTAAAACGTTGCGAAATACATATCGGAATGCAACACGTAGTATCAGCAGGGTACCCAATCCGAACAACACAAGTGTTCCGTAGACATCCAGATTGTGGCGGGCGACGAAGTCCATGTGGAGCCGGGGATTCTGCAGGTGATAGGCGCCCTGGTGGCGGAGAACATACTCCGTCCAGTAGACCACCGATTCGCGGGCGGTGAGCGGACGATCGCGATACAGAGCCGAGAATCTGCCCACACTCGCCCTGTACGAGGGATTCTGCAAGAGCTCTCGAATGGTCTCCTCCAGAACATCCTCTGTGAGAGTGAGGATGTCCAGATGGAGTCCAAATCCTGACTTTGCCATAATTTCTGCATTACCCGGCTGATCGACGAATATCGGGAAAGCCAGCATTGGAACTCCATGGTACTGGGCCTCGGCTATCCCACCCTTGCCCGCATGGTTGATGAAGAGTCGGGTCTTTGGATGAGCCAGGATGTCGTCCTGGGGAAGCCAATTACTAAAGTATATATTCGATGCATTTCCTGGTGTATTCTCCATGTCCTCCCACTTCCAAACCACTCGCTGAGGAAGCCTGGAAAGCACGTTGTACAAAACCTCTACAATCTGAGGACGAATATCACTGAATTTGATATTGGTCCCGAGACTAAAGAATATGGCTCCCTCAGTGGCGTTGTCGAGGAACTCAGCAAGATCCTTAGGCAGTGGATCAGGCTTTTCCTTCACCTGTATCCCACCAATTTCAATAGATTGCGGGACTGTGGGACGGATGGGTCCCTCGCTGGGTGCATGATAGTTGTAGAACAGCAAGGAAATACGACGCTTCATCTCGTAGTACGAAGGAAACTCCAGATCTGAATCATTTCCAAAAGCTTTTCTGGAAAATAAGAACAGACAATTGATGATTGAAGGTAACCCATTTTGGATCAATCACTTGATATACTCACTTGTAATATGCATGCATCTTGTGTCTTATAAGGAGATTTACAACATTCAGGAAAGAATGCTTGAAGAAGTTGACGCAACGCATGCCAAAGCCCATTGTGAGATGGCCAGGTCCGAGGGCCATATTCAGACTGGGAACATAGGCGGGATCATCAATATTACCCACCTGCGAATCCATAATGGGCATAGGTACTCCCACCCAGGACATGATAACCGGACAGCGGAGTTTCGCTGCTATGCCCAGTTGGAAATCGTTGAGCATCAGACCCAAAATTACTAGGTCATACTTGGTCTGGGGATTCTCGTAAATGGCCCTTACTGTGGGATGCAGCGTCCACTCATATTGTCCATCGAAAATCGGACTGGACTGCACAAATAGCTTGGCCAGAAAGCTAAAAAAGGATTCCTTCTGGTTGGACACTCGAGCCATGTATTCCTTGGTGACCCTCTCCTGTTCAGGCGTGGGTAGCGCCACAATCACCGTTATGTTCTCATGTGGCTGAAACTTGGGCTTCATTTGGGTCAGCACTGTGATGTTGTGACCCCGATCTGCTAGAGTCTTGACCACAGCCATGTGTACGATAACATGAGAGGGACTGTAACTGCTGAATACACCCAGGATGTTGGCACCTTCGATGGTCGCAGACTGTAGTATTCCCAGCAGGAGAACCACAACTAAACAAATCGGAAGGTATTTTTCCATTTTAAGCGGACTCTCACGACATCCGGCAACACTTGACTGAGCGACAATCCCCTGTGGTACGAGTTTTTATAGATTTACTCTCTCAAAAAAAGAGGATCGAACTCTGTAAAGCAGGTCAATTTGATATGACTGGGAAATGTTTTTGCTGCGTCGCAATGACTGGGCATTTTATCGACTTGGTTATATTTTAGAAAATATTTTACTTATCACCAACGATAGGGACCGGCAGCGAGCGATCTCGGATCTGGCGCTTGGTCAAACATTGCCCAAATGCTTTTCAATAATGAAACTGCAGTTGTTTGCTGACTACAACATAATCTACTAGCTGACCTGATAATGCTTGTCAGATGTATCAGTTATGCGATAATAATTATGACACACCGATTAAGAAACAATGTTTTTGCCTGGGAGATCTGCTTTTTAAAATGAATCAAATTTAAAAACATCTCTTTCGATGTTAATGTAAGTATCTAAAACTAATGAGAATTATATCGAATTTGAATAAAAATACCACCAACAGTTATATTTCCTTCTTCTTTCGATTTTAATTACGATAATTTTAAAGTTTTAATATATCATACAGGTTTGGGTGGTGCATACAGTACAAGTAACTAGAGCTTCGACTGATTACGATAAATATATATGTAGGACTTTGACAAGCTTTCGACTCTTAGCTAATGTTAATTTTTAAGATAAAACCAAACATTAATTTTCATATAAAAGTTTTATTTGACTAACACAATGAAGCTAGAAATGAAGTCTTAATCTGGTTGTATTACTTAATTCTTACATATGTACTTCTAATTCAGATTTTTCATTGATTTTTTTGTTTCTTTGAAGTCTTTGTACTACTCTTCGCCGTGCCTCGAAGTTTTTTCCAGGCAAAACGCACCGCCAACCGAATTAGGACCACAGTGACCGCTAGAACCGATATCAGCAGAGCATACAGATCGAGATTGTAGAGCTCGACGAAGCTCATGTGCACGGCCGGGCTCTGCAGGTGCGGTGCACCCCGATGGCGCAGGACGTATTCAGTCCAGTATACAACCGTTTCCCTGGCGGTCAATGGACGATCCCTGTAAAGCGAGGAGAACTGGCTTGTGGTCTGGCTATATTTATCATTCTCCAGAACCTCCTTGAGGGCTGCAGTAAGGGTTTCTTCAGTGATGCTTAGTAGATCGAGGGCCACACCATAGCCAGAATTCTGCATCTGATCGGCATTACTCAATTGATCCCCAAAAATGGGCAGGGCCACCATGGGAACGCCATGATACTGCGCCTCGGTGATGCCACCCTTGCCGGCATGGGTTATGAAGAGTTTTGTGTTGGGGTGGGCCAGGATATCGTCCTGCGGCAACCACTTCTTGTACAGTATGTTGGTGGCATTGCCGGGAGTTTTTTCCAGGTCCTCCCACTTCCAAATCACATTACGATTGATGCCCGACAACACCTTGAAGATGATTTGCATCAGTTCCGGTTTCACGGTGGTACTCTTGATGTTTGAGCCCAGAGAGAGGAGAATGGCTCCCTCCGGAGACTGTTGCAGGAACTGATCAATATCCTTGGGCAGAGGATCCGGCCTATCCTTAACCTGAATTCCGCCGATTTCCACGATGGCAGGCACCAGAGGTCTAATGGGACCCTCACTGATCAGATGGCAATTGACAAACGCCAGGGAGATGTTCTTCCTCATCTCGTACATGCTGTGCAGTCCCTTCTCCTCACCAAAGTTGTCCTTATAATGACGTATCAGTCGGCTATCCAGCACAATGGCCATGTACCGGATGAACAGATACTTGGCCAAGTTCTCGGCCCTCTTCAGCAGACCCATGGGCTGCGTGGCAGATGTTGCTATGTTGGGCACATAGGATACTTCAGTGGGATTTCCAGTATAATCGTCTATCATGGGTATGGGCGCGTTCATCCAGTCAATGATGACGGGCACTTGCAGCTTGGCAGCCACGCCCAATTGAAAATCGTTCAAAAAATATCCCATTATCATCAGATCGAACTTCGTCTCGTAGATGCGCTGGAATCGAGGATCCGATAGCAAATCTGCCTGGGCGTCGATCATCACATTCATGTCGTTCAACAGGCGATTCAGAGTACTCAGCGCGGAGTTCTTCTGGCCCGCCATTACCGCCATCTGGTTATCCAGCACTCGCTCCTGCTCCTCTTTCACCGGCACCACTATCAGGGTGATATTCTCGTGCATCACTTTGGGCTTCAGCATGGACACCACGGTGACATTATGACCCGCCTCGGCCAGGGCCTTGGCCACTGACATGTGCACTATCAAATGCGAGGGGCTGTGACTGCTGAACAGTCCCAAAATGTTCGCTCCACGTGCGCACACCGCGAGCGTGGCTAGCAATAAAAATATGGAGCGGACAGCAAACATTTTCCCGTCTGGTCAACGTCTAATCGAATACTGTTTGGACATAGGTAAACGACACACTATTTATCTATCTATCAGGCCAGAGCAGACCTCAGAGACCCAAAGCACAAGCATAGCATGACTAGGTATAGACTCTCTTCGTCACAAATTCGATTCTCTTATCTGCCTACGTGTTCCGTGCGCAGGTAACCGGCTACTTCAACCGGCATAGAATGTTGTGTAATGTATTTAAGGGGAGAATTTTCAAAGGATTTACCTTTTTGGCATGGCTTTAGCGCTTTGACTGTTAGTATTTGGCAGGTAATTGATACCAGCAAATATAAATACAAAATGATTGGCTCATCTTCGTTGGACGACAAGCATGAAAACTGGTTTAAGATTGGGTCTGAAATGTAAAATTTGTTTACCAATAATTTATTCGATTAAAGTAAGTTTGTGACAAATCATTTCGATCACCAACATTTTAGTTTCATTTTACATAAATTCTTTACATATCATATTTTACTTCATTCCAACCCGAACCACAAGTAGTACATATGTACATCAATTAATGGCCATAACTTCCCTGCCGCTTTGTCACAATGACTCTGCAAATAGCCGTTTATTCGGGCCTATTTCCATTGTAATCAGTTCCGTTGTTATGGAGTCCCAGTCTCTGAATAAACAACAAATTCAAAATGATTCAGAGGTATGTTTGGGGGCTTCAAACCCTATAAAATGAGACATAAACAAAAAAAAACGATAACTCAACGAATGCTACCACACATAAACAAACTATAAACTGAGAGAGGGAGCTCTCAATGAATATAAACAGAATTATAGTGAGAGAGAATTAATCACTCTTTCCTCGGGCAATAAGTCCAGAAAAGAGAGAGTTGCGGAGAGATTTCTCAAGTAAATTCAAAAGTTCTTAATAAAAAATGTATATGGTATTTTGACTTGTTTTTTATTCATTTCTACAAATATTTAAATTCCAATTATACACAGACATATACATATGTATATCCCATTTATCATAATCCAAAGTAGACTTTCCCTTCAATCATTATGTATGTATTTTTTAAACCTTTTTTTGAAAAATCGTTCTTTTTTTTATTATATTATTTATTTTATTATCATTGAACTACTATGTACATACTCGTGTATCAATAGCCTTAAATTCATTTCGATGGGTATATGATTTAATGTGATGGATTATGCTACTACCAGTAAAGCTTATTGACTACCCAATCCCTCCCTTTTTCCTCAACAGAACATATGAAGCACCCACTCCACCCCAAACTACTTGAACTTTTTACTGCCTGGAGGCACGGGATTCGCCTCCATGCGTAGCAGTTGCTGCGTCTGACCTTTGATGTGACCCCAGTGGTTCATCTCCCTCAACTCTTCGTCAAACTCCTGAATCGTTTGATTCAGCTCCGGATAGAGGTGCTTGAGCACCAAATGGTCCAGCGTAGGGAAGAGATGGTGAAGCGCATGATCACCGAAGTGGGTGAGCACCAGGAGATCCGACCATTTAATGTCTCGCCGATCGATGACCGTATCCATCTGATAGAGACCCCAGTCTCGGTCCGTGCGCTGGGCATCGCCGTCGTGCAGTATGCGAGGATCATGGTGGGCTGCCGTCAGCCCAATGAACCCGAAGGAAAAGGCTCCAACGGCAAGGACGAGCAACCAGCTCCACAAACAAGCACTCAGACTCACGCCGGTGGTGAGATACAGGAAGAGGGGCAGAGTAAAGGGAATGAGATCATCCCAGTACATAATGTTCTTCCTCTTGGCCAGTGAGATGACCACACTATGAGTATATAGAATTTCTTCATGATTACTGACTTCATTTCTTGAATCATGACCATCACTCACCGCTGCAGATACGCCACAGAGAAGGAGAAGATATAAAAGATCGGAGAAACCACAACGGACATCCAGCGTTTTGCACGACTGGCATAATGGGGACTGGGAACCCAGCAGAGGAACGGCTCAAACATCGACAGCTCCAGATCGTGCAGGGAGTTCGGATACACATGATGGGATAGAGCATGCGATATCCTCCAGTTCCTGAAGCTCATGAGCGTCAGATTGAAGGTGTACATCCGCCAGTTGTCGCGCTGATGGAAGTAATTGTGAGCGGCATTTGCCAGCCAGCACAGGGCCA
This sequence comes from Drosophila algonquin, assembly GCA_035041765.1. NCBI lineage: Eukaryota > Metazoa > Arthropoda > Insecta > Diptera > Drosophilidae > Drosophila > Drosophila algonquin. Next base: position 670,980 of record JAWNKY010001391.1, on the reverse strand, counting down.
AGCCAGCTATGGCCTGCACCAAGAAAGAGTCAAGGACTGTGCCAATCCAGCTAAGGATAAAGACAGAGACCAGGATACCAAAGTGGAGGTACTGAAAAAGGGGTTATAGATTGTAGAACGAGAGATCTTCAAGGGCGGAGGGAAACCCACATCTGTCTTTTTGCTGGGACTGTAATTCAGTTTCCTCAGCTTCTCCCTCACTCTCCGCTTCAGGGTCATGTAGAAACCATTCTCATCGAACGTAAACTTGTAGTTCCTTGGTTGGGCTGCTTTCCGCACTTCGAATTTGCTGAGCATTTGTCGTGCCCGATCCTCGATGTGATGCGACTCGAAGGGCTCGGTGATGTCGGTGCCGCGGGTGCACTCGATCCAGTATGCCCCACCCGGATGCCGCGTGGCAAACTCGCTCAAATCGTACAGCTTATCGTTAATGCGCCAGAGACCTTCGGCCCCATCGTCGGAATTTTTGCCCTCCAGCCAGCTAAAGTGCAAGCAAAAAAGTTTTAGTTTTCTTCTAGTCTTTCAACGGAATTAAGAACTCCAAACCTCTCAACTGTGGCAGGTTGATGCAGGCGATAGCTGGGATAGGTCTTCGAAATTCCGGACACCCGCCAGGTTTCCTCCTCGATATTGGGGGTCATTTTATGACCAGGAAGCTAATCGATCTGCGAAAAACAAGGTGGTAATTATTAATAAACACAAAATGATATGCCTAATCGCTTCAGATAATTTGTTTGTTTATACTCATACTATGCTCCCAAGTTCAACCTACTACTTATATTATAATGGAAACCGGTCGTCAGTCTTCTATTCAGAGCAGCACCCGACCGCAGTCTGTTTTTACGTCTGTTGCCCACTGAGCTTCTATATGGAGCGCGGCTCGGCTTTTGTCTCGCGTTTATCAACGATCAATTAAAAGCACAATGCAGAGAGCGGCAATAATCAAGAGCTTTGGGTTTCTGTTTCTCTCTTTCGCTCTCTTCATTCCTATCAAGAGTCCAATGGTTTCGGAGTGGTATATGGAAATGGTTGATGTAGGGTGATGGAGTGCCTGACCCCCGTGGAGACTTTGATACTTAATTTTGGTTAAGGTGTGGATGGGTCATGATATTTATTGCTGGCGGTGAAAGCTCTTCGATCTATGTATGAAGTTTTGTATCATATAACACCAAAATGAACTTTGATCTTTTCTATCTCTGTTCGTCTATCTAAAAAATATCAGCCTAATATCTTTCCTGAGATCTTTTTGTTTATATCAATTTGTTTCCCTTTTATCTACATAAAAAAATTCACCCTTTTACTTTTCGAATTCCACATATGACAGTAAATCAGGAAGCGAAAATAATGATTATTTTGTATTTTTGTAGTCGAAATTAATTACTATTTACAATAGCCACACAGATGAATGTAATCTACCAAAAGAATGCTCTATGGATAATATATGCATACCCACCTTTTCACCATTCAACCATTTACACATTATAATCATAGGTGATAATAATACACATAATTACACTGTGCGACAAAATGCACTTTTGGAAGAATGTTAAGAGTACGAGTTATTTAGTAAATCAACATTTTACATATAATAAACTAAGAAATGTGATTTACTTGATATATAATTTTATTTTTATTACAAGTGTAATTACAATTTCATTTATTATTCATAAAAGTCCATAATAAATCTTGTAGTAATTCACGATACAGGTTATACAGGTAAGTAATGACGACATTTTGTTCAGTCTTTGCATAGGTTATAGTAAATTGTTGAGATTGACTATAAAACCGGACTACCCCTAACTCTGTCGTCATTCATAACATCCAGCTAGACGCTGGGCAGCCAAGCGAAGCCTCTTCTATTACTTTTCCTTATCATATGTGGTTATATTTACCCCAAAAATGGTCCGACCCATTATCTGGCAGACAGACCTCCGTTGATAGTCGCATGTGGTATGTATATCTCGGCCCCCACTAGCATTAGATGCCGCCTGTTAGACAAGCCCACGCCGTGTTTTCATCGCCACGTGAAGATTATGTGTGTATTATCAGTATATAATAGTAAGAAGACGTTTAGAGGAGACGGCTCCCGCTGCTGATAAGACTGACCTTATCAAAATGGAAATGTTTTTAAAAATATGTATGGGATTCTAAATCGATTCTGGTTTATATAACCTGTCTAGATTGGTGAGACGCATAAAATCTTAGAACGAATGTCGACTCCATTCAGTTTATTGCGGGGATCGCTCGCCGACGGTTGTTCAGCTCCGGGCTAAGGATTGTGAACAAGGACTCTCCATCATGGTGATTGAGGAGTGGAAGAAGAGTGGCATTGCCACCAAGTTCCCAACATACCGAAATTCCGCTCTGGTCACCACACACAGCTGGCAGAAGGGCAAGCGTGAGGACGATCGGGCGGAAGGACTGTGGCGCATACACGATGGCATCTATGACTTTACGGAGTTCATTGACAAGCATCCTGGCGGTCCCTTCTGGATACGCGAGACGAAGGGCACCGACATTACGGAGGCCTTCGAGGCCCACCATCTGACAACGGCTCCCGAGAAGATGATTGCCAAGTACTGGGTGAGAGATGCAGCGGAGCCTAGGATCTACACATTGACCCTTGATGAGGGTGGATTCTACAAGACACTCAAGGAGCGAGTGCGTCAGGAGCTGAAATCCATCGACAAGAAACCAAAGCGCAAGAGTGATGTGAGTTAAAGGTCTAGGCCAATCATCAGTAAACCATCTGAAATCATAATGAAATCTCTCCACAATTTAGCTAATCCACTTGGGCGTCCTAGTGTCCTTGTTCCTGTTTGCCATCATCAGTGCCAAGTACAAGAGCTTAGTGGCTTTGATCCTGGCGGGTGTTGCGCTCTGCTGGACCGTGATCGTGTCCCACAATTACTTCCATCGTCGCGACAATTGGCAGATGTACGCTTTCAATCTGGGCCTGATGAACTTCGCCTCCTGGCGCGTCTCGCATGCCCTGTCCCACCACATCTATCCCAACTCGTATATGGACCTGGAGCTGTCCATGTTCGAGCCACTGCTCTGCTGGATTCCAAATCCAAACATCAAGAGCAAGGCCATGCGATACGTGTCCTGGGTTACGGAACCGGTGGCCTATACCCTGGCGTTTTTCATACAGATCGGCACGCGGTAAGTGACTGATTAGCGCTATCACTCCAATCAGCGATGATTGATAGATGATTGATTTTTCAGCATTTTCTACTCGTTCCGCCACACGAACATCATGTACTGGCACGATTTGTTGGCGCTTAGCATACCCCTTGCCATCTACCTAGGAACGGGTGGTACGGTGGGCCTGCTGGGCTGTGTGCGCACTTGGCTGGCAATGACGGCGATCGCCAGCTTCAGCTTCTGCCTCATCGGCCTGAATGCGGCGCATCACGATCCGGAAATCTATCATGAGGGCGATACGAATCGCGAGGATCGCGACTGGGGCCTATTCCAGGTGGACACGATCATCGATCGTGGTGATCTCAAGGGATCGCAGTTCCTGGTGCTCACTCACTTTGGCGATCATGTGCTGCACCATCTATTCCCAACCCTCGATCATGGTCTCCTACCAGCCCTTTATCCGGTGCTCTACCAGACTCTCGACGAGTTCAAGGGTCACCTGCGCGAGTGCAATCACATTGAGCATATGATTGGACAGCACAAGCAGTTGTTGCGTATCCAACCCAACCCTAAGCCACCCGGTGATGGAAAGAAAGTAAAGTAGTTTATATTTCATCCATCAATATCCTAAGATATATGTACATATATGTACATCAGGAAGTTACAGTCAGAGACTGTAAATTGTAAAGTAATTTTAAATCAATAAATTTTTTAAGTAAATATTTTAGAAAATCATTTACTATCTTCGTCACTTTTCAATACATTTGTATGCTTTATTATTATGTTTTCTCTTGGGTGGAAAAATGATTTAATCGCAATATATTCACAGTGGAATATAGCCCTCTTTGGACGCCAATGGTTCCTTATCATGTTCGAATCGTTCGAGCTCTGTGCATTTTTCAAAAGTGTGTGGATTACAGTCCTCCAAGAGATTGGCTTCCTGGAATTATTCCACTAGACCTTCTCTATCAGCAAACTATTCTTAGGAGAGAATGTGTCAAATAAAAGTCAAAGAAATTTTTTTAAATTGATTTACATTTATTTTGTTCCTTTTTTGTATACTTTTCATTAAGTGTCGAGTGATGATCTTTTCTCATTATCATTTTATGATAAAAATAAAAAATTAAACATAAACATAAGCGCAGTGTATAGCAATTATGTGTATACGGTCAGTCTGTCTAGTCCGTATAACAAATATTGAGAATAGAATACAATATTGAACAATATTCGAACAGCGAGCGACATTTCCTGGCGGACACTCCTGCGCGGGGGCCTTTGACGCGTTGACGCTTTGACGGGGCTATCGTTTCAAGATCTTTCTCATGATGATGGTTGTTGGTTGAATGCATTTCGAAAGTTGTATAAAAATATATAAATACAAATACAAATACAGGTCTCGCGAGCAGTGTCCCGGAGCAAATGTCGCGCTTACACAATAGCCTGATGATATACCCAGTGATGCTACACAATGGACTTATGCCTGTCTATCGATCGTAATCGATTGTTCTTTTTCTTTTGGTGTTGTTTTTGTTGTTGTTTGTTGATGTTGTTTTTTGCCTAAGTGCATTTGGTTGTTGTTTGCCTCCCGTCGTTTTCGATATATATTTTGTTATAGTTTTATTATTTTTGTTTTTAAATTAAGAAATTAAATTAAAATCATAAACATAATCATTATGAAATATCATTTAAAATAAATTAAAAAATGAAATGGCATTTAGAATTCGTTTTCAGGGTTAAGGTCGAATCTTGGTGGGAAAGCCAATCCGTCGAATTGTGGCCGAACGGACGTCGCACGGGGCTAAAGAAGAGAAAGAAAATTCACAAATTAGTTATAGGTTCCATATAAATGGTATTTTTGCAATCATGCTGGGGTTTTGGGGGTGGGGACAAGGGCAAGTCTCCAAGTTGGATAAACTGATCGGGAAAGAACGAGAACGAACGAACGAACGAACGAACGAATCGCCTGCCAGCACGTTAATGTAGTGGGCCGGCAGGTGAGACGAGTGATACAACAACTGTAGTGGCGGCTGTACGTAAGTGCTCGCCGAGCGAGTGTCATAACGGGAAAATGAACGAAGACGAGTAACGAGTATGAACGAGATGGCGCTTGACGAACGACGAAAAAAAGGTAACGAATGAGACTGAACGAACGAACGAATGAGCGAGAGCACGTAATGAGCTGCATCTGACTGTGGGGGGATGTTGTGTGTGGGGGATTGGGAGTATCGACACAACGAGAACAAGACAAGACGTGAACGAACGAGAGAGAGAGAACACGTCCCACTTACAAATGTTTCAAGAAAGTTTCTACTGCTCCAGCAGCGCGGGCCATTGGCGGCCACCCTTGGACGCTGTCGGCTGCAGTACACATGTACAAATACATTTGATATTTGTGGTTTTTTAATAATATAGTGGAAGAATAGTGTGTGCTTTTCTTTTTGTTTGTAAATTTGTATGCAGAATGGTTGTAGAGTATAAGCAAAGTCGATTGATTAAGCAGCTGGTAACTATTTCTTGTTCTTTTCTTTTTTTTTGTAGCTTTTTCTTTCTTTTCTCTCAAAATGAACGCATTTTTGGTTGGTACGTGATTGTCGATGATCTTTCGATTGATCCTTTGCCTTTTTCTTCGGTTGGTTTGGTTGGCTGATTGATTAGGGTCTGGTTGTGGTTCTGGTTATGGTTTGGCCTCTAATTACAGTTTTCTCATCTAGCGAATGTCGTATGATGCATCTATATTATTATTTTAGTATTTATTTTATAATAATTCTTATAAGCTATAATTCTCTTTGCATGTTTTTTTTCTCTCATTATCATAAATGAACCAATATTGGATCGCTATATAGAAATTTTTTTTGGTTTTGTTTTTCTCGTGGTGGTTGTGCCTCAAATTTAAATCTGTGACGAAGAAGCAGAGCGTGTCGCGCAAAATATGAAAGGGAAGAATATATATTTATACACATTATTCAAACCGATCGAGAGAGAGAGGATGATACGGCGGCTATTCAAAGCACAATGGTAGCTCAGTGTACACTGGTCGAGTGAGAGAAGTTTCAATGGTTTTTGGGTTCAGTGGGTAATCGGGTCAAAGGGTCAATGGTCAATGTAGAAGTTTGATTGGGTTAAGACAACTTACCGCTGGGCTGGCACCACGACCGACAGAACCGGCACGTCCCTTGGCGCGGAATTTGCTGATGGCCTGCTCGGCCAGATCGGCACGCTCCTCGGCCTCCTCAAGCTCCTGCTGAGCCTTGCGGAATTTGGCCAGGTTGAGGGCGGCGATTTCCTCGGCCTCCTCGATCTGCCTCTTGTATGTCTTGATCTTCTGTTGCAGCTTGTCGACCAGATCCTGCATGCGTTCGTGGTTCTTGCGGTCCTCCTCGGACTGGAAGCTCAGCTCCTTGATGCGGCGCTCGCTCTTGCGCAAGTTCTTCTGGGCATCGGCGTGTCTCCTCTGCTCACCGTCCAGCTCGTTCTCGAGCTCGCGGACGCGCTGCTCCAACTTCTGGATGGCCTTCTTGCCGCCCTTAAGGGCATTGGCCTCAGCCTCATCCAGACGGACCTGCAGTTCCTTGATCTGCTGCTCAAGGGCCTTCCTCAATTTCTCCTGGGTCTGGGCATGATCCTGCTCAGCGCGGAGCTCATCAGCCAGGCGGGCGGCATCAACCATAGCCTTCTTGGCCTTCTCCTCGGAGTTCTTGGCCTCGTTCAGGAGCTCATCCAGGTCGGAGTGCAGGGTCTGCAGCTCAGACTCGAGCTTCCTCTTGGCAGCGGAGATGGAGGCGTTCTGGGCAGAAACCTCGTTCAGCTGTTCGTGGGCATCGGCAAGCTCCTGCTCGGCCTGGCGACGGCCGCGATCGGCCTGCTCCAACAGAGTGCGAGACTCCTCCAGTTCGTTCTGGAGAGCGTTGGCACGACGCTCAGAGATACCCAGCTGTTCACGGGCATCGTCACGGGCGCGCTGCTCCTCCTCAAGGGCGGTCTGGATGTCCTTAAGCTGTTGCTGGTAACGCTTGATGTTCTTCTGGGCCTCGGCGTTAGCCTAGAAAAGGAAAGCAAACAAATCGATTTGGATTAGTATGGGTTAAGAGAAAGAGAGATTTTGTGTCGAACCCACCTTGTTGGCATGATCCAGAGCAATCTCCAGCTCGTTAATGTCAGCCTCCAGCTTCTTCTTCATGCGCAGGGCCTCAGCCTTGCCCTTGGCCTCAGCCTCGAGGGAGGCTTGCATGGAGTCCAAGGCGCGCTGGTGGTTCTTGCGGGTGTTCTCGAATTCCTCTTCCTTCTCCTGGATGCGGCGATCGATCTCCTGGCGGACCTGGGACAGCTCCAGCTGGGCGCGCAGCACCTTGTTCTCCTCCTGCTCGAGGGCGGCCTCAGCCTCCTCCAAAGCGGCCTGGAGTTCGTCCTTCTCGGCTTCCAGACGCTTGCGGGCCTTCTCGATCTCATGGATGTTGCGGCCACCCTCACCGATCTGGTCGAGCAGATCCTTGACCTCATCAGCCAAGTTCTTGTTCTCACGACGCACAGCCTCCAGCTGCTCCTGGCCCTCCTCGTAGGCACCCTTCAGACGGAACAGTTCAGTGGAGTAGTTGCGGCACTCCTTCTGGGAGGCATCGAGCTCAGCGGCCAAATCGTCGACCTTGAGCTTCCACTCGCCGATGATCTTGTCGAAAGCCTTCTGCTTCTTCTCGGCGGCATTGGCAATGGCGTTGGCGCGGTCGACCTCCAGCTGGAGATCCTCGACTTCGGTGGACAGACGCTGCTTGGTCTTCTCCAGGCCAATGCACTTCTGGTTAAGGGACTCGATGGTCTCCTCAGCCTCGGCGAGACGGGCCTGCAGCTTGCGCTTGGCCTCCTCCAGCTCCTCAGAGCGGGCAACACCATCGGACTCGTACTTGCTGCGCCAGATCTGGGACTCGGCGTTAGCCTTGCTCAATTGACGCTGCAGATCAGCCTTGCCCTCGGCCTCCTCCTCAACCTGTTCGCGCAGGTTGTCGAGGTCGTGCTCCAGGTTGCGGAACTTGCCCAGAAGGGTGGCACGCTCGCGGGACTCCTCGTCGGCGAGACGCTTGGTATCCTCCAGCTGGGTGGTCAGGGAGATCTTGATCTTGGAGAGCTGAGACACCTGGGACTCGGCCTCCTCCAACTGGCGGAGCAGATCGGAGTTCTCAATGGACAGCTTCTTCTTGCTGGCATCGAAGTCGTTGAGGGTCCTGTTGGTCTCATCCAATTTGGACTGGACCTCGTTGAGGGTGTGCTGCAGCTGCTTGGCGATCTTCTCCTGGGCAGCCTGTTGGGGGTTTAAGAATTGGATGGTTCTTTAGTCTCGGGTTTGGGTGGGTTTTGTTTTGAGTGGTGTGCACATTGGTTTTCGTGTAAGGTGGTTCTGTACAAGGCGTTTTGGGGGGTTTTAGTAAGTCAAGCAGGCTGATTACTTTAGTTTTTGGGGGTCGTTTTAGTTGTACTACGATATAATAGTTTTTTTTTACAAGGGTTCTTCGAGGTCTGGTTTCGTTGACTATACACAAGTTTTCTTTGGCAAAAAAATATATAGAACTTTCAGCATTTAATTTACAGCGGCAATCGTTGAGAGCAAAGGAAAAGAATCAATTTGAATACCTTCTCGTTGGTAATGTGGTCAACACCGGAGCGCAGATCGTTCAACTGGCCGTAGTACTCGTTCTTCTCCTTCTCAGCCCTGGTTTAAACATAGATAGATAGAGTAGACACAAATGGTTTTTCACGGGTTAGTTTTTGTTGGTGTGTGGGATATACAGAGATATAAAGATCGAGAGCGAGAGCAGGCGAGGCGAGAAGCGAGCGATCGTAGTCCGTATCCGAATCGGAGGCGAGTCCTATTAAGAAACCTTTCTATTTCTTTTGTTATACAGAGACATAGAGAGAGAGTGGATCACACAGACGTTGTTTTTTGTACGTAGTTGTGTGGAGCTTTTGGTTGGAACATGCGTGTTCAGTTTTCATTATGTAATTCTGTGTGGTTATGTGTGTACTCGTATTCGTATATGTGTGGACCATTAGGCACCCAGCCCTCTAGGGATTGGGTGCTTGTGGTCGCGACATATTACCTTATCGCGACCCAACTGATCGCAGGCGGTACGAGTCTGATTCAGCTCGTTGTGGCAAGTCTGGCGATCGTGCTCGGCCCTAGATAGCAAATATGTGGAAAATAGAGCAAGATATCAATTTGAAGTTATCGACTATATCGAGCTATGAGTCTTTCTCGTTTTTCTGGTAGCGAGATCTCTCGTTCTCTTGCGTTGTTGCAGCCTGAAAAATGCTAGCAAAATTCTACGATAGATATATGATCGGTACTTACTTAGCCTTCAGCTTGTTGAGCTGATCGACCTGTTCGGCCATCTCGGCAACGGCATCGTTGTGCTTCTTGCGCAGGTTAGCCAGGGTGGACTCGTGCTGGATGTTGGCCTCCTCAAGATCGCGACGGAGCTTGCTGAGCTCAGCCTCACGTTTCTTGTTGAGCTCAATCTGGGCAGAGGTGGCACCGCCAGCCTCCTCCAGACGCTCGCCCAATTCCTCGAGTTCGCGGGCAAGATCGGCGCGCTGCTTCTCAGCCTTGGCGCGGGCCTGACGCTCGGCCTCGACCTCCTCCTCCAGCTCTTCGATGCGGGCCTGCAGCTCCTTGATCTGGCGCTGGTGCTTGCCAACGACGACCTGCTCATCTTCCAGCTTGGCGGTGATGGAGGACAGTTCCTTGTCCTTGCGCTGGATGGTCTGCTCGAGCTCCTTCTTGTTGCGCTCCAGATCGGCGACAGCCTCCTGGGTGAGCTTGAGGTCACCCTCAACCTTGCGCTTGCCCTTCTCAACATCGCCGCGGACCTTCTTCTCGCGCTCCAGCGAGTCCTCGAGTTCATCGAGGGTCTGCTCGAGCTTGGCCTTAACCTTGTTCAAGTGGTTGATCTTGTCCTCGGCGGACTGCAGCTCCTCACCGGTCTTCTGGTTGGTCTCACCCTGCATCTTCTTCTCCTTGTTCAACTTGTTGATGAGCTCATCCTGGTGGGCGATCTCGTCGTTCAAGTTGCGGATCTGGTGATCCTTGGTGGCCTTGTCCTGCTCGGCCTTCTGGATGTTCAGCTCCAGATCCTCGATGTCCTTCTTCAGGCCTGAGATCTCCTGGTCGGCCTTCTTCTTCTGCTGGAACAGCTGGTTGCGGGCATCTTCCTCCTGAGTCAGGCGCTCTTGGATGTCCTATATAACGTGTGTGCGAGAGAGAGAGATGGTATGGTATACACATATTGGATAGAGGTGATAGGTAAGTGATGTGGTGGTGATGATTGGCCTATTCCAAATATAGCAATCTGAGCAATTGGCTCGAAATAGCTCTCGCGAGCAAGTTTCACGCTCGATTTCACATGATCAATTTCGTGTTTTCCGCTTTTGGATAGATGCCATAGGTGGAAATGGCTTTCGGATATGAGTTGTTTTCGGTTGTGGTACTTACGCGCAGCTGGTTCTCGAGGTCGTTCTTCTGGGCCTGCAGTTTGGAGTTGCGCTCCTGGTAGTCCTGCAGGGCACCCTTCTCGCCGGACAGGGAGTCCAGCAGGGCGGTCTTCTCAGCCAACAGCTTGGCGTTGAGCACCTCCAGCTCCTTGCGCACCTTCACTTCAGCGGCGTGCAGTTCCTCAGCCTTCTTGGCCTTCTCCTCCAGACGCTGTAAGTCATTAGAGGCATTGATGGGGTTAGAAACGGCGGAGCCACTATCGCTGCTAACTGCAGCCTCTGGCTGGACTTGTGGTTCGACTGGCGTAGGTTCTGGGGCAGGAGCAGCAGCAGCAGCAGCTGCTTCGGGATTTTCTGTGGGAGGAGCAGCTTCTGGTGCTGGCTCCTCGGTGGCACTGGGTGTGGTGGCTTCGCTGGATTTTTTCGTTTTCTTGGTTTTCTTTTCATCGGCCATATTGCTAGATATTCACTTTGGTCACTCTCTTAGCTTATGCTACGTATAGTATGTGCTTTTTGTGCCTTGATTCGTTTCGGGGGTTTCGTTTTGTGGTACGCGTTACCGTTACCGCGGCGACTGGTCAAATACAACTGGAATGGCTGCCACGAATGCACTGGGCCACTTGGCTATAAAATTAGCCAAAACGCTTCATCGCACGCATACCCAGGGCAGAGCAGAGCAGAGCAGCAGCAGCTGCCACTGTGTGGCATGCCATGTGCCATAGCATAGGTGTGTGTGTGTGTAATCGCCTTGGCTATGAAGAGTGAGGAGGCAGCAGCCATCATAATTCAGAAATTGCTAGCCTCTGGGGCCTATCATTTCGCACTTGTGCGGCGGGCCAGCAGGTGTACACCATCTAGAGCCAACCCCCAACCCCAACCACAACCCCAACCCACTCTCCCATCTATATATACAATCGTTAGATTGTATACAAAAATTCTGATCTATGTACGATTCCTGTGTGTACATAATTACTCATCGTGATCATGATCGGGGAACTATACTTGGCGCTAGGCTCTTGGGATTTTTTATTATTTAATTAGCAAGCTAATTGGCAAACTAATTGTGGCTCTTTAAAAAAAAGAATTGAGCTATGTGGCAGGGCCGAGAATAGAACCCAGTGCAATTCATAATTTTGTGTTCAAGATTTATATACAATGTATATCATACATATATATAGTATGTATATATGTATAGTATATGTGGCAGGGCATTTGTTGGATTCCAGCGAAACTTTTTGCAGCAGAAGGAGCTGTACTGTGGCTGTGCTCTAAAGTGCCTAGATTATAACAGCATCTATTTTTGGGTATATACTAGCGATAGGAATCAGATCGTATCGATCGATATGTTCGGGCAGCTGTGAGCTGCTGAGTGGGCGGTGGCTGTGTTGAGTGGGTTGCAGCATGTCCGTTTGCTGCAGGTATTAAGTTGTGTGTGCTTAATTAAGCACAAGAATTTCTGCCTCGTTGTAACAACACAATGTTTATTGGCGATTGGCTAAAATAAGATTTAGAGGATGAAGATTTGATGGCTGCAGCTGCTGCGACTCATCCAATTACCCCAGACAATCAGAGAGAGAGAGAAAGAGAGAGAGGAACAGGCCCGGAATGGAATGGACAGGCCAGGGCTACGCGTACTCGTACTCGTACTCGAGTGATTGTCACTGGCAACTGCTTTGCTGCCAAGTTCAACCAAGAAGCCATCTACAAAGTAGTCGAACCACAGTCGACCAGCTCTAGGGGAGACATCAATTTTATACTCACGGCAATCTCATCCTCGATACGGCTGACGTTGAGGAGGGGCTTGACCTTCTGCCACAGTTTGTACCATGGCCAGGTACGGAGCTGCAGGTACTTGCGCAGATTGCGCTGGACAACCTTGAGGGCGACGCGCTGTTCCTGGAGCTTCTTGAAGCCCTTGCGGGACAGGTAACCACGAGCCCAGGCCTGCATCCAGGACATGATCTTGCCCAGACGCTCATCACGGAACTCCTCCATCTGACCCAGGACACCGGCGCGGAAGAACACCTAGATATGACCAAATTGTTTGTGTGTGTGGTTTAAGGGGGGAAGGGAAGATAATAGGTTAGTTTCCATGTTGATTCTACCGATCGAAGAGCGCGTGCACTAAGCAGACCCCGAACTGACATTTCGGACAATCCGGAGCCATCGTTTTTTTTTTAGATTTTGCTCAAGCGATTCTTCAAAAACACTTTTGGACAGGTTGAACTGGGATAGATAGAGGATGGATGGTTTGACAACAACACAAGTAATACAGAATACAGGAAAAACGACAAGTACAAGTACAAGACAAGCACAAGACAAACAAACAACCCATAAAGTACATATATAGAGATATCTTAGTAAATAGTTGCAGATGGAGATGGGGGTTAGTGAAACATATAGTAGATGCAGATATGATGACACAGATGCAGATGTGAACACGGACGCTGTTGGAGACACTCAGAGCTTTAGACTAGGCATATACATAAATGTGGGGCCCCAGGGACTCAGTACCCTAGACCAAGCCACACTCGGACCCAACACCTGGACAGGGAGCTGTGTACTAGCAGCTGCCAAGGATTGTCTGGGGTTGGATCAGGGATAGGTTGGAATAGGGTTGGAATTCCAGGAGTTAGAAGCGGTACAAGTGCACAGGATGTTTGTGTTTGTATGTGTGTGTGAGATATATTGTCTGGCATATACCTTTGTGTTACCCAGACGGTATTGATCTTCGGGCAGATCGATAAACTTAATGATAATATCAGCGGCCTTTTTGTCTTTGTCAACGCCCTGCAATTGCTTGGGGCACATGATCTTGTAGCTGTATGGAGTTTTGTAGTTGTTTTGAATGTTGTATTATTATGTGTTTCAAACGAATTGGTTAATAGTGGTGCATACATACTAACTAAAATTTTCGGTTTAGGTTAGGTTAATAAACTACGGACTAGGATCTAATACCAATCGATAGGGAATTTGGTTCGGATTTGGTTTAGGGTATATGGTGTAAAGGGTGTATGTTCTGGTTCCTTTTTTGTGAAGGTTTCAGAACAGAGTGCGGAGGGTATTGCATGGGTGGTGGTATGGTATGTCCTTGATGCTTATATACTAGATATTTTCAGGCCACAATCAGAGAGAGATAGAAAGTAGAGATACTCAAAAGGACATGCGCACAGATCATTCCTGGTTCAGAGGTCGAAGCTTTATGCTTGATTTTCTGTACCCAAACCAGGTTCGAGTCTGTGTGTGTGTGGGTGCAATATTGTATGTGTACGAGTATGTGTGTTGTTGTTGTTGTTGTTGTTTTTGAGTGTCTGGACATCAGTTTTCAGAGCCATAGACAAAAGTGTATGTTTTTGAAGTAATGTTTTTGGTGTAGAGAATAGTTGGTTGTGCGTGCCTTTGTGTTACCCAAACGGTATTGATCTTCGGCCAACTCGGTCGATTCGATGAGGACCTTCGTGCATTTCTTGGGATCCTCCATACCCTTGATACCCTTGGGGTTCAGGATTTGGTAGCTGCGTGTTCACGTATAACGTATATGGTGAGGTCAATCAATCAACAATAAATGATGCTACAGTGTATAGATAGATACTTGATCTAACTAGGGGTTAGTATGTCTAGCTTATGTCTATGGTTATTTACAGTTGATCTTAAATCGAATAATAATCAAAAACTCTTTCAAAAAATAGGTAAAATCTACAATAATAAAACTTTCGAACCCATGCTGGGGTTTTTTGGTAGTGTCTGTGTGTGTGTTCTGTGTAGGTGGATCATTATTGAGGGGCGGGATCGGGGGGATCATACAAAAGTGCTGAACTTGAACGGAGCGTCCCTAGCAAAGTTCTGTGACTGTTTTCCTAAAGGACGCCTGAAATCTGTGGGGTTTTTTTGTGGTTTTGTAATTTGTGACTCGCATTGCCTCTGTATGGCCTTTGATATACGAGTGAAGTTCGATTGTATATTGTATTGAAATAGAGATCGAGATAGAGCAGTTGATGCCTCTCAAGTGTGGGGGATATAGAGTAGATAGAAATATCAAAACTACTTGTTTGTGGGGGAATCAGGATCAGAAAGATAGATAGATAGATAGATAGTTCGCATAGAAAGAGGAGGTTCGCAAAAATGCAAAATGCATGATCATAATTCGGATAGATCAGAACGTGACAATGCCTTGGTGTGTCCAATGCGGTACATATCGGGATCCAGTCCGGTGGATTCCAGAAGTATGCTGCCACACTTCTTCGCATCCTCGATGCCAACAATGCCAGCTGGATTCAGAATTTGATAGCTGTAATACGGAGAGATCATTTATACAAAATGCACCCAAAACGGTACAGTTGTGTCCACTCTTGTTGTAGTTTTTCTCAAGTGTGTGTGCGTGTGCGTGTGGATTGTGTAAAAATGTGTGTGTTTTGGGGGCAGAACGGACTGCTCTCTCGTAGAGGTTTCTCGAGCATCCTCCAGCCCCTTCAAAGATTATTGACTACACAGAAATACGAGTACAGTTGAGCCATCCACTCATAAGTTGTAAAGTGTTTGTTGAATATTCACAAAATTTCAAATTCGAAAATGGCCAGATTAAGCGTTTATATAAAAGAGGGGAACTTATTCGTGCCTTGGTATGACCCAGACGGTACAGGTCATCGCTCAGCTCGGTGGACTCAAGCAGAACCTTGGAGGCTTTCTTGGGATCTTCGAGATCCTTAATGCCGCGGGGGTTCAAAATTTGGTACCTGTCGGAATGTAGAATTTCGGTTTTGATTTGTGTACAAAAAAAAAACAAATACAGTAAAGATACAGATACAGATCATCGCACACAGAATGTGAAATATGGAGATACGATACACCTAACATAGGAACAGCACTGGAACTGGAACGGAACTTTTCTGGTACATGGTACATGGTACATACAAAGAGGTAGTAATTCAAGTGACGGGGATTGAGAGAGAGATACAATTGGAATATTGGTAGGACATTCTTCGGCTTGGATATACAACAAAGGACCAACATAGGATATAAAAGATATCAAGTTGTATGCGTGCCTTGGTGTGACCAATGCGATACATATCGGGATCCAGTCCGACGGCTTCCAGACACTTGCCGGCCGCATTCTTGGCCAACTTTTCGGCTGTCATGACGGCTGGGGCCAGAATCATGTAACTATAGTTGAATAATTTACAAGTTGATTATAGATTATAGCTAATAGTAGTAGTCCAAGGTATTCCCTAAAGTATGTACAGAGTGACTTCTAATAGATGTATGTATAGTATAGCTAACTGCTTCTATGTCTATGTCTATGTCTAAGTGTAAGTGCCTAATGTGTGTAGAGAGATCTGAGATAAAACTTACCGCATCTTGAAGTCGGGGTAGACCATCCTGTTGGGGAAGCCCTTACGGCAAATACGGATACCTTCAAGCACACCGTTACAAGTCAGCTGGTGCATGACCAAGTGAGCATCAACCAGACCAGGCTGCTTCATCTCGTTGGGAATGATGCAACGGACAAAGTGAGGCTGTGTCGAGCGCAGAATGGCCATCAAGCTGTTCAACTGCTCCTTGTAGGCCGAAGAGACGGTAGCGAAGCCACCACCCTTCTTGCCACGACCACCCTTGGCCTGTTCACCGCCGCCCGACTGTCCGGGATGATCGGCGAAGATTTCGATCAGCAGTTTGTTCTGAGACTTCTTGAACTGATCGACGACAGTGTCGTTGAGGGGATCCTTGTTCTTCTCCAACCAGCCGGTGATGTTGTAGGACACACAACCAGCATAATGGCCGATGGCAAAGTGGGCAGCCTGCTGGCCAGGCTTTGGGGGCTTTGGCTTCTGGAATGGAGCCGACTTGCCCAAATGGGTGTTGGTCAGCTTCTCCGAGAAGGTCTGATCGGTGGCCTTGGGGAACATAGACTCTTCCTCCAGGATGGACAAGATACCCATAGGCTGTTGGTAGAATAACACACAAGATTTTCCATACGTTAGTTTTCCAGTTCGATTGAGTGGGAGCGGCATTCAAAAAAAGATTCTCTAGTAGCAAGCACGCATTACGTATTACAAATATTAAAAAGTTGAGTTGTTTTTTCGTTGGATACAAGTAGTTTTTAAGCCACAAGACGCTCAACTAGAACTAGAACTATAACTATAACTAGACAGTACTAATTGACTAAACGCAAAACACTACAATTAGTACATAGAACTTACCCGTCGTTAGTTGTCGTTAGATAGTCGCTACAAATGCAAATGCATTAAGAGTTGAGATGCTTGTTTAGCTTTAGCTTTAGCTTAAGGCGATCTTATGGACTAATGGTTAATAACAGATTAAAGACATTCGATTAGAGATTATCTTAGAGGTGCATCTTATGGTAATCTTTGAGGTGGTGGCGGTGGTGGTGGTCGTTGGTCAGCTTGGGCTATCTGCTGTGACAAGATAGTTGTGGCCATGTGCTGTACCTTTTCGATCAGATCGATACACATTTGCAGATCCATGCCGAAATCAATGAACGTCCACTCGATGCCCTCGCGTTGGTACTCTTCTTGTTCCAAAACGAACATGTGATGGTTGAAGAATTGTTGCAGTTTTTCGTTAGTGAAATTGATGCATAATTGTTCGAAACCGTTGTACTAGATTTGTGGAACGGAACAATATGTAACACAAAATATATAGCTATGGTTAGTTCTTTTTTTGTGTATGATTTTCAAATGCATTTCAGTTGTTAGTTACTGTTTTGGTATATCCCCAGGATCTTTCCTCGTTGAAACTTTCTCGGTGGATAGATATATGAGAGTGGATGCTTGCATAAACTACAAGTATTTTTTTTGGAGGTAGAAAACGCTTGTGGGCGCACTTCTCCGCATGACTGCATGACTGACCCACCCACCATCTGGGATCATCAGTTCTAGATGATTTACCAGTTTTGGTGGGGCGGGGTCTATTGAGCATTCTTTAAAAAACAAAAAACTTATACTTCTAAATATCATAGGTAGAATAGAATATAATAGAATATATAATAGATAGCAACACGAGCTGTAGGCGGAACATTTTTTGATGAATGGAAGGAATTTGGGGGGAGACGAACCTTTTCAATCAAATCGATACAGGCCAACAAGTCCATACCGAAATCGATGAAGGCCCAGTCGATGCCTTCCCTCTTGTATTCTTCTTGCTCCAAAACGAACATGTGATGGTTGAAGAATTGTTGCAACTTCTCGTTGGTGAAGTTAATACACAGTTGCTCGAAACCGTTGTACTATATTTATTCGTACCGATTTGGAATTGGATTGGAGTGGAGTGGATTGAATTGGTGAGGTGAGTACATGTACATATATCTTGCATTAACAAAGAGTGCGTGGGTCGGGGGGATGCTGGATACAAAATAAAGATGCCCTGACATTCGCTTCACACTGATTTTTTGCATTCTCCGTTTACCTGTGATCACTCTGGTAGAACCCCCTTTATAAGGCTTGTTGCTGTTTTCTTTATCATTTTTGATTTTTGTTTTTGGTGCTAAAACATAACATAACATACCATAGCATAACATAACAATTGAGAGACATACAAGACAAAATAAATAGAGAATTGACAAAGAGAGACAAAAAGGTTGCATGGGATTGGATTCATTGTAAGCACCTTTTCAATGAGATCGATACAGGCCAGCAAGTCCATACCGAAATCGATAAAGTCCCAGTTAATACCCTCCTTCTTGTATTCCTCTTGTTCCATGACGAACATGATATGGTTAAAGAACTGTTGCAACTTCTCGTTGGTGAAGTTAATACACAGTTGCTCGAAGCCGTTGTACTACATCGCAAGTTGAAGTGGAAATATTTACAGAACAATTATAGTGATCGTTTTCTAGAGAGAGAGAACTCTATGGTGCCATGAAGGTATATAGTGTAGATTTGTTTCTGTGATCTGTGATCTGGTGATCTGTGAGTGTGTTTGTGCGAAGAGTAAGTGCACGTGCACCTAAACCATGCTGATTCTGATTATGTTTCTGATTCCCTTACCCTCCTAACTAACTGTTGAGAGACGTGTTAGCAGGTCGGCTTTGAATTCCATCAACCATGGGTCATAGATAATATGCACCAAGGTAGGTAGATTTCATAGCCAAAGCCAGCTATGACCTGCCATGGAATCCCTTGAGACACCATGGCATATCCATAGCCAGCCAAGTCTTTTGATCAGTCCGATACTTACGTCGAAGATTTCGAAACCAGCAATATCCAGCACACCAATGAAATGTTGACGCTTCTGCTTGGTGTCCAGAGTCTCGTTACACTTCTTCACCAGCCACTTGAACAGACGATCGAAGACACCCTTGCACAGAGCACCGATCGAGTTGCTGACCTGCTGGACGTTACGGCCCTGGGTGACGAACTCGTTACCGACCTTGATGCGGGGCTTGAGCAAGTTCTTGTACAGCTCAGCGGGATCGCAGCCGAACAGCTTCGACACACGGCCACCCTCCTCCTCACCGTCCTGCTCAGCCTGCTCCTCGCGACCACGTTGCTTGAACTTCATGCCACCCATATGCATGACAGCGGCGGTGATCCTGTAGACATCCTCCTTCTCCTGCTTGGTGAAGCCCAGGATATCGAAAGCTTGCTATATATCGAGAATTTCGGGGGAGAATAAAATGTGTGACTTTAGTACGGGAAACATTCGTATCCACCAGTTTTCGTTAATGGCATTTTTATTACAGCATTATTTTGTTGGTTTTTTGGTTTTGTTTTTTTTTAGAGCTTTATTTTTTATTCTTTTGTGGTTGAGTGTAGCTTATGTCTAGGATATCATGCAAACATGCTTTCAACAAATCACTAATAGATTACCAAAGATGGCATAGATCAAAGATAGCGCTGGGGGTTAGTAAGACCTACGGGTGCTACTATACATAGATGGGTTTACCAGGTGGCTTAAGTATTCCGGAATCGTTGGGAAACTCGTGGATTTTGCCAGGTGAAGTTTATCGCTTAAACTTAAACACTAACAAGACACACGAAGAAATATGGTTTTTCAGGGCGGTTTTCAGGGGGGGGTGTTCGGTTCACGTGCTGAGTTCTTAGCCTATTCGAGCATAGACGGCTATCCAGTCTCTCTGGGGTGGGGCCGTGACACACATAAGAAGAGTTTTAGATACAATCGGTTCCAAGTGGGGATTTGTATGCTACGCTTACGTAAAGTAAGTTTCTGATACAAATCTAGAGCGCTATACACACACACTCAGTAATATATATCTATATCTATAAACTATTTAAGGGTCTTATCTTAGGATAACATGATGCATTTACATTCCAGGCAAAAAGGATAAACAGAATTCAGTTCAGTCCAAAATATTTTTTGAGGACAACCAGAATCAATATTGTCGGGGCATTCGTATTAAATACAAGATAAAGATCGATCTAGTAACGATCCTTAGGGATGCTGTTTTTGCTGGGGCATTCAATCGAATCTTATACTCTATATTGATAGATTGAGCATTCCAATTAGAGACCAACAAGGTCTCAGGAAACGGATATGAAACTTGGGTAACCACAAAAAAAAATATAAGAAAACACAGTAAGAAAAGAAATCACATAAACACACAAAAGATTTCTGTTGTTGGTTGTGTGGTGTGTGGTGGTGTGTGGTGGATAGTGTAGTGTAGCTCATCGGTTTCGATAGGGTTTGTTCCTTTTCGTCGTTCAGACAATACCGATATCATATGCATTCATAGATCAAAGGTGGGCTTTTGTTGGGGTGTTTGCTTGTGTTTTTATGGGTGTGTGTGTGTTCAGTGTTCAGTGTACAGTGTTCAGTGTGTAGATCAGATCTGTTTGACGACCACTTACATCTGCCATCTGGAATTCCTCACCGTCATCGATACTGGGTACAGTAACTTTACCCTGGGATACGTTGAAGTAGTCGTAAATGTTATCAGAGAGGAAGCACATTTCTACATTTGCAATAGTCGGAGAGAAGGTTTTCTTTGGTTTAGCGAGAAGAACAAAAACTTATGCTCTAATTCTGGGATATGTACGGTGTACGGTGGTGTACGGGTACGGGTGGTATAGGTTTGGGGGTTTCTTAACTCATCTTTTTGTAGTGTGTTTGCTGTGTGCTTGAGTGTTCTGTGTGTGTGTGTGAGTGTTTTGTGCTTGTGTGTATTCGGATATGGATAAAACCTTTGTGCAATCTTTCCCAACCAGGAGCGGGCATCTCAATCTCATGGCATTTTCCGTAATACCCGGTGTCAAGTGAATAAACGATTTGATTTTGGTGTTAACTAAGGCACTGTACAGAGATCCTTCCTGCTCCCAGCTGGGACTTGAACTTGGACTTGGGGCGGCTGTAGTGTATGGTACAGGCGGTACAGGAAGGTGCAAACTACGTTTGGTTTTGGTAAGATAGATAGATAGAATAGAATAGAGATGGAGATAGAGATAGAGACAGTGGTGGATAGAGAGCGCAATAACTCAAGATAATTCCGGAATAACACTTGAAAGTTAACCATATATACAAGATATCATAGGCATCACTGCAGAGTGAGAGAGAGAGAGAGAAATCGTTCAGAACGGTGGTGTTTGGATCAATTGGTCAAACAACTTCAATGGTGTACATAAAATTGTAATTGCAAAATTGTAGAATATATTTAATTGATAGATAGAAGAGATCTTTTTACAAAAGTTCCATTGGATATTTTGTGGGATGTCGATACTTGAAGGGGAGACACGGACCTGCACCATAACTTACGTCAGTTAACTCAAATTCTTCACCATCGTTGACACCGGGTATCCGAGTTTTGCCCTGGCATATGCCGGGATAATCACCAATATGTTGGGTAAGAAATACCATTTCTAGGCACGCGATGTTAGATAAAGATACTCCATAAATATTTTTCGTGTTTGAGATTGTGTGTGTGTGTTTGGGTGTTTTGGGGGAATCCTACCTATGCCTACCTACATTTCTACTTTCTAAGAAGATTCTTTTGGATTTTAGTTCATTAGAATTACGATTTTAAGGATTTAGTTGAGCGTTGGCTGGCTTTAGCTATTGATTGGATAAGCATTATGAATTTTGGATAGGACATTGATTGGTATTTGTTTGGTATGGACACAACATTGATGACACAACAATAGAGAAGTTCCAGAGAATGGTTCTGGTTAGAGGAGGGTCATGAGGGTTATGAGGATTATGGTTGGGTAGTACGAGTAGTGTATGCATATAAGAAACCATGTCCTGTATGGTCTTACATCCACGGCGAGCCATTCCTCGCCATCGTTGACGCTCGGTATGGTCGTTTTGCCTTGCGAGACAATGCGATAGTCGTAAATGTTGTTCGAAAGCAGGCAGTATTCTTTATAATATATACGATATATATGTGTTTATCCGAACAACATTACACGATTTTAATGAAGTGTATTGGGTATAGAAAAGGTAGAGAAATATATATTTAATAATATTTTCTTTTGACAGCTGGATATTAGTCGGGTATGTGAAATGTTTTTTAAGTGTTCGGCGGAGCGACTCAGGATGGATGGTTGGATGGATGGATCTAGGGGGATCTGGGTGGGATGGGTGCGCTACTCTAAGTAAAGCCTTCTACATATTCCAATAATCCGTAGTTCTGGATGGTGTTTGGACTGTATTCAGCTACAGCTAAGCAGCAGAAAGAGTGTGGCCTAAGATTGTTTTCAACAATATATACGATACGATATAGCAATACGCGCGCAAAAAAAAAAATATAGTTAACCAACTACAATAGATAATAGATAAATAATTGCTCAAAAAAATGGATTAATATAATAATATATCTAGGTTTAGGCCAACAATATATATAAGTAACAAAATTTAGAATCAAATATTTTGGGGGAATTACATCTGTGAGATTGAACTCCTCAGCATCATCGATACTGGCTACAGTGACCTTGCCCTGGGAGACAATGTGGTAATCGTAGATGTTTTCGCTCAACAGACAAATGTCTAGACAGATACGTTATAGGAGATACAGATGGATGGTATATAGAAAGTAGATCAATTATTCAAATTTCATTATGTTTTCGTGTGTGTGTGTTCAGTGTGTGTGTTTGTGTTCGTGTGTGTAGAACCTAAACAACAACTAAAACAGATATTTGTATATATAAAGAGGATCGATTGGTGATTGTCTGGATGGAGTTGAATGGTTGGATGGTCTGATGAATGCTGACTGTTTTTATACCTTTAACACCGGCGACGGAGCCAGACATGATCTGGTAGAAGATGTGGTAGGAGCGCTCCAGGGACTGCTGGGAGATGACACGAGCCTTCTCCAGCAGATCTGTAATATGAGTAAAGATCGAACATGAGTATCAAGTATTGCTGTAAAGTTATTTGCGGTGTAATGACAACTTACAGGTCTCAATATCAGCACCAGCCAGCTTGCCAGTGGGGCCGAAATGGATACGGATGAATTTACCCTGGGACACAAGAAAGAGAGTTCATCTTAATATACTATTCTATAGATTGGATTGGGTTTGGTTCTAAGAGGTACTTACGAAACGAGAGGAGTTATCGTTACGCACGGTCTTGGCGTTACCGAAAGCTTCAAGCACAGGATTGGTCTGCACAACCTGATCTTCCAGGGAGCCCTTCTTCTTTGCCTCGGGATCCTCCTTCTTGGTGGAAGCGCCAACAGTGGCGAAGTACGCAATGACCTTCTTCGTGTTCTCAGTCTTACCAGCACCAGACTCACCGGTGATCAACATAGATTGATTCACGTGGTTGGTCAACATGTCGACGTAGGCACCGTCAGAGATGGCGAAAATATGGGGTGGCACCTCATTACGGCGCTTGCCACGGTACATCTTAGCGCAACGGTTGGTATACACGGGGTAGCGCTTGTAAGGATTGATGGCAACGCAGAAAAGACCGGAGTAGGTCTATTTCACGCATAAAGAGGATCGAAATGGATAGAATTTTGTGATTAATACGCCTGTTCATCTAACATGATCTAATTTTTCTTCTGTTAGCTTTTAAATCAGGAAAATTAGTGGTTCGGCTTCGGGCATCTCCAGAAGATTTCGTACTACTTTTGGAGAGCCCTTAACCATAGGATAGAAAGAGTTAAATTCTTACAGATAAGGGTGGTATTTTAGTAACAGTTTGTTTGTCATTTGGTCTACCAGTTTTTTGGTGTTTTTTTGTTTTTTTTTATTATAAGTAACAACTAACTACGATGGTTTTGTTTTTTTGGATACTTGTTTAAAGTTTTCATTTTGTGGTTGGTTTTTGGTGTTTTGGTGGGAAATGATAGATGATCTTTGTTGTGGATTGTCAGCTTCCGCTTCCGGTGTGTATTGGGCGTATGTCTCCAGTGTGTGGTTCATCTGACTGGACGGCCAACTTTCGGTTTAGTAGAAGCCACATTAGTGCAAACATCACAGAGATGGGAGTTTTAGCTGGTGTTATACTTTTGGCTATATAAGTGGGGGGCTCTTGTTGGATGATATTTATGGTTCTTGTGTTGATCATGAGGTACATAAACGTTAGCATTCTCTTTTTTTTTTGCATTAGATATTATCAAGCTTTGTTTTGGGTTGCTTTTGTTTTCGAATACGAGTAGAACATCAACAGAATTTCGATAAGGTTCGAGGGGTAGAGCTGGGTGAGTGTTGATAAGCATTGGGGTTAGGTAACATGGAACTCTTTCTTTAAAGACGATATTGCCATACCGGTACGGCAATTACTTACATAGATGAGCTTGTGGTAGTATCTCTGTCTCAAGTTATGGAGCACAGAGGCATCGTTAAGGTATGTCAAGTTGGACATATCCTCGGCTTTTTCGTATTTTGGAGGGTTCACCTGCTGCAGCTGATCTTTCTTGAAGTCTCGGGACTGTTATCATTTCGGTTGTCCGTTCAGTTCGGTTCAGTTCAGTTCAGTTTTTGTACAGTTTTTTTGGTTGTTGTTTTGGTTCGATTCCCGCCCAATTGTTAGGTTGATTTTTTTGTACAATTGTTGGTTAGGCGTTAGGTTAGCGGTTCGTTTTTTTTTTGTTTTTGATTGAGAGAAGAGACCGAAAAGAAGAGGAAACCCATACATTAGTGAGTCTCTGGCAGTGGAAAACTTACGTAGATGAGCTTAGCATAGTAACGCTGGCGCAGATTGTGCAACACGCAGGGTGTGTTCAGCACGGTCATGTCGGCCATATCTTCAAGTTTTTCGAATTTTGGTGGATTGACTTTCTCCACCTTCTCGGATTTGAAATCTTTTACCTATTCATGAGTGGGTGTGCGTGTGTGTGAAGTAAAGATATAGTTTCTTTCTGTTTGCAGGATACAACATCGTTCATAGGACTCTTTCTACAGAGAACTCTCAAAGTCCTTGCCGGCTGCCACCCATTACCAAAGCCCATTTTGTAGTACCAAAAAAGGTTTTGGCAAGGGGCAACCTCCAGCATTTTCTTGAGAGATAACCCCATAGATAGGAGCCCCAAGAACCAATCTTCCATCTTCAGTTGATTTCGTGTAATAATGTGGATGGAGATGTTTTTTTTTTGGATATGATTTCATTACCTCTCCACCAGGCAAGCCGACGGAGACGATATCGCCCTTGGTGGCCTTGATCTCACCAAGGAGATAGCCCTCCTTCTCGTCGGGCACCCAGCATGACTTCTTGGAGTCATAGGGTTTCGATTGATCGATACGTCTCTGCTCCAGAGACACAAACAGGTATGGAGTGGGATCTTCATCCTCCTGGTTTGGAGCTGGCTTCGGCATCTTGATTAAATTTCGCTTTTAAACTTAAAAACTCGAGAAATAAAATTGGGACTTTTCAAAAATTCTATATGTCAATCGCGTCGTAAGCCCAAAACTTCCCTGTAAAAATACATAAAAAAAATTAACATTATTATCATGTGGTTTAAATATGTCCAAAGTATTTTTGGATATTTTTCGAAAACTGATTTTTTGTTGGTTTTTATGCTTTTGACCCATTTTGGCAGCGGCGGTGGTGGTGGCGGCGTCAGCAGACATAGATAGTATTATAAAGTGCTTGTGTGTGTGTGTGCGCGTGAGTTTTCGAAATTCTATTTTTCTTTCCAAATATGAGCATGTTTTCCCGTTTCATATGTTTCGAAATTCCCGTTACCGTAACCGGATATTGAAATAGCGCCTTGATTTCATTTCGTTTTGCACCTCAAAGTTAATTAGGCCTTGTTTTGTTGTTGTTATAAACAGACAACAAGTGAATTGTGTGGGTTGTCGCCTAAATATAGATCACTGATCCGAAAGATACATATATACCATTCATGCACATACACATACACATACATTGGTATGCATGTGTGTATAAGCTATGGTGTGTGTGGTGCCTATGTGGGGCGTTGGTATTTGTTACGTAATTTCGATTTTCAATCAAATTTTCCCGTATTTCCTGAAAAATGTTCCTTCTTTTTGTGGAAGCCAATTACATAACCCGAACCGGTTAATGAACCGTTTCCATATTGATTTTCGATTCTGTTCTTTCACTGGATAACACACTCACTCTTTCAAGGAATAACCGTTTCAGGTTTTTGGATTCAGAATCCAGAAAAATCAACACGCGAGTTTAAGGTTTAATCGAGCTGCTGCAGCTGCTGAAGGGCTGGCTGGCTGTATCGCGATATGAAGGCGTGTTCTAAGACAACCGAGTTGCAAGATCGCAATGATCAATTTTAGCACGCCTGGTATACCGCTTCGGCGATATATGCGATATTTTCGACAATCCACACAATCGACAATCGACGATCCAATGCGATGCGATTCAATTCGATTCGACGCGACGCGATGCGAACTTTCAACGAATGTGTTATTTTTAAAATTCTCGAAATTATTTCGAAACTACATACGTATAGAGGTAGCCAACCCATACACACACACATACATATATCTTATAGATATATATATGTATATGTATTGGGACTGGGTAGATTTGAGGAGCTTTTCGGCCCGCTACCGCATGGCATACATAGATATATCTATACATATATATACATTGGTATGTATGTATATATGTATCGTATCTATAGGCGATCTCTTTCTAATGTCTTTGGTTATTTTTAAAACATATTCGAAATATTTTCGCCCATGTATATGAGTCGGCAACGAATTCGAATTCTAATTCTATTTGTACTCGTATTTTCATTTGATGGTATGCCACGCATATCTCTCTGGCACCATGGCACACACAGGTATTTGTGTATGAAATCATCTAGCCAGTAATTCGAAATCGCTATTACAGCATTTCGAACTACAATTAATTTTCTTTTGATGAAGTAACAGTTGGCTGTTTCATTCTTAACGTTTTTGAACGCAGAAAATCTATATATTTGATTGATTTATGAGTAAAATTTTAAATATTCGAATGAAAAAACGAGATTAGCAGTAGCCAGATCATATGTACATGACATATGATACGATGGGTTAAAAGTCCTGATAGAGGTTTAAATTGACTTCTTTTAATTGGGGATCGTTTGAAAAATCTAGATTTTATATCCTAGATCTAGATCTTATATCCTTGATATGTCACTTTTCTCTAAGTCCTTCAACTGATAAACGATTTTTGTGAGGTTTGGTTGATCTGTTACACAAGATAATGATGATCGATCCGGTTACCTATCATCATAAAATCATATTATTTGACTATCAAAAATGTTAGGTTAAGTAACTGAAGGAACTCTTAAGGTAGGGCCGTTAAATTATAATCCAGTTGATTTGATAATCCGATGTATATTCCGGGTCACTGTTCGTATTGTCACAGATTTTATGGATAGTTTTTCAAGCTTTTCGTAGATCCTTTTTGGCAGGACAACGCACATACACACACGTACACTTTGCTTTCCTTTTTTTTTGTATGGAAATATATAGTAATAATTTTTTTCGGTTTATTCTTTTTGACTTTTTGTCAAAAAGGTCAAATTATTGCTGTCTCTTATACACTCTACTGCCGTTGCTGCTGCTGCTGTTGCTGCTGATTACTGCCACTGCCACTGCTGCTGCCTGCGCTGCTATTTTACTGCCGCTGCTGCGGATGCTGGGTAATATCCAATAAATCAGAAATCGCACATTCAAAGGTGCTGCACTTACGCGCTCGAAAGCCGTTCTGAACCGTGCAACCGGTAAACTTGCCTTTTATACGGGGCAATTTGATACCCATGCTTCCCCTATGGCCGGCCCGATTCGATGAAAGCTTTCCCACCCAGTGCGTGTGTGTGTGCGTGTCTGTTTCGCTTTTTCTTGCTCCCTTTTTCGGTCTAGTCTAGCATTGGATGGGGCCGCCAGCTTGTTCTCCCAGCAAGTGGGCATCGCCTTGCGTCAGTGTGAGTGTGAGTCAGTATGTGTGTGTGTGAGTGGAGCATATGATGCAATCGCAGGCAGGATCGCTGTGAGAGCAGAAAGCTTGCCGTCGTACGGTTGCGTGAGCATAGAAAGCTCACCTATGATAGCTATCTCGCTTGCTCTACCACACTCTCTCAGTGGCTGAGTCAAATTCATTTCAATGACACGAAGAAATCCTTCACTCTCGATCTCTTGGTCTCTCTCTTTCTCTTGTCTTTATCTTTTGGTGTGGAAAAGCTTTACTTTTTACTTGTTTCACATATCATTTCTACAGACACATGTGTGTTCTGGTGCGGGGGTTCTGTATTTGTTTTTCTCGGTGATCATTTTTCGCTTTTTGTTCTGGTTTTGGTTTTTGGTCACCTCAATGCCAATTTGATCTCCCACCGGATCGGTGGAGGGGATGGTGGAGAGGAAATGGAAGGTGGCGTAGCTGTGGTTGGTGCTTCTTCCTTCTAATCGGTGATCATCGGTGATACGATCGCTAGATAGGCCCCTCGTCGAACAGATCACTTCAGTGGCTGTCCAACAGTTCTTTCGATGCCAACAGCTGTTCGGCCTGTCTACAGGGATATACATATTCAAATAGATCAATAAAGATCACTACCGATTGATAGGTTAATCTATCTAGATCTTGGTTAACAAGGAAAGGCGCAAGCTATAGACCCAAATCTATCAAGAAATGATCGATGTTTCTACTAGGAATACGAAAACATAGAGATTCCTTGTCTGCCAAAAATAAAAATGTGAACTTCAAAAAAACATCGATGGGCTAGAGAGAATGGGAATGTGAATGCGAATACGAAAACGAAACGAGCGCCAGCGAATTAGCATACAGATGCACTTCAAGATACACATACTCACAGACACATACATATGCAGATACGGAGAGATACTTTAGATATAGATACGATAGCGAAGAAATGCCAAATCAAATCAACGATGTCGGCGTCCTTCAGAGCAATGCGAAAATCTTCAGCTTTCAATGCTAAAATCCCAAGATTGTTTCGTATCTGGCAGATACAAAATGCATTCTTATGAAACCCACGTTCTCCCGATTTGTCAAGCATTTATCAAGCGCCCGACTTGGCCCGGCCCGCCGACAAAGACAATTATGATAAATGCCACCAGAATTGAGGAGCTACACACTAAAAAAAAATCCATACATACACATATAAACAAAACTGTCAAATTCCGACAAAGAAATTATTCATAATTTGCAAACAAATTACAAAAATTACAGAATGCAACATTTTTGGCATAATACAAATATATATGAAATATCAAATATTATATATGTAGAAATGAGAAGAGAATAAGCAGAATCTAAATCAGAATCAGAAGAGAAATATAAAATGATACACCCACAGCAAGGGATCGCTGAAAAATACTTTTCGTAATGATTTCAAATGCTCAAAATATTTGAGAATTAACACACAAAAAAAAAACAAAAAACGAAAAACAACAAATAAATTCGGACAAAAACAATTTTCAAACATTTTAGGAATATTTATAGTTCCCAAGTTTCAGTTCTCATCAAAATGTGTGAGTTCTTCTCCCCCAAGATCCGAATCACTATTGTATGCCTCTTCTGCTCTCTCGTTTCTTTTCGCACATACAAAGTTATCATAATTTTTTGTTGGTTTTGTCGGTTCGTTTGCTGATGGTTTTACCACTGAAACAGAATCTGCGACATTGTCGATGAGAATACTACAAAAAACAACAAAAATACGAACAAAATACGAGAAAGCCCATACTGAAGCGGAATTTCACACAATCTTTTCAACAGAAAGAAAATTTTGCGAAAATATTTGAGCATATTTTTTCCTCATTTATGCAAGGCGATAAGTTAGGCTGCCTTATAATATAATATACAAATATAGGGTAGAGATCTGCACATGTTTATTATGTTTATATAGAACGAACATTTAGTGATCGTAAATTATAGGTCACCATCATCAGCACAGACGAGCACTTAAGATTGGCCAATGTAAGGGTGTTCTAGACGGTTCTCTTACTCAAAATAAAATTGCATCCCAACGAGGTATCTATTATTATGTTCCCAAAGGTAGAGATTTCAAAAACAACGATTTATTATTATCATTATTTATGTGGTAGTAAAGATTTTTTATTTGTCATTAATTAAGTTCGATCCCGAGGGAGGACTTTATACTGTTCAATAACAAGTTGTTCCAGATGGTTCGCAAACAACCTTGTGCATAAAAGTTCTTGATAAAGTCCCTGCAAAAACCTCAACAAAAAATCTATTCTTTTATTCCTAATTTTATCAAAGAGCCCAACACATTTCGCTTTTGACTCATTGACGCAAAGCAATTTTGCATTTTAGTGTCAAGATGCTGCTTCTTCTTGGTCTCTTTGGCATGGGCGGCCTCCCTCGAATTGGTTGGGGCAGCCGAAAGAGTGTGTAGGGGGGGCAAGATGGGGTGGTGCTGCCGCCTGCCTATACACGAGGCAGCAACAATTATTGCATCCAATGGGCTATTTCAAAGCTGCCGCCCGACTGCGACTGTGAGAGGTATTCCTCGTACCGTGCCCACCTGCACCACCCATCATGCATGCCACCACTAGAGAACAGCACCCGTCGTGGATGCCAACTAGAAGACACATTGAAAGGCATTTTCAGAGAGGGGTTAGGGAATGAAGATGAAGACACAAAAGCAGATCAGAGGGAACACGTTTCTGGTGTAGGTTCACCGCCATGCGTATATATTCCCCCCGTATATATGTAGGTTAGTGGAACAGTTTGAGTATGGATTTCTACGATATAATGTTGAAATTTTCAAGTAAAGATCATTAATCATAATATTGACACAAACAGATGCGAAGGATCAGTGAAGTATCGCATTGATTATGTTTTGAGTGCTGATGAACGCGAATGATGCTTACCTTACTTATCATATGGAGCGTATCCAACTATTTTGACGCTACATGGGATCCATGAATTTATCTCAAAGTTATATGACAAAGATCACATTGTACTGATCATATTGCACTGATGTTTTTTCAACCATCAGTAATGGTACTACAATTTTAAATACTTGAACTGAAAATTAATTCATCCACGTTTAAATAAATATACATAATGTTTTATATCCTGAGACGATTTATTTATCATTCATTTTTTTCTTGAGAAAACATTTCAGAGTAATTTTAAGCAAAATTCCCTACAATTAACGTAGTTTAATTTTACGAACATAGGACGTTTGTAAATGCTTACAAGCTGGTTACATCATTAAAAAGTCTAATAATATGGAATACATATTAACAGAAATATTAAAAACAATAACAATAAGGCGGACGGACCGACAGACATAGCTATATTGGCTCGGCTATTGATACTGATCAAAAATATATATATATACACTTTATAGGATTGAAAACACTTCCTTCTGGGTGTTACACAAATCCATTTCCACAAGAAATCTATTTGAGAGGGTTTTCGAAAATGTTCATTATTTTGTGTATCGGCTAATGTTAGTAAAATCAAGATCTTCATTTAATTATTTCGAAAACTTTTAATTGAAACACCTTACTAGCTTTAAATGGAGCATTTTATAGTAATTATTGGATTATGTTTCAATTTTGAAATTAATTTAAATCGTTAGATGTTCAGTAAACTTAAATACTTCCTAAGTTCTCTAGGAATCGAATTCGGTTTGGCTGCCCCACACTTTTGATACAATGTGTAAATGGAACCACCCAGAAAGGTTGCGACAGAGGCATACCCAGATATATCCCGCCCCATCAGTTTTGATTTTGAGATAGTATCAGTAACCCTGCCCGAATTTTCTGTCGAATGGTATTCCCGAGAAATTTTGAAACAGCAATTGGTACACAGGGAAAATATTTTAAAAACGGCAACCGTGACCAAAATACATACATATTCTATAGATAACTCTCGTCTAAATGCATTGGAACCTATCCAAATTGTCGATATAAAAATATCCATCGTCGGGCTGACGTTCCCCGCTCGCCGATCGTCGATCGTCGGTCAACGTCGGGCACTCGGCCGCATCTGAATCGCATCTCTGGTGCACCAAAGTGCACCGTGCCGTATTCCCCATGCCCACACCCAATACCACCCGAATTTTCTCTTAATTTTGCAAAATTATTCTCGAAAGCGGAGAGCCGGTGATGGGGAAGGCAGGACAGGACCGTTGCCAGGTAGCGCACATGTGCCCATGCGCTTCTCTGCGTTCGCCTATAATGCCTGTCATGAAAAATGAATGAATACTTCCTGCATTACGCTCGGATTATGTAAGAGTGGGTCTGCTTGAATATCTCTGGCAGTATTTCAGCTATAGAATACCTCCCGTAGGAGAAACAATTGATGGGAGATCTGACAACTGCACATGGAAGTGTCCATTATGGTTAATACTAATCATCTATATGATTCTTTGTTTTCCTTGAAAATGGGAAACGTCAAGTGGAAACCATTTTTGATAGATCGTATTGCAAGTAGAATACTAAAATTCTGGCAATCGAATGTACATTTAGGATACACTTTTAATGTAAATAGAATTTTCAGAAATGAAATAATGGATCATTACAATCCATAAAATATACCAAAAATGTAGCTTTCCAATAGCTATATATTATAGCTCATAAACTATTTCAGGACAAGCTTCATATATCATTATCATTAAAAAAATATATACCTTCTTAGGATATCTATGGAATAGGTAGACAACAAATTCCTTAGCTTTCCTAGTCTTGGCATTTTTTACTTTGATCAGTAGAATCAAAACAATAATGAAAGCTTGTCTAATAATATTGATAAATACTTTGGAAAATGCCTTATGCATAGATATAAACCAAAAAAAAAGGTAGTGATTTTTATAAAGCCATGATATCATTTTAAAATCAATTCCCAGCATAGAAGACATTGAACACAGGAAACAACAATATTTTCTAAACTAAAAATCAGGTAAAAATGTTTACATTTCCCATAGAACAATTTGTTTACATATTTTTGAAGTCCGAAATGTTTTTTTAGCCCTCAGCTTTCTGTCGATGTTCGAGACGTGTGGGTCCCGAATAATTAATTGCCGCGGCTCAATTGAAAACCACACACGCATCTAATGTAAAACCAATCTGCAGAGGATCTAGCTACTATATACAGATATGCACTTGGAAGATATGAATGTGCAGTTGTCATATATTGCTTATTAATTAGGCAATCACATCGAATCATTAAGTATTAGTCACTGATGTGTGGAGCATTAGGAATTATTTCTGTAAGCATTTGTCACCCAATTAAATCGACGGCACTTGAAGTGGCCGAAAGCCAGGCAGCCAAATCATCCACAGAAGCAACTACTCTGTATATACATACATATAAGTATATTTAACTCAAGTGCAGCGGAATGCAATAATCGAAGTCTATATAGCGTCGAGACTTTTATTAATGATGAGTGAAAACGAGAAATGAAAATGTTTTTCTTTTGGGGAGAACGGGGAGAACTTTTGGGGGTATACTGGTGCCAGTACAAGTATTCAAGCCCCTTTTTCGACGACGCCTCTGTGGGGTTGTGGTAATGTGTGTATGCAGACTGATTAATCATATACAGACCATATAGACAGCATGAAAATGAGTCAGTACGCAACAGATTGTAAATGTATTTTTCGATTTTGTTTTTAGAAATTTATGAGCGACAAGCAAAAAGTATTTTTAAAACATATTTCATACTCCACTGAAAGCAAAGGAACCCATCTATGTGTGTCGGGAGCAGAAGAAGACTGTTCTATATATCCAATATAGAGATACATACATACATACATCTAATGGTTGTACGATGGAAGATCTCTGAAAAAGAAAACATTTTCTTTTTTAGAACAATTTTTAGTCCTTTCACCATCTCCCCATCTAGTGTTATCCGCTCTAAAGAGCTTTTACTGTAGGAATATACATGGTTATTTCTAGGAAGTTGTGTGGTCAAATTAAGGTAATCAAAATCTCCAAAGATGAGAGCAGCAGCAGCATCAGGTAGATAAGTTCTGAGCTCTGGACCTGCGGGCAGATTGCGTACATATGGGTCTATAATAATGTAGAGGTAGAGGTGTTGGTGGATCCTCTATATACCTCGGAGAGCATACCTACTAAATCTAAAAAACATTTCATATGCGTTTAATATAGACGCCGCTGTGGTCTAAATTTAAAACAAAAGCTATTTAGTTGCGAAGAAGTTCAACACAAGCGAACAATTTCTTCGTTCTACTCTGCAGTTTGTTCGCAGTCGCTTCTGCTCAAGCTATCTATACGTACACATATATATATTTGTATATACCTATAGGAATATCTAAAATTTACTACATACAGACAACGCACACATGGATATCTGGCAAAAGACTATGGGACTGCGTCCTGGGCACACTAACTATACGAAAAATCTAGAGAAAAAGAACGAACGCATACGCCGTGTTGTACGTATTGTACGTGGACCGATGAGTCCGTCAACATATCTCACACAGATACACGAGCTTCTCTTTATCTGTATCTGTATCTGTACATATGTATCTGTATCTGTACGGCTGAACAGTAAAGCAACACTCTTTTTTTTTTTTTGCTCGTGTTCGTCAGCACGTCCATGTCCACGTAGTGTATTGGTGTTTTCATCTCTAGAAATGTTTCAATTTGTCTATTTTTAGTCGAAAGTTTCTTTTTGTTTATTAGTTCTTTTCTATCTTTTTGTTTTTGTTTTTTTGTTCCTCTTTTGACTTTCCCTCTATGTGCTGGGTATACGAGTATATAGAGGAGCTTAGGTACAATATATAGCAGTGGGTCGGTCGTGGCGAGGCGAGGCGAGTCGAGGTCTCTTCTGCTCTGATTTAACGTCACAACTGAGGAATGTTTCGGCTATTCTTTACGGGGGCTTCTTCTTCTCCTGCTGGATCCTCTACGCATTGTTTGGCCTGACTTTCATATGTTTCTTTTACTGAAAAGCTTGAGGATCTGTAGATATGTAGACATCTGTTTATATGGCCTGTTGTGTTCAGTGTTCGAATAGGTATATAGTCTGCCAATGGCTGGGCATTAGTCTAGGTGTTTTGCTTAGGTTTAGCTGGGGATGTCTATAAGGTCAAACTATGTACAAAACTATGTACATAAAATCGTTTGAGATGCTTAGGTGAATGGGGTTTTATATAAGTTGGATAATATGAGCTCAATTAGCAACTGAAAAAGGTGTGAAATCATTAGGATAGATATCCATAGCTAAGTAGAAAAAGTAATTTAAAGAAACGCAGAATATTTGGCTCGATAAAAAGGCATTAATGGATCACTTACACTCAAAATTGAATTGGTTACCATATGTATAAAAATGGTCTCATTTCAATATTTATATATGATAGAAAATATGTAAAATGTTAACCATATTTTGAAGGAATATTTTATCTAAAATATCACTTCAAACTTACTTATCCTTTCCTACATTTTACTATTTTTAGATCAGTGTTCGGCTCGCACAGGTTGTTCTGCAGTGCGCTGTGTAGGAAAAACCCGAATATGCCTGCGGGAGAAATCGGTTTAATGCTTTACACTGGAAAAAGCGAGCTAGCAAGAGTCGAAATCACATTGGCGAAGCCACACGAAGGCTTGCTGCTTTTTTACAATGTCTGTGAGCGACAATATTATTAAGTTTTATTTTATTTTGTGGATTTGAATCTTTGCTAAAACGACATATCCTTCATGAACCATAATCTCCTTTTCCTTATTTCCTTGTTCCAAAGAACTTCGATTTATCAGCGAAGAGGATCAACGATTCCCCACGATCGAGCCCACAGAGAAGGCCTAAAAATTCTTTGCACATGCAGCCGCCAGTGAGTAAACAGACATAAAACAAAAATTAGTTACCAGGGCGCTGATTTCAGCTAGAGATACTGCAGCTATCCCTGCCTTAGCCCCGCCAGACACGATACGGATAGAGTGGATACTCCTACACCACACACAAAAACAATTATAAACAGCATGTTTTGGTAATTTTACGCTTGAATTCCCTGTACTACTCGTAAAACATTTTGCAAACAACAGATACAAGCGGTCCTGATAGATAAAACCCTCCAGAATGGGGTTGGCTGGAGAGAGAGAGTGAGCGTAGAGCGTAGAATGTCAGGTTTATCTAGGGGCTATACAAAACACCATGGTGCATAAATCAATATTACGCTTATCTTGACCAGCTGTGAGAACTTGTGCAGGCTGGCGGCCGTAGCCATGACAGAAATTGGAAGGCACCAAAAAAGCCATTGACACCTCTCACTTGAGTTTCACTTTCCACTCGACATGGGTTACTGGTCGGAGACGCGAGCCTGGCTACTGAGGGATCCAGCCAAGCTCATCCGCTACCTGGTGCTGTTCGCCTGCAGCATTGTGGTAATTGTCCAGCTCTACGAGTGCTTTGCCAAGCTCTACAATCCACCGATATCCACACATTCCTACTACAATCTAAACGACACGATTGAGATGCCAGCGATAACCATATGTCGGGAACCACCCTACAGAGAGGATGTTTTGACCGTGAGTTAGTCATACAGGATCCCTAGGAGTTGCAATTTAGCAGATTTGTTTTGTTGCAGAACCTATCCGGGGGATACTGTCCGCATCCAAAGTATGCCACCTGCTGGATGAACTATCCTTTTGGCGAAATATCCCTGGATGAGTTCTTCGAGAATGCCACCCATGACGTCAGAGACACCTTTATCATCTACGGACTTAATGGTGATCCGAACAGTGGGTCCAGTTTCAGCAATATGTTAGAGGAATACACCAACATCCAATGTCTTTCAGATCTAGAAATCGACAGCAGTCTGCACTTCTATATGGGTCGCTGCTATACCCTACGCCCGAAGGCACCCACCAAGAGGGTTTCCAAATCTGCTGGCTACTCGCTGATGGTGGAGCATGCCATGTCCACAACTTCGACCAGTGACGTGGACACTGGAGGATTGGGCTGGCATGTCTTCATACACGACAAACGAGAAAACTTTACAGGTAAAAAGGGTTTCAAATTCATCCTTTAAAATGCAACATTATATTTACGGATACTCCCCCAAAGAAATCAACATGAAGGGCTCGGGCCGTGTGGAATATATTTTCGTGAATATCAATGAGGAGATTGAGATCAAGCTGCAGAGTCAATACTTTTCGAACGTGGAGACTCGCGAAGAACCCTGCTCCAGTGATAAGAACTACAGTGACTTAAAGGTGCCCTTAAACAAAAGATATGTTTTCCTTTAGCTAAACTCCAAACTGCTTTCAGTGCGGGGATCATTGCATCTGGCAGGACTTGGCGGATGAGTCAAAGTGTTCGGGTCCTTGGATGCACGAGATTGTCAATGAGCCCTGCAATGACACCATCTCCATGAGGAATCTAATATCGGACTATAAGGAGTAAGGTTCTATCTGTTGAAGAATTGTAACCCCTTTAATAATGTCTGTCCTTGTTAAGGGTCTATGAAAATGAGGATGACTTTGACTGTGACTGCATTCAGCCCTGCCAGTCCCGAATCTACACAACTTTCATACAGAGCCGTAAGGTTTTTAAACAGCCAGAGCCACGCTCTCTAATCTACATATACTATACAACCAAATTGATATCGGTATGGATGGTGGTAAATGATATATCGAACATTTAATGAATGCTTTTTCCCCATTGCAGATGATTGAAGAGCGCCCAAGTTACGATACAACGCAGTTTATAGCAGATATAGGTGGCTCTTTGGGCTTCCTGTTGGGTCTTTCGGTTCTAGGACTTATTGGAATACTGGAACACGTAGGATATATCCTGTATCCTCTCTAGTATATTCTTAATATCGATTATACCCATTTCCAGATGACTCTCTTCTTTTGTGGAAGCTGCATCAAGCGCATGCAGCAGAAGGAGGAAAGTAAATTGGCCGAAACATCCGAGGATGGTCAGTCCCAGACCAGCGATGAGACCATCGATGTGGCCACCGTCTATAAGAAGAAGTCTAGGTATTAACAGAAGGAGTCCAGCTGGCTTGGCATTCCATATATCGTACCTAAGCATAAGAAAAATACTAATCAAAAATACAATCCTACATTTAATCAACATTACATGCAAAGCTAAGAACTATTTATAATACAGAGGACAGGGAGATTTTCCTGGAGTTAGGATCTAAAAGAGCCTCAAGCTCATCAGTAGACCAAGAGTGGCCATCATCAGAGAACTGACAGACATCGGGGAGGCATCCGAAGTCGACTTAAGAATGACATTTGTGTCGAGAATATCCCCGAACTTGTTGATGATATCCGGCAGTAGGGAAGTCCTACTCTCGCAGGCTGTGTTCGCGATGGCCTCCTTCACAGTGGCTGTGTGAATGCGGAAGTTGATGGATCCGGCATACAGCTCGTCGTAGATAAACACTGGCAGCTGATTGGACAAGACCCAGAGACGCTTCTCCTGATCCACCTTGACATCGCTGGGAAAGATCATGGTATCGTTGTTCCTGTAGATGCGGCTCTGGGCATTGTGGGTGAAGTCCTGAGAGGTACGCCAGCAGGCCACTTCATTCAAGTTCGGCAGGGCATAGAAGAGCACACCAGTCTCCTCATCCAGGAACTCAGACCCAGCCTGGGTGTTGGGTCCACGAGAGCCGAGAACCTTGAAATCCCTATAGATATCTGGCGAGGTGGCCAGGGTCTTGTTGCGCAGCACCGATGTGCTCACAGAGAACTCCATTGTGGAGCACAGAGGATGAAAGTACAGCGTGGAGAAGCCCGTTTCCATAGGTTTGGATAGTGCCAAGCCATAGAGTCCGTCATCCCACTGAAATTCGATGCCATTCACGCTAAAGTTCCCGGCCATGGGATCGGGATGGAAGTAGTGATGCTGCACGCGCCAGGATTCCTGCGCCTTCCACGAGTAGACAACCAAACCGGGACTACCCAGATCCGCCGCATAAGCAAAGGTGTTCTCGCAATCCCCATCTTCAATGGCCAGATTTGCCAAAAAGGATCCCTGTTTGAATTGTCCGGCTGGGAGCGTGTGACGGCGCAGCAGATCATCGTTGTGCAGATCGTAGACCAGCAGCTGGGGTGCTCCATACATCTTGGTTTTCTCTAGGACACCGGAGATACGTAGATCTAATACCCAGAGGCGGCCACAGCGATCGGCACGCACACGGAATGGAGAGACCAACTCTGGTTCCGCTTCAGCCAGATTGTGGGCCTCCCAGCTGGGGAAGGGCTTCAGGGCAGGCATTTTAGTCGAGGTATCTATAAAGGAGAAAGAATCTTGCTTTAGAAATATGATTCCATTCTTTCTGGGTTATTGATCTCAAATGCTTTCAAACTCAATTACTTTGTTGACGCGTTCTAAGTCATTTGCATTGCTTTATTCGGCAGCTGCCAATTGGAATATCGACAACATTTGGTTGTTCATTGGGTGACTACCTCGGAGATGACTAATCAAACAAACTCCGTTGACATTGGCTGCACTCTGGCGGTGTGGCCTGTACTTGTATGGGGGCTCATTGTTCAAGTTGCTAATTAGCCGGGGCTGATCTTGTGGTTGCGGCAACTTCCCACTCGCCTTGTTATGAGCCAGCAAAGGGTAGATCGACTTCGTTGAGGGGTTCAGAGTGGGTCACCAACATATGGGACCACATATGGCATACGTATTCATGTTAATTAACTTCAATTGCAAATCTTTCATTACATCAGGCACTCCCATATCAAAGATGTAGATGTACATTCTCTTTCACTTATTTGTTTAAGTATAAGTAAACGCATTTTTCTTACGACTTGATAGTTCCAAATGGTGATTCTTCGTACCTTAGCTTACCTCTCAATCTATCTATAGTTTCAGATCAGATTATTTTTCATAAATATTACATCAAGTACTTCCGTTCCCTAACAATATTTTTATAAACGTCTCTCCCCATATAAACAGTGTGTCCAAACATTGTAGGACCATCTAAACAATCTTTGCACTATGGTTATTGTCCACTCACAGCCCCCACAGTTACCCAAACGAACTTTGAATCTATTAGCTATGCCCCCGA
Organism: Drosophila algonquin; assembly: GCA_035041765.1. Lineage (NCBI taxonomy): Eukaryota > Metazoa > Arthropoda > Insecta > Diptera > Drosophilidae > Drosophila > Drosophila algonquin. Next base: position 630,988 of record JAWNKY010001391.1, on the reverse strand, counting down.
GTGGGTTGTGGGTTGTGGGGGCCTCTCAGTCAGTTAATGACGCCAGCACGCTGGCAGCGTACGAAATTATGGTAATTGCCCGGCAAGTGCGAAAGGAAACTGAATTGTTTTGGATGGTCAAGTTGATCAGACTGTTCCGTCAGACAATCCAAAACAATTGCTCAGATTTTAAATCAGTTCTTGGCACAGCAAAAAAGGCAACTGCAATTATATTCAAATGTGGCTGCCTCTAGTTGCAGCTGCAACAATGCAACTCATTCGCTTACCATTAAGATCAAGGTAGGCCAACGAGGCCGGCACTCCGGCCCGCCATCTAGGCAGGGTCACAAAGAGTCGGTGCTTGTAAACCTCCAGGCCAAAGGGTATAACATTAGCGGGCTTAAAGTCGCCCTTCTCGATGGCCGCCCAGCGCTGATCCGAGGTGTCATACTTGAAGTCCATTTCCCTCCACTCATAGGCCACGTGCAGATTATCATTGGCCAGGGCTCCGATCACCCACAGCAGGAGGAGTCCAATCCAGGTAGACATCATGGCTTCAATCAATTAACTGCAAAGACAAAAATCAATTAAAATTATACGGATGAATGGCTAGTTAAGCTTCCGTTAAGCCGCAACGGCCTTGTCCATGCTATAACCAGATCATAGTCAGTTCATGATATGAGAGTATCTCGATCTTGTCACTAGGCCCAGCCCCCGCTGCCGCTGCCTTGGTTGGCCTTCTTTGCCCGCTGACTCAGTCTCGCGGTCTCAGGCTTCGGTCTCTCTCAACTATTTGAAAGTTGTCTTGGGTCTGTTCTGGCAGTTGCCAAACCACAAAGCAAAGTTTTTTGTTTTTTCAGTTTCTGGCTAAAAGCAAGTCTCGTGGTTCATTATCTAACCAAAGTAATCAAGACATGTTTGGGGAAGTTTTTCCATTTATTATATACCCTTCTTTGTATATACATGTGCACTTAGCCACATCCTTTCTGATGTCTCCGATTCTTTTAAGATTGATGAGGGTTTACTGCTATTTCAAATATACTTTATGATGATGTTAATATTTCTCTGAATCTGAATCAGATTTTGATTTCATTTGAAACAGAATCTTACTGCAAGTCCAAATGAATTTTTATCAATGTCCGTCCTATTTATGTTTGTCTTATTAAAAAAACATCTCTCGAGATTGTTATTGTAAGAAACCATATCTACGCATCCAATCAAACCTTTCTCCTGCTTCACCGATGCTCAAGTTGTCTGGCACCTCTCTCACTCATTTGTCTGTTTTTTTTGTTTTTTTGTAGTGTATCTTAACCATTATTGTATCTTCAGCACTCGACTCGGCCTCATCATCTGAATTCAAGTTGAGTCTCTGTCTCGTCATTCGGGCATTAGCATTTCTGATGAGCCTCTCCTGTCTCGACCGCCATTCTCTTTGATTGTTCCATCTAATAAATTTTATTTATGATCTTGGCCGTGTCTGTGCATTTTGTTACACGCATTTTTATAATAGTTTTTCGGTTTTTTTCTCCAAGTTTTGTATGTGAGTCAGTTGGGGGTTTATTTAATGCCCTATTTTGGATCGAATCCAGTTTGGTTTGTGGGCGTGTCCAAGTATATAGTCTATAGTAATTACTAATTGACTTTTGCGGGCATATATTAATAGTCTGTGATTTGTTTAAGCTTGCCCTGTTGTTATTTCCAGTTTCAGCCTAATTTTTATTTGCTATTACTTAACACTTTGCTTTGATATTTTTATTTGGTTTGCAGCATTTTCGGGTTTACGAGTGGGGGTCTTTGTGCTAAGGAGTTATGCAAACCTTGTCACTTGACTGACTTGAATTGAGTTTTGCCGACTAGACGACAAGAGCTGATCAAAGTTTGTGTCTTGAATCTTTTGTATGTTGGCCCTGGTTTAGTTTTGAGTTTTATGACCACAAAGAGTTTGATTTGCTGACCGAATCTTTACAAAATGTCAGCAGTTCGAACCCCAGCACTTAACACACCTTTTTTTTAAAGACTACAATATGCCGTGCGATACAACCGGCCGCGACGAAGCTCGAAACGAAACTAAAAGTCAACTGAAACAGCAGCGGCTTGGGCAAGACAACTTTATGATATGTACGGGTTGCGTGAGAGTTGCTCTCACTCTCTTGAAATTCCAGTGAACTTGAATTAGTCAGTCGGTTAAGGCGGTTTAGCACTCGGGAGCTAAGTAAATTTTGGCACGCTCCCTGAGCTATCCGAATAATGCTAATAGATACATGGATAGCCAGCTCCCACGCTATGGCGATATTAATCCGGCTATTATAATACCTAACAGCAACCATTTCAATTTGCAAATTCGTGTATAGGTGACCATTTCAGCTTCAGTGGGCTGTGAACATTTCGACGGCCCTGCAGATGACAAGCCCCTGAAAATACTCCCACAACCAGTGGGCATCGAATGGATAGAGGCCTACTGCTCTGAAATGTCTGACCCATAAATATGAAAATATACTTAAGTAGGTCCCCCATTGTTTTATTCTGTATGTTAATCAATATTTTGTTAATTAATTTTTAATTAATTTTTGTTGAGAATTATCATTGGTTAACCTCTAGAAAATTCTGGTCTTTCGATGGCATGATGGAATCGCTGACTTGAGTAAGCTTGATTGACATACTGTTTGGGGATAGACCATGCGTCATCAATCTGTTTCGAGGGATTTCCAGGCATCAGGTACTGTACGCATGTGACTAATGAAAACCAATGAAAGAAATCTACGATTCTAGATCTGAGTACCCAGAAACATACCAATATCATTATCATTTTTAAATCTCTTACCTTTATTTTAGACATTCCTGAAAGTTGCCCAGAAGAAAAGAAACCTCACCCAATTGTTTTCCATTTATTTGATTTATTAAAATTTCAATAAATTAATTTAAAAAGAATAGAACAATCAAAACATTAAACTAGAAATATTATCATTATGCAGTTTTGTTTTATGATTTTTTTGTTTTTTGTTCAAAAAGAGTTGAAACAATTGCTTATATAACTTGCTCTTTGTTTGTTGATTTGTTTTTGGTTTTTTTTTTGTAGTTTTTAGTTTTTTTATAGAAACATTTTTCGTACAAGATGGCTAAATATATCTGTTGTTGTTTTTCTTACTTTATGCTTGACTTTCCATTGGCGTTACAACATTAAAAGTGGTTTAACATAGGTAGGCAAACCTGTTGGTTTTTTTGATTTTTTTTGCATTTGCACTAAGTATAGTAGAGGCATTAGCTAGGTATTTGTGTGATTAATTGCCGAACGAACAGAAATGTATAAGGGAAAACAATTTGTTATATTCCGTAAGCTTTAAGTTAATAGTAAATGCAACAAAAATTGTTTAAAGCTTATGAAAAATATAAACATTGCAATTTATTAAATTTACTCAAAGATTATGGATAAATACAAAGAAAAAAAATAAACAACTTTGGCTGAAAGCTTTAAAAGATCTTTGGCAAATCAAATTCAGTTTTAATTATGGTTTTTAAAGAAACATTTTCGATCTTGTAATACTTTCCAAACAAAGTAGTTGCAACTATCAAAGCATTATTGATTATTTCGATTTGAAAAATGATTAAATAATCAACACTAAACAAAATTGTGGAAACAAACATTATCATAGATCTCTTCTGAATCCTTTCATTTCGGATGCTTTGAGAAATGGTGTGGTCGAGGTGGTGGTTGGTGGTGATACTGCCCTCCGGATTGTGTGGATTGTACAAGACGCGTATGTTATGCGATTCGGTCTGATATCAAAAGTTATATAGCAGTAGTTATATGTGGAAATGTGGAAATAACGAAAGTGTATTGGTGCAAGACAAGGACCGAAGAGTCCAACAGTTATATCGATAACTGTGATGTGCCTTCATTTTCGGAGTAACAATAGGCCAAAAGCAATCAAAGTCCAGCACATCGCCTGCGTCCTTTTTGGAATTTATCGGGTGGGTAGGCATACTCTTCACTCAGGGCATGCAGAACATAATCCAAATATATAGACATATACCATTTATATATACGATATACATAGATAGAGAAATATAGAGAGAGATAGAGAGAGAGAGGGGACGGACGCAGGGGACTCTTCGCTCAGCAAAATTAATGTGACACGCTTTCAACTGAACCCAGCAGACATTTACGACTACGAGCGCCGCAGGTATGGGTGTGTGTCGGGGTTTAGTAATACAGTGACTGCAATTTGTTCAGCTACTCGCGTGTCGCCCAGCGCAAAGACAGACAGATTGGTGGACTTAAGTTAAGTTTTAATCATAATTTGGGTTTTTTTCTTTTCGCAAACACCTAAAGCCCATCAAAATTAATAACGAAAACTGGTAGCTTTTTGTTTTTTTGTACTCCCTTTAAACGAACGCGTGCATTGTACTATATGTTGGTAGTTTTACATTTAGAGCAATATAGAAATTAAATGACATCAAATAATCGATAATCTGAAAATGACCACCACCAGGTTGACTAAAATTTGACTACAGTCGAGGAATGCAAAACCAAATGGAAAGAGCTATAAATTTCTAGCAGACCCGCGCGATTTGCTTCTTACTAAATGAATTTAATGTTTAGTTATTCATCGAGTCTACAGAATGACTCAAAATTAAACGAAATAGGCTTTTAATAGTTTATGTTCAGATTGAACCATATTAACAACTTTTACTAATTTAAGCCGAGCCAAGTCTAGGAATTTTTTAATGAACTATACAAAAGAATTCCTAAGTCTTTGAACTTTCAAATATAGATTTTGAAATTCGAATTGAAATAATATATGCTAGATTGGCCGTTTCACCCACAGTGGGGCGAAAAGGTATCACACCGAGATCATGGTTAAAAAGTCCAAATGTCAGAACTTTAAATAAATACTTAAGAAAAATAATATTTGAAGAAAATGTAAACAAAATATCAATCAAGTTATCTATAAATTAATTTCCTTCCCAATGGTTGTGCATTCTCGACCCTTAAAACAAGAAAAATTGATAAGAGAAAAGCAACTCTACAAAATGAAATGCGGCCATCAAATATTTACAGAGTCTTTTCAATAGGATTACCAGAGGAGAGATATAGACTACAGATACGAGTAGAAACAAAGACTGTGTACAAAGATGCGAGTTTAGTTTTTTGGTTGTGAGAATTGTACGTAATATTGCCACCAAATCTGGGAGTTTGTCTGTCTTGCATTGAGGTACTTTCGTCTGAAGCATGCCGTTCTAACACCGCAGGATGATCGAACCGGACCAAACGAAATTGGATATGGCCGGCGATATCCCCTCAACGGTGCGGCAACTTTGCCAGACCCCAAAGTCCAACATCAATTTTGCGCTAAACTGCCCCGAGTGAATGGAGGGGGGGATGGAGATTCGGATTCACTCGATATTCTAGGGCAGTTTTTCACTTGTCATTGCAGATGATTAAGTTACACGATATAGTTACAGTAATACATGTATTTATACATATAGATAGATAGATTATGGTTGGGTTATAAGTATATTATGTGTGTGTATAGGTACTCAAACAAGTTCGCATTAGTTTCGGGATGAGTGTGTTAGGATAGGGTTATGGGTGCTCTTCAACGATCGAAGTGCAAAATTGTACTAGCCTAGGCTACGCTGATCTGGAGTTGGGAGTTTCAGAGTGGGGAATGGGTTTCAATCTATAACATGCTGCTGTTTCCCATAAATACAACATAACCAAATGGAGCTAGGATTTTTCAAAACTGCCAATCAACTACTTATGCTAGCTAAAATCGTATCTATGATTATCGGATTAGGAAAAGCCTGAGAGCCTACATGACGGGAGGAGTACTAGTAGTACTACTACTAGTACTCGAGTATCATTTTTCTTTATTGTAGCTGAAGCTGTGAGGCAAGGAAGCTAGAGAACTTTGAACTGTTTGGAAGAACGATACGATAACAACAAAATTAAAATGGGTTCAAGATTAATATACTTTTTGTACTTGCTAACATGTGTATAATGATTTCAATAACTAGATGCCTCCTACAGATAACTCTACTATCTATAATCTATGGTGGTAAAGGGGGTTGGGGTGTTTTTGTTGTTGTTTGTTGTTTAGTACCAACCATACCGTAACCAAATGACTTAGGATAGTATAGTATTATATCATAATAGTAATTGAAAGAAAAACAAATTGAATGTAGATACCTGCTCTGATCTGTTGTCTGGCGCTCTCACACACACACCAAATAATATACATCAAACATATACAATTTGATGACCAAAAGAACAGAAATGATACAAAGAGAGTTGAATATTTATATATATAAATATAGGTATGTAGGTATATAATTATATATACTATATATAGAAAGTTAGGACTTACTTTTTGTCAGCCACAACTGAACGAACGAAGGTCTAGAGACAACATTGGGGCCTGAACAAAGGTTGTAAGGATTGCTTTTTTGTATAACAGTAGTATAATAGTTTGTAGAGCATTGCACATGGACATAAGGATCGATAAACTATAATATACGCACAAATAACACAGAAAAAACAACACAAAAATGCTGCTTATGACTATTGTCAACATACCCAGGGCTTTGAGCGTTCAGGTTTTTGTGTGTGTTCTGAAGATTTTCTTTTGGTTTTTCTTTTCTTTGCGGGCTTTTTGTTTTTTTTGTTAACAAAATACATGATAAAACAATTTGAGTGGGTGTGGGTGGGCATATCTAAATTATATATGTTCACTAAAACTAAAAAAAAAAGAAAGAATTTAAAAAAAAATAGACAACATAGATAAAATGTCAACGATTAATATTCTGGTTATACAGATATATAGATACATATAGAGAAAGAGATCTACAGCACAGCAAAATAGCTTCAGATGAAGGAGGTTTTTTTTTTAATAGTGTGTGGGTATGGGTGTGTGTCTGTGTGTTAGCAGTGTGTGTGTGTGTGATTGTTATACATTGCGTTATACAAAGAATACAAATATATATGTACATGTATTCATAGAGACATTGATTAAATCGGATTAGAGGAAAATTAAACAATTTTGATCGCTTTAAAAAACAACACAAGCGAGGAGTGCATTAGATAAACCAAATATTGTATATATATGTAGATATATATATAAATATATATGACATCGAATGATTTACTACGCATAACCGCTGGTTAGTTGGTAGCGTGGTGTCATGATCTGTGTGTGTGTGTGTTTGTTGCTGTTGGTGGTATGGTGTGTGTGTGTGTCTCAAAAACTGTTATACATTGAAAAAAGAACTTGACTTTGGTTGGAGTTTTCAAAAAACTTGCTTGCTGACGATTGACTGCTTTGCTTAGCTGATGTTTGGTGTCATATTGGATTAGTCGATGGCTGGCCATCATGTGCTCCGCCTCATTCGTGGAACAGCAACGGCAGCGGCAGACTCAACAATGGCGGCTGATGATGCAGTGTTGCCGCTGGCCGAGGAAATGGCCGCGGATGCTGCGCTTGCAGATGCTGAACATGTGGCTGCGGTTGCGGTTGCGGTTGCGCTTGCAGTTGTGGTTGCGGCTGGGTTGCTGGCGCCTGCAACAGACCCGGCGCTGCGGGCAGACATCATCTGAATCGCGGCTGCATCATCTGCAGCATATTCGGATGACCCTGCAGCATTACGCCCATGCCAGGCATATGCATGGCGCCCGCAGGCAGTGCTCCATTGAATCCGGGCAATCCAATTGCCTGCATTGGCATTAGGCCTGAATGGTTGAGGATCAAGTAGGACTTCCGAGGAATGTTAAATGCGTCTACTTACCTGCCGGCATGCCGTGCAGACCCGGGCCCGCAGCAGCTCTCAGCATATTCCCACCGATCAGGGCTCCATGTGGTCCAATCGCCATGGCCGGTCTCAGCATCGGTTGCATCAGCTGCATGTGCCCCGGCAATGGCATCTGAACGGCACAAAGATATAGAAGAGCATGAAACAAAAGATCGGGGATTAGTACTCTTGATTCTTGGCTCTTTACATGGTCTATATTGAAGCCATTGTACACAAAATTAGCTAAGTTGTTATTAATTATGTTTGTTTGGATTGTATATTGTTTTCAAGAGTATTAATAAGTTGGTTTTTGCGTACTTATTCAATAGATGGATAATAGGTGTGGTGTATGTGTGTGTGTGTGTTTGTAGTGTGTTTTTGGGTTTGGGTTTTGTACTGATTTTGGTTTGTTGTGGGTTGAAAACGTTTTGTTGCATCGCATTACAAATGTATGATATAGAGCAGAGAGAGATATATAATAGAGTAGAATAGAGTAGAGTAGAGTAGATCAGAGAAAGAGCCGGACTCCTCTTCTCTTCTCCTGGCAAACAAATAATATACTTAATTTTGTTGTAAATTTAAAAAGAAAAAAGTACTTACAATTCGAAAACTGAACTGACGACGACGTAGTGGAGATAGGGAGTGTTTTGTTTTTGGGACTACGGACCAAAGCTCAAATTAAAAGTTCTTTCAACAAAAGTAAGTCATATATTTATATGTAGATATAGAGTTCTCTTTTAGAACATTTTCATTGTTTTTACTAACCAGAGGCAATGAGTCGAGTTCAAATTCCAATATCTTTGAGTTAGAAGTTAGGTTCATAATTGTCTGTGATAGATATACTATGTGTTTATGGATGGGGGGGAATGGATGGATGGATGAGTGAGGGAGTCTTTCTGAGGAATGGCAAGCTCATCAGTTGGCAAGGGGAAAAGAAAGTGAATCCAACAAACAGACCTCTACCATCAGTAAGCATTTAGTTTGCGCGCAAAACCAGATGAATACGTGTGTGTGTAATGATGTGTGTGTGTGTGTTAGTTCGGATGTTATATAGGGATATATGTGTACGGGTACACCGACGTACAGAGATGCATGACATGAATGATAGAACATAAAAGAGCATATGACATACAGAGTACAATTTACAGATCAAAGAACATTTAGAGATTATGATTTTCTGGCATATTTTTTTTGATTTGTTTTTCTTTTCGTTTTCTTTTTTGTAGTTTTATGGTTTGTATTCTCGAGGTAACAGATAGATATAGTAGAGAGACATATCAATGCGGTGTTTAGGTTTACTTAAATAGTGTATGTGTATATGAATTAATCAATCAATCAATCAACCAATCAATCAATCAATCATCAATCAATCAATTAAACCAACCAACGCAGCAACCATTACGACAAATTCAAAATTGTTTGTTTTTTTTTTGTTTTTTTTTTTTTGGTAATAGAAATTATTGAAATGTACTTACATGGCTTGCAAAATAGTTTAAACATAACTCACTCTTCTCTCATTCATTAATAACATTATTATTTTGATTGTTGATAATTCTTTTCTTATTGTTTTGTCTTTACTTGCAAGGCAGTACGTACGGAGGATAAATTGGAACTTCCGTTTTGTTGGGACTGAGGACTGAGAGGTATTATGGTATGGAGGGGGGTGGTATTATAAGGTAGGTATGTTGAAACAGTATGATAGTGTTGTGGAGGTAGACAGAGAGATAGAGGAGAGTAAGTACTTGCTTAGACTACATAATTACTTGCATAAGTACGACTAAGTAAGATTATAATGGAGTTGTTTGGCTTTTACTTATCTTTTTGCATTTCGCACTCTTTCAATATCGCATTTTCTATTATTTTTATTTTTTTTTTTGTTGGGGCTGGGGGGCTATGTTGGAATGATCAGGTTGGGTTGTGGGGGTAGATTAATTTTTTTTTGTTGGTTCAAAAACAATACATACTGTATAACACTGTTCGGGGGCCCTGCGCAACACTTGCAACTCTTTGTTTTTCAACACTGAACTTCTGCACTGTACTGCAATTGTAACGGTAACTTTAACACAGTTGTTTTTTAAGGTTTTTGTTTTGTTGTTGTTTTTCTGTTGTTTTTTGTCAAGCTTAATAGGTTTTTAGAATTTGATTTAGTGTAACAGTCGATATTAGTGGCGGTTGAAATCCATTTAGATGTTCGATATACGAGGCGTTTGCCAACAAGTAACGGGAATGCAGCAGCTAAAGTGTTGGTAAGCGTTTTAGCTGTCAGATTAGAATGTTAGATCCGAGAGATCCAGTTTAGGAAGGATTTCAGATAGTAAAAAGCGTCATAGAAATAGCAATTAGCAATTAAGCAGAACTGTCAGCGATGAGACGTAGACGTTTACTTTCGAACACCTCGTATACCACACTATTATTAGGATCTAGGATATTTGAAAGATCCTAAGCAAATGATTTCAACAACCGAAAATTAGTATAAGTTTGTGAGTGTAAGGAATGTAAGGACCACTGTTTAATGTCTAGCTATGGGCTAAACCTAGGAATAAATCAATTTTATGTGCATAGATGTTTTCCCTTTGTTTTTTTCGCTTTGTTTTTGCTTTGATGAACACCCAGATAAAATCAATATTTGCTAGTGATTGATTGGCATGATCTGCAATAATGATGATGCTTGTGATGAAGCTCTATACTAAAACATCTAATAAATTGGATTAACCCACTTAAGAATGCTGTCGTTGGCTCTTTGGCACCACGCTAGGACACGAGATCAGTTCTTTTTTGTACAGATTGAGATTCTTAGCACTTGGGATTTGATTTTTGTTTAGTCAAGTTGATTCTTTCGTCTGGTTTGGCGCTGCATACGCACTAGCAGAGGATTAGAGACTTACCATGCCACAAGCCGCGGCGGCCGCAGCTGCTGCAGCAGCGCCCGGATTGCCCGGATGCCGGACAGCCGTTAAACGCTGAAGCATCACAGCCCGATTGATTTGGTCCTGTTGCTGTTGCACCTGCTGCTGATGCTGCTGCTGTGCTTGCTGTTGTACCGCCTGCTGTTGCTGATGCTGTTGCTGTTGCTGCTGCTGCTGCTGCTGATGCTGTTGTACCGCCTGCTGCTGGGCAGCCACAGCCTGGGCAACGTGAGCTGCCTGCACCTGAGCTTGGACCACAGCTTGAGCTTGGGCCTGGGCCGCCTGTACATGCGCCTGAGCCTGGGCCTGAGCTTGAGCCTGTGCCTGGGCCTGGGCTTGAGCCTGAGCCTGCGCCTGGACCTGAGCCTGTGCCACGGCCACAAATGCGGCGGTCTGTAAGTAAATTTAGGGAATTGATTTGAATTTGTCTCACAGTGTCCACATGCGGGGAATATTTCTCTAAGAAAACCAACTCAAATTGAAACTAGAACATAAAGAAAACTATGGGACATAGTTTGGTTCTTTGAGTTCGAAGAACCAGAAGGTAATCTCTGTACATCTGCCACACCCTCAGCTTGAACGAATATGAATCGATTAAACAGAATATCGAATCTAGAAATTCCCAATATAGGATTTGATATGAGATTCGTTCAGGTTTTATCTTTGCAAATTCGAAATGCGAGATCTGTAGATGGTAGAGGACGAAAATGGGACCAGGATGTGGGTGGACCTAGTATATATTTTTTTGTACCTTATGTGGTTAAATTGAAAACCGCCGTTTCATTTGTTTTGTTGCCATTAATTTGTTTGTTTAATTAAAAAATTGTACAGACATATATCATACTATATGCTAAAAAAAGTGATTTATCTTTTCGTTTCTTTTCTTTTCTTGTGTGTTTTTGTATAATTCTTGTATTCCGTAATTGCTTGCTTGCGTTCGCTGTGGTCTCGTGTGAACGTAAATTTCACCTTCGCATTACCCGAAATTTGCAAAAATAATCATAATCGTAACAAATATCGGGTTTTTCGTATTTATAATCATTATATAAAAAAATTGTTGTCCAACTTGGAAATAAATGGAATTCATTCGAAGAATGCGAACGAAACGCGAAATGCAGTCGGATCTCAAATGTAAGTTAAATTTTTTTCAAGTAATTCGTAAATTGTCTTTTTTGTACAGGTCAATCCGTGTTCAGTCCGTTTGTTACTGTTTCTGTCTGTGTGTGGGGTTTTTTTTTTTGTCATATTTTTATCGTGGGTTCGGTCGGTTCTGTCGTCGTCTGCTCATTTATATTGACTATGGTTTCTATAACTATGATAAGAACTCACTTCCTGGGCCTTTGAGATGGCTGTGGAGACAGCAATCGCATTTGCGGCGGCATGGCTGCTGTTACTACTGCTGCCAGTGGGCGAAATTCCAGCCAGCGATGGAGGCGGCGGTGTGACGGGCATCGATGATGTGGACCCATTATTGCTGGGGCTCTTCCTGTTGTGTGAATTCGCGAGTGCGGCCAGTGCAGCAGCCAGCCGCGCCTGGTATTTCGGCTGGCGGGCACGCAACTCTTCCAGACTGAAATCCTCCGGCGGATGCATAATCTTTGTGCTAACAGCGGCCGCTGGTCCGGCCCCTGGTGCGGCATTTGGAACTGGCGGACGGCTCTGTTGCTGTTGTGCATCGGGCGGGCCACTTGGTGGTGCGCTTGATGCGCCACCAGCATGATTGGTGGTGGGTGGAGCACTTATGGTAGCATTACTTTACCAAAAAATCAAACAAAAACCAGTATAAGTATGTAATTAGTTTTCCAGGAAGTAGATCCCAGTCGCCATTGGAAGTCTATTTCGCGGAATGGATGTGTATATGATCCCCACCTGTAAGCTGGAAACGTTGGCTTCTGCTGGGCCATGGCGGCAGCGTGATGATGATGCGCCGCTGCAGCTGCAGCCGCTGCTGAGGTAGTCGCCATCGCAGCTGGAAACAGGGGACGCGGCGGCATCATGTGAGGCATCATGGGTACCGGGTAAGGAGGCAACGGCGGCATATGTGTCATCATTCCCATGCCATATTGTCCCAGCATGTGTGGGGGCATCATATTCGGAGGCATCATCATGGGAGGTGGTACGCTCATGGAATCTGTAATGGATATTATCCCAATTTATAAACCCATTTGCTTATTTGATCGAATTTCACATCATCACTCACATTCAACTTTCTTCTTTGCCACCGGCTCGTCATCGTCGGAATCCGATTTTCCGCCATTCTTCTGCTTCTCGTGATCTCTGAGGTCCTCAACTGGTATTCCATCCATGCCAAATATTTCAATTTCAATATTTGAGCGATTGGGCAACGAGTTGGGAACCTTGTCGACCGTCTCCTTGTGCACTTGCATACAGTGGATGGACAAACCAGGACCCGTATACAGCTTTTTGTGACATATGTGGCACTTGAAATGCTTGGCCTTTTGATGTTGCACCAGGATCTTTTCATCGTCGAACTCACGGTTGCAGTACCTGTTTTAAATGAGTTAAGGAAAATGCCACAATATTCGTTCGTCCCGCCCCCTTGTCAACACCATTATATAAATTTCTCCTGTGTGAGTGGTTTGTATGTGTACATACAAATTTTTTTGCCCTCCCAGCCAGCGGCACATGCTGCTAAAAATTTTGTTGTTTGTTTTAAAAAGGATACCAGCACCAGGGTTTCGAGGCCTTCTTCTTTTTGCGACCCATGATTTTAAATTTGTTTTAAAGCACTTAAGTTCACCGATACGCTCGGCCAATTCTTTTAAATTACAAATTTCTGTGGCGAAAAAACTATTCTTCGTCGTGAGCGTCGTGAGAAAACAAAATGGAGTGCAGTGCCTATCAAAATCGATAAGTATCGAACAGAATACCGATGAAAAATTTGAACATAGCCCACTTAACACCCCTCTATTTAAACTGGTCAACAGCTTGAATCAAAAAACTGAAAATTATACCGTCTGTAAATTCTTCTTGTGTCCTATCCATCCTATGATCAATTTATATTCATCGTTATCCGGCCATTGTCGAAAATCGTATTCCACGATTTTGATATTCGGACCCACAGCCTTGAAAAAATAATTTTATACGATTGATACATTTTCCAAAACACTGGCTAGTTGAAGAATTCTTTGTTATTTGAGTGTGTCTAAACTAGGGTTTAAACAAAACGGGGCAATACAAAAACGTAAGTAAGCATGAAATGTTACATCAGTTGAACACTTGTTGCATGTCAACTGATGTTATGGACATTTTCATACCTTATTTCCTTCATTTAATATTAAAATTCCGTTTTGCAAACTGCTTTAAAACCTGAGTAATAATGACTTATCTAGTAATGACAATTATTGCTGTATTCGAACAAAAAATTAGGTGGATTGAATGGAAAATTCGTAACCTTGGCATACTTTGGACAATTTTAATAATTTGTACCATATTTTGATGAGAATTAATTTATGGCTTAATTAAATAAAAACAGTAAAAGAACCAAATTTCTTATTTATGCATATTTTCTTTTTAATTGTAAATTATTTGCACTCATCAAATCAGGAATGAAGCCGATACCGATCACGATGAACTATCGAATAGTACTATCGCTATTGAACTATCGAATATTTTCCAGCCCTACAGACCGGCATTAAATAAAATATAAAAAAATTTCCATAAAATGGCAGATAAAAAGGTGGGAAAGGCCTCAATTAGAAAATCATTTCATTTCACCAACATGTACGTCTCCTTCCAGGTGGGTGGAAACAACGATGGCAAGGAAAAACGCCGCAAGGAGTCCATTCTGGACCTCTCCAAATATCTGGAGAAACAGATCCGTGTGAAATTCGCGGGTGGACGCGAAGCATCTGGGATTCTCAAAGGCTACGATGCTCTGTTAAATTTGGTGCTGGACAACACAGTAGAGTATCTGCGAGACTCGGACGAGCCCTACAAACTGACCGAGGACTCAACACGGAGTCTCGGCCTCGTGGTCTGTCGAGGCACAGCGCTGGTACTGATCTGCCCCGCAGACGGCGTCGAGAGCATTGCCAATCCATTTACAACGCAATAGGAGGATATCATTTATCTCTATGGCTTAGACTAAGTACAAAAACTCTTGTGGAAATCGGTTTAAATATATTTAGCGGCAAAACATAAATTAGTGCTTAAAAATAATTGCTTTAGCTCCTCCTCCATCTCAGTCCAGGCCAAACTCGTTTCGTATCCAGGGATACTGGGCCGGACACTCCATGCACGTATAGAAGTACCGATCCTCCTGTAGCACCCTGCTGCGTACCTTGCACACGTTGGGTATGTTGCAAACCTGTTCGTGGTCATCCAGATCTTTGGCCTGGCAGTGCCAGGGCTCGAATTGGTGCATCTGATTGCTGGGCGTCGGATGACGCATCCACTGAATGGCCTGATGGTTGGTCACAAAGTACACATCGGGCAGCTTTTGCAGATCATCGAGAAATTTCTAAAGGACATTAAGAACAGTTAGGTATTCGCTTTGACTCGCTTCGGATATGTTTTGTTCTGTACTTACCAAAAACGCATTCAAATAGTCAATCTTTTTAAACCAAGTGGAGTGAAAATATAATCCAAAGGGTGCCCGGTTGCTCAGGTAATGTCTCTTGAAGTTGTGCGTGAGCAGTCTGTAGATATCATCGCCGCTTAAATGGGGCGGACAACTGTCAACCATCCCGCACATGTATTCGCCGGCTTCCAGTTGATTCATTACCAACTCCCAAATGCCCGGATAACTTCTCGATGGACAGTTCTGGTTGACTCCCGTGCAACTGTGCGGCATCTTGTAGTCCAGTGTGTACGGCCACAGGGGGGGATTTGAATGCGGGGCCACCATGGAGGCGTCGTAGACGAAACCAAACTCCTTCATCATCAGGAACTGACGATTCCATCCCACGCGCAGGAATGGCACTCGCATTCCCCTAATTTCGTCCATTCGAACGGCGGCAAACTTGTTGATAATGTTCGCCTGGCCCACCATCTCATCGAACCAATCCTCAATTGTGGCATTCTTCGACCACCACATCTCTGGACCCCGATGGCTGTATGAGGACTAGAGGATTAGAGGACAGTGGTTCAATACCTTGGAAGAGCTTGGAACTTACGTTACTGAATGCACGGCAATCTCGTGTCCATCGTTCCAGAGCTTCTGCACATATTGATAATTGGTAAACGGATGCGACACATAGAAGGTACCCTTGATGGGACATCCATTGGGATTGCGACGATTTTGGGTGAACAGGACCTTCGAGAAGAGCTCCCAGTTGTCGTGATTGATGGCATCGTCGAAGGTGAGCAGGATCATCTGAGGGACTGTCTGGGCCCCCAAGTTTCCGGGTATCTGGGTGCCATCCTTTGAGCAGAAACAATGCGGCAACTGGCACTTTCGCGGGTCGCATGCCCCAGCCGCATTCGGATCATGCTCCACATCGCACCAGCCCTCATCGGAGCCATCCGGACAATCCACAGAGCCATCGCAGAAATACTCCTGCGGCAAGCAAGTGCCATCGGCACAGCCCAGCTGATACTCATCCGCACAATCGGCCATTTCCAGCAGCGGCTTGGGAGCCGGCGTCTCTGCACTCACATCACAATTATCCACGTTCGCCTTGAAGTCACATATCTGACGCACCACATCGAAGAGCAGTCCCTCCGAGCATTTGAACTCGAAGACCTCCCCATCAAGGCACAGGAAATACTTGGCACACTCACTGTTTGTCCAGATCTTGTGCACCGGCCTATTCGGATTGCGATAGAAGCGTGCATCATGCATGCAACTGGCTGTTGAGGCCGAGCGCCGGTGACGACTGTGGTTGCTGCTGGTACTGCTGCTGCTGCTGATTATTATTCCATCATTGTCTGCAAATTGGTGTGAGAGAGCTTCGTGTAATTACCAAAAGGAAACTAATTAATGCGTTGACCCAATTAGGAGCAGCCTCACGTCAACCCAAAAGTAGCCAGCCATTGACTGTCGGTTGCAGCAATACTCTCGTTGCTTGAGTGTGCCGCCGATCACGCATTGGAATTGAGGCATGGGCGTTGCACATATGAAACTTGAAAGGGGAGGATATATCTATGTATATCTATACAAGCCCCCATAGCCGAACAATTCACTCATGTAGCGGATGCGAATCTACGTTTTACCACTCCCCTGCCACCCACACTGTACTGTGGCACATACGCCCCACGCCACTTGGCCAAGTTATGGCCATGGCGTACCACATTGTAGCAGATAAATTGAAATGCGTTTGCATCATGAATTGGCCAGCAATGGCCCGTAGCCGTGCCGCACCAGATCGTAACTCAGACCGATTGGGCAAGCGACCAACAACACATCACACGCGTTGGTTAAATGCAGCGATGCAGATGCTATCTCAAGATATGTCTGCCGATTGCCTGCCCGACTCTGATGTACATACCTGCATCTGCATCTGTGAATGTATCTCAATCTCTAACAATCTAGCTACATGCCTCTGTATGAGTAGGAGCTGCTCAGCTGGGTTGCAGCATTTAGAAAGTAAATTTATCATTTTACCTAGCCATGGCAGCGGGTCAGGAAAATTTCAGCAACTGTCATTGGGTTCAATGCACAGTACAGGCTTTGGGTGCAGGGAGGTTGGTGGGGGACCTGCTTGGCCTAGCCAGACTTGGCTCGGTTCGTTATGTAACAGATCAACAACTTTCACACCCAATGCGCGCGCATGCGCATGCCAAAATACAAAGAGAGACACGCACCCAATCAAGAGCCCGACCCGCGCCCGCGACCGATCCCGCCCCGATGATGACAAACAAAAGTGGAGAAATTACCAATGCGCATAGCATCCAGCGACGATATGGACGACATAATCATCAGCATAACAATGACAATGCTTGACAGACCATATAGTGGGAGTAGGTTGAAGTTTTGCATTGATAACGGGCGACTCAATGCTGAACGGCGACAACGTCGCTGGGCGGAAGCGACGACCTTGACTGTGAAACCAGTTTTGCAATTTAAATTTTCCCCGGGGCAAAGCATTTTTCTGCTTAATTTCCAGTTTGCGTGTGTGTCCAATATATTTCTGTTTTGGTTTTATTTGTTGCGTTGCGGTGTATCTCGAGTGGAAAAACTAAGACAAGACTGCGACCGCACCACCGGCGAATAAAACGTGTTGAAAGTGCGCGAGTTCCGCTACCGCACAAAGCCGAAGCAAAGCCAAATTGTGACTGAAGTCTTGTGGGATGCAGGCCTGGCTATATATATTTGGGCATTTCTCTTTATAGAGGGTATTGGAGAGCGCCTTAGAGAAAGCTCTTTGGTTGTTTTTCCCATCTATTTCTCTCTCTTCACTAGAGTACTTGTCGCCCACTTTTGCCAAATCAGAATAACTTTGAAAATATTCTCAAAATAACAATTGGATAATATACATTTTGAGAATTCCATTCCATTGCAAAATATAATTCATCTTAACATATAAGAAGATCTCTAGCTCTACTTTAATTAACTTTACTTTTAATCAATTAATTGTTTGGTTAACAAAATAATGTGAATAATTTTTAAATTTGAATTTGAATTATACATTTAAAAATACCGTCTCATTGTGGTGCTGCCAACTCGTTTTGTTTTCGGATTAGTTCCAGCGATAATTAACGGGGCGCTGTTGCGCAGGCAACCCTGTTATAGCGTCCTAATTCCATTGGCGCCTGTCAACGTTTGTCGTATCATTATTAGCGTTATTTCCTTAATATAACTATGAAATTTTAAAAATGAGTCCCAGCACCGTCACTGCGAAAGGTGGGGGTGGCCGCAAGAGCGGTCAATATCGGATGGCCCAGATAGCAGGACAGCAGCAGTTGCGGACCCTAAAAGAAGCCGACGATGCTGCCGCAATGGACGCACTGGATGATGCCATGGTATTCGACGATGAGGAAGGCGGTACACGCATTGGAGATATATACATACCGCCGCCGGTGCCGGCACACTGCTCCATGGAGAGCAGTGGGCCGCGTCTGATCATCAAACGGATTGTCAACCACAACTTCAAGAGCTACGCTGGAGAGGTGACACTGGGACCCTTCCATCACAGTTTTACCGCCATTATAGGACCCAATGGCAGCGGCAAGAGTAACGTAATCGATTCCATGATGTTCGTCTTTGGCTGTCGAGCCAATCGCATTCGCTGCAAGCGTGTCTCCACCCTCATTCACAAATCCTCGAAATATCCCAATCTTCGTAGCTGCTCGGTGGCCGTACACTTTGAGCAGGTTGTGGACAAGGGCGATGGCACTTGCGAGACGGTGCCCGCGTCTCAAATAATCATCGAACGTACAGCTATGTCGGATAATTCCTCATATTATCAAATCAATGGACGTCGCGCTCAGGTCAAGGATGTGGTCAAGCTACTGAAGACACATCATGTGGACCTGGAGCACAATCGTTTCCTGATTCTGCAGGGCGAGGTCGAATCCATAGCCATGATGAAGCCCAAGGGTCTGAATGAGAACGAAACCGGAATGCTAGAGTACCTGGAGGACATAGTGGGCACCCAACGCTATATTCGGCCCCTGCAACAGATCAACCAGCGCGTGGATCAGCTCACCGACGATCGCACAGAGAAGCACAATCGCTGCAAATTGGCCGAGCGCGATATGAAGGATCTGGAGCAGCCATTCAATGAGGCCGTAGAGTATCTGAAGAAGGAGAACGATTTGGTGCGAACCAGATCTTGGGTGTGTCAGAAATACATCAGTTTAAAGAAGATCACTTTGGAGGAACGCTCCAAAGAGCACCAGACCTGTGCGGAGAATCTAAAAACGCATGACGAGGCCACCAATGCGCTCAAGAAAGATCGCGCCGAAAAGGAGGAGATCATCAGAAAGGAAATAGAGTGAGAAAAAATAATACGAGTATATGCATATGCAGTTGTTACAGCACTACCATCTTACAGGGCTTATGAATCCCTGGTGAAGCAGAGAGATCAGGTCAAGAAGAAGCTTGTGAGTGCAGAGCGCGCCTGCACGGAGGTCCAAAGCACCATGGAGAACACCAATAAGCAGCGCAAAAAAGACAAGGCCCAGATTGAGAAGAACGAAAAGGAGCTGGAGGACTTGCGTACGCTGCCAGAGAGAAATCAGCGTGAAATTGAGGAATGTAACAAAAAATTGGAACGTCTGGAGAAGGAAAAAGTCACCCTACATGAGGAGCTGGAGAAACAAATGAACGAACTGAAGACGAAGACCGAGCCCCTCACCGAGAAGCGGCTCAAGCTGACCGACGAGCTGGTGGGTCTCAAGGAGCAGGTCAACTCGGCCAAGGCTGCGCTGCAGGTTCACGAATCCGAGCTGAAGATCCTCAAGCAAGTGGAGACAACCGAGACCAGAAAATACGAGTCTCTGATGAGCTCGTATGAACAGTCCCAGCAGAGTCTCGAGGAGAAGGTGAACAAAGTGGCTGAACTAAAGCAAAGTATTCCCGAAATGAAAGCACAGATTGCCACCAAGACAGCGGAGGTAGAACTGCTGAGCAAAGAGGAGCGCAATCTGTCCATACAATGTTCAAAACTTAGGGATGAGGTAGGCATTCGGTCAGGCCGTTTTATTGCTGATCTTGGCTTACCCTTTATACGCTTCCCTCTCTTCTCGTCTCTTAGATTAACGAGCGTTCGAGAAACATGCAGTCCCAGCGTTCCAATGACAAAGTATTGGACTTCCTTATGCGTCAGAAAATGGAGGGAAAGATCCCAGGCATTTTGGGACGTCTAGGCAACTTGGGTGGCATTGATGCCAAGTATGATGTGGCCATATCCACAGCGGCGGGCGGTCGCTTGGACAACATTGTGACGGATAACTACGACACAGCCGCGGAAGCCATTGCCGCTCTGAAGAAGTACAATGTGGGCAGGGCCACCTTCATTACCCTGGAAAAGATAGAGCATCTTCGACGAGAGGCCTGCTCCACGATTGACACGTACGTTTTTTCTCAATAATCCAATCAATAAGCGGATAACCTAGGTTTGGTTAGGTTACAGCGGCTGCCAGACTCACTGGCAGCCCAGCACACCTAGGCCGTTTCCGGCCCGTTGTGATACCGCAGGGAATCTACCCCTTCTCGCATTGTGAGACCTAAGGTCAACAGTTGTCCCAGCCTGCAGCTCTTGTGAAGCTAGCTATCTTCCTGGGACATATGGTGGACATTGCCGAAATGTCTGCTATAAAGGGCGAGCCCAAGTGCTGTAGCCTTCTCCTGCTGAGAGCCGGGCAAGAGCAGAACAAATGGGGCGCCCAGTCTATTAGCATGGGTACCTATTAACCAGTGCCCCATTAGGGAGCGTATGACTGCGCTGCACCTTCGTCTGCCGAGCTTGCATAGCTCAGAGGTGTCTATGGTCGGCCATGTTTGCCGAGTTATTCGACAACGTGGAGCTGATTGCCAGTTGTTGTCTGTTAGTTGCTTATATTGCTCTTTTTTTATTAGCCTACAAGTGGCCATCGACATACGAGTATCCTCCTTGTCTTGGAGAAGGGGGATTGTAGTGCCATGTCTGGCCAGCTCGTCTGCAATACAGTTGCCTTCGATGTCCCGGTAGCCCGGGGCCCATATGAGGCTGATAGCAAATTGCTGAGCCATCTCGTGAAGAGATTTGCGGCAATCTGCAACGGTGGCCGAGTTTGCGGAGATAGGGCTTCCTTGATTGGAAGACGCTGCAGTGATCAGGGAGCCTAAAGGAGTGCTTAATGTTTAGCTGTTCGGAGTATATTCCTCCTCCGACCCTGTTGTCCAGCTTTGACCCATCTGTGAAGATGTTTAGGGCCCCTCTTGGGCCTGGGGTCCCTCACTGCACTCGTCTCTGTGGGGGATAATTGCGTCGAAAGGGGTGTATGTGTATTCCCTTAAGACACAGTAGTCCGTTTTAGTGGGGACGGAACTGCTGTTTAATATTGAGGAGTGACCTGTGTGCTGTGGAGCCCATTGGTCGAAGTCCTTTCTTTTCCAGCGAGGGCTAGACTTTGGAGGCACAGAATGACATCAAGCGCATCATTTGGAGTGGTGCGAAAAGCTCCGCTGATGCAAAAGGCGGCTGTTCGTTGAACTTTGTCAAGTTGTCTGGTGATCGTCCTTTTTGATAAGGCCGGCCACCATACAGTAACTCCATAAAGTATTATCGGTCTAACTATGGCTTGGTATATCCATGGGTTCATGTCCCATTTCAAGCCAATAGCTTTTTTGCAAGTGTAGAGGGCTATTGTGGCCTTCTTCACTCTGTCTTTGGTGTTCAGGTTCCAATTTAGCTTTTTGTCGATTACTAACCCTAAGTAACTGGCACTGTCGCTAAAGGAGAGCCTGCATCCGTTTAATATGGGGGGTTTAGAGACGGAATCTTGTATTTGCTTGTGAATGGCACAAGTTTTGTCTTTGAGGGATTAACTCTCTCTCTCTCCTCGATATCTAGAAAAGCGACAGTGTTCTTTGAGGTATAGTGATTTCTCTATCCCCGAAATTACTTCGTGAAGTGCCGTTTCCGTGGATTTTCCTTTCCGGTAGGCATGCTGTGCTCCTGACAACAATTGAGAACTTATACTAGTCCTCAATTGTAGCCCGACGAGTCTCTAAATGGTTTTGAGAAGGAAGGATGATAGACTGATTGGTCTAAAGTCCTTTGGTGTAGAGTGCGAGGCTTTACCTGCTTTAGGCATGAAGACTATTTTAGCCTTAAGCAAAGCTTGTGGTATTTTCCCCACTACCAGCCGTGTCTCCGACTTTTTGCAATTGGGCCGGAATGATCTGGTCCGGACCAGAGGATTTGAACGGATCGAAACTGTTTATTGCCTAGTTTATGTTCCGTTTTGAGAAGATATGCTCCATTGAGGTGATCGAACCCTCACTAGGGAAGTGAGTCGGTCCATTGATGGAGCACCCTGGAAAATGAGTGTCGAGTAGAATGTGTGGGGATTCCTCACTGGAGTTAGTCCACGTACCATCGCTTCTCTTTAGGTAACCCACCGAGGGGGCCATTTTGGAGAGGCTCTTGCGCAGTCTTGCGGCTTCTGACGTTACCTCGATTTCAAAACAAAATTTCTGCCACGAGGCCCTTTTTGCCTTTTATTATAACATATTTATTACATATACATTTATTTATTTATTTCATCCTAGCGCGACAAGCATTTTATACTTATAAATAAGGGCGCTAGTCACAACAAGTGTAATATTAACTTTTGACATTTAAATTACTAACATTAAGAAGTGATTACAATTACAATTACATACATTCGAACTTATATACTAACATTTTAGTAATATAATATTCAGTTTAGTTTTAATTTAGTTTCTAGGAATTTCACTCTTACTCTCCGTTCAACCCCTCCCTACTATCACAAATTCAAATTATGTAGTGCGTAGATGATTCTCCAGTGCGATTTTGAACTGCACTCCCCCACTGATTGCCTTGATGGCGTGGGGAAGATGATTCCAAACTCGAACAGCATATAAAAAGATTATTAAAAGCAACTTGCAGCTTGCGTTGGCTGGCAGAGTTACTGTCACAGAAAAGAACTGGTGTGATGTGCATTATGGCAATTGTTTGTCTTATTTTCACTGTGAGAAAATCTTTAGTTAGGTATACATTTCTAAGGATCCCAATAGCTTTTCCGACTGATCTGTTTATGTGATCATCCCATGTCAAAGTTTGGTTAAACATAAAACCTAAGTTGTTTGCACGTTCTACATATTCAATGGGGATGTTTTCAATAGTCAATTTTTGTATTGCATTAGTGGCGAACTTTCTTTTACCTATGACTATACATTTTGACTTATTTGGATTTAATCCTAGCCCATTCATTTTAGCCCACTGACATACACTTTTCAATTCACTATTACAGACACGAATACAGTCATTAACTCTACTAATAGGACGACTAACAAACATTTATTTTACGAACGTCACAACTTGACAATATACTCGGTAGATCATTTACATACATAGAGAACAATAATGGCCCTAAACATCGATTCGAGGACATCTGACTCAGTTACACATGAAAAACTAAAACTATTATCACAGGTACCATTATCACAGAAGCAGTGTACATCATCATCCAGATGCGGATTGAGTCGAAACAGCTTCCACTCTCTGTAGGGCACAGTGCTCAGCCATGCTCTTAAGGCATACAAATTCGCCGCAAACACTCTGCCGAACGTAGACGTAGACGCTTCTTCATCTTCATTGCCTCTCTGAAGATGTCGTAGTTAATTTTAGAGAGCTGCTATCAAATTTTATGATAACAACGGGATCTACAACCCGACAAATATCCTTCACTTTTGGTAGTGGTGTGAGGCCTAATGAATAACAGAGGCTGTTGAAGAGAGTCTTTAGGTTCTCCTCTTCCAGTACGGGCACCCCATGCACTCTGACATCATTTGCAATGCTTGCTTCGGCATCTGCATCCTCTTTGGCTTGGAGTTTCGCCTCCAGTTCCTCCACCTTGCTGCATTGCGCACGAATTTCGCAGCTTCCATCCTCAAGCTTCTCTACTCGTCGGCCAAGCAGCTCTACTTCCTCCGAAAGACTATGAAGTCTAGCCTCAAACTTATCTGCTTTCTGATTTCTTTTTTGTATATGGCCAGACTATTTTTATAATCTGCTGAGTGTTCTTCCTCGTTAGCGCTTTTGGCCCTGTTGAAGAGGGACCTGCAGCTTTTCCGTAGGGTAACTATATGTTTTGACCACCAGGGGGGTTTCTTTTTCCCCTTATGTTGGTTTAATGGGCATGCTGCCGTGAAGACCGTGTTGCATGCTTTGGTGAACCTGTCCACTAGATGATTTAGATCATGCTCTGTGTTCAGGCAGGTTGGTGCCTTGGGGGAAGTAGTCCCTCCATTTCTGTGACATATTTCTCCCAGTTAGCTTTTCTGGGGTTAACAAAGACAGTAGGTTTTGGGCTCTCGAGAGATAGTGTAGTCTCGATGTACCTGTGGTCCGAAAAGGAATGGTCCCCCAGAACTTTCCAGTTCTTTACTATGTCTGACAGTCTGTGAGACACTAATGTTAGGTCAATTACCTCTTGTCTATTCTTAATTATAAACGTAGGATCATTGCCCCGATTACAGATAAGAAGATTAGAGTTAAGGATGTAGCTGAATAATGACTCACCCCT
The DNA here is from genome assembly GCA_035041765.1 of Drosophila algonquin. NCBI lineage: Eukaryota > Metazoa > Arthropoda > Insecta > Diptera > Drosophilidae > Drosophila > Drosophila algonquin. Next base: position 606,155 of record JAWNKY010001391.1, on the reverse strand, counting down.
TACATTTGTATCCGATCTCCCCCATTGGGTGTGGTGAGCGTTGGCGTCGCATATATATCCGACCTTTCGCTATCGCTGGTGAGCTTGCGAACTAGGTCACCGGGAGGATCGCTTTCCTCATGAGCCATGTAGGGCGACATCAGCCTTATTTGAGAACCTTGTAGCTCAAGGCTTGCCGCTGTGTTGTCACCATTGCTAAAGTTGTGGAGCAGAAAGATATTTAAGTGCTTCCTTGCAAGAATGCAGGTACATATTTTACCTTCTTTCTGAGCTACAATAAGCTTGTGCGCCTTCGTCGCTAATCCACAGACCAAGGCCCAAGGCTCTTGGATCAGGACTACATCTGCTCCGCTCGCTTCCAAGCGGAGTATAAGGGCAGCGGATGCTGCTTTACAGTGGTGGAGATTTATCTGTAGAAGTCTTAGGGACATCGACAGAGTTCTCCACCACTGTATTGTCGGCGTCCGAGTCGTCCTCGATGGTGTCGTCGTGACACATCGCCTCGAACTCACGCATTAGAGCCGTGTCGGAGGAGTAACCGTCATGGGCAGGCTCTGAAACATCGTCGGGTGCTTCGATCTCCGAGGCAACGTCCTGCTCGACTGGGTTGTCGACAGGACGAGCCTCGGCCGCTGCAGCCGACTTGTATACCTTGATGCTCACCGCACTGAAGCCAAAGTTTAGTTCTCCTTTTTTGGCCTCAATTGGAACTAGAGCCTCCTTGTTGAGGACGAGCACCGCCTGGTGCATCGGGCCTTGAGTCGCCTCAACCTTTACTACCCTCCAATCGGAGGTGGGTAGCTCCGGGTTGCTCCGCTGCAACATTTTTAGGATGCGCTCCGGCTCCTTTATGGTGGCGGGCACCCAAACTCTCGCTCTAGCCATACTGGGCACCTCGCTCCAGTCGACTGCGACGAGCTTCGCCCCTGGGTATAACTCTCCGACTTGAGCTACCGGTGCTTTATAGAGCTGGACGGAGCGCTCGTCTTCGCAGGCTATGATTTTGATACAAGCCTGGTACCACCCCATGTCTTTACAGACTGGAGGGGGGCCGGGTTGCTTGTCCAGTAGATCGAAGCAGCGGTCGGCCAGTGCCGCTTCCACCCACTTCCACTGGTTCCTGGGGATCTTGGAGTCCACGCAGCCTTTATCCAGGACGCCGATCAGCGTCCTCTCCTTGGTGATCTGCGCGAACGACACGTTCGGCAGCACTCTGGAGCGCTTCGGAGCCGGTCCAGGAGTCTCCTGTGAGCGCTGCCTTTTCGGTTGCGGGGCTGTCGTCTTCGGCGGGGCAACCCTCTTCGGTGCCTCTTTGCCGAAGTTGGGCAGCACCTTTGATGCCCATTCGACCTAACTAACCTAACCTAACTCCTATCTAAATGCAATTGCAGGCCAGAGAACGTACCCCGTTTGTACGATCTCGTGAAGGTCGAAGATGATCGCGTTAGGACCGCCTTCTACTTTGCCCTGAGGAACACACTTGTGGGTGCGGACCTGGAGCAGGGCACACGCATAGCCTATGGAAGGCAGCGCTTCCGAGTGGTCACGCTGGGAGGAGAGATGATTGAGTTGACGGGCACAATGTCTGGCGGTGGCAGGACAGCCATTCGTGGTAAAATGGGTACCCAAGTGCGCACCAAGACGGTTGAAAGCGCCGACACCTCGACATCATCACAGAGTGCCTTGGAGGACATGCAGATCAAGGCAGAAGAGATGCAAACGAGAATCAACTATTGCCAAGAGCAGCAGGGTCGCCTGGAGCGGGAAGTTCAAACACTTCAGATGACGGTGCAGCGAAACGAGGCGGAGTACAAGCGTCTGGAGGTCAGCATCACATCGCTGGAGCAGCAGATGGCCAGTAATCGGAAGCAGTGCGATATCCAGCGACAAAAGATGCTGAAAAACACCACAGACAAGGGAGCCGTCAAGTCACGAGAGGCTCAAATAGAAACGGCCAAGGAGGAATTGGAGGAGGCGCTGTCGGCTGAGCAGGCAATGAGCAGCCAAATCGAAGAGATTCAAGCCCAGTACACTTCCCTGCGGAATGAGAATGTGAAGCCGGTCGAGGCAAAGATCAAGAAAACTGCCACTCAAATTGAGAAACTGTCGTCCAATATTCGCTCCATGAATGTGGCTCTGAGCAGCGCGGAGAGGAACATTGAAAAGATCACCAAAAGTAACAATAATCTGACGGAGAACATAAAGACCGCCGAGGAGAAGTTGCGCACCCTAAGTGAGCAGCGACAGCGGTTCCAGGAGCACAAGGAAGACCTAGAAAAGGCAGAAGAAGAGGCGGCCGAGGCCATAGAGAATGCCAAAAGCCAATCATCGGATCTTAAGAAGCAAATCGATGAGCTCACCAAGCAGGAGAATCAGCGTAACATTGACCGAATCGAGATGGAGACAAAAGTGCAGAACATAAAAGCAATCGTTGACCGCATTGCCAATGTGGAAATACCGGGCTATCAGGCTCAACTGAAGCCACTAAAGCTCAACGATATACCAGGAGAAACGGAGCCGCTGGTTCCGCTTAAGGAACTAACAGAAGAAGAACTCAATGCGGAACCCGTTGAAGATATGGAGTACAAGGCAACTGTGCTCGAGGAGCAGCTGCGGAAGAAACCGAACCTGAACGTCATTAAGGAGTTCAATGAGAAGCGAAACGTTTATCTGGATCGCGTGCGCGTACTCGAAGACATCACCTCCAAGCGTAATGAGATGCGCGACAAGTACGAAGAGGTACGCAAGCGTCGCTACAAGGAGTTTATGGACGGCTTTGGCATCATCACACACAAGCTCAAGGAAATGTACCAAATGATCACCCAGGGCGGCGATGCCGAACTGGAGCTGGTCGACTCAATGGATCCGTTCACCGAGGGTGTTAACTTCACCGTCCGCCCGCCCAAGAAAAGCTGGAAATACATATCGAATCTCTCTGGCGGTGAGAAGACACTGTCCTCTCTGGCCCTGGTCTTTGCCTTGCATTATTACAAGCCTTCGCCGTTGTACTTTATGGATGAAATCGATGCGGCACTGGATTTCAAGAATGTCTCCATTGTGGCGCACTACATAAAGGTGGGCTACAAGAAAGTTGCTATGGATATTCTTAATCATTTTATTCATTTTTATTTTGTGTATTGCAGGAACGTACGAAAAATGCCCAGTTCATAATCGTCTCACTGCGCGTGAACATGTTTGAGCTGGCCAACCATCTGGTGGGCATCTATAAGGTGAATGACTGCACGGATACCATCACAGTTCTAAATAAGCCGCCACAGCTGCCCGGGCAGCCGCCTCGCATGACCTGCACAATGTCTGGCAACATGCTTTCTGACATACTTGCTGGAACCATGCCTCCTGACGCCATTGTTGGGGCCATACTTTCAGACACCACTGCCCGACACGTGCTTCCAGACACAAATGCCAGAACTGTGCTTCCAGACACCATTGCGGAAGAAAACACAATTTCCACGGATAACACCATTGTCCATCGACCATCAGAAACGCCGGAACAGCAGCAGCTAGAGGCGTCGAGAGTTGAAGCGGGAAGAGATACAACATTCGCACCACCCATGGAGAGTACGGCCATCTCGCAGGCCATACAAGAAGTGATCGAATGATTAGAAGAACGGAACCCGTTGTATTAAGTGTGCTGTTTGTGAAATTTTATACCGCCGATCGGATATATTCATTTAATATCGTAAAAAAATAACATTTAATTAAAGCTACTCATAATCTTTGCACAAATACCATCAAGGGCCTCTGTGGTTGGATTCTTAACAGAAGTGATATCTTCACCGGCATCGCATGCCTTGGCAACGGCTGGATCAAGGGGCAGAGAACCGAGCAGAGGCACCTCCATTTCGGCGCACATGGCTGCAGCTCCTCCAGTTTTGGCTGGAAAGATTTCCGCGCTGTGGCCGCAGTGACCACACCGGAAACTGCTCATGTTCTCGATTACACCCACAATTGGTATCTTTTGCTTCTTGCAGAAGTTGATCTCCTTGCGCACGTCCAACAGAGCAACCTCCTGGGGAGTGGTCACAATTATGGCACGCACCGAATCGGGTGCTTCGTCATCTTTCAGATAGGAAACCACTGATAGGTGCTCATCCGAGGTGCCGGGTGGTGTGTCTAGTAGCAGTAGATCCAGGTTTCCCCAGTCCACTTCGCTCAGGAATTGACGAATCATGCCATTCTTTTTGGGTCCACGCCAAATAATGGCATCATCCACTGAACCCAGTAGAAATCCAATCGACATCAGGCACACATTGTCGTCTATGCCCACCGGCGACCAACCCGATCCGGACTGATGCACATTCTCTCCGAGAGCGCCCATTAGACGCGGCTGCGATGGACCGCAGATGTCAATGTCCAGCACACCGAAATTGTTGTCTGGAAAACTCCTGGCCAGGTACCTTGTCAGTAGGGTGGTGACTGTGCTCTTGCCCACGCCCCCTTTGCCGGAGAGGATCAGCAGCTTATGTTTGACATCCTTCAGAGCAGCGGCCACCAGAGCCTTGCCCGGATCCTCGAGTTTCTTGTTCGGATCGCTGCATATCCTCTGATTTGGACAGCCGGCACAGGCACTCACCTGTCCAGCCTGCTCGCTTTCAACGCCAGGACAGTGTTCGGGAGGAGGAGCCTGCATCGCAATAAATAGAATCAAAATAAGTTGTGAAATGGAATGGCGATAACGTTGCTTTGCTACCAGCTCGTGGTTAACATTCTGTTAACTTCTGTTAACATATAACATTTTTAAAATATATTTGTGTATATTTGCTGTATATTTACGGTATATTTCGAAATTGCGACGGTATGTTTTATGGATAAATCCGTGGTCACACTCGTGGTCTTAACAAATGCTTGTCATCGGCAGGGAACAAACTTGAAAACTTTTTAAAAACCTTATAACGTGTATAAATAAGTGCAAGATGGAAACGCTGTTGGGTATCAAGGGTCCCGATTTTGTTATGCTAGCGGCAGACACAACTCATGCCCGTTCCATTATCGTAATGAAAGAAGGTGAGCAAGAGTACTCAATTTGTCGGCGGCTTGTGTCTTATTCGGTGGCGACATTTTACCTTTGCAGATCAGAACAAAATTCACAAGGTGTCGGACAACTTGCTCATTTCAACCACTGGTGAGTCGGGCGACACTGAGCAGTTTACCGAGTTTATCTCAAAGAATATTGCCCTGTATAAAATGCGAAATGGGTACGATCTGAGCCCTCGTGAGGCAGCGCATTTTACGCGCAAAAATCTGGCTGATTACCTTCGCAGCCGCACACCCTACCAGGTCTTCATGTTTGTCGCTGGGTATGTTGTCATGTTCATGAGTAAAAAGCTTATTTTATAAAGGAAATTTGATTTTCCCCTAGCTATGATAAAACTGACGGTCCCGAGCTGGCTTTCATTGATTATCTGGCCAATGCAAAGTCTCTAAACTATGCCGGCCATGGTTACGGTGCCATGTTCTGCTCCAGCATCTACGATCGTTACTGGCATCCCAATATTACCCAGGACGAGGCATACGATATCTTCAAGAAGTGTATTGTGGAGATCCAAAAGCGTCTGGTCGTCAATCTGAAGAACTTCAATGTTTCAGTCGTGGACAAAAATGGTGTTCGCAACCTGGAGCCAATCAGTTCCAAGAGCCTGACCGATTATAATACATCTAGTTAGGCTATCAGCATTTAAAATGCAACTTTTATAATAATAAAATGCGCCTGGGTTACGGCTTCTTTGTACGAATTCTACATAAAAAGAATAATTATTCGAATAGTCTTTTCATTTGTTGGTATTTATTTTCCCACGATTTTATGACTGACATACGGTCACACTAGAACTAGCACATCGCATTCATTTACAAAATAAAAAATATATACATATTTTACATAAACAATATGAGCTATCTACAACAACCGGCTGATCCACAAAATCCTCATGGACTTGGTAAGTTCTGGCTTTTTATTGTCAATAGAATCTATTACCCGGAACTCCCCTTTACCATTAGGTGACCCGAATGACACAAAATTGCGCAAGGTGGAAGTCGAAGTGCTGATACCTAAGATAATGCGCGACCGGGCAAAGGCTGAGCTCTGCACAAAGGAAGTCGCAGACTTTGAGGAGTGCTGCAAGACCAGCAGCATCTTCATGGTGGCGACCTGTCGCAAGGAGAACTCTGCACTGAGGGACTGCCTGACGCTCTGGTATCAGAACGATGCCTTCAAGGAGGAGTGCAGGAAAATCTATCTGCAGGAGCGGTCAGATTATCGCAGCACTGGCATACCCAAGAAGCACCGCGTGGAGAAAATATAGTCCTTACATAATTAGTTTGTTTGTTATCGTTTACTTTGCACGAAAGATGAATAATTGAAGCGACGTACAATTGTTTCCGTGACGGAAAATTCTTTAAGCGCTTCGGGTGTGGCTATATTGGAGAAATATTCCGTGGGTCGAGCGACTGTAAGCAGGAGTACATCTTTGTCGGACGTTTCGGCCACACGTTGGACGCCTTTGAGGTTCTTTGGCTGGTAGTAGTCCAGATCGGAGCGAGTCTGTACGATGACCAAGAAGCTGGCATGGAAATTCCGCGGACTTTGCTTGTAGATAACTGCAGGGCGGCATATCTTTAGAATAAAACACGCACTGTTTTCCCAATTACTTACGAAAGTCTCCGCCAAATTTGATTCCACTCTTGATCACCCAACTCTTGGATTTCAAATACAAATAGCATGCCAAATTCTCAACAAATCTATCGTTTAGATCCTGCGCCACTTTCAGGAATCCTTCCCAGTTCACACTTGTGCCCGACAGGTTTTTTATGTCAAGTACTTCCAAGTAGTAGGCCAGAAAACAAGACTCCTCCAGTCCAAGAAGCAGCGTTTCATCTTTATCGCCCGATGCCGGTCCACCTCGGGATTTGCTTCCTTTTCCATAGCATCCATTGTCATTGAGCGACTTCATCTGGGTAGGATCCGTTATCTCCACAGAGAGCCCTGTAAAGACGCCATGATAGCGCTCGCCTTGCTCACAAATAGGAATCGGCGCTGCATTGGAATTTCTAGAATTGCGCTTTTTTTGCATTGAAATGTGAACTGCATAGTTGAATAGTTTCCAGTGTGACCGCGATATCCATAAAATATACCGTCCGACCATCAGAAATACCGAAAAATCACGGTCTCATTTAAAAAATATACCGTAAAAATACCGATGAAAATCATATTTTTGTTTTCGACCAATGAAAATCTTTAAAATTTGTAGCCAATGAAAATCGGACCAATGAAAATCTTTAAAATTTTTAGCAGTTACATTGTCGTTTTCAGACAAATTTTGTCGATTTTTATTGGTTGAAAAGCAAAAGGTACGTATTTTACATATATCCGTTACGTTGTAATTATATTAAGTATTTTAGTACTATTTCGTATTTTTACACCATAGGTCTCTCATAAATTTTTTATATAGTCGCCTATGTGCGAAAACACACTTTTTTCTTTCGTGACATGCTGGTCAGTTACGTTTTATGCTGCAATTGCTTGAACGAAAGTGTCTTGTGCGTATGCTAATGATGCACAGGTCATTCGATTCATACAGCCTGTTTTTCTTGCGACGTAGCGTCAGTTAAATCGATCTGTTAGCCAAACGGCTCTGAGCCACAGAACGAGCTTTAAAACATATGTAGGTAAAGTAATATTCAAAGAGCACATACAAAAAAATCTCGTGAAAATGTAGATATATACATGCATATATGTGAATATCTTTATAAACGTTGTCTTTTGTGAATGGAAAATATTTTAAAGTTGCTCCCGTATCACCATTTAATTTAAAAATTATGCCAAAAGCATGATAGCTTCAGTAATGGAGGCTGTCTGGTTTCTTCCGAAACAGTAAAAGTTTGCAACGTTGACTCAATACCTCAGAATTGCCAATTGCAGCTTCCCAGTGCATAGTGATATATAGTATGTACATATGTATGTATATCTATATATATATACATAATACTGATGTAAGCTTGTGTGGCGGTGAGGCAGTGGCCAGATGATAACACCGGCCCATCAGGCTCAGGTTGACGATCTTAATAATCTCCTCGGGCAATCGGGACTGGTGGAGGGGGAAACCCAACCATCAGGAGATGACAGTGAGCGGCAGAGCCATCACCAGCTATCAGATCGGACTGGCAGACGCCAGCTTCATGGGATCGGGCAGCTGAGTGTGTGGTATAGCTGTGCAAAGAAATAAATGACCACCGTTTAAAACACTTTAGTGACATTGAAAAGAGACTGCACATGAAGATAATTTGGATGACGCTGGGCCAAATCTGACTAAGGAAAAATACACTTGAAAATTAGATCTTGACGAGATCAGACGACGAGTGGGGTGCAGTACCCATACGGCCGTCCTTGTACGACTGAATCCCTTATGATCCCTTATGGGTCCGTCCAAGACGACGTCCAACTGGGAACGCTTTGGCTTGCCTGGGGCCTCTCATGGTGTAGTGTTGCATAGACTCTGTTGCATAGACTCTCATAGAATGCCACCCGTTGCAGCGCCGCTCAGAATTGAGTTCCACGAGTCCTCCCGCTTCCTGTAGTAGACCAACGCACAGTCGACCGTGCCGAATGTGACGGCCCAAACGGCAAAGATGAAGGCAATTGCAGGAGTCTTCATCTTGACAGAAACCAATCCGCCGTAGAGGCCGCGACTGAGTCCCGATGGGGCATCCCTGAATCCTTTTAGATATTGGAACAGGCGCCGCCAATGGAGCCAACCAGGTAGTCAGATTTCGATTTGGGGGCAGCCCGGAAAGAGCATGGATTACTACTATCGTCAGTCATGTCCTATACGGATTGTGGAGGACGTTGCCAGTGCCTTACGTTGCCAGTGCCTTACGTCCTCTACAATCCGTATGGGACATGGCGGACGATAGTAGTAATCCATGCTCTGACTATTATGATGTCTCTTTTCTGTCGATTTTTGTCTACAAATCTTTTTCTGTTTGTATTTTTTGGTGTCTAATCGTCCAACGTGTGTGTTTTAAAATGACTTTTGGAGATTAAAGATAGGAGATTTTGAAGTTAAGTACATTTATTTCGAGTCTACTTTGATCAAAGGGGAAAATGATGAAACTTGAAGAATTTTCCGCAGTTCAAACGAAAGATAACGTGGTTTTTGGATAAGGATGGACCGAATATAGAATGGATCTACAAGAATAATTTACCAACTGAATTATTTTCCGCTGTTTAGTTCAAACTGTTAACTTGTTTAAATAGAGGGGGCTTAAGTAGGCTAAGTTGGTTTTTTGTCGTATGGTAGCGTCGATGTCACAAGTTCACGATATATACGTATATAATGGTATATTTGATCAATTTCATCAAGCGCTAAAATTTGTTTTGAAAGGTATTTTAGGGTGTATCTTCCAAACGTTCTCTGGACATACTGTACAAGGAACATGTCAAAAAGTATTATTTTTCGCGGATTAGCTCAAGGATTTCACCTGTTTCAATAGAGGGTGGATAAGTGGGTTAAGTTACTATTTTCATCGGTATATTTGCGGTATATTTTCACAATGAGACGGTCACATTGACCCCACGAAAAAGTCACAAGACCAGAGTCAGCTGAATTTTCTGTGTCGTAGTAGTGTGAAAATCACTCTGTAATTTAATAAATTTTCATAAATTCTGTGCTCGAATTTGTGTGCCAGAGCGACACCCCATTTTGCGTAGGATCCATCTGTTTAGACAAGCCAGCACAATGACTACCGCTTTGTATTTGCCCGAGGAAAACATCGGTAAGTTTTCCCAATCCGACCTCTGCGAAAAATCGAAGTTCGAGTGTGTGTGAGGGTGGGCTTTGGGCTGGCCACAGCAGCACCCTCACCTCGCCCCCTAATTGTGTGATTTTCATTTGAATCTTCCAGACATGATTGCTGCCACTTCGGTGCTGCAGCAACAAGCGGCCGACATTCGGACCAAAACCATCAACTGGGCCTCTTATATGCAGTCGCAGATGATCAGCGAGGAGGATTACCGTGCCATTAGCACACTGGATAAATCACGCGCCGCCTATCTGGCCCAGAACTCCAGTCAGGTGGTCAAGACTCTGCTCAATCTAGTCTCGCATCTGTCCAAGGACTCCACCATCCAGTACATACTCGTATTGCTGGACGATCTGCTGCAAGAGGATCGCTCACGTGTCGATCTATTTCACGACACGGCTGGCAAGCTGAAGCAGTGCATCTGGGGTCCCTTCCTGAACCTACTGAATCGTCAGGATGGCTTCATTGTCAACATGGCGTCCCGAATTCTGGCCAAGTTCGCCTGCTGGGGTCATGAGACCATGCCCAAGTCTGACCTGAACTTCTACTTGCAGTTCCTCAAGGACCAACTGGCCAGCAATGTGAGTGTCTATCTAAATTTTTGATTGATTAGCGTTACCCAGTGCATGGTTAGGCTGGGAGAGCAACGCATGTGCTTGTGCATGTATACTGCACTACTCAAAGGAGAGTTTTTGTTTTTTTTGTATATATTCAAGGAATGAATCCTTCCTTTTTTTTAAACCAAATCAGAGAAAACTCCATTTTTTTTTGTATCTGTAAATCGATTGAACCTATCCTAGCATGAAGATATAGCATTGCTGTTTTTACGAATACCTGAATCCTATTGAAAAAGTCTAAATAGGAATAACGAATATAATTTTTGGTCCGACTAACGACTCATCATATCACTTGTTGTCAATACTTGAACCACTAAAAAACAGTGATATCCTAACTCTGATTAATTCAAAATAATATGTTTTTATGCATGCTTAGCCAATTTTGCTTGCTTTAACTAAATTAAGACCAAACCAAAACTGACGTAGTAGAAAAATACTCAACGAACCATTCCACTATAGGTCAAATGGCCGATTTTCTGATATAAATTCATTATTCAAAAGTATTCAAAATATCTATCTTTTGAATATGTACCCATTAGGAATACATCAAACCGTAATGTTGCATACCAGAAATGTTAACATTGTGTTCTGATGCTAAGTTAACAGCTGTTAAACAACAGATTCGATCTAACAGCATGTAATCATAAATTGTGCAAAAATGTTTGTCGAAATTCAAGTGGCTCCATTTTTTTTAAATTAAAATTTGTTAATACAAATTATGATGACTAGTGAACAGTGGGGCTTGTACTTTATGTTGGTAGATCTGTGTTGTTGGTATTGTTTGTGTTGGCTGTAATATGTGTTAATAAAGAGACGTCCCAAAAAAAACTTTTTTGGCACGAAACGTTATCTTTGGGAAGGCTTTTAAAAAAATGTTAGCACATGTTAGCCAAATGACTATATACATACATATTGTAGAGTAATCTTTTGTTAATTCAGAACAGTTAAGATAATTTGCTCATTTTGTGCACTTTTCCCATAATTTAACATTTTATAGAACATAACCTATATCCTGTCTGTCTGCATGAAAAATGGCGAAAACTAAAGGAAGAACTGATGGAGTGGATGCTCGTCTCCGTTATTTTAGATCGTATATCGATGTAAATGTGTCCGTCATATATTGATCATATATTGATCAGTATTTACATGAAAAAAGCCGCATTTTGTCTGAATTTATCCGAGAGATGGAAAAAATGTAGATACTATCAAAATAATTTTCAAAAAAAGCATGCTGCTTGGCTTAAAGGAAGCTTTTGCTTAAATTTTCGTTTAAAAAAGTGTAGACGCACCAACCCAACTGGACATTCCGACAGAGACAGCAGGCATGCAGACCCCCCGATGATGTTTTAGAAACAGTCGCTAAAGACAGTCTACAAAATCTTCTGAACCATACCGTTGTAGACTTTTTGCTTAGCAAGAAGATGTTATACTGCACGTGATGGCTGATCAGAATACTGATTTTCTGTTAGTTGATCTTTCGATGGATGTACTGATCTGGCAAATTACCTATACGCCTATACCTATACGAGTGGGTTCCGATTCATGTCTTTTCGCCACAACAGATACTCCACTACGCATGATGTGTTCCTAATGTTCCATTAATACATATATGAAATATAAAATATACCTAGAATGGATATTAAAACATTATTTTAATATTTATTTGAAAAAAAAAATTTTTGAAAAAACTATTTTTTTTCATATATTTTTTTAGGGGCGTTGATGGGCAGTGCCACGCCCATTTTTTTCAAAACCCATTTCCAAATGAGATCTTTAATAGTACCCAAAAAACTTTTCAGGAAAAACTTGAAAAACCTTCGAGTTATTAATTTATATCAGAAAATTGTCGTTTTGACCTATAGTGCATTCGTGAGATAAAAACTCTACAAATGAGCCGACTACGTTGTCATTTTGAGTTTTGTTTTTTTTTTTGTGTCGAAAACAAGACATTACAGCACTCGTACAATCATATCCACCATCGAACCACCAAACATATTCACACCACCCGTAAAAACTCTGCAAATGAGAAATATTTGCAGTTTTAACAGCTTGTTTTTGCTCTCTCATCTGCATCCTGAATTTTGTTTTGACATCAAATTACATTCGATTCGTGTATAGCATATAGACTGAAATTGTCCGACAATTCATCTCGATCATTCCATTCCGTGCTGTCGTTCCCGTTTCGTGAGTTACGTGTCACCACCGCAGCACCACAGCACCACAGAAGGTCGATCATATTGTTAATTATTTTGTTGTCTTGTCCATCTATTTACTATTTTTTGCTGCTGCACTCTTGAACTTCTCTGAATCAATGTATTTTAATTTATATGCAATTTACCATCTACAATATCGATTAAACTCTCGATATGTCGACGTCCACCGTCTATCTCTGGGGATGATATGATCCGATATTATCTGATATCCCCACCAATATATGCCCCCCTACTGCCCCCGACCCAGAGCACATCCTATCTGCAAGAGATGGCTGAACTGGCCAAGCGGACCCAGGCCATACTCGTGCACACCCACGGACTCCATGGCAATAGCAAAGACCACCATGGCAACCAGTACAGTCCCAGTCTGGCGCAGCTCCAGCATCAGCATGAACAAGAGCTGGTCTTCTCAGCCTATGAGAGTTATCGGCAGGTGTCCAACAGCAGCGAGCAGACGAATCAGCAGGAAATCAAAAGTGTTATACCGGTATTCCAAATCACAGAAAGAAAAAAAAATGGCGACCATCAGAAAATCAAACATTTACTTACACACCCACAAAAATACACACAAACACTGATAAATAATCGCACACAAACACACACAGGAGAGCAGAGGCGATGTAGGTTATTTCGATTAGAATAACGGTTGGCCGTTGGAAATCGATTGCTAGTTATCGGTCTTCTTGAAGGCAGACAAAAGCTGAGAAACTTGAGAAATAGGAAAAGTTGGTGAGGAATTGAATCAGCAATGGTGGATTCTAAAAGAAATAATAAGCAAATGAAACTTCAACATTTATAGCACATGTTGATATACAATTTGATTTTGATTTCTTTCAGAAATATTTATTCCTTCCACATAGGGGATATCTTACAAAATTCAGACAGTATATTTTACTTTATTTATCCAAATGAACATCCCAATCAGTACAAAAAATGACTACTGATCCCTATGCAGTCCACTTCAAATTTGTCTTTTATACATTAGATGTTTTTTCAACCTTTTTCCATCAAAATTTACATCCAAATGTCTGTCTGTCCGTCCACGACATAAGCGGTGGTTTATGAGTTGTGAGGTTGAGTTATGTTGTTCTTTGTACCCCACTATCACTGTTTTCAATTAATTTCGATTATCCCCGCCGACTGCGTTCCGTGTGCGTTTGTGTGGGGATTATTGGAGTCGTAACTGTTTACTAACCAAACTAATAACGCGTGAGGAGCAATCAGGAGAAGGTGCGCGTCCGTATGCCAAGGAAGCCAGTGTTGTCAAGCAGTGTATAAAATCATTAAAAGGTGGTGCAACGGTAAACCCAAAACTGGTGCTGGTGAAAAAGTACACTAAATGAGCCCCAAAATAATCCATTCAATAATTCAAGCACAAAACCAAAGAAAGAAAGAAACAATTCAAACGGTGTAAGGAACAAAAGTCTATGCAATTCTCTATATGTGTCGTCACCCTCGTCCCACCCTTTCATTCTCTGTGTTTTATTCTCAGATTCTCTTATTGTGCGTAGCTTGTAGTAATTCGTTGTTGTTGTAGCTAGTAGTGAAACATGTGTAGATTTCAGCTGATACCGAGTATCGTCATAACTAACCCCGCTAACGATCATACCCAGCGTAGAACCCACTCAAAATCACGACTAATCGTTCCCCTCGTTTGGTAATCAATCCCCTAGAACAACGAGTACATTCAGTCGGTAGCCCGTTGCCTGCAGATGATGCTGCGCGTGGATGACTACCGATTCGCGTTCGTCGGTGTGGATGGCATCAGCACTCTGATCCGCATTCTGTCGACTCGCGTCAACTTTCAGGTGAGTTTGAAATTGAAATATGTAAATTGTTTGTGCCAATTTAAATTCGATTTCTTATTCATAGGTGCAATACCAGCTGATCTTCTGCCTGTGGGTGCTGACCTTCAACCCCCTGCTGGCCGCCAAGATGAACAAGTTCAACGTGATCCCCATACTGGCCGATATACTGAGCGATTGTGCCAAGGAGAAGGTCACACGCATTATTCTCGCCGTCTTCCGCAATCTGATCGAGAAGCCCGAGGACTTGTCGGTGGCCAAGGACCATTGCATTGCCATGGTTCAGTGCAAGGTGCTGAAACAGTTGTCCATACTGGAGCAGCGCCGCTTTGACGATGAGGACATCACCGCCGATGTGGAGTATCTGAGCGAGAAGCTGCAGAACTCGGTCCAGGATTTGAGCTCCTTCGATGAGTATGCCACTGAGGTGCGCAGCGGCCGTCTGGAATGGTCGCCGGTCCACAAGTCGGCCAAGTTCTGGCGCGAGAATGCCCAGCGCCTTAACGAGAAGAACTACGAACTGTTGCGAATTCTGGTGCATTTGCTCGAGACCTCCAAGGATGCCATCATTCTATCCGTTGCCTGCTTCGATATTGGAGAGTATGTGCGTCACTATCCCCGCGGCAAACAGTAAGCACAAAAAACATTCTCCATTGGTGTTCTCGTCTTAACCGGATCTCTCGTTTCCAGTGTCCTGGAGCAATTGGGCGGCAAACAGATTGTGATGCAGCATCTGGGCCACGAGGATCCCAATGTGCGGTACGAGGCCCTGCTGGCCGTCCAGAAGCTGATGGTACACAACTGGTTAGTACAATTGCTCGATTCGCCAACTCTCATCCTGCCCATACATCCACCTCCAGGTGTTGTGATATCATGCCCCAAAATTCATATCCATCTCAAGATCCATTCGAAATTCGATGTATTCAATACTTCTCTCTATATTTATCAGGGAATACCTGGGAAAGCAACTGGAGAAGGAAAACGAGAACCAGAAACAAGGTGCTGCCCCCATTGCTGGCAAGGCCTAAAACCTCCCCCCAAATCCAACATCCATGCACAAACAACCTACAAAATCTACATAAATATTTTTTAGCCAGGCCGCCAGCCAGCAAAACTTAACCAGCAATAAGAGTTGTGGAGGGGGACTGATGGCTAACTACATAGCAACCACCCGACCCCATCCGGGCATCCTCCACTTCTCCTCTCTCCACATTTTACATGATGTTTGTTCGTGCTAAAATTTAAGCGCATGTTTGTTCCCTGTTTAAACTAAGTTCTTGTTAGTCCATCCCCCTCCTGCCCAAGGCCAGCCCCATGGAAACGTATTGAGAGAACGATTTGATTTTTTTTGTTGGCATTCCAAAACGACAATTCAAATAGTGGCAAAGAAAATATATCCCCCACGATAGTTCTATTTGATTGTTTACATATTTTGTTGTTATTATTATTTGTGTTCTTACTTCTTTATGTGTGCGCCGCTGTACAGAGTTTTCTTTTGTCTAAACCAGATGATTATGCACGTCTATTGTATAATAATCGCCTCGGCGCACACACAAAACAAAAATCAAAAAACAAAAACTAAAGAAATCGAAAATATATTGTAAAAAGAACCTATCAAGTATTTCTTTCATTAAAAATTAAATCAATAAGCAAAAAATGGAAATGTTTAATGCATTAACCAATTGTTATTAAAGTGTATGATACACATTTTTGCGAGTGTAAAACAAAAAAAAATATACAAAAACTAGCGAAATATATTGAAAATCGATTGTTTATTATTAACTTTAGGACGTTGATGTGCAATGACTGCACCATCAAGTGGCCCAAGCGACACCAGCCGATGGCTGTTACGCGCGGATCCCAGGCAAGAAAGCAGCCCACCTTCCGCCCAACCGACCGAGGGGCGCTGCCGCTTAACGCGCGACTCGTTAACCGAACCGATCGCGGACATGCAGGAAGGATAGGTGTTAGACTAGTGTTCAAGGAAAAGTAGAACAAATCTAACTAAAGAAGCGAAGTAATTACTAGTTACGGGAAAGATATAAGAGTATCTGTAATTTAAGACTAGGAAGGGAGTTAGTGGTAGATATAATATAGTAGAGGGAATTATAGTCTGAGCATAGGACCCTAAATGGTTCATGCAAGGAATAGTCCGATCTACAAAGCGGAAGAAACAACGGTGTATAATTCCTAGTGTTTCTAATAGGGATCGTGAAGTTTATGCGGCTGAACAGGTCAGGGCTATCTACGTCACCCTTGATCAAGTTGTGCACAAAAATCACACCAAGCATTTTCCTACGATTAGCTAAGGTTGGAAGGTTTATTAAAAGCAATCTATTAGAGTAAGACGGCAGTCTCACACTTGCATCCCAGTTGAGGCCGCGAAGAGCAAAAAGTAAAAAGTTTTTCTGAACTGATTCTATACGGTCCTGATGTACGTTGTACTGAGGGCACCATACACAAGAGCCGTATTCTAAAATCGGACGAACCAGAGAGGTGTAGAGAGTCTTTGTTATATAGGGGTCGTCAAATTCCTTTGACCACCTCTTTATAAACCCAAGCACGCCCATGGCCTTATTCACCATGGTGGAAATGTGTTCTGAAAACTTTAACTTGGGATCTAATAGAACACCAAGATCATCAACCCGGGTAATTCTCTCACGAGAACCTCCACAAAGGGTGTAAGGAACCAGAAAGGCGCTGGAGCGATGAAAAGTCATTACTTTACATTTTGAAGCATTAAGGTTTAATAAATTTGCACAACACCAAGACTGAAATCTATCGAGATCGGACTGCAACCTGGATTGGAAAGAAATGTCCTTATGCTGGACACAGAGCTTAACATCATCCGCATACATAAGTACTCGAGAGTATGTTAATACAGAAGGTGGGTCATTTATAAACAGTGTAAAGAGTAAGGGGCCTAGATGGCTGCCCTGAGGTACTCCCGAAGTCACCATAACTGGAGAGGACAGGGAGTTTTTGAAAAGGACTCTTTGAGACCTAGAACAAAGGTAGCTAGAGATCCATCTCAGGAGATTGGGCGGGAACCCTAGAAGGTCGAGCTTTTGTGCTAGAAGGGAATGGTTTACAGAATCGAACGCTTTACTAAAATCGGTGTAAACAACATCCGTCTGCAAATTACCTTGAAAGCCTTTTATTATAAAGGAGGTTAACTCCAATGAATTTGTAGTGGTTGATCTCCGCCTTATAAATCCATGTTGAGATGGAGATATAAGTGATCTGCATAGGTGCTGCAGGTGCGGAGTTAAAATTTTCTCAAACACTTTAGGAATAGCGGATAACTTAGATATACCTCTATAGTTCACTGCGTCAGACTTGCTACCTTTCTTATGGAGAGGAATTATAAAAGACTCCTTCCATATCGGGGGAAAGCATGAAGAATTTATAGATAGGTTGAATAGTTTAAGCAACGGCCCACACAGAGACTCGGCACAGTACCTGAGTACACAGCCGAGAACTCCGTCCGGACCTGCTGAGAACACCGGCTTTACTGTTCGTAGATTATGAAGCAATGAGCTTTCATTGTAAAATAATTACGTGATACTCAGTAATCATTAAAAGAAGGAGAGGAGGGTATTCCATTCTGTGATAGAACATGTGATATGAGCTAATCTTTAAGAGAGGAATTCCGTTTTAGTATCAATTATGGCGCTCTCTTTTGTTATCTACTTCATAGAATAGTGATTCAATGTGTGCTTTGGTTTCTCTTTGAGAGGTTTCAAAGTTCAATATCAGGTGTTATCTACGGCACGGGTCTCTCTTATGGTTTGTTAGCGGTAATCGTACAGCTACTACGATAGGTCTTAAGCACGAGATGCGGGAGGGGTTTCTCTTTATGAATTAAGCTTGAATGAAATCTTATCAGGTAAATACTCCTCTTACTGAATTTGCAAACCCATTTGTATGATTAACAGTTCGGAATTGTTAGGTTGAATGGAACCCGTTCAGAGAAATGTTGATTTCTAATCTTCAAATTCTCTTTGATTATGGAACCTTTGCATTGGCTTCTAAAATTCTCTTTATGGTTTATGGAACCAATGTTTCCGATTAAGAGCTGGGAGTTCCCTTAAGAATTGAATTCCCCTACCCTATCAGCAACTGGGGACTTAAAGATCAACGCAAAGCGAATGGTTTTCTTCGTTCCCTTAGAGCAAAAATGTCAAAAGTTTTAGTTTTTTGTTTTTTTGTTATTATTTAATTTTTTGTTGTTTTACGTGGCTGTCACAAGTTTCCTCAGCATTAAATTAAGTATTCCACTTTTTATTTAAATTAAATAATAAATTGTCCTATTTAAACTTTATAATTAACATAATTGTAGTTTTTAGGTCTGTATGTAATTGTTGCTTCTGTTAGCTGTTCATATTGTTGGTGTTGCTGTTGGATTGTGACTGAACACAATAATACATCCTGTTGTTGGGGTGGTGAGGTGATTGATAGTAGAGGCTCCTTTTTGGGGGGAGGCGCTTTACTTGGTGGCAGACTTCAGGTAGGCAATCAGATCACCGCGCTCATTGGGCTTCTTCAGACCGGCGAAGATCATCTTGGTGCCGGGGATGTACTTCTTGGGGTTCTCCAGGTACTCGAAGAGGGTATCCTCATTCCAGGTGATACCCTTGGCCTTGTTGGCGTCCGTGTATGCGAAACCGGCAGCCTGGCCAGTCTTGCGACCGATCAGACCATGCAGATTGGGACCGACCTTGTGCTTGCCACCAGCCTCCACGGTGTGGCACTGTGCGCAACGCTGAACAAACAGCTTCTTTCCCTTCTCAACATCACCAGCTGGAACGCCCATTATGGATTATGTGTGTTTGTTTAATGTGTTAACACGGACTCGACTGCAAGGTAGAAGAGAATGAAAATCAATGATTAGTGGGAGGCCGTGAAAAAAGTTTTTGTCCCATTGCCCCGTTATGTAAACAGGTGATAAGCAATGAGCGGAAACTAGAACCTGTGCAAAATGCATTAGGCCGGTGTATAGGCTCTGTGATAAGGCGAATTCTAATTGGAATAAAATGCCATTATCTAACTGGTGTTTTAGCTTATCTACGCAGCCTTCCGCATCCCAAAAGTACACGCGCGCTCGCCCCATTCAACGTCATCAGCTCACTCACACACAGACATACGCACATAGACATCTCGAAAAAGCTTCAACCAGACGAATTCTACTCTGGTCACATGTTGTTGCCCTCAATCGCTTCTTCTCTCTCTCACACACGCTTTCGCTGTTCGCCCTCGTCTGACTTTCGACGGTGTGAGAATTACTCATTGCGTCAGAATACATTATTTTTGCTCAGCAACAGGCTAACTTCAATAGTAAGCATTGTCGAATGAAAAACTTGAATTGTTTATATGTATAACTGTCGTACAAAGAAGCGATGGATCAGCAGGGTCTATGTTATGGTCAACATTCCGCATGCGGCTTATTGCGTTGCATGCAACTATTTGAACTTGAGAGCCACAAAAAAATGCTGCCAGAGTGGGAGAGCATGAGTACAAAGTGCCGTTGCACAGAAACAAGGTGCTTTCATGTAGGGTGAGGCATTCGCGCTTTTTCTCTCTGGGTGATTCGAAAACTGAAAGCAGAGGGGCAGACTAGCTTTGTTAAGAAAAGCTTTAGGTCCCTTTGCAGATTGACCGTTTCTATGGTAACATTAACATTCTATGGTAACAAAACTGGATATCTGAAGATCGCAATCTGGAAATTCCACACCCTATATTTATATACCTTTGGTGCATTAGTGAGTAATGACACACGCGCAAGCACACAGGGTGGGGGGATATAGATTACATGAAAGGCAACAACAATGTCAACATCTGATTTGGTGGTGGCCTTGAAGAGAGAACTTTTCATTTAGTGTGCTGCGTGAGTGTGAAAAACCACTTTTCCTCCTATAGAAAGTGCAGTTGGATGGAGGCCAACGGCAGTCGCGAGAGAATGAGAGCAAAAGAGATGAGTGAAACTAGGACAGCATAGAAATTTCCTCCCCACATATAATGTTACATAAGGCAACCAACTCCTGCAAAGGTGAACTCTTCTTTTGCAACAAACATTTAAGGGGCATTGCGGAAAGCACAGAACTCGTTTAGCCACCACGTGGCGGGCTCAGTGGAGCTGGGAAGCTTGATTAAAAATTCCAAGAACTGATATTCTTTTTTGCCAAAGCGAAAGAGAGTGAGGACAAGCTGATGCTCGTTTCTCTCTCTCTCTCTCTCTACTGCTCATGTAATCGTCTCGCGCGCGAAGCTCTCTTTTTTCAATGGCAAAATGTGACTTCCAGGTTATTTATAAATTTAATATTTCATTGCTAAATTTTGCACTTGGAAAATGCTAACACAAATTTACTTAACAACCTCGCACACTCGTACAGAACTCCCACTCTTATATACACACACAAGGACGAGTTTATGTAACCACCGAATCAACCCCCAAAAAAATTGAACTATTCGCTTGTGAATCGAATGATATGATTTGTCTGTACAGCTGTAAATTATGCAAGAGCCACGCGGAAGTTACAAAGTTTCCGCTATTATCTGCCTGGAGACCTTGTCATTGCATAGCTGGCTAATATTTACGTCACTTTAATTTTTAATTGAAAACACCCACTACTTACATTGAACACAAACCGTTGCGGCCGACAGTTATTTTACGAATGAATAATAGAGCTGATGTTTTTTCAAACATCGATTTTTTTGCCAGACAACCCTAAATTTAATCGATATGATTTTATTCAGCTCTGGTGGAAAACTTTTTCCAATTTGATATTCCCTTTAATATTACTAGCTAACTAGGACCCTCAGGCCTGAGCACATAATTTTATACGATTGATGAATCAATTATCTACAAGATTGGTTAAGTTTAAGTACTCCTTTCTATATGGTTCTTTATAAAATTGTTACATTTAGGCTTGGTTCCCATTGGGCAACGCCGGCTAGCTCTCGATCCCAGGGCTGGGTAGTTCCCCTTGCCCGCCAAATTTAAACAAAGTTTTGAGAAACACGACTTCTCGGGACATCTAAACACACAAGGAACCAGTACTAAACGTCATACATATCAGCAAACAAAAAGAAAAAAAATACAACTACAAGGCAAAGAAATAGACGGCTGTCAAGTGACTGAAGCATCGGTGTTTCCACTTCGCGCACCTACCCTGCCTGTGGTCAAACTCCAAACGTTTGTTTTGGCCACCCTCTGCTGGAACGGCTGCGGCTGGTCTAATCCATGGTCAAGGCCACGCGCCTTTCCTCTAAATTAATTTACACCTCCATGATTTTCATTGTTGGACTTCTATTTCAATATTTTACAAATAGCATCGTTAAACTAAGCAAAGGAACACCAAAACGTTCAACCGACAATAACAATGATAAGTAAATGATCAGTTAACTGAGATCAAGGCCCACGTTCGTTTGGGCGATCACGGGGATACCCTTACCCCTGCGGTGGTTGTGGGATACGTGTGCTGTGCGAAATGGAATTCGTTGATTTAAAGTGGGCCCTACCGAGACTAACCTACCAAGAGCTCTTGTTAAGGGTCAACGGAGCAAAAGGAACAGGTATCAATTTATGGGATTTTCATTTGACCTCACATATTCCTACGGGACTCCACGTCACACACACCAGCTGTTGGCGGCAATGTTTAGAATGTGTTGGCGTTTTCACAAATAAATAATGCTACATTAAATTACTTAAGTGACTAATAGTTTTTATATGGACACATAAGGGACAGATCACGGAACAGCACAACATTCAAGGTGGCTTCAGTTTTTTATAAGAGATTTGGCTTCAAATGCCAGCGCTTTCAGGTACGATGGATGTAGCCGATCAGCACAATATATGGGTACGTAGTAGTTGCTTGGTCCCCACGAATCTTCCGTGCGTATGAGCTTGGATCGGTGGCTTTGGCGCGATGCACGCTAGGATGAGGGCGGCACGGCCCTATGTGAGGCTGTGGCGATGCCACGATATGGCGGGAGGTACGGCTGCCGCAAAGGCACCCCAAGAAGGGCCTGTTTCCTGACTCACGCACACATGGAACAGACTCGCTCGGATTTTGGTTTGACGTTCCGAGCACGAGCTGATCCTCTCCAGAATATGTGTATTCAGCGGAAACTTCCTCTGGCCCGGCCTCTCGGTGATCTTTCGGGCCAGGCTATTGGGGAAAACAAACCGAAGTCACTCATATATCTTCTTTTTAGTTTCACGGCCCCTAAGCTCGACACTTACTTTTTAAACTGCCGGCTATAACCAAAAAAAAACTGATGGGTTTTCCTGACTTGCACTACCCTCCGCACCATGTGACAGAAATCGATAATCCACGTTTCTCCAAATTTTCACTCCTATTTATCTATTTATCCCTTCGGGTTCTCACTAATACCTCTATCTTATCCTATTTTCTTCCTTACATTGTTCCCGTAACGGATTCTATCCCTGGAGCCTCTCTGGGGACGTTTAGATGGCGTTTCGCCCCGCCCAGCCCTGGAAAACTTTTTCCAATTTGATATTCCGTTTAATATTACTAGCTAACTAGGCCCTCAGGCCTGAGCACATTTATACGATTGATGCATTTTTTGGTTTTTATAAAATAAGGTGTAAGCTAAAATTTCAAGAAAAATTGTATATTTTTACATGGTTTCTACACAGTAACTACATATGTATGTATTTATACAGTACCTACGATATTTGTTCACTTGATATTTGTGCACAAAGAAGCTCAGTGCTACAAAAATATCATGCAAACCAGTTAGCCGCGAATTTGAAATAAAAGAACTTGTGGGGTACTCTTTTTTTTATTTTCTTTGCAATTTAATTAAACGTTTAACAATTATTGTCTGTGTATATGGTGTGTAGTTTATTAGTGTGTAAATTTGTACATTGAATCATGGAAAATGTTGGAACAGATTTGAGGCTGGTGGGAACCATTTTTTCTGTATATATCATTAAATCAATGTAGTGTAGTGTAGCACTGAATCTGTTAATCAGCATAAAAATTGTAGGTGCATCTGAATGCTAGTTCGGAAAGCCTGAGATAGTTGGAAAGTTTCATTTCAATGAATATTTAAATCATTGATATGTAAGGCGGTTACAGTTTTTGGGGAAACTGTTTGCTTTATATCAGTGTAGTGTATTTTTGAATCAGTTAATCAGCGTATGAACTTTGCGCTGTGCTCCGATATTTGGGCACTTGTTTTCATGTAAAGCGATTTATATTCTTGAGGAAAGTGTGTATATATTTATATTCTTGGTATTAACGTAGGTATTGTGTTGGTCAAATAAGCTACTTTTGACATAGGTGTGTATATATTTACATATATTCTTGGTATTAACGTAGGTAAATTGTTATGTATGTTTAGGTGTATGTGTAGTTGCATGTGTGTGTGTGTAGTTGTTGTTTCGAAATGTTTTACTTATTTTTTTTGAGGTAGGCAATCAAATCGGCCCGGTCTTCGGCCTTTTTGAGTCCTGCGAAAACCATCTTAGTCCCGGGTATGTATTTCTTTGGATCCTTGAGATACTCGTCCAGCGTGGATTCGCTCCAAACAACGCCTTTCTTTTGATTAGCTTCCGTGTACTTGAAGCCCGCAGCAGTGCCGGATTTGCGTCCAATAAGGCCTCCCAGATTGGGGCCAACCTTATGCTTGCCCCCCGGTTCGGCGGTGTGGCACTGAGCGCACTTCTGCACAAAAATCTTCTTGCCGTTTTCTGCATCACCACCCGCCATCTTGGATCACTGCAAGAAAGAGAAAGTGGAAACGTTTTAGAGGACATCACTGCACCCATACCACATAGCACTCTAAGTCCAAGCCATCCCCCACTCAAGGACACTTCCGTTAATAAGTGAAAGGGTCTTTTCAGATGCGTGACTAAAGCTGGGGGCATGCGTGGGTACTCCAAAAAAATACATACATACATATGTACATGTATGTACGTGTCCAAATGCAGTCTATTGTCGTGACAACCATTTGAAAGTCAAGCCCACCAGAAAAAAACATTTTATCTCAGTCAAAATCTAGTTAAAATAATTCCTATTCACATATTTTGATGATTTATTGGATTGAAAAGGCCAGTTGATGACAACTGCGAAAGAGAGAGAGAGAGAGAGCAAAGCACCGACAGCGTCATCTAACAAAGTATCTTAATATAAGGTGAGGTATTGCCAGAATTCGCTCTTAAAATTATCACCTAAGACTCGCTAAGACGAGTCAAAGCGAGAGTCTATATGGCTTCAAGAGCGTGAAAGTTTCACCTCAAAATGGAAAAAAAGCACTTTGACAGTGTTCTTCGCTCTGCCGCGCACTCTCAGCTGCACAGGCGCTAGACAGAGACAGCTGCAAATGCACAAGGCAGCGAAACGAAATGGGTCAGGAGGAGCAAAGAAAGAAGACAACAAAAACGAATAAAAATTGGTATTAAATGAAAAGCAAAGCAAAGAGCCACACACATGCACACAGCTCGAGAGCTGGGCGGCATTTCTAACGGGAAAAGTAAACGAAAGGTAATTCAATTAGCAGTGCAGCATCTCTCCTCTACCCAACCCACCCCACCCCATCGCAGCATCTGCACATGTGCTTTGAACATTTCCTTTCAATTAAAACGCATTTTACGCATGTTCTTCATCTTCCTCCTCACCCCTCTCTATATGTGTATTACAATGTATGCGGTGGCAAAAACACATGCCTATCAAAGAATGGCAGGGTAACTTCGGCACTCCGAAGCGTTTGATACCCTTTCAGATTGACTTTCAACTGATGTTAACATAATTTGGTATCTATCTATAACTAAATATGTGTAGTATCCAGTTCCAGAGGACTCGGTTACAGAGGGACTTGGTTAACCAACAACACATTCATATGTACACTTTGCGGAGTCGATGCATCCGCTTTTGCTTTGCAGCATCTGGTCATAATCACGCTGCACTCTGTTAGGGTATTAAACAGAAGAAAGAAAGTGGGAGCAGAAGTTGACTAACTCGGACATGGGTAAAGCACTGGCTAAACGATGCTTCTGAGGTAATGTTTCGCCGCTACGTTAAAACTTAGAAACCAAAGCTGCAAAGCGAATCCCGGTTCGTTTACGAAGTACTTAAGACTTGAGTAAATGAGAGTGCGGATGTGATATAGGAAGTACAAAGCCATAACGGTAAGTGCTGCTGCTACTGCTTCTGAGGCTCTCCAGGCGACATTCCCCTCGCACAGGTGTTTCACTCTACGTCCCTCGCTCCATGCGGATGACCTAACCTAATTTGCAATGGAACCATAAATTATACGCAGACATAGCCATCCTGGGTCCCGGCTCCTGCCTGGATTGGCTCCCCTCTCCCTCCCTTCTCCTTTCTGACCCCTATAAATAAATGGCGCACAAAATTAAATTACGCTTGAACTGGCAGCAGGGTAAGTGCAGTGCTAGATGGCAGTACGAAGGGTTGGGTGGCAGGAGAGGTAACGAACGGGTGTATTGTTTTGCTAGATCTATTGCTGCGGAAGTCCATAAAAAGGTGCACGAGAGGTTGTTCAGGATTTGGGTCATTTTGGGAGACTGCAAATGGGAAAGCAACCGGAATGCGGATGTGGATATTTCAAGGGATATCCAACGAGTGTGGGGGGACAAGGAATACTTAGTAATAATTTCCCGTTTCATCAAACAGTCATAACTTTTCCCCCGCCTTATCCATTCCTGGTCAGCGGGTTACCAAGAACCAACTCTGTGGCTGTTGCGCAATTTGGCATGACTTTGATGTTACCCTACCACACACACACACACACACACAAACAAACAAAAACATACACGCACGCCACTCCATTGCCTCAACTCCCCCATAAGCACTAATCCCCTACCAGCCCCTTACCCCACAAAACAATTTCGGGTTTCCCGTGGCCTGCATGGCAAAAAAACCCTACATTTCTTTTTGCTCTTTCGCTCTCTCTCACAACATGTTTATATTACGCGCTTTTCACTGCTGCTTCGCTTCTTTTGGGAGAGGGGGGCCTGCGGGGATGTGTTCTTTTCTAGAACGAGGTCGCTGACTGCCCTTCAACGTTGCCTGAGACATTGCTGTTCTTGGATGCCCCAAAAGTTACATAAGCCCCCCACAACAGAAACAACAACTAGTTGGCTTTGCATTTTATGCTAGCTAGCACACAGAACGAACGAGCGAGAGAGAATAGGAGATTGGGAGAGCAGCATAGCAGAGAGCGGGCTGCAGGCCCAGCGCAGCACGACTAAGCCTGAGAGCGCTGACTGAGAGGGGAGCGAATGTGTGAATGAAAAATTGCTAAAAATTCTTCATTTCAGGCAATTTATAACTGTTTTTGCTCCGAGCAGCGCTGCACTCAGTGACGTCGCTGCATGAATGAATTGCAGAGAGCCAAATGCAGCGACAGGCAACAACAAACTTACCTGCTGGACTGCTCTCTCTGTCACGCTGCTTGTTGCTCGGCCGCCCACTGTTGGCGCTCGCTCTGTAAGTTGGGGCTGTCGGCCGTCGCTGTCTCTGTCTCTGTCTCTGCCTCTGCTGTGCGACGCGTTGTCATTCACTCAGCAGAGCTCGCCGCGTTTAGTTCTTTCGGCTCCCCGACGGTTTTTGCGATCCAAAAATTACACTCCGAAACTCGAAAATATTTTTTCAACGGAAAAAATATAAGTTTAGAAACAACAACTAGACATTTGGAAAATATATTGTCTCGAACTGAAAATTTGTTTGAGGTCTTTCACATTTAAAATATATTTGTGTACTGAATACTGAGCTGTGCTCGATTCTACACAAGCCCAAACTAAGCGAAACTAAAGTCAAGGCCTACGCATCCGCTAAGAAAACAAAAAAAAGGCTACAAATAGGAAGCTGCCTTAACAAAAAGGGAGCTGCCAACTTGCATTTTACGGTAGGTTTGCTGCTATCGTTGTTTCCAGTGTTGTATAACGTTGTGTGGTATTGTGTTTTTTTCCGTGTTCGCGTGTCCTTGCGGGGGCTGCACGTGTCCTTGAAAATCGTTATGTGTCTCTCTCTCTCTCTCTCTCTGTCTATTTCTTTTACGCATTTTACGTAATCACGCAAAAAAACGTTGTATATTTTTTGGGTTTCCCACTCGAGCGTAAATCACGACTCGTTTTTCATTTGGTTTTATGGGCCATCGCCACCGCCACCACTGCCCTTGTCCTGAAGTCTATTTTTTTGTCGTATTTCCCTTATAAATTCCGATTTGAATGAGGGCTTTTTCGACTTCCGCATTCACTGGCTAAGCCCTGATTATCCCGTCCAGGGTCTCCTTCATGGGGATGTGAAGTGGGACGCCACAACATGAAAGGGAATTTCTAGTCGTTTTTTTTTGGTTTGATGGAAAATGTAGTGGAAAAGCTAGGAAATTGATTTTTGTAGGAAAGAGGAAAGTAGGTTATTACAATATTATTCTAAGGAAGAAGGAAAATGGCTTGTTATTATTTATTATTATGTGCTGGTGGGGAAAATATGCAGTCGTATATCAAAATAAGAAATATCATAGTAAAGTTGATTTAATAGGGAGAGATGGAGGATGATCTGCGTTGGCACTGATGTGATAGCATTTTCTTGATAAATTCCTTCTTATATAAGTAATCCATCAAAGTTTGAAGTGCATGTTTCTTGGAAAAATTCTTTTGAATTTCATGAATTCTTTCAACATAAAACTTTACCTTCAAGTTTCTTATCCTCTTCATTAAACATAATATTTGTTGCAAAAACTTTGAAAGAAACCATTTCTTTGCACTTACGTGAACAGAATGTAATAAAAGAGAATTTTTTGAAGAAATTCCTTCTTTTTTTCTACTTCATGGCCGTTGATTACTTTTGGCCCCCATCCAGCCCCGCCCCCCCACAAATAAGTTCACATGAAAAGTTTTCCAGTGGCTGTGCTCCATTTCAATTATGTCACTTCATCTGTATTCCGTGCACCAGATGAGAGGTACCTTGCCCCTCCCCTTCCCCATCCCCAGCCCCTGCTCTGACTTTATTAATCATTTTTGCCCTTTGTTTATCCGACTCGACTCGACTCTCTCTCTCCCCGTCGTGTGAGTCGCGCGGAGTGTACATATTTGGGCCAATGAGCCTTCTGTGGAATGGCCTTTTGTTATGGGCCGCATTTGGTTCACATGCTGCCACGCCCCACCCCCCCAGCCCCCCAGCATCCACATGAATTGCAGCATAAATGTTGAGCAATTGCTATAATTTAATTAATTTGTTTCATAGAGCGAAATAATTAATATTCATCAAGTGACTTTCTGTGGACGACTTGATGATAACGAGCCAGCATTAAGGCCACAAATCGAACAGTTTGGCCATTGATAAAAAGTCCCTATAAAGTGGTTATTGAAATATGAAAACCATTTCTAATTACCTCAAAATATAATAAAGAAATATTATATGTATATAAATATTCAGTAATTAAATTTGTATTAAAAATAGCTGTCTCTGTTGGATTTGGTTCGTTTTAGCGTTGTTCCACTGTATGTGGAGGACCAAAAACCGATTCCAATTTAGGTCAACTCCGTTGTTGGGGCATTCGTTTCTTATCATATCGTAAAGTGCACTTGGCATCCCTCGACCGAAACTATTACCAACACATGGGGCAGACACGTACACACACACACACTCACACACACTCCTCCCCCCCTGAAGCTTATCAAAGTTTGTCGTTTGTATTATTACATTTATCACACTACCCGGAAAAGAGAAGGAAATCAATATTTGCTCTTCAAATAATGAAAAAAAGAAAATGAAAAGAAAACCAAATAGCAGAAGAGATTAAATCGTTCAAACTTCAGAGGGGTGTGGGGTGCAGAGGAGGGATAAACTGATAAGAAATGCAAGCACTACCTAAATACTCCTCCCCTCCCCCTCCATCTGCCAGCCTTCGCCTCCCAGCTGCTTGGCCCTAAGTGCACTTTTATTAACGAAAAAAAAGGGGGAGTAAAAGTGGGAGTAAATGTAGAAGGAGAGCAACAAAAAGTAGACCACAAATATCATCAATGACAACAACAAATTGTTGGATGCCCCCCGCCCCTTCTCCCATACTTATGTACGATTCCCCTACCACCGATAATGGTCTAAGCGGAACTGGAAAGAGGGAGAAAGGGAGATAAGAGAAAGAGAAAGAGAGAGAGAGAGAGAGAGAGAGAGAGAGAGAGATGTGTATGTGTGTGTGTTTGAAAATGGAAAAGTTTGGTATTTATTTTTTTGATTTTATGATGAATCAAGAAATAGAAGACAAAGTTCTGGGGATTCGATAAATTTCCATATGTTTTTTATGACCATAATTTATATTACAATATATAAAAAAAGTAATAAAAAATTGAAGCCAAAACCTAAACCAAACCCCAAATGCATACCCCAAAAAAATAACCGATTATTTCTGAATAAGAGAAGGTCTGAAAGAAGAAGTCCAATAAAACCTGCCCTCTTCAAAGATAATGAGAATTTTTGCTTGTTTATTTCAAACGAAATTCAATTAACCAAAAACGGAATTTCTAGCAAAAAACAAAGAGAAAACCCAGTAAAATGAGCCTTGTCACTCAAATCTCGATAAAAGTTCAACGTTGTTGAGTTACAGATGGGATGGGATGGGCTGGAATGGCTATAGATAGAGCTGAGAGCTGAGGAGCCTTTGACGGATTGAGATTAGCTGTGAAAATTAATGAGAAGGCATCCGTTTTGGGGCTTCAATGGGCTCACAATAAGCCCCCAAAAACAATTTTGCCAAAGAAAAAGAAAGGCAGAAGCTCTAACCGACTCGAACGATGAGAGGCATAAATTATTAACAACAATTTACACATTTAAGCCAAAGGAAAACAAAGGCGTGGCCGGAAAAGGTTGGCTAGGGCAGGGTACGGAAATTCAGTAAAAATTCCAAAAGCGTGTCAAATGGAAATTGAAAATGGTCAACGAGAGGAAATTCACAAACTGACAGACAGACAGAAAGACAGGCAGGCAGAAGGGAGTGTGGATATGCCCTGTCATGTCAATTAGATTTAATCGAAAATCGATACCCAATGATGCTTGAGCTTGCAGCGAAAGGTCACCGCAAAGGTTGATCCACAATATGCAAAATATGTTGGTCAAGCGCTGACCGAAACTCTCCCCCAGAGCGGAGTCTCAGCGTGTGAGTGCGTGTGTGGTCTCTGAGAATCTACAGAGTCATCTCTGTTTATCTTTCGAAGGCTCTTCAAGTAGTCGTCTATGTTCTGAATTATGCACGTTGGACAAACACTTGAGAAAAACCCCTCTCCCACTCCCCAAGCCAGTGAGGAAAATCATTGGAAAAGCCAAGATTCGAGCAGAAGGTTCCGAAAGGCAAACAGAGACAGGCAAGACAGTGGTTTAAAGTCCAAGGAAAGAGATTTTAGATGCGGGAAAAGACATTCTTAAAAACAAATTTGGTTTTTACAATTTACAGAACAAATGAAATAATTAAATAAATTAAATTATATTACATATTCCTCAACTGTTCCTATTGATTCCATTTCTCAGAGATTTATTACACCACAGCCAATGCCAACCAGACGCAGAGGAGAAAAGTGCCAAAGAAAATCCAAAATTGAAATACATGTCGTGTGCATGACTTTCATTTCATCTTTTTCCAGAATTTCATTTGGAAATTCGAACATTTTGACTACTTTTCTCACACGTGAACCCACTGTGCCCGTGACTTGAACTTCAATTGAAATTTAATGTGTTATTTTCTTAACATTTAAATTTCATTTGTTTTTTATTTGTTTAAAATTTCATTCGATTTATTTTGGTTTTGTTTTGTTGCTGTTTTGCTTCATTTGAATTTCATTTGGGTCTTAATTTCCGTTTACTTCATTAGTAATTCATTAATTTTGTTCAAGACCATTTTATGGGCCATTAAATGATGCCCGGAAAATTGTTCAATGGCCTTCCTCCATTAGCAATGCGATCTATAGCACTCTCTCTCTCTCTCTTTCTAACTCTTACACTATCTCTTTCCCCCTCACTATATCTATCTTTTCCTCTTCATTTTTTTCGTTGCGGTTCAGAGAGAGAAAGACGAGCTGGTCTTCAATGTGTGCCGCATTTCTTATCAGGCTCGAAAACAAAAAGATTTCCCATCATTATGTAAGAGGTTAAATCGACAATAAAACCAAGCTTGGCCCCTCTTCCTTCCCTGCCCCTCCATCGCTAACGAGGCTGACGGCCACAATGGCCTGACCCTCTTTGGGTTTTAGCTAATGAGCCAGCCAGCAGCTATGACGACTCGCCCGCCGCTGACCGAGCAATTTCTTTTGGCCAACTTTGAACTTTGGATCTTCTTTTGTCGATTTTCTTCAGGTTTATTTCGTTGGCCGAATTTGGCTTATTGTTTATTGACTTTTCGTCTCGCCCCTGCCCCCTGGCTTTGGCTTTGGTTCTTGCGGACTCCTGCTCTCTAGTGTTTATTATTGTTTACTTGGCATTTCATGCGCAATCATGATATAATATTTGCATTTGTATTGGCTGCGTGGCGTATGCGTGGCGTATGCGTAATATTCATGCCAAAGAACAGGAAATGGATAGTGGATATTGGATATACAGTGCAACACCCCTCCCTCTTTGTCTGTAATTGCTTTGGGGCATGATTTGGTTGCCCCAAGTCTGCGGAGGCAAGGAGTTGTGTCTGGCAATAAGAGTTTTGTGCTTTTGGGTCAGTGGTATTAGATTGGGGGAAGGAATTCTTCTCCAGATGGAGGTCGAAAGAGCTAGGAATGCCAGGGAGTTGCAAAAACAACATACACTGCGTGTGCCTGATACGCGATTCGAGTAACGCTTATTCTACTGACATCTACAGCAGCAATTTAAGCAAAGAATGTCGAAGAATAGTCGCGGACTTTTCTCTTGGCTGAAGTTTTCCACGAACAGCTGGAATGATGGCTCAAACTCTGGCGTTTGTTGCCATTATTTCTCCTACAATTTTCCATTTAAACGGAGTTGTCTCTGCTGTTTGCATCTCACTCCAGCTGCTCCCCATTGTCAATTATATTTGTGTTTCTCAGGCAGCGCTGTTTGTTCTGTGTATCTCAAGATACATAGATACACGGGCTGCATGTGCTGCGGGAGGGAGAAGCTAGCCCGCAACATGGCTATTTTTTTTCTTTTTGGTTAATTTACATGACAACACGTTTCGAAAGTCAGTCAACAGACAGAGACAGGGAGACAGAGGGACAGAGAAAGAGCGAGAGCGAGAGATAGAGGGACAAATAGGGAGGAGACAACCATCATGGGATGCGGATGGTTTTGGTGGGGGGTATTGTAAAGTATCTTGTAGATACATTCGCTTGTAAGCTGCAAGTTAACTAGACTGTTACAGTGTCGCTGTGGCAGGGAGGGGGGGGGGGGGGGGGGGGGGGGGGGTCTCGAGAGGGCTCCCCTAGGGCACTTGCCGCCTTTTCTGCGGTTTTTTCGCTCTCTCGCAAAAGGCCCTCGCACTCGCCTTCCCAGTCACGTCCCAGTCGCGTCTCGCGCTGCTTGACTGCGGTTCTGGGCCAAAACAATGCATCTGTGGGATAACCACTTGCCCCCATCTCTTGCCCACTTTCATCCCACATCTTCTCTCCTCTGTGGCTCCTGCTTTGCCTGCTTTACTGTTACTGCAGTAACTGCAATCGGAAATTAGCATTCTTATAAATATTTATTCAGCTTTTTCCCATCTTTAGTGCTGCTTTGAACTCTGCTTCAGCATCTCCATCTCCCCCTCTCCCAGCCTCTTCCTCCACTTAAACTCAAATTATCTATGTGAGTAGTAAATATTTATGAGATATACTCGTAACTCTTAAATATGTACGTATTGCCTTCTAATTGTCGCCTCAAGTTGAACGGGTCCAGGCCTCTCCGTCGCCTCTGATGTCATATTTGTTGTTTGCTTTTGGTTTTCGGTGAGATCATGCCGCACCCCAAATGGAAAAAGAAGCCTACGACGAGATCCATGAAAAGATTTTGTCATGTAACCGTTGAATTGAGGGGGAAGCGGGGGCACGCCGACCAGTGGTTCAAGGCCTTCCAGTTTTCCAGCTTCATTGAATCAATCAAACGTTAGACAATAAAGCGTACGTAATATGCGTATTTAAGTACAGTCTGACCCAATTAGATATCGTTATCTATTTAGAAAACAAAATGATCACTCGATCCGTTACTCTCTTCCCAGCATCTACAGAGGCAAGCCAACTGCTTGATCTTCCTCTCTCTCTCTCTCTCTCTAACAGAAATGCAAGCAGTTTACAAGCAGTAACAAACAGTTGCAAATAGGACAGTTGTGTGTGTGATATTGAAGCCTCATTAAGGCGGATGTCAAGAGTGGAATAGAGTGAGGGAGAGAGATAGAGAAATAGTAGAGATGGGGGGGGGCAGGAAAATAGATAGTGGGGCAGTCGGGTGGTGGTGGGGTGCTTGTTGTGGCTTGTGGTGAGGGTCGTCTCTCTGCGGTTGTGTCTGTCAGAGGAGAACGCGCTCAACTGGCACGCGCTTGATAACGCTCCTCCGGGCACCATGGGGAAACAAGTGGGTGGGGGTGGGGGGGAACGCTCATTTGAAATGCAATTGGAACCGCCGCACTCTAGAGACAGAGGCAGAAAGAATCAGAGACAGCGACCAAAGTGACATCTAAGCAAGCGACAGCGATAGCCACTCTGATGATACCATGAACAATGGAATCGGTGGACACAAAACAAAGCAATGGATGCTTACTACAATGGATGATACTACAATCTTGTTTAATGGATTAAGAAAATGTACAAATATTGAAGATGAATTTTATTTAAAGTATGTGCTAAAATATTACCAATAAATGAATAATAGTTTTACAAAAAGTTCAATTTAAGATGATTAAAAATGGAAGATATTGACAAATACTATAACTAATCATTTAATGGGAGATTTCAGGTTATATTTCATAGAAATCAGAATATAGATGACCGAAATCGAAATCCCTCGGAATGCAGTAAAATATTTGAACATTCCATTGCACTCCTATTCCTATTGTACTGAAAAGTAGGTTAACCACTGTTATCAGCGTCATTTCACTCTGGAGGGGGCTTGTCAACTTCATTGCAATGCTGCTGCTGCCACTCCCTCTTCAATCATTCCCCAATCCTTGCTTCCATTGCCTCCTATCGTTCTCTCTTCCAACTGTCAGTTTTGGGAACGAATGTTTCGCATTTGGAATTGTCAAGCAGCGAAAGAGAGTAGGAAAGCGAGTGGAAATGCACAAATTGATAATTGAATTTGGCACAGGCTCAAACTGCACTTTTGTTATTGTCGTTGTTGGTGTTGTTGGTGTTGTTGTTGTTGAGGCTATTGCACACAGCATGTGGCAGAGGTGGCAGCGCCAAGTGGGTCAATGTGAGCCGCCGGGCACCAGACGAGAGCCGTCGGTGACGGAAAACAACAAATGCAATCAACAGAAACATAAAATTGAAGCCAATTAGGAGGAAAATGTAAAATATTTGTAATAGAACTCAACAGAGTGGCAAGTGTGAGAATGGAAAGAAAAAGGGCAGGGAACAAGAGGAACTCCAGCGACAGCTCTACTATTATATAATTATTAGAAATTATTATTATTGTTTGCTGAAATCAAGAGCCATCAAATAGAATCCCTCAAGATTTGTCAGACATTATATGAACTTATTTATTATTAGCTGTTGGACACCTATTAAAGGCCCTAAAATATGTTGCCATGTCTGGCTTGGGTGATAAAGAAACGAAATGTCGAAAAGGAACACGGATGATGGGGCCACAAATTACACCACAGACGGCGGGACGGCGGGACGGCGATATTCGATTCCCAACACTCGACACTCGTAAATTGTGAGGGGTCGAGGGGGTGTGTGGCGCCCAGGATATTGAAATACTACCATGACCCCGAGGGGCTGGAGACAATCTAAAGTATTGCATGTTCGCACCCATTTCTCTTTTCCCCTCTATGTCTCGCTCTCTGTCTTTAATACGGTATTCGGTTAATTTAACGGCAATAAAAACATCACGCATACGCCCCGCAGTGATGGCAGAGGCAGCGACAGAGGGCCAGAGCCAGAAGCAGCAAGGGCAGCGAGAGCAGAGGCAGAGGCAGTCATTGGCCAAGGTGTCTCAATATGAGGTGCAGAATTCCCGCTTTTCGAGTTAAATATTTTCACTCTCTCTCTCTCTCATTCGTTGAGAGCGTTGCCTAGAATTGCCTCACCTTATTAACATACATATCTTGGATGTGGACATCGGGAGAGGCAATAACACGAATGCCTTGGAATTGTAATCGAACAGAGCGATCAAAAGAGAGAGAGAGAGAAACAAATAGAGAACTCGAATGTTTGAGCAAAGGGCAGGGAGGGGTGTAAAAGTTCAATCATTAGTTTTTTGTTGGCACATGACACAACGCAACGAACAAAACATAACACAAAAAAAAAGTGTCACTGCGAGAGAACGGGAATGGGAATGGAAGGGGGTAAACGTGGGCGAGCATCGTGTTGTCCCGTTTGAGTCGCCCACGCCAAACGCGCTCCACTCCCCGTCCCCGTCCCCGCTCCCTCGCTCCACAAACTGTGCATATCTAGCTGACAGCGCAGCAGCTGCATTCGTCCCATCAAAAAGATTAAAGCGCAACAAGAACAACAAATATTTTTCTCATTCCCGAAAATGTTGATGTCACAAGAGGAGGAGAAGAAATGGAAACCAGTGCAGAGGAGGAGCAGAGATAGGGCAGAGCAGAGCAGAGCAGAGGCAGGGCCAAGGCAGAAGAAGTGGAATGGGCAGAGCAGTGCAATGCAAGGAATGTATGAATTTCAAGCGAAATGGAAAAAAAAAGAAAATATGTAAAACGAACTTTAAATGCTCATGGAATTGGAAATCATTTAAATGATCGCATTTCTATAATTAGTTGATGGAAATGTTTTTTTGAGAATAGTTTATGGGACATTTTTTCCAGGTCAAAAGAATTTTCAGCGCGTTGCCTCCACACCTCACCCATTGTGCCATGGCATGAGCTTTACCTCCCGTTATGTCTCCTTCCTTCCCTCTCTCTCTCTGATCGCAAAGGCAAATGCGCAGGCGTCTTTCGAGCAGAAAAATATTTACAAAATAGTAATGCTTACAAAACACACAAAGTGGAAAACTATTTAGCAACAAAACAGGAAAAAAAGAGAAAAAGAAAACCAAAGATTAAGCAAAAGGCAACGCCACATAATTTTTATGTTGTCGCGTGGACGGAATAAGCTGATGCTTGCTGCTGCTGCCTGCTGCTGCTGGCGTTGCTCTTTTTTATTATCTTGTTTTTTTTTTTGATTTTTTGGAAATGTTTTATATGAGCGGGGGCCGAACGGGACGGACTGCACTTTTGGGCTGACAGAAACGAAACCGAGAAAAAAGCGCTGAGATTGTACAACTTTTGGTTGGACTGGAAATTGAAATTAATTTGCTGCCACAAGGCGGGTATGAGGGATGAGGCATTGCATAATTACAAATGACGTAGAACAAATAGTCTTTCCTGCTCTACCCCACCTCTCTTTCAAAAAGATACAGACACAGGATTTTGTTCAATTAAAGCAAACATCAATTCTATTATATTTCTTTGTACAACAGAACATATACGTAATATAAGTCTCTCTTTGTCACATATGTATATATATATGATTGTATGTATATATGTACATACATATGTATGTGTTCAGCACTGTAACTTTTGTCATTGACTTGGCGTAGACAGCAGAGCTTTGGTTGGATCTGGAGAAACTGGAGCATGCAACCGTTTCATTTTTGGGGTGGTCGGTCGGTCGGTCTCGGTCTCGGTTTCGGTTCTCTTTTCAGCATCGAGCAAGGTCATCAGCTTTTGATGGGTGTGCATGGGTTCGTTTATGGGTTCGTGATGTGGATGGATGGGTGTCTGTATCTGTGTGTGTGTGACGGAAGGTGACGCCCTGATTGAGGCAATGGAGCATTTCGATTAGAGTTGGGCAGTTCCATTGAGGAACCAGTTCCATTTGGGCATGTCTTTTGTGGAGTTTTCGAGCATTATTTCTTGCAGATAAAACTAAGTTGTAAATTGTCTTTTGCAACTGTGATATATTATGTATCATTTCCGAGAATTTTCCTTGGCAGATGTCCATTTCCTCTTCCCCTCCCCTCCTCCCCTACCTCAGCCCCTATCCTGTTAACTTTTTGGATGAGATTTCTGGGATTTGCTGACTGCCTCTCAAATGTCACGGCAGCCACTCGAATGCTTGGAGGATGCTTGAGAGGAGAGGCTCAACAGACTGAGCCATTGACTGAGCCACTTCGAATAGCACTTGACTAATACTATCTCTCTCTCTCTCTCTCTCTCTCTCTGTCTTTTTGTCTCTTTTCAGCATTTGCGTTTCGTTTGTACCACTCTTCTGCCAACCGTAGCCCACGCCCACGTTTGTGGCGTGTGCAACCAGAAGCCGTCAAGACGACTTACTCGATAATGAAGATGAGCTCGCCCAGGATCATGCAGCAGAAACGGAGTAGCAAATCCTCCAACTCGTCGCGGGTCTCAATGACGACCTCGACGGCGGAGGAGAACCTCATCGAGTCGAAGCTCTTTAGCTGGATGCGGCTCTTCCGCTTCGCCTCGCTGCTGTGTCGCGCTGAGTAACGGGAGTTAGTCCATCTCTAAGATCCACCCCTGTACCCCCCCTCAATCCCAGCCCCATTATAAAGCCCCTGCAAATATTAAGAGAAATGCATATAAAAGATTTACAGATACCGATACTCGAACTAGTTGCCGCTTTTCAGTCAAGTTTTCCTATACATATGTATGTACTACTCGTATATAGACTCTTGAGACGGATTACAAAATTCACTTTAAATTTTTCCAGCAATTTAGAATGTAAGCTTAAAGAACAAGGAATATTCCCTTCACCCACAAAATCCCCAAAAAAAATTACAAAAATTAATGAAAACCATGTTTAAGTTTAAGCTTCTTTTGGAAAATCGTAAAAACCAAACCCTAATTTCTGTTTACTTTTCACAATTAAGTCAATTTTTAGTGTAAATTCCAAGGGAATCCCCCACGGAAATCCCATTGGAATTTCTCGCGCCTTTCGTACCTTTTGTATTGTAATAAGTGAAAATAAAATATGAAAAATATGAGAAAAACAAAAATTACAACAAAAATTACAAAGCTAATAAATGTTACATCATAATCCATTTGTTGCGTTTCGGTTCTTCGGGTTCTACAGATACAGAGCTTTCAGTTTCGAGAACAGACAACACGAATATATGTATATTTTTGTAATTTACAACACTGTTTTTGCGTGTCACCAAACAAATCAGAGTAACGTAACGTTTATGCAAGGCTATTAAATAGATAAATATATTAACTAAAGAGGCAAATCCAATTGCAATACTAACAATAATAATACAATGTATTTATACAGTAGATGAATGAATATATTTACACATTAAACCACGTGAGGCAAACGGAACGGCTATATCCAACACTAACCAACACAACACAGAAACCAACCAAGCAATAATCCCAGCAATATAAAAAGTGCATTTAATCGAAAAGATGTTGCCAATCAACAATAAATGTTGTTAACAAATTAGCAATGCAAGCCACACAACACAACACCGCACACGAGTATCCAATTGTAATAGCAAATTGAACAATTTCTTAAATTAATCCACGGAAGAGAAGACAACAAGAGAACTCCAATATACAGACAGACAGACAGACACAAACAACAAACAAAGTTATCCGCGATTTTCGAAATTCAATTTTAATTATTAATTAGTTAGTAAGCAAATGCAACCTGCCCTGCAGACATGAACAAAAGCCAAAACAATGCAAGAAAACTATACTAGAATATAGCAATACATACAGCAGCAGATAATTGTTGAGAAAAAAAATGCAATAAATCGATATCGATCAATAAATAAAGTCTTTAAGCTGTTGAGTGTTCAATTCAATTACCTTAAAGAATGTGTTTTTCTTTGCTAAAAGTTTTATTTCCAGTTTGAAGCTAATTCGAATCAGCCGCCCTACTATAGTGTCTGATGCAGCGTGACAAGAGCTCAAACATGCATTGACAAAAGCTGACTGCTTTGGGGAAAAATTACTAAGCGTTAGAGTATTTTTATAGTAGACAAAGGGTGCCATTTTTTAATTTTGAACTCAACAACTGTATAATAATAATAATCGAAGAGGCTACTAAAAAGCAATCAATATCGTTAGTACAACTTTTGATCTTATGTTATAGTGTAAAAAGCAAAAAATGGGAAATAGCGAAGCTGCCTCAAATACCACCAACACTTTGACAGTTAATTTCTTTGTTATCCTGTAAGTAATGACACCTTCAATCCAATGCCAATCTATACGATCCCAACTCCGTAGATTCGGAATACTATTGCTTCGCACTCTGCTGCGCTTTAGGCAATTTTTGTGGTATTATATATGCAATAAGCTATATTGCAAATTCGTTCTATGTAAATACGTGGACGGCGACAACTTGACTCCGGTTTCCAAGCGCCGACTTACGCTCGTTAAGAAGAAAACTCTGATCCTTGACATGGATGAAACTCTCATGACGTCAGTAGTTCTAAGCACAAGGCGTAGTCTGCCTTCAAACAAAAAATTCCACGAATATTTGCCATCTGATTTCGAGTTTAATTTGCATGATTCCACGATCAAAGTGTACAAACGGCCTTTTGTGGACAACTTCCTGGAGAGGGTTTCGAAATGGTTCAATGTTGTCATATTCACCGCTGGAACCGAGTCATATGCCACGCCTATTCTTGACTATTTAGATGGTGGGCGCAACATTCTGATACGACGGATGTTTCGCGACAACTGTGTCAATGTCCAAGGGTTTAATGCCAAGTTCGTATCGCTTGTGAACGCCGATATGGCCAATGTGATTCTCCTAGATAATTCGATAACTGAATGCTGTTTCAATGTGGACAATTCCATACCTATTTTCGACTACATCATAGGCGATTGGGACACTAAGCTACTCGACGTACTGCCCTTTCTCGATGCGCTTCGATTCGTCGAGGACGTTCGCTCCATCTTGAGGCGTTGCAAGAGATTGAACGCGCCCTCGATCTGATTTTTATTCTAACTATATTTTGCAGGGACTGTAAATATTGTTATTTTTTTTATTAAATAAATATTTAAATAGTATTAAATATACTAATAGACTGGAGCTGTTAGGATCCTACTTATTGGGGTATTCCTTCAATAAAAACAAATAACAAATGCCATATTCTCATACAAAAAAATTTCCTTAATATCATTTGAGCACTCGCGTGCTCGAGCTGAAAATTTCAATTTTGTCCATGGGCTAGCTCGTTCAGCACAGAATCGGCAAAAAAAAAAAAACAACGACGACATAATGTATGTGCTTACTCTAAATAACACTAAAAGGTATTAAATTGAAGGAATTGAAATACATTTTAGAATATTAATAAATGGATGAAAATAAATTATAAATATCCATGTTGGACCGTGTTTGGACAATTTTAATCCGAGAGTGTTAGGGGTTAGTGCGTGAAGAAAATTTTCATTTTCGTGCCGAACAATTTCACTGCATTCCCATCTCTAGTTGAAACAAACGACGGCAGCGCCCGATTCCTCTTTTGGGTCTTTTTTTACTACTGAGAGAGCTTGACGCCATGTTTGATTAGAGGACAACAACGATGTTTGGTGTTGTATTCAGCGTTCGTAGTAGCAAGAGGTATACAAATATTGCTATGCTCTCGTTACCGCTCTCTCCTTAAAGACAGCCATAGCAGAAAAATGAAGAGCGTTTTATCTGCTCTGCTTGAAGCAAAAACAAATACACACGAGAGTCGTAGTAATAAAAGTTTTCAGTTACCGCTCCAGCTACGTAGACCACATCACTCAATTTGTTTCTCTCCCTGAAGTTTATGACGCAACTAATACAGAGCAAACCTCAATACTACGGAGTAGCGCAGCATTTTCACACGCTGGTTGTAGTGAGCAAAACAAGTTCGGAAAAGAAAGAGAGAGCGCTGTGGGGACCACCTTAAATAATTGCATCATGGACATGTACATACCAACCGCCATCTTTACGCCATGAAGCCAGCCGACGCCTATAAATACCGGCGCAAAACAAAGCCTGGGCTCTTTTGTACTTTTCCTCCGTTGAAGTACTTTTTTAATATCCTAAACATTTGTTACTTATATGTACATACATACATACATATGTAATTAAAGCGATCGCCCAGCTTTATTCCTGTGGTTTTTTGGCATAATTTTGCTATTGATTAAAAACTATTAAAAACCAATTGATTTAAAAACTATGAACATATCCATTGGGATATTTTTTTTTTATTGATAATAATTTCCCCGATTTTTTCGGAACTTCTCCAATTATTTCTTTTCACGTCCTACTTGGTGTCCGCCGCATCATCTGACAATACTACATTATAAATGCATGCCGCATTTAAAAAATTGCATACGCACTGATGACGAGGCACAAACCACTTTGATGTTTTGAGTGAACTGTACTTTTCTTTGGTTCTTTCTTACACAGCTTTTTGCTGGTCATATTCTGTCGTAGTCTTGAAAAATCTCAAAACTGCGACGCATCACGTGAAAAAATATTTCAACAGGAGCTGAGATATCATCATTTCATTCATTTTGTATTTCGAGCACAAAAAGCTATGTACCATAATGACTGGCTTTTGCTTTAATAATTTTGTAACTTTTATCCAAATAAAATAAAACTTATTCCGGTTTTTATTTTCTTTATATACATATGTTTCTCCGATGAAACCCCGATGCAGACTAAAATGCAAGCACACATCTGAACATACCCTTACAATATACTACAATAAAAACAAAGTACATCTTTCATTTATATTTTATTCATTTAATTTTTTATAATTCCATCTCTGCTATCTCGTCTTCTAGTGGAGCAGCTGTTTCCAAATTAGGAGCAGCAAGGGCGTGCTGCTGATGCGACCGGATATTGCGGGAATTTGTACACCTCCACGCACATTCATTCATTGTCCTTGCCATCGTTCCAGGCATCTGTTGCACCGTGGCTGTCCTTCGATCCGCATCTCGCCGCGTGAAAAAAGACAGCTTTGCCCAAGCTGAGGGATGCGCCCAGTATTTTTATTCAGGCTCAGACAAAGCAGCCCAAGAACAAGGAGATAAGTGAGAAGATTACTAACCTGGATCGGAAAATCAAAGTCTTTTCTGTCCACAAGATTAAAATGAAGGAAGTAACCAAATTTAGTCCCAGTTTCAAAAAACTTGGCGCGATCCTTTCCAGTCAGAGTTTTCTTCATAGCATGGCGTCCCTGCGTGTCCAGCGCCTTCTCTGTAGCCTCCTCCACCAACACGCTCACAGAAACTAGACTCATAAAATTCACCTTTGGAACAAACAAACTCCCCGAAAAACTAAGAATCGGCTACGAAACAGTGCACGTCCGCCCATATACCCGTGCGGTGCAGAAAAGGTCACCCAACTCCAGTCTGCAAAGACTTACATAGAAACATGCATAAACTGCTCAAATGCAAACATTTAAACGAAAACGAAAGATGCTTTACTTTCGTTTCAGCTGGAACGAAATCCTGCGCCCTAAATGCAAGCGAAGCCTAGAATGAGATCGATAGAGCCGTATGCGAACGAAAGGGAGAAATCGAGAAATGTATATTGCTCAGCGAATATACACAAAGCGTTATGAGCGAGTACTCCAGGAGTGACCCTAGTTAGTCGATCTTCACAAGGGAATTCCGCACTTAAAGACAATAATAATAATGATAATGTTTGGGATGACGTTTAAAACCCTGGCTATACATAAGGGCACTGAATTCCCTGAGCGAGGGAAAGAAAAAGCTACGGCACACCGTGAACTCACAAGGAAGGACAGTCAGGTGACAGGGAAGTTAAAAGAGCAGGCAGAGGTAGCAGGCGGGCGGTAACCGACCTGCTGAAGCAACCTCTGAGTTTGCCTCAGCAAGGAAAGACAGTCAGGTGACAGGGAAGTAAAAAGAGCAGCCAGAGGTAGCAGGCGGTAACCGACCAACTGAAGCAACCTCTGAGTTTGCCTCAGCAAGAAATGCTGAAAAACAACCTGGCCAAAGCAGTGGAGGAGGCCTGCGACCAGAGCAGTAGAGGAAGGCGTTACGGTCGCACAACAAAACAGGTGTTCTGGTGGAGCTCCGCAGAACGTGCATCCGCGCCAGAAAGCTGCTCCAACAGAGGAGCTAAGGGCACACCGCGCCTAGCGAACTGCAGCAGTTTATGCAAAACTGGTGGAGGAAGCCATAAAGACACTGAACACGCAGGGACGCCATACTGTGAAGACAACTTTGACTGGCAAGGATCGCGCCAAAGGCAGCACTCATGAAATCATGGCCGGGAACGGTTTCCA
Source organism: Drosophila algonquin (assembly GCA_035041765.1). Taxonomy (NCBI): domain Eukaryota; kingdom Metazoa; phylum Arthropoda; class Insecta; order Diptera; family Drosophilidae; genus Drosophila; species Drosophila algonquin. The sequence goes on along the minus strand of JAWNKY010001391.1, from coordinate 562,305 downwards.
AAGGCATATGCCACTGGTGGCAAGTTGAAATTGCCCCTCATCACCCATAGCAATGGTATTCGTTTTTCTGTGGAACTACAATCCAATCAAAACCTTTCCTGGCCAATAAACAATAATATAACGGATGCTTTCAAATGATGTCATCTGCAGCCGAAGTTTTGGATCTCGAGTGGAATAAGTTTATATCAATTCTGTCGTCATACTTGCTCATCTAATTTGAAATCATTTGTCCATTCAAAGACACTTATGTTTTTGGAAATAGTCTGCTTTACACAGGTACATGTTTATGCATATTTATTGTCTCTTCTTTCGCATCAGAAAATTACAAACAATTTTAAATTACCGCTCATCTGCAGAAAAATACTAAAAATCAACATTTTTGTCTTCCTGTAATTCAGTCACACTAATAGTGTCCCAACTAGATCTTTCCGCCATTTTTTCATAATGTTATTATTTCTTCGCCTTATTTGCCAAAAAGCAAACCTCATCCCCTCCAAAACCTCAAGTATATGTACATATGTTTCATTAAATTGTTTGTGATTCTACTCGCTTGGGTTGGTTAAAAATTTCTCCTGTTTAAATTGAGAGGGGTAAGTGGGTTAAATTCGTCTTAACATCTGTTTGTTTTCAAAATGGGGTGGTATATTTCGGTATATTTCTGAGGGTATTTATACCATGGGCTGATGGACGTGTTTTTTTTTAAACAATCTAAAAGAAAACTTCACTAAATTTAACCAATCTTCTAGACAATCGATTTATAAATCCTAATAAATTATTTGATCAGGCCTGAGGGTCCTAGTTAGCTAGTTATATTAACCAGAATATCAAAATTTGAGTTTCGGTGGTATTTTTCTCATGTTATATACTGGTATTTACCGCCACGGTCATACTTTGAACACGAAAATGAGTAAAAGAGAGTATAAGAGCGCGTCTACTACTACTTTTTGGGTTGAGCCAAAAAAGGTATGGATAACGGGTAAATTCAGCCAAGGGAAATTTCACGGCTCGCACAATTTTCACCCTACCCGAATTTTTCCCCGATAAGACGTGTGGGCGCTAGCCTGTAAATCGGGTGGGGTGGATTTTACCTTGCAGGCCTTGCATTTTCGGGGCCGTTTTGCCTGTTGTCCATACCCGACTTCTTCCGCAGAATTTCCCAGGGAAATATTGGGACGGGTATTTTTTAAATGAGCAAGGGAGATGGATAGATTTTGAGACATGTCCAGACCATGTCGACAAAACCAAACGGCAAAAGTTGGACGTGTTTTTTTCGAGAAATCATTCTCCTTGATTTATTTAAACATTAATAAACAAAATTGAAACAATTAAACAAGTGCTTGATGGACTTGGCGCCGTGCGCATATTTGAAATAAATAATCGTTATCAGTGAATACCGTTGCAGTTGCATAACTTGTCATTGCCAAAAAAAAAAAAGAGCAACTAAATTGCAGCAGAATTTCAACCACTGAAAGTTCTCCTGGATCTGGTGAAATAATTAAGAAAAGTTTAAACCAATACAAATAAAAATCCAGTGGGATAAGCCCCTGCCGGGCCCCAACCGGCCCCAAGCCAGCTTTTGGGCCCTCCCGTCCACCTCGCATCGTTGTGCCTTCAAAAGTAGTTTTTTGTGCTGCCTGTTTTTGTAAATCTCAAGTGCGCGTTAATTAGTGGCTATTTAATCAATCACTGATTGAGAATTAAGTGACCGAAAAGCGTGAGAGAGCGAGAGCATGGCTCAGAACACGGCAGATACTTTCATCCACTTGATTGCCGGCGGGTAAGTGGAATCTAATGGTTTTTTTTTCGTATGTTTGTTGGTGGTGCTACTATTGCGTCTTATCGCAGGTCAGGCTACAATGAGACCTAAAACAAACCGGTTTTGCTTGGATTTCATTTCGTACATGGCAATTCGTTAAACTCTAAAACGGCGCAATTGCGATTAGATTTAGTTAGCCGCAAATCAGAAGCAGCCCGAAATTCGTTCAACTAAATGTGACCTGGCCTCCGCCGACTGGGCGGGGGGGAAAAGTTGGCAATGGCGCCAAAAAAGAAAGGCTGAAAATCGAACAGCGGCGCACCGAATCGTTTGCTACGCTTTCTGTTTTCATTGATATATGCAGATGGGCAATAATATCAAGAATGTACCTTGTATGGTTGAAGGTTCTTCCTTTTGTGCGTTGCAAACTTGTGCCAACAAATAATATGATTCTTTGAAAGAGTACGCCAGCAAAACAATTCAAGAGAGGAGAGCCATGCTCCGTTCACGTGTTTTGGGGGACAGCTGCTCTGCTGTTGCTCTCTGCTCTGCAGTCCAAAACGATTGGCGAAAATCAACAACAATTTTCGATTCGAGATAAACGTCACCGCAAGCAGGAAAATAAAAGTGCACCGAATGAAGAATATCCATCATATCATAATTATAAGCAGAAATATTCACTTTTTTATCATTATGGCTGTAATAATTATCCAAACATGACAGCCTCTAATTATATTTTTTACCAAATTAGCACTGTTTTACGACTTGATTAATAGAGACTTGGGAATAAACATGATCTATGGTTGAGAACGCATTCAGTGTGCCCGTGTCACGAATATAATATACCCTTGAGTGCTCTAAAAAATACCGAATGGAAATATGTGCAACAAAAATACATACATACACACATGGCTTATTTATCAGCGCCATGCTATTGCAGGCAAGGAGCTCTCCTTCCTATCCCTTGTCCTCTCTCTCTTTATTTCTTTACTTTCTCCACTCGGTTCATTGCTACCGCTTGAATCACGTTACAGGCAATGTCCAATTCGAGTTCCATAACTCAGCTCAATTGCATTGTTGTTCTTGTTGTTGTTTCTGTTTCTGTTATTATTATGATTGTCGCTTTTATCGTTTCTATTTTTAGACCTGGGGACCGCGCATCTGACTTTGTTTTTATTTTTACCTGCACCCTACACACACACACACAGGGCCCACACTGCAGGGCATATCAGCTCTTGAACCCGTTTGAACACCGAGCTCGTAATGCTGCCATTGTGCTCTGTGTAGGGGATCGGAAAGTTCAGATGGCAGCTTTATTTGTGTTTCTGCTCTGCTCTGGTTCCGTATTTGTGGGAAAGAGAAAGAGCATGAACGAAGTAAAAGAAGAGAATGACAGAAAGAGAAGCCGAGCCTCTGGTCATTCGGGAAATGTAGTATGTATGTAAATGTAGCAGAAACCGGAACGAAAGGTTGCATTTGATGAAACATAAATGACTGGGATGTTCAAATATAGTTAGCATTTACCACAAAGCATTTCAGAATCGAACTTTTCATTAATGTGGCCTTGACGGGGGGGCCACAAAGTGTCCATACCCTAATACCCCCATAAAACAGGGGCCACCCAGAATAGAATAGAATAATAGAATTGCCGGCCGGCTGGCCTAAGCTTATTTATCAGCAGTTAAAAAAACAACTCGAGAAAATCGTTGCAGTGTTCACATGCTATACAACACTACTGTCGTAAGACTTCTTTCTCATACATACATATGTACATGAGTATGTATGTATGTATATGTTTGCACATGTGTAAGTACACTTGGAGCGCAGAAAAACTGTTGTTGAAATGCATTCACGTTGCCAGACAAGCCAGAGCTTTCTTAACCCCAACTAACACTACAGTAAGGGGGTGGGGGTGGTTATCTGTGTGTGGGAAAACTAAGGCAAAAACAACCTTGCCTTGCCTTGCCTTACATTGTTATACCGCTATAAATAAAACCAAAAACAAACAGGCAATTAACCCACATGCATCCCTCCCCTCCATCCATCCATCCATCCATCTAGTCGAGAATCCCAAAGCTGCTTTACAAACTCAAGTTATACATATATTTCTAAATAGAAAACTATACATTTTTATAGATTTTCATGTTTTATATAAGACAAGGCGCAATGTTTGTGCAATATTTGAAGCTATTTTTGTCTGTTTGCCTATTGAAAACCCATTCGAAATACGCTGCCAAGGCGGAAACTCAACGATATGGCAATAAAAGTATTTAACATTTGGTATTGTGTTCTATTCTATTGATAGTCGATCATTTTAGTTGGAGTTTGAGAAATGTTTTCTGCAGTATTTTCACTGTATTTTGTAAAGAAAAGTCTGTACGTATTATATACAATTATTTATGGCATTTATAGAAAATGATCTGACAACAATCGGCAATTAACGACAATTCTAAAATTGGTCGAGAGTCTAGACGAGGTTTTGCATATGTTTTCGAAATTTTGGCAAAAACACACTGCACATTTCTCTCTGCCCCCAATTATCGCTTATATACATACAATTGTTATTTATTTTCATCACTTTTTATATACTATATATATACTTTATACTATGTACTTGTTTCTACCCCCATTCTAAATTGAGCTTGGCAAGCGATTTGGATTTTTGTTTTGGTTCCTCTAGACGGTCGCCCCAGGCAAATAAACTTTTTCTGGCACACTGACTCGTCGGCGGCGGCTGGTTGAAGGCGATTGTTGGATTGAATGCAACAAACAACATTGCTGACTGCCAATCTCAGGTGCGGCAAGGGGTTGTAGAATCTTATCTGGGGGATAATACAGAACAGAACAAACAATGTCACTTCAGCTCTGCCCTGCCCGAAACGTGTAAATACTCTCGTTATCACAGTGCATTTTTCGGATTTCTCTATTTATTTTTAGACGAGACGAGTTTTTTTTTTCGAAGAGGTATAATGAATGTTTTTAACACAGAGAGGGAAGCATAACCTACATTGTTTTGCAGGTGGAAACTTAAGGAAAAAAATCCATAAGATATAGTTATGATTAAGTTTTGGAACCCGTCCCTAGCTTAGTTTTCTTTAATTGATAAAGATTTTTTTTTTGCATTTTTCTTTGCATTCTTCGCATGTTTAGAGAGAGTTTTCTATGAACTTTTCCCTATGTTTCCATCAGCTGTGATTTGTTTACGTTTTCTTTGCCTGTTGACCCTGTCTCTGTTTTGGCTCTAAGAGACATGTCCACCGGCACGTAGGCATTGGGAAACCGTATATAAGTATAAATACATATGTACATACATATGTATACATCTGACTCGCTTGCTCAATTTCGGGGATGGTCTACTGGCATCCAAGGCCGCTCTTTGGCGCCAGTTAGAAGTGTGAATACATATGAATAAAATGAATGAATGAATGAAAACCAATTCGGTAAATAAGGTGTAAGGGGAAAGATACTCTAATTCTACATATACTGGTTTTTATATTTTCCTCTCATTTATCTCGGGTTTTTTCTATTTATTTATTTATCTATTTATTTTTTATCTATTTATTTATTTATCTACTTATTCATTTATCTATTTATTTATTTATCTATTTATTTATTTTCTTTGATTCCTTATCTTCGTTTCTTCGTTTATTTTTTTAATTTTTCGCATTGCATTGGTTTTAATCATTTATTTAGTTTGCTGATAAAATGTTAGCAAACATTTCCTATAAACATAAAGTGTGTCAAGGGCGATCCGTTTATTGCTTTATTCTTGATCTAGACACATATTTTCTTGATATAAATATAAACATTTGTATTGGTACATATGTGCATACATATATACAAACATTTTCAGGGAATATATATATTCTACTGTAGAAGGTCGCGTGCCAAGTTCATTTCGAATTTCACCAATAAAAAACAATATTAAAATCTAATCTTAGCCAGGTCCTTAATTAATTTCTATTATTTTTAAAATATTTTAATTTTGATAACAAATATTAAATTAATTCCTATTTTTCATTGGAAAATTTAAATATAAATTCTAGAACTCATTCAGCTAATAGTACAATCAGCTGTTTGTTGTACAAGCAGTGCAAGCAGTTCAGTATTCAAAAGAAAAGCAGGAGATCCATCAGAGAAGCAGTTGAATATTAAAACTAGATTTTATCCTACAGCTTTAACCCACTCTATACCCAAATGGTAATATTCCTTATAACCTTGACGCTTTTGACCCATAAAGGAAACAAAAACATTCAAAATTTTCCATAAATTTCGTAATCTTAAACAAAAAACGCAAAAGGAGAAGGAAGAAACGGTAGAAAAAAAGAAAGAACAAAAATTTAGAATCACACTGATAAGCCGAAACTTCAGTCTGCGAAAAGGAAAATAAAACACAAAACAACGTAATATTCTTTGATAAGGTGTAGCCCCCGCCAAGACATCTTTATCAGTGCCAAACGATGGCTAGGGGGGCGGTAGCGGCAGGTGTGATTGGACAAAAGCCTCCCCAACAGAGAGGGCTGACGCATGGCATTCGGTTTCCCACATTTTACACTCGTGCGTCTTGTCCATAGACCATGTCTGCTAGGCCCCAAAATTTCCACCTCTTATCTGGAGAGAAGGCGCGTGTTTATGGGGCGAACAACATCGACCGACAACCCGAGCGACCAATGTCAAAAAACAGATAAATAGCGCATTAACATTAACCCGGCGACTGCACATTTTGCACATTTCACATATGTTCCGCCGGGGGGCCATCGATCCGGGGGAGTCCCGATGTGGCTATATATGTAGATACTATGGCTATAAGTACGCATGCACTTTTAGGTTCGTGTGTACTTGAAAAGAATTTCACATGTTTCACACATGATGAACCTGTGTACAAGTTTTCTAGGCATCCATCAATGCGCTTAGAATCTGCTCTCCATTTATTAAGATGTAATCCCCAGTATATCCCCCTAAATGGAAACGACTTGGTTCCTCGAGTCCGTTAACCTGTTGATCCGTGACTCCCAATTCCGCGTAATCGCAGCGACTCTCTCTCCTTGAGGTGTGTGTGTTTGTCCCACTGTCTATCTTTGTGTCTGACACGTTGCAGGGCAAACAGTTTGCCTTAAATATTTTCTCGTGAAGTGGCAGCCAGATGCTAATTGCAATTCCATAGTCGGAACACTTGACCATTAATTCATTGATTAAATGTGATTGCACATATTTGTGAAATTGTTTGACTAGCTTTAAGCTTGCCGAAGCGACCTAGAAATATGTCAAACATTGGCAAAAAGTTGGAAAAAGGAAGATTGCTGGAGCATATGGCGTGTTCTCTCTCTTTGGATTGGTTTCGGTTCTTACCGGTTTTCGCAGTAATTATGTCACAGTGGTATACCAGATTCCGCCTAGGACTGAGCATCCATATAAATGTTGTATGGGGACAGACGTGGGGACCACCGGGGCCATCAGCCATCGCTGATAAGGAGCTGATAGTCGGGATAGTCCCGCTTTGTTCGACCGAATTGCAATTCATTCCCGGGGCTGGCAAAGGTTATCTGCCCCAGAGGCGGGGGTCAAACCGTAACCAGTACGAACCGGTTCGCGGTTCTCTACCCACTGGCCCCGCGTTGCAATCCCCAACCCACTTTTTGCAAAATTTCTTCAAGATGCCAACGTTGATTAATTTCTGTATTTTCCAGGGATTAAAGGAGACATGTCGTGTCGTGTCTGTTGCAAGAAAGTTTCTGCCTCATCGATCAAACTTGTTGTCGTTTTTGCTCTTCTGCTCTCCGTCTCCCCTCCCGTCCCCCTTTTTACTTTGTTGCATAACCTTCTGCCATTGTCATGGATTATTATAATTATAATCGAATTTCATGATTCTCTTGTTGCCACCCGCCGCCCATTTGCAAGTTTGCGGTCACGAGTTATGCTCCGGCGAACAAATACAAATACATTCCCCAGATAACAAAGTGATTCTTCCACTTTTATCTCCCAATTTTTCTAAAGATTGTTGATATTGATAGAGCAATCAGTGCGTTGGTTTGGTTTGTTTCTCTTTTATTTGGGAAAGGTCGTGGATAATTAATTTTTTGGAGGTTAGCTTTAAGGTGAATGCAAGAGTGTCCGAATGTACAAAAACAAACCCTTTAGCAGTGGAACTCGAGTCGATCATGCACACATCATGCATGGTGTTGTTTTCTATTGGAGGTTAACTTTGAGGTGAATGCAAGAGTGTCCGAATGTGCAAAAACAAACCCTTTAGCAGTGGAACTCGAGGCGATCATGCACACGTCATGCATGGTGTTGTTTTCTATTGGAGGTTAACTTTAAGGTGAATGCAAGAGTGTCTGAATGTGCAAAAACAAACCCTTAACAGTGAAACTCGAGTCGATCATGCACACGTCATGCAAGGTGGGCATTCTCTTTTGCAGCATTCGCTTTTGCGTCCCGAATTGAGCATCAATGCGGGTCGTTCTGTGGGAGCTGCTTTAAAGCATTATTCTTTGACTTAGTTTGAATCGAATTCATTGAGTTATTGAAATATTGACAGTTCGTTCATCCGAAATTATCCTATAGTTTTCCATTAAACTATTTGTGTGGTCGGATTTCCGTTTCTTTCTACTGATTCCAAATGCCAGCCAGCAATTTCACAATCCAGTAAACAATTACATGACATGACCTTGATTTGCATTGGCAACGTGAAATAAAATAGAAAATTTTCTGTAATTTACTTTGACTGCACTTAATGGACAACAGTGCCTCCTCATTCAACACCTAGACCCGCCCCCTTGCCCCCTTGCCCCCTTGCATGTTTCATGGAGCAAAATGCTAAACCAATCAAAATGGCCCTCCACTTGAAATGAAAATGGAATGGAATTTGACTCGTAAATGGAAGGGGGTGACAAGCGACCCCTCAAGATATACTAGATAGATAGATGTACGTAGTACCCCAAAGAGCAAAACCAATTTCAGCAAAGGAATTGCGCAAATCGAAGAAATACGAGAGAGTTTTTGAGATGAGATAGGAACGATTGCCAAATGCGATTTATTTTTATGATATTTAAACATTTTTGGCACTTATCTTGTGGGACAGGGGAATGGGGAATGGAGGGGAGAGAACACAGAACACAGACACCATGTCAAAGCACTTTATCTCTTTGCAACTATTTTTAGATGGGATGGGGGGAAGAACAAATTACTCATGTTTTTCTTTGCTTTCTCTCCTCTGCTTACAACACAGATCCGCTGGCACCGTTGGAGCTGTGGTAACATGTCCCCTGGAGGTGGTCAAGACGCGTCTGCAGAGCTCGACGGCATTCATGACGCCTTCGTCGACGACAACGGGGAGTGGACCGGCCAATGGCGGCCCCTCGGAGCTGTTGAGGCCGGAACAACGACGTAAGCTAAGCACAACGATATTACGTAACAGATCACAGCCACAGGTGATTGGGGGTGTGCGTAGGGTAGTACCAACTTCTTTTTACCTATTTCTCATACAATACACTCACAGAAACACACATGATTCACCAGTCCAGATATAACACAACACAACACATCTTTCATCTTCATTGTCCTGGCATCAATAATTGAGCAGCTCTTAATTAAAGGTTTTTCTTTTTTACCTACCATATAGATTATGGCCATTTCACATTGCGGCATCTCATCGACAACCCCCAAATCCATGAGCATCATACAGTGTCTGCGGTAAGTCTATGGGAATATCAATCAATTATCAATCACTATTCGATTCCTCTTAACAGACACATTGTCCAGAACGAGGGTCCACGTGCCCTGTTCAAAGGTCTTGGTCCGAATCTCGTGGGCGTTGCGCCCTCTCGTGCCATCTACTTTTGCACCTACTCACAGACCAAGAGCACGCTCAACAGTTTGGGGTAAGTAGTGGCTGCCTCTGCCTCTACCTCCACCTCTATTCACATTCTTGGATCATTTTTCAGTTTCGTTGAACGTGACTCCCCGCTGGTGCACATCATGAGTGCGGCCAGTGCTGGCTTTGTCTCCTCCACAGCCACTAATCCCATTTGGTTTGTGAAGACCCGCATGCAGCTGGACCACAACTCCAAGGTGCAAATGACAGTGCGCCAGTGCATCGAGCGTGTGTACGCCCAGGGCGGTGTGGCGGCCTTCTACAAGGGCATCACGGCCAGCTACTTTGGCATCTGCGAGACCATGGTGCACTTTGTCATCTATGAGTTCATCAAATCCAAATTGGTATGACAAAGTCATGTGATCCGTTTAGTTGGGTTTCCCCGTAATAATCTTTCATTTGCGGTTTCAGTTGGAGCAACGCAATCAGAGGCAATCGGACACCAAGGGCTCGCGTGACTTTTTGGAGTTCATGATGGCCGGCGCTGTCTCGAAGACCATCGCCTCCTGCATTGCGTATCCCCACGAGGTGGCCCGCACGCGTCTGCGCGAGGAGGGCAACAAGTACAATTCCTTCTGGCAGACACTGCAAACGGTGTGGAAGGAGGAGGGCAGACCTGGACTGTATAGGTACGTGGGAGTCCCCCAACTGGGTGGGGGGTTTCATTAGTTTAACTAGAGATTGTTAATGGTACATCCCCATTGATGTACAGCCGCTTCACGTATATTCCAGTTCTATTTTCATAGAATCCTATATCAAAAAGAAAATATTTATTTGATAAAGCGGATGCTTTTTTAGATTGTTGGCTTCTCAAACGCCACGCTATAATAAATTATCATAACGCGCCACCCACGAAATCGTAGCTTCCTCAAATCTCTTCCCCCCTGGGCATGAAATCTATTTTAAACAAATTTTTATTTTGCGTCGCATCTTGTTCTGTTTGTTTACCTTAATTTGATTATCACTCGGGAACAGAACAGAGCCGAGCGAGCGTGCTGCTTGCTCTGCTTTATAGTTATTACTTATTACTAATCCATCTCCCTCTCTCTACCCACAGAGGCTTGGCCACGCAGCTGGTCAGGCAGATACCGAACACGGCAATCATGATGGCCACCTATGAGGCGGTCGTCTATGTGCTGACGCGTCGCTTCAACAACAAATCGAACGAGTTTTACGATTTTTAGAGGCGAAATCATCACTTCCCAAAGCACTCACTCTCAGGAGCGATAGACAGACGGAGGAGGAATAGATGGATAGTTAACAGTGAAGAAGGAGATGGAGGAGGAGAGAAAGAGAAACCCAATCTGTGCATATGTAGACGCGACTGCTGCAACTTAATTGTAATTGTAATCCTTTTTCTAGACGATCGAAACCAACGAGCGCAAATTTTTTAGTTAACTAGCTTCTAAGGCAAAACCAAAACAAAAACAAGAAACAAAATGAAAATGAAAACGAACTCGAGAGACTTGAGAGACGAGACGTTGACGTTGAACGTTGGCCAACGCAAAACACGCACCACGTACGATTTCCATAACACAATTTAATTGATATTTGCAATAAAGTCAAGTACAATCTGCAGTATATGGAGGCCAAAAGAAGAGCAATGACTTGTGTAAGTTCGATGGAATTCGGCAAAAACGTTATCAAAATTTAAAAAGGCTGCTATTTAGTTAAAGATACAATATATATGTATGTATAGAACAGAACGTGGTTGATATTTTGATATAAATGTAAATAGAGTGAGGGTTGCGCTTCGAGGAGTTTATTGTAAATAGATGAGTCGTTTCGTCGGCCCCCCACCCCCCACATTTAGATTGTTTAGTTTGTAAGCACAAAGTGTTGGATAAGCAAGCCGCCATATATATACATATATATATATATATACAGTAGTACCGATCCAACCGATACGATCTGCACTGCGCTGAATATACGAGTAGATCTACGTAATTGTATTCATAACCGTTTTCTGTTAAGTTTCCTCAAATGCGATATACACTTTAGTTACTATTACTATTATTATTATTATTATTACCGATACGTTGCTGTTTATTTAGTCCATTAATTAGCTAGTTAGTGTGTGCCACTATGAATTATAGTGTCCCTAAGCGTATTTCATTGATAACGAGCAAAGAACGAAGAAAACTACTGTGAATAAATTGATTGCAATCTGATTTAATGGTGAAATCAATAAATACAACAATTTTGTTTAAAAATAAGCCAAGCCAAGCCAAGCGTTTATTGCGTTTAATGCGGCATTTGTCGGTCGTTGTGGGGACCACTTATACCCGTATACGTAGGCTCTATATTGGCATTATCTTATCAGCGACAAGTCTGCAGACCCTCGAGCATAGTTCAATCTGGGAATCGCAGACGACTGTTGGTTGGGTAATAAAAACTTTGCTGCGATAATGAATGGCATCTGCAAGGATGGTGAGCAAGAAAGGTGATGAATACTCGAAAAACAGTGCGAGCAGAGATGATCACAAGTACATTCTTATAAAGTTTATTTAGCTTAAATTTGAATTTGGAGCCCTTCTTGTGACTTACGACTCATTCCAAATTACGGGGAGACAAGACTGTTCCAAGGATAGATTGAAAAGAAATTTTAAGGGTTGGCATAAGGACTGGGCACAATGTTTTAAAATGCAACTAGGCACTTTATCAGGACCCGCAGAAAATGAAATCTTCAAAGACTTCAAGCCATCAAGCACAACGCTTTCCTCAAAATATGGTTGAAAAATGCTATTAGAGTGAAGCAAATGGTAGGGATACGGAGTGGATGCGTTATAAATATGAGAGGAGTAAGACGACTGGAAAAAGGTTGCAAATAAGTTTGCAATGCCAGCAGCAAAAGATTCAGAATTGTTTAGATAATGACGGGACGGAGAAATGCCTTAGACTTACGTTTAAAATTGACAAAAGAAAATAATTTTTTTGGATCATTGAGGAAGTTTCTACTACAAGAAGAGAGGAAAAGATTGTAGCACAGACTATTAATGTTAGGAATTGAGAGCGGGCGGAAGAATATTGTACAAAGACAAGCAAGGAGCCAGTTTTCTGGTACTTTTTGAAAAGTCTGCATTTCCTATTCTTTAAGTATGACAAATTCCTGGAGAACCAGGGAGGCTTGGACGACAATGGTACAATAATCTCCGGAACATAAGTATTAAGGGCAGAGTTTAAAATTTTATAGAATGAGTTGACTGTTACATCAATATTCGGTAAGGAAAGAAGAGTGGACCAATCAACATTCGAGAGGTGAATGTTTAAATTGTCGAAATCAGTTTTGCGAAAACACTTGATCCGGTGAGGAGTCGAGGTAATGTTAACACAACTAGAACTGGTACACTCTAAAGTTATATATAGCGTAGGATGGTATAGGTCTTCAGGAAGTGATAGTGGGGAGACTCTGGCAACTGTACTTAGAGAAGCATCCATAACGAAAATAAGGTCGAGAAGTCTGTTCCTATTATTTTTAATTGAATTAATTTGGGCAAGGGAAACATCCGATAGCTCATTGATAAATTCGTTATGAGTATGTACTGGGAAGCAATTGGTTAGCGTCGTCGCAGGACAGCCAAGAAAGAAGAGGTAAATTGAAGTCACCCATGACCACAATCTGATAAGCACAGAAAGGTGCTTTGAGTAGTCCTCAGCATCAGAATTGGGAGGAATATATGAGCAGGTTTGATAGATAAAAGCCATGCAAACACGGACTTTGACTGCAATGAACTCAATCATGGATATTGTGGAAAGGGAATAACTCCGATGAGAAGTCAGTTTTAACTGCAATCAGAACTCCACCAGCATAAGATTCACGATCCATTCGATAAATGATGAAATTGTGACCAAAATTTCATGATCATGAACAGTGTAGTTGAGCCATGTTTCGGAAAAACCGATAGCATCGTATGTAGTTGGCGCAATTTGCCTAAAAGACTACGTGCATTCTGATAGTGAACGGAAAAATAGTTAATTAGTTTTTTGAAATGACAGGGCAGGTAACATTAGGACTCTGATTAAAATTTGAATTGGCGGGGCCGGTAACATTAAGACTTTGATTCGAAGCTTTACGCACGAACTCATGCATAATTGTATGCTCTGGCCAAATAGAAGGGTCAAGAGATCTATCACGGTAAGAGTCAGGGACAAAAATTTTAAATGAGGAAATATTACGCTTATGATGAAAAGAAAACTTGGTCACAATAATATCCTCAATGATATTACTCTTGGCGCCAATCAGCTCAATTGGCTCAATTCGCAGTGGTCACACTGGAAGCCATAGAAGCACCACTCGATTAACACTTTTCGATAACGATTAGCGGTGAAGCAACAAGTGATCGTCAGCAGGGTGACCGCTTCCAATATTTTGACGTCGAAATCAAGATGACGGTATATTTATGAAATATCGTTATATAATGGAATTTTTAACAAAATAGAAATAATATATACTAGACTATATTCTCAATGCAATTTTCAATTTTACAGTAATCATGTGAGTTTACGGAGGTAAATTTAATCAAAACAAATATACGAAATAGATATGTAAATACAAATATATATTTCAAATCTATTATATGTAAGTCAATGAGTAAAACAAAAGGGTTGGGTTGCAAAAATGTCGAACTTGAATAAGGAAATCTTTACAAAAAAACGTAAACGGTGATCTGTTTGACGGTTTTGTTATCGCTATATTTCAGTATACTTCTTATCGATAAGTCCATTGATCGTCAGCTAAGTGCCAGCTCTAAATTCCAACAATTTTCAGTGTTGTGTTTACGTTTCGAGATTAAAAAAAAAGTTGAAAAGTGTCCTATAAACCCCCACCAATTTCCGATGTTCAATATTCTGTGCACCCTGAACTGATCGTAGCAACGTGAAGTAGTGAAAATCTCCAGCGTAGTCAAGTAAAAAGAAGTGCAAACGCAGCAAACACAGTCGCGCAGTCGCAGTCGCGCACCGAAGAAACCAATCCAATATCGTTGACACCCATTTCGCGGCCATGCAAATCGATGCGTTTAGTCTTAATATCGCCTAAGAAATGCTGCTTAGTGAGACCCACTTTTGGACGACGCAGCGAGATGAGGTGCGCATCAAGAGCAACGACTTGGGCGCGTTTCGCTATATGCGCCAGAAGGAGCAGGATCCGGATCTGACGGCGCTGGCCAAGCGGGACTACACCGAGAGGCGAAATGGCCTGGCCGTCCTGAAAAACAGCAGTCGAAAGTCGGCCGGTCGCCTCAAGGATAATCTCAAGAAGCTGGAGGATCTGCTGCGTCAGCACAAGGTTATCCATTCCGAGTGGCAGGATGCGGCCCAGGTGCTGCTGCTGTTCGCCAATGGCATTATTACGCACATTTGTGTCGACATCTACACGGGCGACATTCTGCGGATGGTCTTTGAGAAATATCTAGTTGGAAAATTGGCCGCCGAGGTCATTACCGATGGTAAGTAGTGTGTGGCAGAGTATAAATATCTCGTGGTGGTAGATAGAGTATGCCCGCTTCCATATGGCAGTGGCACTTGTGTCCGTTGCTGCTGTCGTTGCAGCTATGGAGAAATTTGCATTTGCAACAAGTGCGACTGCGCGACTACGTTTGCACTTTCCCACACCAACACACAGTAAAAGTCGCAGCCTCAGCCTAAGCCACACGCATGCACCACATCACATCACAGCCACCACATGCATGCTCATGCAATTATTGTAATTTTTAATTAATCTGCTTGCTTGTTTTGTTGGCCATAAATATGCGCCCCCTCCACGCCTTCACACTCCTTCACACTCCTTCACACACTGCACACACACAGCTCTTTCCATGTTTTGTTCGAGCCGCTCATTCAGCTTTGTCGTTTGTGCTTTTTTGTTTTGTCGCTGGCTTTAGCATTTTTTACACGTTCCCACATCGTCTTGGCCTACAATACCAACCAGCTGACGGTCGTGCATCTGCAGCGTCCCAATGCACGGTCGCAGGGGCCGGAGAAGATTGCGAACATGGATCCGCGCATATTTCATGTAATCATACCGGGCGCCACAGAGCGTAAGCTGTCACGCCATCTAACAGTGAATGGAAGCTTCGATCTGTTTGTGGTGTGGACGCAGTCATCGCAAAACGAGGTGTATCCCTGGCGACCCACGGTCAGGGATCAGGATCGTGCCAACATTCATGTGTTCAAAATCAAAGGGTAAGCTGAAACTCCTCCAAGGGTAAAATAAACTATTAAACTATTAACCTCCAATCCGATCCATTAGCTTGCAGCTGGAATCGATGGCCTACTGCTGGTCGGAAAACGATCCACTGTGCGTGGACTTTCTGCGAAGCAGCGAGAGCCAGATCATCACCTTGGAACAGAAGGTATCGCGCAAGGGTGAAATCAGCGCCGAGATTTGTTCCTACGAGCTGGCCACAGGGAAGATGCAGCGCACCGCAATTACCTCCATTCCAATGGGCGCTCAGATCTGCTCTTTCGCCTTCAGCCCGGACCAGGAGAAGCTCTTCTTGGGCAGCATCGATCAGAACATATGCCTGCACGACCTCGTTCTGCAGACAACCAAGTACGTGAATCAAATCGAGATTGTGCCCCATCAGTGTGCCTGGCACTGTGACTCCGCCATGCTCTGCGTGGCCAACGAACGATCTGTGCTGCAATGCTTCGACCTGGCACTGGCCACCATTGGCCATCAGTTGGTCAGCGAGAATGTGACGCCGCTGAGCCTGTTGGATCTTTCGCACTACTTTGTCGCACAGCCTACGCTGCTGAACATTGCCTTTAGTCGGAAGCCGGATTTGGCCAGCTTCACGCACACCTATGCCCAGACAGATTGCCTTCTGCTATTGATCTATGAACAGGGTCCGCTGGCCTGTATGCGAATCTTTGGGGGGGCTGGTATGCGGGGCGATATACACAACTCTGGACTCACGGCGGACGTCTTGGCGGATAAGTATTTAAGACTGCAGCAGCCGGATAGAGCTGTGAATGTCCTGGCAGCTCTCAACTGGGAAACCTACGGAGCCATGTGCCTGATAACCCTACACAAGATAGCCAACTATGTGTTTTTCGGCGGCGATCAGCGTCGGCCGCGGATAGAGCTAATGGCCAGAGCTTTGAACACCTTTGCCCACACGCTCTCCGAGGACACCAAGGACGAATTTAGTGATCAGGTGTACGATCTTAAGCGACGCTTTTGCTTCTTTCTTCTGCGGTAAGTTGTAGTTCAATCAGTTCTTGATTGATTCTTGGCACCTATCAAATCAATCCCCATCTCTAAAGAACACTTATCAGAATGTACGTGGCCTGTGCAGCAAGCTCACCAAATGACATGCTGGTAGTGCAACTTTTGATTTCGACATTATCGCCTTCTCCGAAACATGTCTCGGATTCCGAGATTTTTGTAGACAATTTTAACATATATAGATCTGATCGACCATCTCGAGGTGGCGGCGAAGACTTAAGACTTAACTTCCCAACTCTTTTCCATCGATGAGCTCAACACTATTGAAATTATCGTACTTAAAACTCGTCTGTGTTCTTTTAATTTATTCATATCATGCTCTTACATCCCACCACATCCTCTGAATTTACAACATATATGTATGCTTCACGCTGCCCATCTCCAGTCCGTTTTGTCTCAGCTTAGTGATTCTGATCGTCTTATTGTCCTCGGTGACTTCAATCTCCCTAATGTCACTCGGTCTCCATCCAAGACTCAAACTTAATGTTCCCATCTATGCAGCATGACTTCGTTGATTCTCTGTCCGATACATAGTTAGGCCAGGTAAATGGCATACGCAATAGCATGTGTAGGACCCTCGATCTCGTCTTCACTACCGATGCTTCGAGCACTTTGGTATGTCGAGGATCACCTCTATCATTCCCTGAAGATCCATACCATCTCACACTTTCAATTGATTTCATGCTACCATCTTCAAGCCCTATAAAGTCGTTTATTAAGCCTTCGAATATCTATTGCTTAAAGAATGCTGATTTCCTCTCCTTAAATACTGCCCTATCTCAGATGGATTGGTCATTCCTTGACGATTTCCAGGAAATTGAGTCTGCCACGAATGCATTCTATAGCTCTATTTTTTCCATCTTTCCCATGCATGTTCCTTTAGTCACCCCCTCCAGAAATCTATCTGGTCCTATCTGGTTCACCCCGAGATTAATAAATCTGAAGAATTTAAAATCCCGTATGTACAAGAAGTTTAAAAAATCCGGTTTGCAATCAGACTTTTCGAAGTACTCAATTGCAAAATCAAAATTTTCCTTATTCAATACATTGTGCTACAATAGATACTTGACTAAATGAAAGCTCAACTTTAAACCAGAGCTCGCAAATAACCGTCAACCATTTTAAAGTGTCCGAAAAAAACCGATCTTCTACGAACACATTCAAAAGTGTTTTCGCTCAACAACTGTTCTTCTCAGACCAAAACACTTTTTTTTGTGTTCTTTTTGGTTCGCTCTCTCAGGGACTATTTTGATTGGTCACTTTCGGAAAAAGTCTTTTTGTATGTATGCGTGCGTCTGTGTGACCGGCGAACGATAGCAAGGTATATTTAACAAGGTAGCCGCACTGAGAGAGCCCGTACTTCTTATTTCAATGAAGAAGAAAAGTAAAAATGAGGGCGAGAGAGCGAGTGCTTCTACCTTGTTAAATATACCTTGAGCTTGAACGAGAGCATCTTTGCTCAGGCATATTCTTCTCTTTCTCGCACA
The DNA here is from genome assembly GCA_035041765.1 of Drosophila algonquin. Lineage (NCBI taxonomy): Eukaryota > Metazoa > Arthropoda > Insecta > Diptera > Drosophilidae > Drosophila > Drosophila algonquin. The sequence continues at coordinate 543,958 of JAWNKY010001391.1, read as the reverse complement.
CAGCAAGAAACAACCCTTTTTGAAGACACTTCTTGGCCATTTTTGGCCTTAAAAACTCTAAACTTTAAACATTTAAAAAAAAAACTAGAAGCGACCGCTTTTTACCTAAATTCATGATAAATCGGGTTCTATCCAGGAAAAAAATTTCGTTTATTTTGAAGAGGTTGTCCACGTAGTTAACATTTACCTTAACTTTAAACGTGACCCTAAAAAATTCTTCAGGTTTGTTAATTCTAAACGTAAATCTTCCCGATTTCCTTCTTCTCTACACTTAAATGGTAGTTATGCTGATAGGGATTGTGATATTGCTGATCTGTTCGCATCCTTTTTCCAACGTTGCTACTCTGTCCGGTCTATTAGCTTTCCCTCTATCCTAGCCTCATCTAATGACTTTAGCAGTAGTTACTCTTATCCTATCCCTTTAAATCCCTTCAAGACTGGTGACTTTCCCACCGTCTGGAAAGAATCCTATATAGTTCCCTTTCATAAAAAGGGATCTAAATCTGATGTCTCTAACTACCGCTGTATTTCCAACTTATCTGCCATTCCTAAACTCTTTGAAAAAATCGTCAGCTCTCAGCTGCAACATTTTTGTAGTTCTGTATTCTCTGAATCACAGCACGGATTCATTAAACGTCGCTCAGTTTCTACTAATCTCCTTGCATTTTCCATTGTCTCATCGGGGGTTCCTCAAGGTAGCCATCTGGGTCCCTTGCTATTTAACCTATTTATTAACGATCTTCCACAAATGTTATCTCATTCCCGTGTCCTAATGTATGCTGATGACGTTAAGCTATGTTTTTCCTACAGTGACCCCTTGTCACCTTCGATCCATCTTCCTTCATATGAAAGTAGGTTGCGCTTAATTAACCTCCACTCTCTTAAATCCCGTAGAACCTGCCAAAGAGTTCTCTTCCTCCATAAGCTTCTCTCTGGTGAGGTCGAATCGACTGCCCTCATCAACCTTATTAGTATTGCTGTTCCTTTCCGCCCGACTAGGCATTACTTTCCTCTTAATCTCCAACTCTGTCTTTCTAACTACTCGGATTATGAATCTTTCCGTAGCCTTTGCCGTAACTATAACCAATTTTTCCATCTGTTTTCCTTTGATACTACAGCAAAAATCTGTTTGCCGAGGCCTTCGAGATCGCCCAGGATGTGGCGGACTATGATCTGTTTATGGATCTGTACAATCTAACCAAGTGCATTACCAGTCTGGGCGAATTTGCTCAGGTGTCGTTCAGTCAGGCCGCCGCCATAATCCATGAGGAAGACCGTGCCAACGGCAATTTGAGCTTGACCTGTGATCTGCGCTCGGAATCGGCCTGCTCCCAGTCGACCTGCTCCGAACTGTTGCGCACTGGCCAGGGTCAGCAGAGCCAGCAGCAGGCCCTAAAGAATTACGTGCCACCTCTGCCCTCGTTCAAGTCGAAGGTCTTCAATGCGGAGATGATCAAGATTAACATACCTAAGCCAGAACTGAGGCCCCCACTGCCCAAGTTGAGCATTGCCAATGCAGCACATCCCCCAACCACATCTTTGGCTGGTCTATCTCTGAAAAGCGGTAGCCATCAGCAGACGCCAGTGAAGAGCACCCATTCGAATGGCAATGTCTGGTCCCAGGATGTGCCAGATCAAACGGTGGGTCTACCCATGCCAGCACCCAGCAGTCCGCCGCCCCGTCCTCAGCCTCCTCCAGCCATCCCTGAACAGAGCTCACAACTGGGTCTGTTCAATGCACCACCCCCGGTGACGGCCTACCAGCCCAAGTTCTACCAGCATCCACTTGTATCTGGCAACATACCCGCCATGCTGCCCACGCTGTCCAGTGAAGACTATCAGAAGCGCTTGCTGCTCAAGAAACCAACAGCCTCTATACTGTCCAATCCGGCTGCTACGCCTGTCAACGGCGAAGCGGTCACGCCCAGTGCCAAGTCTCAAACGGCTGAGAAGAACAAAGTCAAGTTCTCGGATACAATCCAAGTGGCAGTGGTACCGGTAAGATCTGCGTCTGCGGCGTCTCAATGACGAGTAATACTTAGTTCATCTTCTTGTTTCCCTCTTTACCAGGAGATTCCTCGCAAGGAGAAACCAATGCCGCCGAAGCGAAATGGATACTCCAGACCGACAGCGCGGCATCTGACTAATCCGAAAAGGAGCTGGCCGATAGCCTTCCACTTTGTCATCCGCATGACGATTATTTAAAGGATTTCAATCCGATCAACACAAGTAAGTAAATGCTGGCCCAAAAGAGATTTTATAACTAAGGCTAAATGGATTCGTTTCAGATGTGACCAAGCCGCCGGCGCGTCGCCGCGAGGATGAGCAGAAGCAAAGCAGCAGCAGTAAAAATGCCAACTCTTCCTCATCGTCCTCCATCAAGGTGGTCCACTTTGGTGTGGTCTAAGCGAATAATTCATAGTGCAATTCCTAAGTTTATACATTTTTGGCTTAGAGCTTCCGTCTTCCATTCGTTTGTAACTACTGCCGTCCAACTTAGTGCAAAGCTTTAAATAGGAAAGTTTTTTATGCATACTCTATACACACAGGTTATACATTAAATCTTAGCATTAAATGTTTGCCAAATAGCGAAGTTACTTTTTCTTGGTGCTCGCCCCACCCATGCGGTCCAGTTCTGCCTTGAGGTCGAGCAGATCCTTGTCGGGCACATAGCGACGTTCCTCGCAATCATCTGTGTGCTCCTGCACTGTCAAGCTCACACCTTCGGGCAGGGCTGCTTGGGCTAGCCGCAGGAACTGTGGATAGACGGGGGCGTCGACATTGCTCAGCTGCAGGCTGCGTTCGTAGGTGGTCAACTTGTATTCGGCTTCTATGACTGTGGAATTGGGACGCAGGCGCTGGACTTGGGTTTGCTGTGGTGGCAGGGCATAGCAGTCGGAGACTTCGAGGTCCAGGTATTCGGCCACTCCATGGAGGAAGCGTTGGTAGCTCTCAAGCTGGGGATAATCGTAGCCTTTGATTTGAACATTGAGGCTTTCGTACTGCGGGAATTTTGGCTTAAGTGACTGAAATCCACAAACAAATAATTTCAGTTACGTTTTGCAGAAGGCACAAACTTTTAATCCAACCTCTAGGTAGTCCGGCTCATATACGCTGCCGCTGGTGTGTCTAACACTCGTTGTCGCTGGCCTGGTTAACTGGAAGCCCAGTCGCACACTTAGAAGTACCTAAAGTGTGCAAATATCGTCATTGTTATATACAAATTAATACGAATTAAACGAATATAATATTTACCTTTCGTAGCATTTTGTGGATAGTTTTTGAGTCGGAGGTTATGTCACAACAGCTGTTGGGAAGGTGGCTTATCGCACAAAAATACCGATATCAATGTGTACAATTTCTGCTGTACCACCACTATCGATGTATCCACATCCCTAGGTGGAATAACATTCTTATTTATTTAGATTTCGCGAACACAAAAATTAATAATTGTGACGTAGAAAAACGCTTTCAAAATGCAGTACACGTGGACGCTTTTCGTAGTCGCGTTGGCGCTTATATCAACAGCCTCCCGAACTACCGCAAAGTCCGACCCCGGTATTGTCGATATCGAAGTCAATGCAGTAAGAATCCCTCTGACATTCCACGAAAATATTCTAATTCGAACTACACTTCATGATCCACTTGATAACTTTTTCCAGGATGTACCATATATCAGGGAACAGAGGCCACTTCTGGCCAACACCGGGATCTACGCACAACGTTAGTATTATTGCAACGTGTGTACAGAACGTGTGACGAATGCTTTTCCATAACCTACACCTCCCTTGTTTCCTGTATTGTGTACTTTTTCCATCTTCTAGTTTTACATTGCTCAACCGAGGCGGAAATGAATCTGACAATAACATTTAGGCTGACAGAGCATCCTTGCATCTTCGATGATCGGATGGTAAACTCTTCCCATATGACTCCCAGAAATGTTCACTTATATTTGTTCTTTTTAGCTGCAGCTAATCGCAGAGAATCCCACGCAGCAGCAGAACTCGAGCATAAACAATGTGATCGTACAGGTGACGAAGACTTATTCCTGCAACGGTCTGATTGTACTGACTGGAGACAAGCCGACGGAGGGAGTTCCGTCTACGCCGGAGCCGAAGCACCCCATGAAGGAAAACAAACATCCACTATCGGTAGGTACTATTTCTTTGCATGACTCAGCCCAAGTGCGAGACAGCAATTACTTGGTACTCATCTGAATATCATAAAAATACGTTTGCCTACATTTTTGTGATATCAGTGTAGAGTCGGCTTATCGTGTTCCTTCCTTAGGTTCGCTATTTCGGGCGTGTGTTCGCACTTGCTGATAAAATGCTAAGCACTCAGTTGGAGAAAAGTATCTAATTATTTATACTTTCAGCCCTCAACCAATCCGATTGCCAGCGTTAAGGAGGATGGGATATACGAGATCGAAGTTAACATAGCCCCGGGACAAGCGAATCGCCAGTTCTATGCCATAGTTCACATTGAGTTCCTTGGACCGCACGGGTATATCTCAGCCATAGACTGGCCATTCCTACCAGTAAGAAATGAATCACTTCATTTGTATTGTTTATACATCATTTTATTTGTTTGTTAGTTCTATCTGATCATGTGCGTTGTTTACGTGATCTTTGGCATCATTTGGCTGTTCGTTTCGTTCTCTCAGTGGAGAGATTTATTGAGAATTCAATTCTGGATCGGTGGAGTCATACTCCTGGGAATGCTGGAGAAAGCCTTCTTTTACGCTGAGTACCAGACTCTCACCAATACGGGAGTGGCTGTGGAACACGCGGAGCTGGTCGCTGAATTTGTGTCTTGTGCGAAGCGTACTCTGGCGCGAATGCTGGTCATCATCATGAGTCTCGGCTTTGGAATTGTCAAGTGAGTAGATTCAAATGAAATCTTCGAACTACAAAGGAGTAAAATGTGATTATTTTAGACCTCGCTTGGGTCCCATGCTGCATCGGGTAGTGGGTGTGGGTACTCTCTACTTTGTGCTGGCCTGTGTGGAGAGCTATTTGCGTATTACCAACGTGAAGAGCGACCGCAGCGAGTTGCTGGTGGCCAGCATTCCTCTTGCGGTTCTCGATACAGCCATCTGTTGGTGGATATTCACCTCCCTAGTGCAGACAACCAGGACGCTCAGGCTTAGAAGGTAACCACAAGAACCACAAGTTTTGGCTATTAGAATGTTTACTCAGCTATTTATATTTTAGAAACATGGTGAAGCTATCGCTGTACAGGCATTTCACCAACACGTTGATATTCGCTGTTATCGCTTCCGTCATCTTCATGCTATTTGCGTTGCGTTTGCGTAGAACTGAGAACTGTACGCCTGTGAGTGGGTTAGCATAAGAGTGCCATGGGCAATATTTTAATACATTTATTCATGCCTCACTCAGGGCTGGCGTGATATTTGGATCGATACGGGATTCTGGCACATTCTGTTCTCAGTGCTGCTGCTTGTTATTATGATACTATGGCGACCGACAAATAACAATCAGCGCTACGCGTTCACACCACTCTTGGACTGTCCCGAGGACGAGGATGAGGAGGGTTCGTCAGTTTAAGCTTGAAATACCCCACAGAACTAATTGGCTTTAATCTTACAGACGAGGAGGATCAGTTTGTGGCCGATACTTATGGCGTTAAGATGCGCGGTCAGAATGGCACGCCGAAGACGTCGACAAACTCTCGCACAGCCACAACCACTGAAGAGGACGATCTGCGTTGGGTGGAGGAGAATATACCCTCATCGATGGCTGATTCCGCTCTGCCCGTGCTAGACTCGGATGAGGAAATCATCAACACTAAGTTCGAAGTTTCCAAAATGCAATAAGCCGAGACTTTCGCTGGAACTAAGAGACTTTTAGCATATTTTTTTGCACAATCTACATCCGAAATATGTATTGTATTTTTATTTCAATTTGAGAACGAGAGGACAAGGCAAGCGAAGAAGAGAGAGATAATGATAATTGGTAGACACATTTTTTATTTGAGCTCCGCTGCTGCTGATCTTTCCCAATTACGATGAAACCCTGAAGTGTATTTCGTTTGCTTTCTCAGCCAAGCTTTCTGATGCCGTGTAAAATATTGTATGTAATCGTAGATACTTCTATTCACACGTTCTCCCACTAAATAAATCTAACTTATTCGTATTACCTAGCCTAAGTTGTAGATATCTATGCGCCAGACACTTAATTTATGAACCTTGAAACCTATTTCGAACGATAATTTTGATTACTTGAATACATTTGATTTGCTTATGTATACATTTGATGTCCCTTGCCTCTTTGTAAATAGCTGGTAACACAAAAACACAAAATAAATAAATGATATACATATGTATGTAATAAATGTACTCTGTAAAACTTATGATAAAAACCCAAGCTACGTCATCGGGTAAACACTTCTACTGGAACTATTTACTGATAACTAACATAAAATAAGCACACACACACACACACACATAAACACAACTAATCGTATTTAAAAACAAATTTTTATTCGTAGAAAAGTTTACGATTTTTCACAAATAAATGCAATCGTATCATATAATGAAGGTAGCCATATACCCAACATCGGAGTGTTTTTATCATTTTTCTCTTATCATAATGCAGCGTCTCTCGATAAGTCCCACCCCCAACAGAATGACCGATCATCAGTGATAAGGCGATAAGAGAAGTACTATTTCAATATTTATTAGTTTTCTTTTTGTATAAAATGTCTCCTCTGCTTTGCCTTTGAAATGTTTCTTTAAAAAATATTAAGTAAAGAAAGTAATGTGCATTTTCTCAGGTTAATACAAATACAAAGCGATTTTAGTAAATATTTATGCTTCGAGCTCCTTATTGTTAAAATACACACACACACAAACAAACAAACAGTGAAAAAGTCACAATTCATAAAATAAAACACATGATTTATTCGCGGAAGAGTTAAGAACGGGCTGCTGGCAAAGTGTTGTTGGGGGAGCAGCCAAGTGAAAATTCATTTGCCGCGACTCGACTTCGGTACAAATATGCATTATACAAATAAAATACAAATACTTATATACTGTCTTGAGGGCGGCGAAGTTGGCGTTTTGGCTGAAGTGTGAACGCAACAACCATTCTGTATTCTGTACGGATGGGAGTCTGGGTGTGGATGTGTGAAACGGGCGGGCAATTTACATTAATATGTATCTGGTTTAACAATTTCTCTCATTTAACAAATTTACTGCCTAGAAATGCGTATTTAATATTTTAGTCTGTTTGTCTGCTTCTGCTTCTTCCCGAAGTATACGCAGCCCAAATAGTGATCTGTTCTGGTGTAAGGTGTAAGTATTAGGGAATTTAACGACTCTAATTACGAAATGGGGTAATATTTCGTGTACTGCAATTGGGATAGTTCACATATTTTTACATCCAATCATAAATCATTATTTGAAGGTAACGTATAGATCGGGCTATGGTAGGTGTGTATGTTGAAATTGAATTATGAACGGGAGGGCCACGCCTAGTGCTTCAGCCGCTCAGTTCTCAGTTCGATTCGGGCTTGACATTGCGCCTCAGTATTGCTGCGGCCAGGTCCTGCTTCATGGCTGCCTGCTGGCGTTGATCGGCCAGCGATTGTGTGCTGCGCAATCCATTCACAATGTCCTTGGTCTTGCCAAAGTAGATCTCGTTGAGTGTGTTTCGTATTTTGTTCTCCATCTCCTCCACCATCTTGCCAATGTTGGCAATGTGCGGCGACGACTCACTGACATTGGCGTCCTGCTCCGTCTGGCGCGTCAGTGAGCCGCCCAAGTTCATGGTGCCCGATCCCTGCTTGTTTGTCTGCAGCCACAGCATGGCCGTGGAGGTAAGCTTGTAGTGGGCAGTCCTTCCTGTGGTCTTCTCCTGAACCTCCACCACGTGTATGGAGTCCCAGCAGCCACGAATCATTTTGCTACCATCACCAGCCTTCTTGATGAGTATCACAGCGGCAAACCCATGATCCAAGTCCCACAGATATACGGAAGATACACCGCCCTCGTAGTACATCTCTCTATACTGATCAAAGGCATAATTGGCCTCAATTTCTAGTTTACGTAGGCGCTCTGAGGGCATTTGGCCATCCTCCAGCGGGGGGTAGTAGGAATTCGACCAGGGCGATCGGTAAGAGTCCCCATCGCGATTGTAGTCGCACAGCAGATAGTCCTTGCCATGCTCCTTATCTTTGGCTATTTTAAGCGGCTGATCCACGGACGAGAGCAGATCCTCGCACAAATCTGGGGCCAGGTCAATCAGGTCAATAAGGTTCTTCTCAATCTGCTGCGGCGGCAGTCGTCGCATCAAATCCAAAGCACAGTCCATTTGCATTTCCGACTAAAGAAAACAAAGGGCACCACGAAAAAGAGAAACTTAATTAGTCGAGTCGATAAAATTGACTCATTTACTGAATGCCGATAACCTCCGCAAACGTAATCCCCTGTGGGGATGAGTGCGACCGGTAAACGGAGGAGCCAGCCACGACTACCATATATGGGCATTCTTTTAGGTCATAGGCTGCGCCGCCCCTATCGCACCTCTGCATTCGCATCGTTTCGATTGGGAGTTACCATCATCGATGATTACATTGTCTGCGAACTCTGGATTATGGGGCGGCGACACAATGCCTCTAACTGATCTTTTGTTGGCCTTTTCTTTTTGTTGTGTTGTTCATATCTTGGCTATTACTCACCATTTTGAGGATTTTTCTGTGTTCCTTTTTTTCTATGTTATTGCTCTATTTTATTTACCCACGCCTCGGTAAAGCAAATATTGAGTGCCTTTGTCTTAATTCTAGCTATACTTAGTCTTTATTGCAAGTAAATTGCACTTAAATTGACTTTTTTGTTATTAGTAGAGCTGGAGAAATATCGATGTTAACATAATTTAATCGATTTAGTCGATGTTTGGGTCCTCACTGCAGACATCGATATTTTTCTCAAACATCGATTTTTTTGCAAGAACCCATTTGGATGAGTTTCAAAAAAATAATATTGCATTTTATGGCCGCCAATAATAGATTTAACAATTTTACAATGGCTGGTGGGCAACGCTTTGTAACGCTCGTGTCGAAGTTAGTTGTTTTGGCTATTTTTTTATTTGTTCACTATAATTTGCGCTATAAAGTGTTGAGGCTACTCCTTGGAAGGAAACCCATAAATTATAGTAAATAGATAACATAATTGAATAACTAATCTCCCATGAAACAGTTTACTTTTATTTCAGCAATTTATCCATTATTTTAGTATCTCTTTAGTAACTCCCTTGCTCATATCAAATCCACCCGCTTTAAAAAATCCTCGCCGTCCTGGGAAGTTTATAATATTTTTCCCTGGGAAATTGCTTAGGATCTGTTGGGATGAAAAAGGAAATTGTTGGGATGATGTTGCCTCAACAAAATCCCTCCACAAAATCCTTCAAAAAGTCCCAATTAAATATAAGGTCTGACCTCAAAATATAACGTCTCATTTTTAAAATACAACGGAAAATAATATAACTTGAACGGTTATTAATACTTTCTAGTCAAATGCACCAATGTAGCGAATGTGTGATAGCCGTGTAGTTTCCATGCTTAAACAATTAATTTTTTGTTCTTGGATGTTCTTTTTTTAAACATTTCAATAAAAAACGATGGACCTAAGTATCAATCTTGTAGGAAATTGGTTAATTTATGGGCATAAACTGTATATTCAGTGCTGAGGGTCCCAGTTATCTAGTAATATTAAACCGAATCAAGGAAATATCATTTCAAGCCATGAAAATGTCCGTTCATGAACGACCCAGCATTACCTCAGTATGACCGTTTATGGTTTGCACATCGTTCTCACTTTGACAGTCTGGCAGCACGTTACCGATCGTACGTTACGTTTGAATTTGATGGGCTGCCAGATCGGCCAATAAAAGTCAATAAAGTAGGACACAATCAGTTGACTATGTTAATTTGATTTCTCTCACAGCCGTCCCCACACAATTGAAAGTTTTAATATTCTTTGTTTTTTATTTTATTCTCGTATTATATTTTAGCAACAAGTTTATTGAATTTAGTTTCGTTCATATACTTTTAATGCTTAATTTCATTCAGTTTTCCATATCCGACTTCATGCCTTTTGTGAGTTTCTGTTACAATGTATTTGTCTTTTCCGCGACTGTTGTTCTTTTAGCTTACTCGTAGTTTTTTTATATGTTACACAAAAAAGTATGGCATAATCGTAAATTTTTAATCCGAATTTGTGTTTAAAATATATTCAAGCTGTTACTTAAATGTCTCGCTTGCGTTTTCTTTGGATATTCATACATTTATATATAGAAATAATATGCATGTTGTGAAAATTTAGTATAGCATAGTTTTCATTCCTTTCCTTTCCTCTCCATCCTCATCTACATTCCTTGATTTTCTTGATTTTTACATACATACATACATAGCCGTAGTCGTGTTTTCTGTAGTTCAATAAACTTAAATAATCGTTTTGTTTTTTGTAGATTTCCCTTTCCATAGGTCAATAGGTATACCTCAACCATATACATAAATGTAAATGTAAAATCTCAGACTTTAATTTTTAACTAAAGTGCACTACATACCATACAGAAATCGATCAGTGAAATGCGGAACTAAATCGAAGGTTTTGTCTTCAGTTTTGTCTTCAGCTGGGAAATCAGCCGTTACAGGTATTGTAAAATAAGAGTGGGCTTCACTAATATATGTAATCCCAAATAACTTAGATAATTATAAATTGTATTTTCCTTAGAAGATCTTTTGAAGTTTAATATTTCGGCTAATTAAATATTTATTTACTTATTCTCTGTCGCACTCTCGACAGACTGACAGACAGACAGACAGACCGTATGCCAATACTCGAACTCAAAAAGCGGTTTCAGAAAATCCATTCCAATCATATTTCATATTTCGTATTTCGTATTTTCCATTTTCTTTTCGATCAATAATTATGCAACATTCGCTTGTCAATGCTTCGACAAGACAATCAAATGTAATCACAGTTTTATGTTTTCCTTCTTTATATAAACTCATTTTCATTTAGCTATTTATTTCACTATTTTGAGTGTGTGTTTATGTGTGTGCGTGTGTATCTGTGTTGCTTGTAATGGATGTTCTTTGTAGTTCTTGTAGTTTGTTTTGGTTGTTGTTGTGTGGTTGGTAAAAAGAAAATACTAAAAGAGTAGTAAGTACATGCCTAGTCTTCATGTGCTTCAAAAACTCACCTCGCCTATCCTCACCTTTCCCCTTTATCTCATGCCTAACCATTCCGATCCATGCCTTCCCTTCCTTATGAACATCTCTTGCCTGTATCAATCTTTCAACCTTTTTTTTAGAGTATTAATACTATTACGTATTTAGAAAACTTTAAGAATATTGCACAACTTGTGAAAATGCTTGACACGACTGTCGTTTCTCCATTTATCATTTCGTTTTTAAGTTTTTAAAAATATTTCCATTAACATTTAATTCCTGAGTTGTTCATAATCGTTTTGCATGATTATTACATTCCTTTTTTTTGTTGGTTTCTCATAACCAATATAATTGTAATACATATCGAAAAGGGTTGGTTTTTTTTGTTTTTTGTGTTAAATGCATGTATACATCTTCGTGAGTCTTGACAATGCCCTGAGTTTGCTTTTTTTAAAACTATTCTATTTTTTTACGCTTTTTAAGTTTTTCTCGATTTTTTTACCTTTTACATATACATATTCACGTAGTTAAAGTACATTTAAATACACATTCACCTGCACATCAAACGATATTTTTAAACGTTTGACTGCTGCTCAAACCATTTTTCTTTCTTATCTGAGTTCAAATGATGAAAACTTCGTTTGGTTTGGTTGTTTTGAAAACTTTGCAGTTCAGAACAAAGTTGAATCGAATTCGCTTTAAACATAGACATATATCTCTTTTTTGTGCCATGTGTAACTCAAGTCTTGTTGCATTCAAATTTGAAAATGAGGAACCAAAAAAACACAAAAATTCGATCGGATGAAAACTTAAATTCAATCAACACTCAATCCTGAAAGTCACACCAACTGTCTTTCCTTTTCCAAACAGTTATTCCTATCTTTATTTTTACGTTATTTTTTTGTTCCGAAAAATTTGTACGATTTCAGCTTTATCATCGTTTTCATACATATGCATGTACTATATGTATACCCTTTAAATTTTTATTTATCTGCTAAATTTTGTTATTCGTTTTACCTGAAATTTTGTACTGTCATTGTTCCAAAAGTTTTCTTTGTAGGCTTCTCTTTTCTTGTTTGTTTTTGTTTTTTGCATTAAGTGTGACCTACACATAATTACTAAAAAGGTATACAATAAATCCAACTGAAGCAAATGAAAATATATGTATAAAACTAAACCAAATATAAAGTGTACACATATATTAAATTTAATTTGTACTCGAAGCGACTTCTTCATGTTAGACAAATTTACAACAACTTGATTTACACATTGAGAGGGGTGTAGAGACGTGTACCCTATGTGAGGGGGGATATATAGTCGGATATAGTATCGTATCGTATCGTATGCACATACAACTAATTTCAGGAAGCTTTCTCTTCCTCCAATTTCGCATTGAACTGAACTGTAAAGTCGCTTAGGCCTAAACACATTGATTTCCATTTCAATTAATTTCGATAATTCTAAAACTTTAGTATACATATTTTTGCGTTACAATTAAAATCGAGGAGGGTATTCCAAATGGTGTCAGAGTGTACTGTACTGTAAGGGGGGAGGGGGAGAAATTTTGTAGAAAGAAAATTGCCAATTATGAGAGGTTTTTGTGTTGTTTTTTTTTTGTTTCTGGGGTTTAACATTTATTTAGTTGCGTTTTGTTTTTAGCATTTACGTGTGTTTAGATTATAAATTTAGATTTAATCATAGGGGTTACAAATTAGAAAAATGTGTGTTGAACAAGCCAATTTTGTTGCGATCGAACAGAACGAACGTGAAAAGTGGTTACAAATTATACAAAAATATATATTACATTCATTTGCCTCCCTCCTAAACTTAAACTGGGTTCCGGTTCCGGTTCGGTGCATCCGCTGTTCTTCGCAGTATTTTATAGTTATTTGAAATAACTTAGATAAAGTAAGGTAATCATAATAGGTGGTGGGTGGGTGACTGGATTGGATTGGGGGTTTTTAGGGGGGGATTGTACGGGGATTGTCACAAAAATAAAATTGAAATTGAATCGTAATCGTAAGTACAATTGGCTTGTTGCGGGGAGGACTTCCGTGGGTTGCGTTACGGTTGACATTTCGCACTAAACATTTAATAGAAAAACAATTACTAACAAAAATATATAACAAAAATTACATCGATCTCTTACGAAATGTTTCGTGCACTAAATTTCATTTCATTTTCAATTGAAATTTAACTTAATTTTCATTTGTACCTGTGCACACTATTATGTACTATATATATCGTTATCATTTCTCCGTTTTTTTCTCATTTTTTTTCATTTTATTTTCGTTACAGATTTTATTTGCTTAAAAATAGTTTTTACAACGCAAAAGAGGTAAGGGGGGGTAGGGGGTAACTAAAATGATTCCAAAATTACGAATATACATACAATACACAATTATTCTTCTGGATTCTCTTTAATATAGTTTATGTACAATAATGTTTTAGCGTCCCTTTTTTTAATAGGGAGTCACGCTTCGTGTGCTTTACTGTACTGTACGCTCTAAATGCAAAATGGCGACATTTGTTTTGTTTTTAATTTACGTTTAGATTAAGTTAATTATGCTTTCAGAGAATTTTTCTTTCTTTCCTGTTTTTGTTTTTTTGCAAACATATTTTACAAAGAAATTATTTTACGCCTTCTTGTCGAAAAGTTTGGCCTAAAATCTGATTAAGATACAAATATTTTTGCTTTTTTTTCATTTTTATCCATTTTTTTCTTTTCAAATAAATATTTACGTATGTATGTATAATATTTGATGCATACACGTAGATTTTGTATGTTTTTTCATGTGCCTAATAGTTTTTACTTAGTTTCGTTTTTGTTTTAGATTTAGCCAAAAGTTTAAGCCTAAAATTGTTGGTTTTTGCATTTAGTTTGCTTGTTTACGCAAGTTTCTTTGAGAAAATTTTCCACTTTCGTTAAGCGAACATGTTCTTCCTTTCTCATTTTGTTTTTATAACCGTTCTGGGTTTCAATTTTGTTTAATTTTAGAGTTTTTTCTTGGCCTCTGGGCACTTGGCTCAAGAAACAGTATACATTCATTTTATTTAACTGTGTTCGACTTTCTCTCTATCCTTTTTTTGTGGATATTTTTTTGCTCTTTATTTTTAAAGTTTTTGTTTTTTTTTGGGGTAAATTTGGTAGCCTTAAATAATTTCTTTGTATTTTTGTTTATAGTAGGATTATATAGAATTACGTGCGTTTTTTGTTTTGTTTAGTTCTTGCCTCATTAGTTGCTTTGCCAAAAATTTATGTATACAAATGGTCTTAATCCTGATCGTACTCGTATTTCGCCTACATCTGCTCTCAAAACATACTCGTACGTACATGGTAAAATTGTAGGATACTTGCGTATATTTCCGTATAATTAGAGATTAGCCGAAAAGTATATTCTTGTGGGTTTTACGTTTAATTTTTAAAGTGTTTTGTGTGTGTTTGTGTGTTTAAGCGCATATTTACATTTATGGTTTTGCAAAGGAAAATCTGTGGTGGATTTTGTCAACCGAATTTCGTTTAATTAGCCAAAAAGTTTTCCAGTGTGTACATATGTATGTATGCTTGTGCGTTCTTGTGTGTGTGTGTGTGTAGGTGTCACCATTTTACAAAAAGAAGAATTACACAATGAAATGAAAATTGTATAAAATAATATGTGGCAATATGTTTGTATTCATTACTTCGTTACTGCGCAGTCTATGGCTTTTGAGGTAGTTCAGTTTACTATTGCAGTTCGATCTGGTTTTAATAGCTATTGTGTGTGTGTTTCTGTGTGTGTGTGTTGCACGTGTCTTTTGCATTTAAAATTAGTTATCGTTAATCGGTAATCGGTAGTTGGTAATTGATAATCGCATGTATCGTGTAAACTAACCAATAATCGAACTAAAAACTAAAGCTTTCCTTTATAGCATCTTCAATTACAAGAAAATAGTTTGTTTCCAATGTTTCCACCCCATATTCCATTCCATGGAAACCGAAATCAGAATCGTAATCGTAATGGTAAACGTAAATGTAATAATAATAATTAAAAAACACAAAAAGGTAGGTTGCTTCCTGAGGTATATGAGTTCCTGAGTTTGATTACAGTCTAATTTCAAAAAACGAAAACGAAGAACCTAAAATCTAAATTAAAAATAAACATAATCTAAAAGTATCTGGTATTGTTATATGGTTAATCATAAACCCCTGAATATTAAATATTGTTTGATTGATTCACTGACTGATCTGATTGATTGATTGATTGATGGGTTGGACCCTGAGTCAGTCCGTGCATTGGGAGTCCCATCAACGTACTTAAAAATAAAATGTAATTCAGACTCCAGCGAACGTTGATGAGGAACCCCCGTTTACAGGACTGCCATTAGGGGTACTCTATCTTCATGTGGGTGTGTGTGCATGTGTGTGAACGGGGTCGGCAAAGAGGTAGTTTTGGTTAAAATATTGCCAAGTTTAAGTTGTATAATATTGCTATTGTTTCTGTCTCGAATACAAATTTGAAATTCGAATGGGTTTTCTCATCTCTCTATAGGAAAAAATTATGCATAAAACGATAAAAAGAACTAAATGAAAATAAACCTTTTCTTCATTTGCAACTTCAAAACGATATCACAGAACAAACTGGGTGTCGGTTAAGTAAGAACTATTTTAACTTTACTTAAAAAATCGGAGGCCCAAAGAGTTTCGGAGCTTCCTGCATGCAGAAGTGGTTTTTGTATAGTATGTGTGTGGTTTTCTTTGTATGTGTGGCTTGTGTGTGTGTTTGTTTGATTTTGTGTGGTTCAACAGTTAATATATTTAAAATATTCAACATTTTGGCTATTATTTTGTTTAGTTTTTCTATGGAGTTGCCTGGCTGGTTATTAGAGTGGACTTCAGAGTCCTGGACTGGACTTCCTGCTATTACCTGCTATTGCCTGCTATGGAAATTCAGTTAGCTTGTCTCAAAATCAAAATTAAACCCTTCTCTATTTCTCTATATTTCTCTGCATCTCTCTTCTCCTTCTCTTTCTCTCTGTTGGCGAGCCTAAGTGTTCCTACATATGCGCTTAGTACTGTGTGTATACAATGCACGTACATATACTATATATCTATGTATATCTAGGCTTTTCATTATACAACGGAGGCCACACACACATATATGCTACGGACACATATACATATATATGCATGCATATTGATAATTGTATTTACAGGTGTTGTCCGCTCTGCGGCGGACTCTTTTTCTCTTCAATGTTTCCCCTTGAGGGGTTTTCTTTCAATCTTTGCTTACAACAAATATTTCTCTTTTCTTTTTTTTTTAGTTATTTTACAGCTTGTTCCTTGTGGGTTTTCCCCGTTTGATGTAGCCTTCCAAAATTATAAGAGCCGAAAAAATGAATTTTGAATTTTTGATTGGTGGTTTTTTTCTTTCCATTTTTGGTATGAAATTTTTGTATGAAAAATGTTTTCCAAAGGTGTGCCAAAAGTTGTTTTTGATTTTGAATTTTGTCATGCTGTAGATTTTGCTGTTTGTTTGTTGCTTTTGTTGCTTTTGTTGCGTTGAAAGTTTTTGAGAACGTTTTTGAGTGGTTGCTGCTGATTCGTTAATCATTAATTATGTTTCACACTTGGCTAGAATTATTCAATTGAATTTAAAAAATAATTACATTTACTTTACGTTTCTTTGCTATTTGTTTTCATCCCTCATCGTTATATATATTCTTTGTTTTATAAAATTTCACTAGTAGTCATTTAATTATATATTCTTATATAGGCACCCAATTTACCAATTGTTTTTCTCTCTTCTCTTTCCGTCACATTCTCACATTCTTAAGAAACTTTTAAATTGAATTTCGGTTTTCTTTTCTTTTTCGTTTAGCCAAAAGCAGTTAAATGGTTTTGAAATTTTGAGGCCTAAAATGGATTTGAAAAACTCAAGAAATTATAAAAAAATAATAAAAATGTTTAAAACAAAAATAGTAAATCTTTTAAAGCAAATCTTTCACTGGTTTTAAGCAGAGGTTCCAGGATGCTTGGGCCTCCTATGGGTGGGGTGGGGCGCTCCATCACATGGCCCTACTGTATATCTCGTTTGCCTTTTCGTATTATAAATTTAATAAAATTATTTACAAAAAACCTTGGCATAACGGCAGTCTGGCAGTGGGGTTGGCCCGATAGCCCGGCGGGGATTCCAAGCATCCTGCGATACCTCGTGTTTCTTCCCTAGGCATTTATCATCGTTTCGTTTTGTATTTTGTTTCTTTTCTTCTTTTATACTATTTAATTATTGCAGGTACTTGTGGTTGCGGTTTTGTTGTTGCTATTGTTGCTTTGTAGTTTGCTTATTTTTTTGTTGTTTGTTTGTTTGTTTGTTTGTTGCAGCTATTTTGTAATAGTTTTAAATTCAGTTGCTGTTTCGTTTGATTTGAGGCAACTTGCAGTTTTGTGTTGTGTGTTTTTTACTATAGAAAATCAAAAATATATACGCCACAGATCCGATCCGATCCGATCCGATCTGCTCTGCTCTTTCAACACACACGAAAAAAACAAACATCTGACATTTGTTTCAATCTTTTTGTTTTTTGTCTACATTTGGGGCTGTACCAATCAAAAACGTTCAAACTTTTTGCATGCACTATTTTTCGGTTTTTTGTTTTATAGTTTTTTAGTTTTAATTATTTTGCAGTTTTTGCAGTGTTGCAGTTTTGCACTTTTGCGAGTTTCTCTTTGATTAGCACCCTGAAAACAATTTTTCAGCCGGATTGCAGTGTTTATAGTTTATTCTGTTACTGTTTCAGTTTCAGTTTCTGTTTCTATTCTGTTTCAATTATTGTTTTGTTTCTGTATCTGGTTTTGTAGTTTTAGTTTCTGTTACAAATCTCTTGTTCTTGTTCTGTTTCTGGTTTTGGGTTAATGCTTCTCTGATTCTTTTTTATGTGATTGTTTGTTCCATTTAGTTATGTTATTTCTCTTTTTGTGGCGTGTTCAAAAACATATTTGTAATGAAAAATTCTGCAAAAAGTTGGACATCAAATACTGCCTCCTGTTCGTGTGTGCGTGTGTGTATGATGTATGTGTGTGTGATGTGTTTGATGTCATAAAAATCTTATGAAATATTAGTAATTCTTGGTTTGTTTTGTTTGTTGTTTAGTAATAATTTTCCCAGGGCCTCTGGTGTCAGGGCCTCTGGGTTTTCTTGGTTGTTGGTCTCCGAGGGCAACAGCAGTTGCAACAGTAGTCATCTGTTTCTTCTCCATCTTCTTCTTAGCGCGCGCGTAAATCATTTGTAAATCACTCATCCTTCACTCTTCATTCTTCATCCTTCATCCGTTTTTCATCGGTATCAATTCTTAACCTAAGTTCTATGCAGCTTCTTTGGGGGTGGGGCATCTCCTTCTTACTGCTCCACATTGACCTTGGGCGTGGAGGTCAATGTAGGCGTCTCATTGGGCGGTATTATGTGTGGGGGGCTGGTGGGCGTGTGTGGCATTCGATTGTAGACCTCGGGCTCTGGCTCGGACATGTGCAGATGATGATCATCCTCATCCTCAGTGTCCGACAGGGGCTCGATCTTCGGCTCCACCACGACGAGCTCGGAGCCAGGCTGTGGCTCTGGCACGGACTCGTCCACCTCCATGTTCGAGCGCATCCGCTCGAGGCTACCATCGCTGGCTTCGGCCTCGGCATCGCTGCCGCTGCCACCGTCGCTGGTGCCCGTTGTGGTGTGGCTGGTGTTGGTGGTTGTGGTGGTGTGGGTGGTGTTCACCGTGGTGTTCATGGTGGTGTCCATAGCCTCTGCTTCGGCCTCGGCCTCGGCCCGCTGGGCCTGTTCGACGGCCATCGCCGCCTTGATCTGCTGAGCCAGCTCGTGGTGCATCTTCTGTTGCTGTTGCTCATAGCTGAACGGCCCAGTGCCCGCTGAGCCGCTCGTGTGTATTGTGTGTGCCCCCGACGCCTGTGGTGGCGCCTCCATCTCTGTCGCCGCCGCCGCCGCCGCCTCCTCGCCCCCTCCTACCGCCTCCGGTACTGCGGCCATCGCATCCCGCCGCTGCATGCACTTCTCTAGTGCCATCTTGAGTGATTTACGTTTACGCTGCTTCGCCGCCTCCTTGTGGGCGCTCATGACTACTGCTGCCGCTGCTGTTGCGGCCGCTTCCTATGGTGAATGATTGGCGGCCGCCGCTGCAGCCGCTGCGGCTGCCACATGGGCAGGCGCAATGGTTGCCCCAGCCGCCAGTCCGATCTCCTGCTTGTGCTCCCGGGCGATGTGCCGCCGCACCGTGTTGTTCCTGGTGAAGGTGCGCTCGCAGAACGGACAGGGCACCCGAATGCCCTGATGACGCTGCCGGATGTGGGCGCGCAGATTCGTCTCGTAGCCGTACAGACGATCGCAGTAGAGACACTTCAGCTTCTTGCCGTCCGCCGTGTTCACGCTGTTCTTGTTGTTCATCTTGGTGGCATTCCACACGTTCAACATGTCGGCCGGTGCAATCGACGCGGCCAGATTGCCAGAGATCGAACCATCCGCGTTCTTGATGTTCTCCAGCAGAGCATTCGGTGTGGTCGACGAGGTGTTGGAGTTCGGTGGCGGTGGTGGGGAGTAGTTCGAGTTCTCCAGCTTCACACGCAGATCTTCGGCTCCATTCTGAGAGAGAGAGAGACTTAGTTGGGGCAACTCTTTTGCCTGGGAGTAGTACTCACATCTGTTGACTCATCCATGAGCTCGCGGTCATCGTCGTTTGCCTCGTTGGCACTGCCATTGTTACGCTCCGATTTGACAATGCGATCCAGCCCACTGTTGGTGTTGCCGTTGCCGGCTGTGGTGCTGGGACTGTGGTTCTCATAGCGACTAAGTGGAGGACATCAAAGAGGTAAAATGGACAATCAAATGGCATCGTTTGTTTCACTCACCTGGACTGTGGCGAGGCTCTCTCCGAGTGCATGGTGTCCGCTTCAGTGGGCGCCGTCGATGAGGCACTGGACGATGGACGATGATAGGATGGCTTGTTGATGGGACTCGGGCACTCGGAGGACGAGTTCTTGGAGCCGTCGCGCAGCACAGAGCCGCGCAGCTCCTGCTCGGCATACGGACTGCGAAGGGCACGCTTGCGGAGCGGCTCATAGGACATGGGTCTGTACATGGGCGGCACATGGGTGTAGGCCATGGTGGAGGATGAGCTGCTGCCCGGATGCATCATCGAGTCGCACTCCTGCTTCAAACTGCCAGTCGATCCGCCCAGATGAAGAGCGGCAGCACCGCTGCCCAGACTAATGGGGCCATTGTTGCCACCCACTCCGTTGCCACCGACTCCGCCAGACCCGGATCCAGATCCAGCACTCAAGGGTCCATGGCCGACTGCTGTGCCACCGATAATGTTGCCACCGGCACTGCCACAGCGATCCAATGCATTCGCACTGGCCGCCAAAGCACTCAATCCGCTGGCCGCCACACTGGCGGCGGCTGCCATGCCCCCGGCAGCGGCCATGCCACTCAGGGCCCCGGCCAGACTCAGGCCGTTGCCATTGCCCAGGCCGCCGGGTATCGAGTTCACCCCGGAGCCACCGCCCAGGCCGATGCCTACACCTCCGCCCGGCACAATGCTGCTGCCGCCACTGAGGCTGTTGCGCATGCTACGCCGACCCGTGGGCGAATCCAGCGGCGAGTTGTCGCCCATGTGATGCTGCTGGGCCTGCTGTGCGGCCAGACGACCGGTCTCCGTGGACAGTCCCTTAACCTGTACCCAAAGAGAGGCCAAGCGGCCGTTAGAGAGATGTGTATCCTTCCGAAATGAGTGCACGACTCACCTGTAAGCTCTCGGCGGACTTGAGGAAACTGTTGAGTGCCTCTTGGGACACATGCACCTCGCCCTTGTACATGAACTCCAGGAGAGCGGCCATGTTGTCGGGCGTTGTGGCCTCCAGTATGATGACGCACTGGCCATTGGTGGGCGTGTTCTCAAACAGATCGGCAAACTTCTTTGAGCAGGCGGCCAATATAAGTTTGTGTGCTTTGAATACTGCGCCTGTAAGGGCAAAGAATTTCGAATTTAAAAGGGTTCAAGGTCTTCCAATAAAATCTCTGTGGCCTGCATAACATTCCCTTAAGTTAAGTCATATATTTACGATAATAATCTTTGCTTCCTTAACAATTTCCCTTTCGATTAAAGCCGGCATCCAAAGTCTACCGGCATCTCTCTCTCAGCCATAAGCAGTAGCCAACAGGTGGCGTCGAAAACGCCAAAACCAAGACCTTGAACTCGTAAAAAATCATGTCAAATATATATACTACAAGTAGTATAATCTCCCAGTGCCCCTCCAACCACCCATTTACATTCACAGCCAAAGAGAGAAAGAGAGAGAGAGCGCCGCACACACATAAACACGTAGCACAATAAAAAGCGAAAAGCAAGGAAATGATTTCCTTGCTCTTGACTTCACACACACACAATGAGCTTTTCTTTTCCAACCCACCCCCTTCCAAAGTCTCACGGGTCCCTTTCGCTTATACATATATACATATACATATTGTATATATTCCCTCTCTATCTGTGGCTCTGAGTTATTATTCAACATCAAATGTGTCGTCTTGGTCTTGGCAATCTTTTGTGTGTGTCCTGACTTCCCACCTGGCAACATTCCACCCTCCACCCTCTCGCAGTCACTCCGAAATAAGTATATTTTGATGTGCGCCCCCGACAACCGCCTTTTCTTCGAGTTGTTTTGTCTGGTATATGGAATCTTTTGCGACTATGTGCTGACATTTTTCACGCTTTTCTTTTGGGATGCTGGATGGAGGGTGTGGCTGTGGGTGACTCTGAAAGTTGTGTGCCGCTCCTTTATGGGGCACTTGTTGTGTTGCCAGCGAGCATTACTTAAGACAAATTGAAGTGACACTCGAACACCGGTGGCTGCTGCTGTTCCGATAAAGATACTCCACTGACGGTTTATTTACCGCCAACATTGTTCATAAATATATTTCAAGTTTGACACTTTTCGTAATTTGAGGCACAAGTCGAAGCAGCTGCTTCAAGTTTCAAGTGAATGTGCATTAAACAATTCCCCGGAGCTCTTATCACAGTGCATGGTGCCTCCTTCCTTCCCCCTGTTTTACTTTTTTCTATATTGATTTCAACAGAAATTGTGCCAGTTCCAAATTGTCAGATGATAAGAGCATTCCAGGCGGTTTGATATTGATAACAGAACGAGATTTCGTGAGCCACAAGACACACTCAAAAAACAAAACAGCATCAAGGTCATCATGCGAGCTGAGAAATCATTCTCGGAAGTAGAGATGGAACAGGGAACCGGGAGGCGTTATAGGAAATTGTAGAGAAACCATCATGCACTATAAATGGCTTCTGAATTCGTGGCTTTCTTTATGTTTGCCATTCCCCATTAGCAGCAGCCACCACTGCGTATACGTATGCCCCAACCAAGTCCGTCACTCATTAGCACGCAAAATAAAAATGCCACCTATTTGCTGCGATTATATAATATTCGTGGATTAATACTACGCAAATTGCATTTCCATTTGCCACACACTTGTTTACCAGCCGCTACCAAAAAATATATACAACTTTTATTTTGGTTGTTTTGCTACGTTTCTGTTCTCAAGATTATGTTTCTGTTTTTTTTCTTTTTTTTTTGCTGCTTGATTTTCTAACACTTGATACAACAGAAATTGGGTCACAATCACCACAAAAGAAAAACGCAAAAAAATCCCCAATACACACGAGTGCGAGGCACCAGCACGAGTATATCTCTGTCTCTGTATATTTGTTTGTATATATATTCTCCGATATGTCTGTATGGTCTGGCCTTGATAAAGAAATGTCATATAATAATGTGTAGAAAATTTCGATGTGGACGGTTTACCTTCCCGCGCCCCACGTACTCCCGTACGAACCCCCCCCCCCCCCCCCCCCCCCCCCTCCGGTTAATGGGCGAGTGTTTACGGGTGCGGTGCGTACCAATAGTAGTATTCTTATAGTAGTAGTAGTAGTAGTAGTAGTAGTAGTAGTAGTAGTAGTAGTAATAGTAATAGTAATAGTAATAGTAGTAGTAGTAGTAATAGTAGTAATAGTAGTAGTAATAGTAATAGTAGTAGTAATAGTAGTAGTAGTAGTAGTAGTAGTAGTAGTAGTAGGAGTAGTAGTAGTAGTAGTAGTAGTAGTAGTAGTAGTAGTAGTGTAGTAGTAGTAGTAGTAGTAGTAGTAGTAGCAGTAGTAGTAGTATTATTTATAGTAGTATTCCTCTACAATTTGTTTTGATTTGGGGCTTGTACTCGTGTATGCATTTTGGCAATAACATACTCCAAATATGGGCCGTTATTCTGTGGGTTTTTCTAATCTAATCGTAAGATTCATGGTCTCCGAAAAACACGTGGTTTGCTCCCCCAAGAAGGTGTTGCATTTGAAAATTGCAATTCCCCACACCTTAAAAAAGTACAAAGAAATCTTCAAATATATTTTGTTCATCTGAAAATCAACCCCTTAAAGGGAACACCAGACACTCGTACACCCACCCCCGCCCTAAAATCATAGCCCAAGGCCAAGCAAATGTTCATTTGGGTAAAAATGTTCATTTCTCAAGTGCTGAAACCAAAATCCATGCATCCTCCTCCTCTGTGTAAAACAAAAACACATCATCCACATGAATATTAAAACACAATAAAAAACATACGTTATTTGCTTTTGTTTTCGCAGACGGCCAAAAATATTTAATGCTTCATTTCGAAATGAAATGGACAAAAGGGAAAAGAGAGAGCCAGGAGGCAGGAGGCCAGGAGCCAGGAGGCAGGAGGGAGGAGGCCAGGAGGCAGGAGGCCAGGAGGCAGGAGGCCAGGAGGCCAGGAGGCAGGAGGCCAGGAGCCAGGAGCCAGAGACAAATCAAACATAACAAATGCAGATTTTGGATGGACTCCCAAACCTCGAAAGAAATATTAAAAACCACAATTAAAACCAGGAAAACCAAAAGGGTTTACAGGATACGAGTGGGGGTTGGGGTTGGATGCAGGGGCTGGGGGTTGGCAAATTTTAATCAAAAGTAGTACCACTTCGATTGATATGAATGACAACGGAACACACAGAGAGAGTGGGAAGAGTGGAGAGGGTTCCAGGATTTGTCTAGGCTTTTTTTTGTGTGTGTGTCTGCGTATGTCTCTGATGAACCCCCGAAATACCAAACCCCCTTCGTGGCACCCCACATAATCCCAGTCAGCGACTGTTGTTCCTCCCGCATTCACTCATTCAATCAAGGCTAAAATCTATACTTCCTGCAAGGACTTTAAAGAGCACAAAAAACAGCAGGCTCTGTGTAAAATTTAGAATTTAATTTGAAGGCCAAAAACACACACAAACACCCATACAGAATCCTACATAATAATCATAAAAGTAAGCCAAGACAACACACAAACACCCAAGAGAAAACAGGCCAAGATGGGAAATATTTAAACCCAAATCAAAAGAGAGCGAAACGGAAAGAAAAGGAAGGTTAACAAGGGTCCCAAAAGGCACACACAAAAAGCACACACAAGGCCCAGAGCACAAAGGAACCCCCGAAAAATAACTGACCTCAGTCAAAGCCCCAGCCAAATAAATATACATATAATACCTATAATACATATGTACATATACACTCGCACTTATACATAAACGACGTTCTATATAGGTCTGTGCCGTCCCGCATTTATTTGCCATTTAATAAGCCAGCATAAAAACTGTAGTAAAAGGCCGTAAATGAACTAGTAGACTCAGACGGGGGAGCAACAGGGCGCGACAGGCGAACAGGACCCTGACAGACAGACAAGGACGAGACTGAGACGGAGACGGAGACTGAGACTGAGACAAACCATAAAAGCTACTTCGCGCGACGCCATCAAACAAACCCGCAAGGAACCAAGAAAAAAAACGGAATCAATGTCTGGTAGCTTATTAGCCAAAAAAGAAAAATATTGCTCAAGAGTCTGGCAGGAAAATGCGGTACAACTCAGTTTGATGGCCCAGATTGTGTTTATCTTTATCTTTCAAGGGTCTCTCACCTTTTGCTGTTCTTATATGATGATTAATACACAGATTCCTCTTTCAAGAGGCGATGATTACTACACAGATTCCTCTTCTAGAGGCGATGATGACTACTCAGATTTCTCTTACAGATATGATGATTATTACATCTAAACAAAGGACTTCAAAGACACATATGGTTGGGGTTGTGGGGGTTGGTCATTGGTTGAAATTGGAGGTGGAAAGGTGTCTTATAAAATGTATGGAAATATTCCTCAAAGTCTCATGCAAAAATTTCCATATCTCCCAATTCAAATTTCCCCTCAAAAAAACTTCACAGAATCACTAAGATTTTCCTGTCAAAATTTTAAATAATTTCTGTAAAAAATATATGTACATATCATGGATTTCAATTGTGAAATGTATGATTTTCTAGACTCTTTAAATCTTTTATACTTCCAGCCATCTAATCACATTATGATCCCTACCCTTATAAAGATTTTTCCCTTAAGAATATACCATAATTTACCCTTAAGAATATACTATAATTTTCCCTTAAGAATATACCATAATTTCCCCTACAAATTTCTATAATTTCTTGTAATTGTTTGAAGTAATTGCTGTTAAAACTTACCATCGCAGGATAGTGTAACATCGGCCAGTAGATCCGATTTGAACAGATTTGAGAATGTTATTGCCAAGTTGGAGGAATAACTGTTCCACTTGAGGCAGAACTGCTGCTGCGGATCCATGCTGAAGCCAGTTGTACCTCCCCCGCGTTGCGCTAAGATCTAGTTACCGTCCGGGGCGTATCCTTGCCTCAAATACAGGACACAGGACACAGGAGTGATGTAAATGATTGTTGATTTGATTTTTGTTTCTAGGGTTTGTTGCCAAAATGGAATTTCGTGGAATTTTGTGGCTGTGCCGCCACAAATCCTTAGCCAAAGGGAATTTTGCAATTGTTTTGCTTAAATGTTTTGTGTGCTATTTCCGTTCCGTTGGTAATCGTTGCTGATAAATGTCGTTTAACAAATTACAAATAACACACAGGATCACAGGGTCCGAACACGACAAATGCTGCAATGAGAGTGAACAAATAAATGTAATAATTAGTTAGTTTTCGGTTTAATCAAACGATGCGAGCGAATGACATTTCAACAGCGGCCGCAGCGCCTGCTGTTTCTCAATCATTCAATTCGAAACATTCCCAAATTAGTCTATCGATTCCCCAATGCAATGTTGCAAATGTCGTATCTATCGGTGTTGCCCCCGAAAAAAGTTGATCCCCAGTAGTTCCTGGAATAGTGTTCAATACACCTCAAATTTCAAATGCAACGCATTTGTGTTGGTAACCCTATCTTGTGGCACGGCTCCGGGCTTCGGGCTGCAGCATTTCCTCTGCCCAACCAATTTATTAGAAATTAATCGAGCATTTAGAAAGGCCCAAGCAAAAAAACAGAAGATATACGATTCAATTCTGGGAATTTTCGACCACTCAAATATGCCGCCATCCGCAGGTTCCGCAGCCTCCGCCGCAGCCTCCGTCGCAGCCTCCGCCGCAGCCTCCGTCGCAGCCTCCGCCGCAATCTCAGTCTCAGTTTTTGATGCAACGAAGAGAGAACTTTCTGATTTGCTGATTCTAGAAGTGACTCCTCTCCTTTGACTTTGTTGTTGTATGCTGCCCCTCGTCTACGGTTTCTTCTGCCTCTCCTTGTTGCGTGCCGCCTCGTCGCTCGATCCGCTGCCTGCTTGCTGCCTGCCTGCCACAATTCCTGGAAACTGCAGGTGACGTTCCCTTCGCCTTGGACCGCATCGTTGCATGGGATGCGTTTGTTTTCTTCGAATTTGTTTAATCGTTAGAAAAATGCGGCTCCGCCAACTTTTGTGGAAGCCCCCCTCCCCTCCATCCCCTCCCTCCCTTCCTCATCACTGACTCATTTTTTGTTGGCGGCAGGAATCAGAAATCAACGGTTTCGTTTCGTTTCATTTCAAGCCCCGAAGCAACACATTGAAACACATTGAATGGCCCCAGCCAAGGAGAGCAACAAAAAAAGATATCGGTAAAAAGCTATTAAGAAATTCCTGGGAAGTTTGCAGTTTTTGAGTCTAAGGTAGAGTCTCCTCTGCTCTGCCACTGGAATTCGAGGGAGCAGCAGGGAGTGGCAGTGGCAGTGGCATAAGGCTCCTGCCAAGATGATGGCCAAGATGTTGGGTCCTTTATTTGTTGGTTGAAAGAGAAATTGATCGCAACTGATCGCAACTGATCGGAGCTGATGGGGCTACTGGACAAGAGAGATCCAGGACTATACTTTCTTTATTATAACTTCTGTTTTGAGTGATCTTGGCAGATTGTTACTGAAAAGATTCCTCAATAATGTTTAATGCATTTAAAAAACTTTAAGGAAACCTCACATGTTATACAAGAAATCTAGAGGAAACATCTCCATGCCTGTCAACATACTGCGTAAAGCTTCAAAGGATGAGGAACAAAGATAGGTCGATAGATGAATAGATAGATAGATAGATAGGGAGCCATTAGCAATACTTCAAACCTTTTTTTTTAGCCCTCAACCACACCAAAGTATCTCGAAAAGGTTAACGAAGAACTGATTGGTTATAAAAAAAATAGTTGAAAATTAGAAAACCCCATAAACCCCCTTAGACTCCATCCGTATGACTCTTAATTACATCTATCTCTATAACTATTCCTTGATTCGCCCTATCACATCTCCTTCCCGGTCACCAAACCCGGTCATCCCCTACTTTAAACTTCCAGCTCTTTCCTACAAAAGAAAGCTCCTCAATTGCTTTTGCACTTTGCCAAAGCTCCCTCTGCCTTCTCTTTTTTTCGACTAATAGCTTCACTTGTGCACAACTGTACTTTTAGAAGCGTTTTCTGGACTATTTCTTGCCTCATTCCATGCCATTGTTGGAATATACGCAATGGAAATATACGCAGCTGCATTTGAAATGCTTTTTCAATTACAAAAATGCTCACCAGAGAACCACA
The DNA here is from genome assembly GCA_035041765.1 of Drosophila algonquin. Classification (NCBI taxonomy): domain Eukaryota; kingdom Metazoa; phylum Arthropoda; class Insecta; order Diptera; family Drosophilidae; genus Drosophila; species Drosophila algonquin. The sequence continues at coordinate 515,769 of JAWNKY010001391.1, read as the reverse complement.
GAGAGAGAGAGAGAGAGAGAGAGAGAGAGACAGAGAGAGGGAGAGGAGAGAGGGAGAGAGAGCAGCAACAAACAAAGAGCCTTTGGAATATAATGGACAAGAAAAGAACGCCAAAGCTGAAGCCAAAAAATAGATCAAAAATTGCGTATAACCACCATCTCGTTTGCACTCGCTCTAAACACACAGATACTCCACACACACACACACACACACAGAGGCACACACACACACACACAGAGGCACACACAGGCAGAAGATACTCATGCACATGGCAACGCACCTGAATGACGATGTTTCAAGGCGAAATCATAGCTCAGGTATCTGGTAACCTATCTGCCACTGCCCCTGCCACTGTCCCTGCCCCTGCCACTGCCCCTACCACTGCCCCTGCCACTGCCCCTGCCCCTACCACTGCCCCTGCCACTGCCCCTGCCCGTGCCACACAGAAACCAAACAACCAGAACAACAGCCCGAAGAAACGAAACGACGATACGATGTGCGAAATATACAAGAAAAACAACGCGTAAATCCTTTTCACAAACACAAGCACACACTGGCACACCAACACACCAACACACAAACCAATTCTCACACACTCATTCTTATAAGGAGCTTCCCTATAAAGCCAAAGCTGTGTTCCTGGAACGACAGCACGCACACAATGAAAGGAAAACAACTTCTTTTTTTCTAAGGATTTTAGGAGTGGGCATCGGAAATCGAGGTATCGGGAGGGGAAGGTGCAGGATGGAGGATGGAGGGTCGAGGGGGAAACTTGTGCTCGGGAGAGGGTTGTCCTGATCTTTTGCTCCTTCTCAAAAGCCACGCACTTTCTGTAGTAAATTGCGCATCAAATGAGAGCAAAATGCAGGAAAGGAAGTGAAAGTTCATATGCCATGTCCCATAATCAGATATTTATTTCCACATTTCATTGTTCTCAAAGCTAACAACAAATTCTTTTTCTTTTTTAATTATATCTATTATTTTTGTACCCTTTTCAGCAAAGCCAAAAGTTCTAACCATTAAAATTAATTTAGAACTTTAAATATCCCTTTCTATGCACATGTCCTGGCTGCTGCTTCTAGAACATTCCATCCCGATACACAGATACAACTGTCATAATGCAGACATGTGCAACATCCTCCACCCCATCCCTTGCCACATTGAAAAGTTTCAAATTCTAGACCTGTCAACGGCAGGGGCTCTCCAAATGTCAGAGGTTACCAGAGTTTCGACATTTAGAAGCTGTCACTCACCATTGACATTTACCTCCCCCTTTTTTTTTGGCCACCTTTTTGGTGACATATGTTTATATAAGATTTATATAAGTCAGTTACATTTTAGGGGTTGGGCGATCGTTGTTTCAACTGCATTCAGAAGAGCATTCCAAGAGCAATAACTTATACAGGTTCTAGTAGGTCATCTAGTAGATCATCTAGTAGTGGATCATCCAGTAGTTCATCTAGTAGTTCATCTAGTAGTGGCTCATCTAGCAGATCTCCACACGTGTGTGGAGCATAAAGACAAACAAGTTCTTCGGCTTGCTCTTGAAACATTTAAACAAATCAAATCTTGAAACTAACTCAAAACAAAACATCATTGAAATGTTATCACGAAAAAACAACAAATACCAAAAAAACACAATCCACTATTTAATTTATATACGAATGTGTATGTGTGTGTGTATATTTTGCTGACGGTACGAGTATTTCAACTAATTGACCTTGCGCACTATTTAGACGAAACGTCCATTCGATTCCGTGATTCATAATTTGTTTGTTTTGCGGATCGACTCATTTTGAGTGCAGTTTGGCAGCAAGTGGCAGCAGTATGAATACGAAGGCGAGTACGAGTACGAGTATGGGTGCAGATACCTTTGAGTGTATGCATTAGATACGATTTGTCTATTTTTTTGACATTCTGATTGTGGCTTTTATTCGATTTGAATGGCAATTAATTCCGACAAATGACGCATTTGATTATGAAATTTAGCTGCGTTTTATTCTCCCTTCTCTCGCATTTTATTATGTGATTTGTGCTTTGAATGAAATGAAATGAACACAGAATGCAATCTGGAGAGAAGATTAGGAAACATTGGGATCCCAGAAAACACCACAGCAAAATATTAGATCATTGGATGTAATGATAGTGTCTCAGCGAGTCTCAGTGATTCTCTTTGGCAGCATTCGAATGTCTCGAGTTCATTCGGTGTCCTCGAGTCTCTCAGTTCGTCTCGAAGATGCTCGCATCAATGAGGAAGCATCGTGTGGCAGGTTATATGTTCCAGATGGTTTGTGCAGCTGACAGGTACATTTCGTTCACTCACTCTCCATCAATCGGTCAATGTAAATGTCAAACCCCCCAAAAAGAAACGTGTGTGTTCCTGCAACAGTCAGCTGCAGTTACCGCGATACGGTAACTGTATGCTCTTCCATAATCCATCCCCCATTTTGAATGCCAATTCCACTGCCGTAACCAATGCAATCACTGGAAAACAACAAAAACAGATACAGCTACACAGCCATAGACTTGTGTCTAAGGAAAGCTCTAGCACATTGTTACAGCTGTTTGGCCAGATGCACCTGAGGCCTGAGGTGGTGGGGTGGTGTCATAACTGAAGACACATCTCAGTACTTCTGGAGAAGTACAGCACCGGCACCCCAAAAAGAGTCCTGTACACGCGCCTTTATGTAATGCACGTGGCTTTGATGTGTTACTCCCCGCAGGGCAGAGCATTTCATCATGGCTCTTCATATGGCTCTGCATTTGCTCTGGGGATTATGCGATGGCTTCGGGGAACTTGGAGCTAAACCGAGAGAGAACCTGTAGAGCGGGAGCTGCACCAAAATAAACACTTCCCGGGTTTGGTCTGAACATCTGCCGATACGCGATACGAGATATTCTTAAGCAGTTTACTAAGAATTAGTAGGGAATTCCCAGCCAGGAGGCTTGTGCCAAAAAAGCTGTCAACGGCAGCGAGTCCTCAAAATTTGATGGCTACAGAGGTCTACCCATCACCGACAGACAGACACTCAAAGGGAACTTCTGGGCTGCGGTTATGTTATCACACAGGTGTATTTATGCTTCTTGGTTGGTTTCTAAATGTCAGATTATATGAACAGCCATAGGACAGATTATATGCCAACAGCTGGCTTCAAAATGTACATCCTTAAATGCAAGTAGAGTGCGATTCTAGTGCAATTTTAGTTGCATTCGTTGCACTTTAATTGATTCGATAAAATATTCTCATTTTAGGTGCTTTGCCACACTGAAATTATACTTTTCAGAATTATTTAGAATTATTTATCATTATAGTTTCCATTTATGTTGAATATTCTTTATTTTACGATTTCTATTTCATAAATCCCCAACCCTAAATAATTTACAACACTAAAAAATGCCTTGCAACACCACAAACGCTTTGCAACACTACAAAACGTCTTACAACACTATTTAATAGAAACATTCGTTGCACTTTAATTGATTCAATAAAATATTCTCATTTTAGGTGCTTTGCAACACTGAAATTATACTTTTTAGAATTATTTAACATTGTAGTTTCCATTTATGTTGAATAATCTTTATTTTTCTATTTCTATTGTGCTGTGCTAATGCAATAATAATTCGTATAACCCTAAATAATTTACAACACTACAAAATGCCTTGCAACACCCTAAACGCTTCACAACACTACAAAACGCCTTACAACACTATTTCACACAACATTGTTTCCAACATTCGTGACTAAACATCATCTGACATTGATGTCATGAATGTCTGATGACATTTTCTCTCATATTTTGTAGCTTTCTTCTTCATATATGTCGTACCCCTAATCATCATGGATGGGTCCGCCATTAGTAGGTAATTTGTTTCCACCAAAACACAAAAACAAAATGGAAAACCTCAAGTGTAATTAGGTATGCATGCAAATGCAACCAACTCGAAATGCAACTCCATGAATAATAAATGACATTTCCATGGCAGGAGAAAAGCAGTTAACACACAAATACGGTTGACAGTTAGGCTAATACGCTTCGCTGAGCAGACAGTCAGAAAATGTTGTGTTAATGCAGTGCAAGTACAACAAAAGTATCTTCAAGATACGCTTCCCTTGGTCGCAATTACAAATTGTAATTTACTTGTTGGCTTCTCTTTTTTGTTGGTGGATCTTCATGTATGCCTGCAGCTCCCCCAAATTAATTGTTGGAAAAACATAATTAGGGGGAAGCTGAAGATGGAGGTGGGGCCAGTGGCGGTGCAGTGGAGCTGTATTTTGTACTGGACTTACAATGACATGATAACTTTTGAGGCTACAAGCTGAACGCTTGAGAGAATATTTGTAGTTCTAGTTACCTGCAAGTAGAAGAGAAAATAGAAAGGAAATTAGTGAAAAGTTCTCGAAAAGTTACCAAAGATTTATGGGAATTAAAGATGCATTTCTAAATATAATTCTCAAGGTTTGGCATAATTCTGGGATAAATAATTGTAGCGATCGGTAAACTATTTTCAATTTAAATTAAGTGTACTTTGTTTTTGCATTCGTGGCACCGATTCTCGATCCCAGTATCGCATCGAACATCCAATCGAACATCCAGTCGAACATCCAGTCAAACATGCATGAAATGCCTCGTCACACGATCGACATGTATGTTGTTTTTGGTCGCAATTGGTAGCACTTCCAAGCATTCCAATAACTTTCCATTAACTTGCCGAACTTTTAATGAAAGGTTATGTTACATGTGAAATCGAACCCTCAGCTTTTGGCCACATTCATCACGTGAGGCGGCACAACAGACAAGCGTAAAGTGGCAAGAACTGTCGGGTATGCCACCCTGTCACCCAGCCCCACCCTTGCAGCACCTCCTCCTGGCTGTGCCTCAGCTCAAACCCAATTAAAAATGTCAAAAAATGGGAATACCTGTAGGTAGTTAGCAGTTAGCGCACGCAGTAAATATTCATCACGCCATGCCAGGAAAATGCACGCGGAAAAAAAGAGGAAGGGGAGGGAGAGGTGGGAGGTGGGAGCCCCAGGAATCAAACATCCTGGCAGGCATACATCCTGTCCTCTTCCTCTCCGCTCCGCTCTCTCCCCCCTGTGACAGCCACTCTTCTCGCGTCACACAGTTTAACTTTTCATTTGGCGCGGCATTGCCTGGCCATGGGTTTGGGTGGACATCCTAACGGCTAACCCAATCCTAGACCCAATCCCAGGGCCGACTGGCTACTGCTTATCAGCATGAGACGCACACATGTCAGGACGAACAGGGAGGCTGGCCTGGCTGGCTGTAGCATCCATGGAATGCATTGTTGGATCCCGGGGAACAATTGCGTTTTGTATGTTTTCGTGCCTCGTCAGCAAAATTAAAAAATAGATACGCAAACGTTGGGGCCCAACAGCCGCGGCACGGAGTGTGCGAGTCTGCTACGTAGCTGCCAAAGTTGTATAAAAGAAAATGTTTGGGGGGGAAGGGGAGACGACGGGGCTTTTTGCCTCTCAGCCGCTGCCGAATTCAAATGTCACACAAGGATCGAAAGGTACGCATGGCCGGCCACAGTCCTCTTTCTATATCCCCCACACCGTGGGATAACTTCCTCCCCGCACTGTGTGGATCTGCCCCATTCTGTGAATCTGCCTTACTCTGTAGAGCTGCCTCACTGTGTGACTCTGCCCCACTCTGTGAATCTGCCCCACTCTGTGACTCTGCCACACTCTGTGAATCAGCCTCACTGTGTGTATCTGCCCCTCTCGGTGGATCTGCCCCACTCTCTGACTCTGCCCCACTCTGTAGATAGATGTATACATGCTCCTGCCACATTCTATGGCTACCTCTACAGCATTCGTCCCCCCCATCTATGGACACCTTTCCCTCCTGCTCTCCTGCTCTCCTCCTCTCTGTGTGCGTTGGTTTATTGCAAAAATACACAACAACAAATGAAGGAACACTCCGAGTAGAGAGAGGCAGGAAGGACCTCTATGGAGGACCAAACAACAGCTGCTTTGGCTGCTGCTTTTTTTCTGTTGTTTTTGGGCACATCGAAAATCTAATAGAAGTAACACTGGACCCGAGTCCTGCCTCGAAATGTCACTGCTACAGCCTGATAACTATTGCCGAGTGGGTGGGACTCCACACAGAACAGACACAGACCCCCACCGACCCCAACCAACCCCGACCCGACCCCCCAACGATGAATGTTCCAGTGTTGATGGTGTTTTTCCTTTCCTATTCCTTTCCTTTTTTTTGTTTTATCCGCCCGCTACCATTTTCATTTTTTGTTTCAATGCGTCTCGGTCTGGTCCCACACCAACCTCCCCCCATTCCCCCCGCTCGGACTGCCTGCGGTGTGTGTGTGTGTGTCTATTTTTATTGTATATATCATTGATGAATTCGCCGATAACAAATCTCAATCAAATGTCAAAAAGGTAACTGGCAGGACCAACCATTGAAGGATGGAATGGACAGAACCAGCCACTCCCCCACCCCCAGCCTCCACGCACTTCTCTATCGATACTCCGCCCCTCCCCTCTACCCTTCTCCCCAACATGTTGTAATGTTGCAATTTTCACGCAGGCCACGCGTCGTATGCGCAATTGTTTTAAGCAATTCCAGAGGCAGATAGACGGGGATTGACCTCTAACCCACCACCCACCATCCAGGGTGTACGTGTACCTGTGCCTCTGACAGCTCAAATTGTCATCTTGAATTTGGAAAACTGTCAAAGTTTTACGGAAACATTTCAAGTTGGAAAGTCAAGGGGCGAACCAGAGTAACGGACGGGGAGAATGGTAGGAGAGACAGGGGAAGGGAAGCAGCTAGGAGATGGCACTGCAATCTGATTGTGACATAAATATTTAATAGTTGTCAAAAACAGTAAAAGCACTTTTTATTTATTAACAAAAAATTGGGCTCTTTTTTAATTGAATTTCGGGGAAATATTTAAGGGATTTTCAGTGAAATACGAGAAATATTTCAAGGATTTTTAGTGCATTTTTTGAGGAATATTTCAAATATTTTTAGTGCATTTTTTGAGAAATATTTCAAAGATTTTTAGTGCATTTTTTGAAAAATATTTCAAGGATTTTTAGTGCATTTTAAGGGAAATATTTCAAAGATTTTTAGTGCATTTTTTGAGAAATATTTCAAAGATTTTTAGTGCATTTTAGGGAAATATTTCAAGGATTTTTAGTACCTTTTAAAGGAAATATTTCAAGGATTTTTAGTGCATTTTTTGAGAAATATTTCAAAGAGTAGTGAATTTTAAGGGAAATATTTGAAGGATTTTTTGAGCATTTTGGAGAAATATTTCAAGGATTTTTGTTAATTTTTAAAGGAATTATTTCAAGGATTTTTAGTGAATTTTTGAGAAATATTTCAAAGATTTTTAGTGCACTTTAAGGGAAATATTTCATGAATTTTTGGTGCATTTTAAGGGAAATATTTCAAGGATTTTCCGTGAATTTGAAGGAAATAAATTTATGAATTCAATTGAATTTTGCTTAAACATTTAAATAACTATTCATAGATCGAATTCGAAGTTAAGGCCACCTCCTGTTATATTTTGTGCACTATTTTCAATCAATTCTATCAGATTTAGTTTTCTTTTAGTTGCTATTCCAGTAAACATTTCACATTTCAAAAGGGTAATAATTTTTAAAAAATATAGATGAAAATTATGCCCTATTATTATTTCTTGAAAATCATTAAAAAAACTAAAAAAATAAATAATTTCTTTAATGACTTCCAGAAACGTACAGAAACAGCCCCATTTTTAGTTGATTAACTCTCCCTCCTCCTCTCCTGACTCCCTCCCACTGTTCCAACCCAAAATCCACCCCCTCCTAAACGTTTCCCGACAAAAGGCTTTCAGTTTTGTATTTCTAATTTCCAGGAGCATTTACCACTCCGCCAGTACAAGTGTGCGAGTGCGAGAGGGAGTGCGAATGGGAGTGCGAGGAGTGCAGTACAACAGCAGCTTAACGTACTAATTGACAAGCAAGCAAAAATATTTACGTACTCAAGTCCAAACATTCTAATCAATGCACTGGGAGGGACACAAAGCCATGGAGCAGCAGCACTACACAAAAAGCTGGGGGCAAAAAGATAGATGCACTCCAGACCAGGCCAGGCCAGGCCTCAGCCTATCAGTGGGTGGAGGGGTGGCAGACAGCAGGACAACGAAGCCTTTCAAACAAACAACAATCGTTGGAAAGCCAGAGAACCAGAGAGCCAGAGATCCAAAGTCCAGGAACAGTCAAATTCATCAAAGCGACTCAAACCAGGAAGTGGAAATCGCTTCAGTCTCAGTCAGGAATAGCCCCAGCCCCCAACGCCATATAGGTAGTGCCTGCCCCTTTTCCTGCCACATTCACATTCGCATCCCTTCCCACCCCCTGCCCCTCTCTGTCTCTCTGTCCAACTGTCAAAATGCGTCGAAGCGAACATCATTGGATTTGTGATTGAACAGAAATTTCCATACATTGAAGGTTCTCTTCTCTCTCGGTTTTTTTTGTCGCTTTTTCCCTGCCCATTTTCATTTAGAAAATGCACGGCTGGAGTGATAATATTGGGGGCGGGAGGCTGTCCTACGGTTCCTTCATTAGACCCCCACCCCAAAAAGCGTCCATGGAGCAGGGACAAATTTATATTTACGGAATTGTACGAGTAAGTTATGCAGCAGTGAACGTACCCCTATTTTTTGTGGAGAGTGGTTTTCGTTGTACGATTAGGCCAGGACATGTCCAACCCACCCCCACCCCTAGAAAGCAAGCAAACGTTCAATAATTGTGTAAAACGTTTTCAGTTTTACATTTCAATCTTAATTTAGTTTTTGGCAGAACGTTTGCCTGCCATTTGCGGCTAACTGGCCAGGCAGCCATTGACGGACCAGAGACAGGACGAAACAGGGGTTCAATCCCATGGTCCAAGGGCAGTCCAAGGGTTAGAGGTAGGGCTATGGTTAAGGGTGAGGGTTGGGGATTGGGGGGTAAGCAAATTGTTATTTTTGTTGCCTTGGCATTTGGCCAGTTGATCTTTTGGCTAATGAAGTTTGTCATTGAGCTTTATTTAATTTGGTGATGATGCGGACGAATGGCGGAAAACGGGAAAAAGTGTGGTGGGTGGGAGAGAGGGGAGAAACCATGAAAAGGGTTCGATTGGAGATTGGCCAGAGTCCTGTTGATGTTTTTTTGTTGTTGTTGGTGTGGTAGCATAACACTTGTACATAAGATACCATAATATACTATAACAACTATAATAATATATACCATAAGAATACTAGTTGTAAGTACGGCCACATTATAAATGTGTAGACCGACGCTCGAGCACTTTTTTGCGTGGCTTGGGAAGTGAGCGGGACAGGAGAAATAAAAAGACGTGAACAAGAGGACAGTTTTTATACTCTCACATTGGTTAATGGTCTTTAAAACAGGAGGAATATTTAAGAGGAACAAAGTGTTCTTTTGTGAACCAGTAAAACGTGCCAAAAACTTAACGTTGAAAATACAAATCTCATTATAAACGAATTTACCCCTAAAATAACTTCGATCCAACATTGTTCTCTCCCCCTTTCTTTGCAGTCAAAAACAGATCTTTTTCCTATCACCTGCCCCCGCACCGCACCATTAGAGCTACTCAAAAAGTCATTACTTTAATCGAATTTCGCATTTCCCGAAATGAGCTGCCCCGAAGGACTGTTCGACTGTAACGCCTCCTCGAAGTCCTGCAAGCGAAGCGAAACGAAATTCTCATAAACTTCAAAAGGCGAAGAGGCAGAGAGACAGAGAGATAGAGAGGCAGGTTGATAGAGAGGGTGAGGAAGAGAGCAGGGTGCGAGGGTGTGAGGGTCAATGCAAAATGTCTAACAAACATGCAATTAAGTCGTTAATACTTCATCGATTTAATACGCGCGGACAGGACAGGCCAGGACAGGAGGAAGGACTGGCAACTGGCCACGAGCCGCAGCAGGACACGGCAAGGATTAAAGCATTAGCGCGTCCTCAAATTGAGGATGAGCCATTGGGCCCACAACAGGCCAAGGACTCTGGAGTGGCGAGTGGCGAGTCGCGAGTCGCGAGCCCCTGCCACCAGTTACGGAAACGGAAGCGGCGCGATAGACGAAGAAGGATGATTGCAGACATTTGATTAGTTTGTTTGGACTCTCCCACCCCCACTCCCCCACCCCCCACTCTCTCTCTCTCTCTAGCTCTCTGCATCCAACCCAAAGAGATATGCAATTACGATATAAAAAGTTAAACAAACCAAAAGGCAGCGATATGCGATATGGGATATGGATACCGTATCAAAAGTGCGTTCAACATTTGAGCATTTGATTAAAAACGCAAATAGATTCGGCAGGGCCATCATAGCCCCTCCTCCTCGCCCCCCCTCTAATACTCTATGTGCATAAAAAATTAACAAAAAAAAAGAGGAAGCCTAGAAAAATGCCGAAAATACAAACGTGGAAATTTTTTGAGCAAATATGGCCAACAATTCATCAGAGGAGAGAGCCTTTCAATCGAGGGGGTGGGGAGGGGGTGGTAGTGCTCATCTCTCTCCCACCTGTAATAAAAATCATCATAACCAAGAGGAGGAGGGAGGCGTGGCTCAGCAGACACCAGACAGGACCCCACGCACATATTGAACTAACGACCAAAGGATGGATGGGGCATGGGGCATGGGGCATGGGGCAGGGGGCATGTGGCATGGCCCGCATGTCTGTGTAAAAAGGTAAAAACCAATCAAGAGCATCAATAAAAGGCACGTCAATCAGCGTGTGGCATGGTAGTAGGCTCTCTGCTCTCGGCCAGAACTGCTGCTCAACAAGCACGAAAAAATCATATTTCCTGGTCCTGATCCTGGTCCTCGTCCTGGTCCTGGCCATGCGTACGTGTGTGTGTCTCTCCCTCTTCTGTACTCCTTCCTGTGTGTGCGTGTGTGTGTGTTTTGGCCTTTTGTCTAGCATTGGCAACGCGGTTTTAGTTCAGTCAAGCTGTCATATCGACGCTTTTGCATGCCAGACTCAGACTCGAGCCCAGCCAGACAGCATCGAGGCATCACAGGACTCGCAGGACTAGAGCTGGCTCTCCAGCTATCAGCAGGGAGGCAGTTCGGCAGTACAGCAGGACTCCTCCTGTGGTTATGTGATGGTTACATATCATGATTTTTCAATAAATTCAACGTCCAGGCGGCACTTTGCTCATTGAATTTTGAACAGCCGATCTCTTCCTACGCACAGAGGGCGGTGGATGGCTGCCACACGGGGCATGGGGAACACTCTTTTGGTTAGCTGCTACTAGGCCTAAAGTTTATAGCAAACAATGGTAATGGATGTTGAAGAGTTAACAGTTTTCTGAAATGGTTGGGGGTCTGGCTTTTCACTTTGGACTTTTCCGACAGCTAGTGGAAAATGCATCTATCATTTCTGCCAGGTTTTGTGAAATATGATAGTTTGATGGGCATTATTATATTGCTGTTGCACTCAGTTTAATACTCCACTTGGAATTAGTAGTATTCTTAGAATAGAATAGTAGTAGAATAGTAGTAGAATTTGAATTAGTAGTCTCTGTAGACAATATAAACACTAAGATGAGTAACGCTCATACAATTCAGTGCTGTATGCAGCGACATTTTCTCGCAAGAGACAAATACGCGCTGTCTCGCTCGCACGCAGTCGGGAGCGCGCATGGTTTTAAAAATTGAATTATGAGATTTCTTAACAGGTTTTGGTTAAGTTTAAAGAGATAGTTCTTAGATAGATAGACTTTAGATAGTTTGAAAAGTACTCTGAAATACTCTGCTCCAAATCGTATCTTTTTCAGTCACATTTTGCCCATTCTCTATAAGAATAGAGCACCCAATATTACCTTTGTAAACTTTATGCCTTAAAATATTCAAATATTGCCAATTCATACATTTTTTCAATATTCATATAATTTCATACGCAGTATAAAATTCGTTTTTTTTTCATTCAATATTTCATATAAATAATTTTGTGTCGGCGGCAAGGACAACCCCTAACGAGTTGTGCGTGTGCCACGCCCACTGGCTGAATGAAAATCACTTGACTTTTCATTAATAAAATTGGCAGTAGACGGCAGTGGAAGGAGCAGACTCCGCTTTTTTGGGAGCTGGAGAGTTCCATTGAAAGCGAGAGTCTATATATAATCGTACATAGAGCATTACCTTTCATACACATGCACACACACGTTTCCATTTGAACCCTTTTTTATTCATTTCCAAATTTCATAAATTCTCTTTTTGTTTTGTTTTTCGGGTTTCCCCATCAGAGTTTTTTTTTTTTTTTTTGCCTCAAGTGAGACACGCAAAATGTGGCTTACCGAAAAAAAATGTGAAAGGTTCCCGGGGATCCGCGAATCGCGCATTTTCAGAACTTCTTTTCAAATTGGTAGACCACCCACCCCCACCCACACCCACACCCACACACATGCACTGCAACAACCCCAAAAAACAAAAATTCATTAAAACAAAACGAGAAAAAAAATGTAAAAATATTGTTTTCCATACGCATTAATGCAGCAATGCGTAAGCAAAGAATGAACAGAGGAGAGGGCTGGGGTGGGATGGGGTTGTGTGTAAAGGAGGGGGGTGTAAGGGTATCCATCGGATAGTCCTTCTTAGGATTTGCCATGTTTGCCATGGAAGGCAAGTCTTTTAATATGCGACAAAGAGCTGGAAATTTATTTATTATTTTTTTTGTGGGTCCTCAGAGATTGATTAAGGGACATCTACTATAGAAAGGATGAAGGATATGCTCTGGAGAGAGGGTTAGGGTTGGGAGTGTTGAGAGTGGGGGTAAGCCCGAATCAAAGTAAGAGTATTTCGTATTCATATTTGGGATTATAATCCCACAATTTATTCATAATTTTAATGCGACCATAATTAGCTCTTCTTTGGGGATTCTTTAGAATTTCCCAAATCCGCGATCCCTGCTAATTAGGGCCGCTAATTACTGAGTCACAGCAGACACAGGACTAATGAGACCTTAAGCGACTTCAAATCAAAGAACTGGACATTCATATGTGATCCATGAGGGGAAGGGTATGGTGGCTCCTGGCAGACAGCTTCATGGCATTGGTAGTCCGTTATTCACGCTGTGTCCTTAAAGTTTTCCAACCACTGCATTTCCCTCATGTAAGTTTGAAGCTTTCTCAATTCATTTGCCCATTTAGTCGGCACTTTTGTTAAGTGCTTACCTATACAGGGTGCTTCGGAGGGTTGCTTACCTATACAGGGTGCTTCCGAGGGTTGCTTATCAATGCAGAGTCCTCTCTCTCCATCCCCCGTCCTTTGACCACTCCTGCAGATGCTGCTCCTGCTGCAAATCAACTCAAGTAAAAGTGTCAAAACAATACAAACGACGATGGCACAGGCGCAAAAAGCAAAAGCTTTCCCCTTCCAGAACCCCCCACTGCCTCCCGTGGAAACGCACATAATTTATGCCTACTATGTACAAGGACTCGCAGCAGGACCAGAACCAGAACCCGGCAGGGACCCCAAAAAGGAACGCACATAAAACGCAGACTGCAGCCAGCAGAAAACTGCGGAAAAATCAATTTTCTTTCGAGCCCATGCTAAGGGTGGGCTCTTCTCTTGGAGGGGATGTATTCGGTGTGTATTTTGGGGGTTGCACACGCACACACACACAGGGGCATTGTCACGCACTTGTGCAGCAAATTGTCACCCAGTTTCATCCAAAAAAATAAAAACAGGACCCAAAGGAGAACAAATTGTGATAGAAAGAGAAAGTCGTAAAAAAAGATTGGCATCTGCGTCTTTGAAGTGCAAAAATGCAGCATAATTTGGAGCTAATGCAATTAGGCAATTATTGGGCAGGTATGGGTGAGAGGGAGAGTGTATGTGTGTGTCCTTTGCGTGCGCTGCTAATTACTCATGCCGCACGCATTTGCCACAAAGGGCACTGAGGCGTATACACAATCATTTTCATTGGACGTGCATTGAATAAGGTTTTAGGCTGAAGCAGACAGAGAGCACAGAGAGAGGGAAACTGCAGGAAAGATACAGAGAAAGAGAGAGAGAGGGAGATAGAGAGGGAGATAGAGGGGCAGAAAAGCGGGGCGACAAGTGGCAAGCACAAGGGAAAGAATTCAACTTAACTCCAATTAGGCTCCAATTACTCCCTCTCTCATTTTTCTCACCCTAAACGGAACGTACACTCAACAAGATCAAGATCTATAGATCTCTTAGATCTATAGATGGAAATACTAACTATTGAGATTTCTGTTAAGGAAGCGTTTAAATGTTCCCGGTTGTAAGATAATGATAAGCGTTTTCCTTTCCCTCGCTCGCTCACTCCGCTAGGGGGCGCACCACTTGCCGAGAAGCAGCGAGAGGCAGGAGCTACAATCAACCATTCACTTTTTATGTAAATTCTGATCAAAAACATATACCGTATATACTTTATGGGATTGGAGACGTCTCCTTCTGGTTCCCAACCTCTTAGTGTACCGTTGATACCACATATTTTGTTGCAGTGTACACCCGAATGTCATTAAAATGACTTTCGCAGCCCACTCACGCACTGGCCAAACCAGAAAAAAAAACACCAAGAAATAAGAAATAAGAAAAATACCATTTCCAATGACGTAAGCAACAAAAAAGTTGAATTCTTCGTTTTTCGCTGTTATTAAAAAAAGTCCAAGGCCCAAGTCCAAGTTCATGTCCAGCATCTGCCCCGAGACGCCCCTTAATGTTGCAACAAAGTTTGTTCTTGCCACTCTCACCCTCACTCTCTGCCCCGCTTTTGGCTCTTGGGAGAAGGAGAGATAGAAAGAGAGAGAAACCGAAAAGTGATGAGCCACAGAGGCGTGACTCTTTCTTCTTTCTAGGAGGATAAATGTTTTTCTTTTCTTTGAGGCTGGGAGGGGGGCGGTGGATTGATGAGGGGGCTGATGCTGCTGCAGAGTGGAGGAAGGTGAGGGTGACTATTGAAAATGTGTCAAATTGAGCCAACATTCGATTCGGGACGATTGCTTTTTGGTCATTTTTTCTTTTTCTTTTGGGTCTACGAAAAATAGGAAACAAAGGATCCGTTTTGGTCTGGCAGCGATTTATTTGCAGCTTGAAGGATGTGTGAAAAGGACAATGGGTATAATAAGAAAAATAGCACTCCACTCAGGTGTTAACTTTCGGACTTGGGATAGAGAAACTATGGGGTTTCAATTGTTGAATTTTAAGAAAGAATTTCAAGAGATTTCCTTGGGTGCACAAAAAGGTTTTTTTTTTGGAAAAGAATGGGTATTATTAATCTGCTTTTTGTTAAGGTACAAATATAGTACCATATCTGAAAAATATTCAAGATTAAAGCAATCGCAGTTGAAGGATGATATATAGCACTAATGTGACACAAAAAATTGGAGCTGTGAAATAAAAACTTCTCTTAATTTTCGATTAAATTCTTGGTTGAAGTCTTGTGGCTTAAGTCTATGAGCACCACTGTATGTATGATATAAGGATTTATCATTTCAAGATCTAAAATCTGATTCAGGATTTGTAAAAGTTTTACAAGAATTTTTTGAATTTAAAAATTTCAAATTTCATTGTTTTTCAGCCTCAGCAACATATTCTACCTACTTATTAAAATATTTAAATAACCTAACAAGATTGGTTCCAATTCGCTTTAGATCTTATAGAATCTTATGATTTTTTTATTCAAACTTTATGCCAATTAAGAAATTTCAGCAATCTATCAGAATAATCTGTAACCAATTTGCTGTGCCAGGGAGATAATCTCTATTATTAATGTAGAATCATATCATGATGTTCCCACATTTTTCATACATTTCTTGGTAACGAGAAATCTCTGCCTAAAGCCTCTCCTCCTAACAATAGGCACAACACGACACAACAACACATCTGTAATGGAAACCAGTTTTCCGGCAACTCCTGCTCGTAGCGAGCACTGCAATTAGTTGGGTGGCAGCGGGACACGGGACACGCGCCGCCGTGCCACGTCACATTGGACACAATTCGAACAGGACAGCTTAACGCTGGATGGATGCTTTCAACCCTTCAACCCCTGTGGCAGGACGATGCGGCGGCGGCAGCGGCAGACTGCAACAAAGACGCGACTCGACTCAATGGTTAATTAACCCAACACAACTTTGTTGCAGTTGCACTCGAGGGTTGTTGCACAGGCGGTTGCACGAACACAAGAGCGGGGGGCACATGCCACTGAGAAATCCTTTGATGATGCAGCTGGGCTGCAGTGCAGAGGATTAGGTCCAGTGCTACCCCTAACCCATGTGCGTCCAGAACGGGGGGGCCGCCACTCGACCCTCGAGGGTTGCAACAGGACCAGGTTCATTATCAGCACGTGCCCAAAGGATGTTTTCCCGCTTTTTCCGGCCGAGATTTGTATTTGAAATTGCATTTTTGTTTTGGTTGCATGTGAAAGTGGCAGTGGCAGTGGCAGTACACTCGGGTGGGTGTGGCACTGTGTGTGCATTCGGTGGTAACTTTTTCCATCTGCCTGGATGATGAATCTGGTTTTTCGGATTTCCTTTTTTTCGGCATTTCGAAAGATGAGGAGGGTTGCACATGTGGCAAGTTCTCCCATTCGCCTGGCGGCATGACGGGGTACAATTTTCAAGATTTCCTATCTAATTTGGTGGAAAAACTTACTTTGGGGTGGCTTTTGTTACATATATGACCATTGTAAAGGAGAGAAAGAAATTACCTGGAAAAAACAAGAAATGGAAACAATTTATAAGTTTACATTCAGGAAAATATAATAAAAAATACTTCTTGAAATATTTAAAAGTAAAAAAGTTTTGTTTTGTGTTACTTTTATATCGATGGCTGTTCGGAGTACGAGGGCGTGCATTTGTAATATACAGACACGAACTAACTTCGTGCATGTCTACGAATGCAAAAGCAAAACCCGCCGACAAATTAAAATGCACAGCGTTACACGAAGTCAAAGTCGCGATCGCGATCGCAAAAAAAGCGCAACGAACGAACGAATTGCAACGAACGCCAGCCAACCACAGGCCACCGCAGACCGAGTAACAACGAAATCGAATGACGATCGCCAAGCAGCGAAAAACGACTGCCAGCGAGGCGCAGGCAAGCTCACGAACGGTTAAGTCAGAGAGAATGAATGCAATGAATGTCGTCAGTTCATCTCACTCACGCATGTGCAGTTTTTTTTAGTGTGCGAGTGCAAGGTGTCTCGCTCTGGCTCTCGCTGAAAGCTTTGTGCAAGTCTTCTATCTCACTTGCTCACTTTTATAGTATGCAATCTACAGAAGCTAAGTGTTTGTGCGGCAATGCACTCTGATTGGATGCGCAAAAATGGCGTTCGACTAAAACTAATTGAAAAATAAAACACTGATAGCAAATTGGAATTTTTTAATTACAGTTTAATCTCTCGCAGTCCTTAAGCACCTGTTTGCAGGTATAGCGATGCCATATCGTTAGTCATCCAATCATACTATCTATCTTTGTCTCTTGTCTCGACTTTGTTCAGTTATTGCATAATCCACAAGCACACACACAGGCAGCCAGCCAGACCGAAACAGAACATCGCTATCTGAACACGTATCTGATTTGTTGTTGTTGCTTTATAGCAATTTTATATTTTTATACCCATACATAAGCACTGCTATATGTGTGTGTTTGTGTGTATGTACATGCGTCTGCTTTCGTCGCAATTTCCGTAAATTTAACCTACATTTTGATTTTTATTTTTTGGCAAAGCAACAAAAATTAGTGGAACACAAATTGCAGGCATTCGAATGGAGAGTGAGCGAGTGAGAGATTGATTGGCAGAAGCAGAGAGAGAGTGGCAGCACAGCTGAGTGGCGATATACGTATGTACACACATATGTTCATTTGTATGTGTGTGTGCATGTTTTGCCGTTGCGCATGCTGAAATTTCCCTTTTTTGGGGGAATTTCTGGTGAGTGTTCAACGGAATTAAAAGGCAAGATAAAGGCACAGAAGAATAGTTGAGCGCTGATCAACAGGGATCAACTTTGAGCTGCAAAACACTTGTACTCCTCATGCTCCTCAAACACATCACATCCCTCTATAGGGTATCAAAAATAAAACACTTGTGCACCAACCGACAAGAGAGAGCAGAGCTTCCCATCGGCTCGGCTCGGCTCTTCTACTGGCTCTTTCTCCCTCGTTCTCTCAATCGCTTCTCGCCAGGCAGCGAAAATTCAAAGCAAAGCAAACAAGCCGAAAAATACGCCACAACACGAGGAACGACAACAACAACAACAACTACAGCCGCAAAAACAAGCAATATCACAAATATGAATTCGGCTGCACACAGAGAGACAGCGGAGTGCTCGCTCTACCCATCTCTGTTGCTCTTAGGTACTGTGGCATACATATCTTGTTTGTTCTAAGCAAAAAAAAAGACCGAGCCATACCCATACACGGACAGATCGAAACAAGGTCAAATGCAGTTATTTGCTCATTCGAAAAAAAGCGCAAAAAAAAGCGAACCGAACGATGGATAAAACTGTTTATTGCTAGTTTCTCTCTCCCGCTCTCGGGCGGTCGCTCGCTCGGTCTTCCTTGCTTTTGCTTTTTTCGGGTATTGCATTTGTGCGCGTGTATGGTTACTTTTTGATTTATCTTTTCCGTTGTTGTTGTTGCTTCTAGCGCTGCTCGTGCGGCTTGTGCAGCTTGCGACTGCGCCGCCAGCTTCATTTTATACACTATCATGGTGGTAGGGTATGATGATTATGTTGAACGGTTGCAACGTCACAGCAGCTCCCTACTTTAGCTGTAACTGTTTGGTAGCTTAGAGAAGGCAGAAATCAGATTATTGTCGTGTCACCAAATGATCTTTCAAGGGTATCTCAGACTTCGTCGACTGCAGCAAGCCTTTCTTTCTTGCTTAGCGGCTTTTGCCTTTTTCAAGGATATTCGGCGCCATTTCTGGCTGTTCTGTTGGGCTGCCTTTTGTGTGTTGCGCGTGTGAGAACAACAACTTTTGGGTTAGTCAGTCAAAGGAATTCCAGGAATTAGTCGCGCATGCATGAAAGGTGAGAATAAGAGACCCCGAAGAGAGGGAAAGAGAGATCTCAGCGAATTCGAGTGTGCCCTGCCTTATTCGAGTGTTTGCCGTGAATACGAAATTGAATGAATTGAATGAAATGTGAATCAATTAAGCAATTAATGCATATGATATATGCAAAACGATGGGAATCGCTGGGATATGGGAATGTCTTTGATCATTTTAATGATCATCTTGATGAGGATCGTGAGGATGTGGAAAGACCATAAGGGTTGTAGATGCGGAAGCAGTAGGGTTGAGACACATAGGACATAGAAGATCCTTTGTTGGAATATATTTATTGGGAAGATGATATTAGAATAAATTGCACTTTATACAGTGAAAGATCTGTTATGATCCCTCTGAAAGGTCTCTATAAAGCTTCAAGGAGATCATCTCTATAAAGTATCATATTGTTTTAATACTTTTCTATATATTATATAACTTTACTCAAATGCAAAACTCACTTGACAAATGCCACACCACAAAATTTCGGCCAGAATTCGCACTCGCAGAGCCACACAATGCACAAATAAATACAACTAAAAATACAATATACCGAGAAATATGTACATATAAAATAAATGGAACCCATATATAACGTATGTACATGGGGGTCTATGTACATATGATACCTCCCCCCGTACCTCCCCAGAGAGACCCATACCCGAACCCGGACCCGTTGTGGCGACTGACAAACAAATTATTTACTTTGCACAGCAAACCCAAAAGTCAGAAAAAACGCCAAAAAAAAAAACAAAAAAAATCTAAAGAACGCATTTCGGTTCCATCTCTCTCGCTCTCTCTCTCACTCTCTCAGTTTCTCTCTTTCCCTGCTTGATTCTCTCATTGTCTCTGCAAGTGGAGATCTCTGACTGGTACAGAGAGTACTAAAAAACAGAAAAATAAAGCGAAAAAAACCGAAAACAAGAACAGCGCATTTGCTGTTATTCGTCATTGCTGACCTTGGTTGCAATCTTTGAGTGTATTTGTTTGCCAAAAATTGTTTCTGTGTTCGGTGCTGTGCTGCCTTTTTTTCGGAATTTTTCGTGCGCATTTCAAGTTTTGTTTTTTTTGTACAATAAAAATGATTGCTTAAATTTTTGTATTTTTTGCATTTAAAGATATGCAAAGAAATAGTTTGAGTGTGCGATAGTGCTGCAATTTCTGCAGAAACGGAAGTGGCGGATATTAATCATACGTCCGGTGGCCAGCCGATCCAAATGGAATTTTACGGACAACAAATGATTGCAGTTTTGCTCAAAATATTTACCCAAATAATTAGCCCGAAAACAAGAAAAAGAGAGCAAACAATTGGCCACTAAATGAGTGAAGAAATTGTTTCGTTCCATTTGACATTGAAAGCCACGCGCGCACAAAACAGTTTGTGAGGACAAATGAAGCAGTAGGCGTGGATGGAGACTGCTTTAGATACCCTGTAGTGGTAGGCGTGGATGGAGACTGGGTTAGATACCCTGTAGTCGGAAGTGGGATATGGCAAGAGGATCTAAGCAATGCTTGGTCGTTGCATCCTGTGGGAGATTATAGCAGGGTTGCATCCACCATTTCCTTAGCCTTGAAAAAGACAGGGCACACCTAACAGCAGTTTTTCGGCGACCCTTTGCAATGAAATGCGCCACACACACACACAAACAAAACGCACACACACGCTTTGCCTTGCAAAAGAAAGACGGGAGAATGGGGAAGCAAACGCAAAAAAAAAACGTTCATACGTATATTTGAAACAGAAAAAGAAAGAGACGCTGAAGCAGCAGCAGAAACAGAAACAGCGGCAGAAAGAGAGACAACAACAAAAGCGCACACACTGCACACAAGTGTCCCACTTCCACGAATCTCTCATTCCACGCTGCTTCCAAGCAGCGTCGCGACTCGCGACTCGCGACTGGCGGCGAGGCGAGGCGAGTAAATAATAATGCTGCTTGCTAATACATAATAATGAGGAGATAAAATAAAAGCAGGGAGGGGAGCAGGAGAAGGGGGAGGTAGCCACCGACGGCCAACTAACAGTTATACAGATAACTCTACGGACACAGGGGAAGGTGTGTGGAGTGCAGTGCCGAAAGAGAGATAGAGAAAAATACTTAAATAAGTAGAGTATCGGTAGGAGAAGAATTTATAGGTTGAATTAGGTAATTCTTATAAGAAAGAGGTAAATATTCAACACTTAACCATTTTACAGTCGTAATGTGCAATTAATTTGATATTTTTTATATATTATGTATTTGCAGAAATAAGAAATAATAATAATAAAGTAGAGTATCGGTAGGAGAAGAATTTATAGGTTGAATTAGGTAATCCTTATAAGCAATAGGTAAATATGCATCGCCTAACCATGGACTGTCTTGTATTTTCATATTTTCAAATCCCTCTCATTCTTTAAATGTCTTTTCAGAATTTTATTTAAATTATATTATAATCTCTTAACGTTTTTTAGTATTTTTTAATATTTTTTTATTATTTTTATTTTATAATAGTTGAAAATATGACATTGAAATACATTTCTTGTATTTCTTGTAATTTCATATTTTCTTTTTCGAATTTTATTAAAATTATATTATATTCTCTTAACGTTTTTGAGAAAATTTTCTCCTTGCACCACCACACAGCATCTAGTATATTTTAAATATTTTTATAGTATTTTTTTTATAATAGTTGAAAATATGACATTGAAATAATTCCATTTCTTCACGATGAGTTCATTTCTTTAATTTTTTTTTGTGTGAATTCGCTTTATAAATGTCGCACTCATTTATTTATGGACTTGCATTGGCATTTATTTATCCCACCAGAGAATTATACTTAAAAGTACATATGTACATATGTATCTTAGATATATTTAAGCATTTATTTGCTCTATTATGTCATTGGATTTGGCTGCTCTTTAGCCTTAGATGTGTATTTATTTGGCCAAAACATTCATTCGACTTCATCTCTCATGTGCGCTGACGTCGCAGCATTTGCTGCTGTATTTTTTTCTGTTTATTTACGGAAGTGTTTTTGCTTGTTTTTTATATTTTTTTTATTTTGATTGCGTCTGCGATATTTGACATTTTAATAATGAATGCATTAGTTGATTTTAATTGATACTAGTGGGATTTCAATGGAAAAATTTAATCGATGGTTTTGGTTACTATTTTTGGGACTCTATAGAGTGTAGTTTTAGGTATTTTCTAGATCTGAAATGTATTATCTTAGCTGTATGTATCCATCCATATCTGTCTTTTAATTAAGCCACGTGCTGATCATTTTTATTAAATATAAAAACCATATTTTACCTAATTAAACCCCCGAATGTTAGACCCATTAAAAGTCGCCAAAGTCGAGCTCTGAAATTCTCTACGTTTCTCTCCCTCTCTCAATGCAGCGAAATGTTGCCTCGTGCATTATCCACTTATATGTACAATCCCAGACAGCAGATATGTACATATATATGGTTATATATACCATATGTACTTTTGTGCTATTTTTGGACACTGTGTCTGTGTCATGATTAAACTTTATTTTCGGCGTTTTTTTGTTTTAGCGATTATCTCATTAAAATACATTTTGTGTGCATTCAATGTGCGCTCCTACAGCTCCACCTTCACCACCCCATAACCCCCCTCTAACCATCAAAATACAAGTTTTTATTAATAATATTATTTGTTGTTGCAGTGGAAACACAGTTGAAGATTCAAAGTCGCAGTTTGGGCAGCAGCTGCGCTGACATTCAACAAATAATAAAATAAAATGAAAATACATAATATATAAAAAATATTAAATTAATTGCACAAAATGTCGGCGTATTAATAATTACATTACTCCTTTTTTTTATTTGTATTTTTTCTTTGTTTTTGGTTGGCTTTTGTTTGAGTTTTGGTAGCTGCAATTGTTGATTGCATTTGGTTTGTGTATTTCAAGATGGGAATACCATAAACAGCATCTCATCATCATTAACATTAGCGCTGGAGAGTCGTTAAGCACAAGCAGCAGCTGCGGAAACCGTCAACAAAAAATATACAACAACAATGCATCAACAATATAAAAAATATTCATAGGAACTCCCTTAAGATACACCAACAATGCATCATCAATATAGGAAATTTGTTATACAAAATATCCATAGAAATGACTCCCAAAAGAGCAACAGCTCCCTGAAGATACACCACAACTTTCACCAAAAAAAAACTCAACAACAACGTTTTTACATTCACAAAAAGTGCCACAAATCTAAAACATTACACCAACAAATATAACAACAACAATATCAACATTAATACACTCGTATAAACCAACACCAACAACAACTGCAACACCCACAACAACATTATCAACAACATTACGCGTATTCCCCCAACAACGCCGAACAACAGACGAAACCGTCTACATCGATGTCTTCATTTTCATTTCGTTTTTCAAGTTCAAGTTCAAGATAAATTTGATTTTTATTTCAGCTTTTTCTTTCGGTCGCTCTTTCTTTTACTTGACTTTTTTTACATGATTCACAGATACTCAGACGCAGGCACAGATACAGATACTTGGTACCTCGGTGTGAGTTTGTGTTTGATATGCATACAAATATTTTCATTCATACAAAAGAAAGAGAAATGAATGAAAGAGCCGGAGTGGAGCAGAGTGGAGAAGAGAGGAGAGGAGATGAGAGGAGAGGAGAAGAGAGGAGATGGGAGGAGATGAGAGTTTTCTTTAAATTTATGGAAAGTGTTACAAGCTTAAAATGTACATAAATAAGCGGAGGGAAACCACTTTTGAGGGAATGAAGGTTACCCGAAATGTTATGGAATATAGTTAATATTTACGATGGGTATACGAAAAACATTGAGATGGGAAAGAAATCTTTGAAATATCCAGCTTAAAGATGAAGTTCTGTTGTAAATATCAACTGAACTTAGTGAATCATCTAACATTTCCAAAGCAACTTTCTTTCAAATCAAAAACCCCTCACAATTGTATCTCCACATCGCCATCAAACTTCTCGCCCACCCAAAAACAATATGCGTATTAATTTACCTACAAAATGTCAAATTGATATACAATTTTATTATAAACAATAAGCAGCCGGCAAATGATGGAGAAAGAGGCTCATAAACGTGGAATTTCTTTGCCACTTCAACAGATGCGCTCTCGCCCACCAAACAAAAAAACTCAACTAAAGTGGAAGCACACAGAAAGATACAAAGATACATATATATGTACATATATGTAAAGATACAGATATGGCTGTAGTCACACTCAAATTGTCCCAGACAGCGTTTGTCACGACGCCGACAGCCACACAAAAGGCGCAAAAAACGAAACAAAACAAAACAAAAAAATGAAACGTCGCATGCAATTTAATGCAAAAAAAAAAATGTGTTTTGTCGCATGACTTTTACTTTTTGTCGGGTTTTTTTTTTGTTGTGTTTTGTACATATTTTATTTATTATTGTTTGCTTTTTTTTCTCGTTGCGTGCAACAACTTGGGTTTCTGGCTTGGGGTCTCCTCCGGTCTCGGGGTTGGTCTTATGCCGCGCGGCACAAACGAAAGCGAAAGTTATGACATTTTGGCAGCCAAATCGAAAGTGTTTTGGTGTGGGTGTAGGTGTATCTCCCTCCCTCCCTCCCTCCCTCCTTGTTGCCACCTTTCATTGACGCGCTCTTTCGGTTGGTGGTGTCCCAAGTGTGGCCGCCTTCAGATACGTATCTGCAAATTGCAGTTGTCATAAGAGACCCAAAACAAATTTGAATAAATATAGAAAAAATGTCTATAACAAGAAGGCTCTTTGGCGCCTGAAAGTAGGCTAACAAAAGTCGCACAAAATGCAAGGGGAATCCTTGAAGTCGTTTGGGCTTAATATTATTAAAAATTGAAAATTGTAGAATCAATCACAAGACCCAACCCATTTTTCTATTATTTTGTGTCTAAAACTCTTTGAAAATATCTTTTTTTTTTGTTTATTTATTCTCCTGTGTATCCATGGATGCAGTCTATCGATCTGTTCCCCTGCCATATCTGAGCATTTCCAATTACTATCCTTCATGCATTCTATCCTTTTCCCATTCAGTTCTCAATTTATTGCTTTTCTTCAAAGATTGTAGCCCACCCCCAATGCACTGCCCACAGAAAATCACACAAATTAACTAGAGAAAACTGCCGCAGGAGGGACCCAACAGAAATCCTAATGAAAAATTGCTCAAAAAAGGAGAGAGAGTGGGAGAGAGGGA
This sequence comes from Drosophila algonquin, assembly GCA_035041765.1. Lineage (NCBI taxonomy): Eukaryota > Metazoa > Arthropoda > Insecta > Diptera > Drosophilidae > Drosophila > Drosophila algonquin. Next base: position 490,497 of record JAWNKY010001391.1, on the reverse strand, counting down.
GGGAAAAGGGGAAATTGTGTGAAGCCCAAAGAAATTTCATTTGGGTTCAAGTTTTCCTCAAACCACAAATATGGCCACATAAAAAAGTGGGGAAAAGGAAGACCGACCATTGACAAGGATGATGTCCCAGCAATAAATTGCTCAAAATGCAACAGGGGATGAGGGCGGAAAAAAGGGGAGGCAAAAATGCAGGCAAATTATAGCCAGAAGGCCAGACGTGCTGGAGGGCTAAGACAGAGGGCCACAAAGCCGAGGGGAAGGGTAACTTTGGCTCGTAGTAAAACAGAGAAAATACTATAAAATACTACACAACGAAAAGAAAGAGAGAGAGACAGAGAGAGATAGATGCACACAAAAAGAGACAGGAGACAGAGGGTGACAGAGAGGGAATGGGAATGGGAAAAGCTGAAATGAATTTTCACTCATTTCCTTATCGTCTGTGATTTCCTTGCCAGACTTTGGCCAGACCCCAGACGAGGAGCAAATGAATATTCTCTCTATGCAACACCCAACCAGCCACGCCCCCCTCCTCCCCCACTACTACGCCACTGTCTGTCGCATTGTCTGCAGGCGGCGCACAAAAAATGCATTTTGTTGCCTGGAAAAAAGTTTTCCTCCTTTTATTTGTTTTTCTGTTTTTTGTTTTTGGGCCATGTGGAAAGAAGGAATACCTAAAAAGGGAAAGAAAAAAGAAAATCAATGAAACTGTGGTAGTGGCAGCAGCAGCAGAAGCAGCAGTGGCAGTGGCAGTGGCAGCAACAACATTGCATGAGGGTTGTAGCCCCTGCACACAACGTCATCATCAGCATCCCCATAACACACCAGCATCGTCGTCATCATCGCCATCATCATGATGATGAGGAAGAGGCAGGAACAGCATCGTCATGATGATGAGGAAGAGGCAGGAACAGCATCAGGAGCATCAGAGTCAGAGGCAGAGGCACACACAACGTTCCCTGTCATCATTATGAAACACAACAACCCTCGACTGCAGCATTTTCTGGCCCAAGGGGGTGGCGGGGGTGGTGGCAATGCCTGGAGGGGGATGCAACCCCCAAACAAAGTGCAGAGCATACATACACCCTTCTCCAACCACTTTTTCTGCCTCTCCGTCTCCGTCTTCGTCGCTCTCTCTCTCTTTCTCTGTCTCTCTCTCTCGCTCTGTGGAAAGCTCAAAAAAGGAGCAATAGAAACTTTCACTTTTTTGCATGCGGCACACAGCAAAAAGGGGCAGAGGCAGGGGGGGGACTCTTGTATGTTAAGGGGGTTTTGAGTTTGGGTTGGGTTGGGTTTGGGGTGGCCGTCATGCGGCATTTCATTTATAGTCGGTTAGTGCAATGCGCCAAAAAGCAGACTACACATATGTATACGCCATAAAAGAGAGACTGACAGAGACCCAAAGGAGCAACAGAGACAGCGAGAGAGCGACAGAGACAGAGATGAGCAACTTGGAGCAAAAGAGAGACTGCAGTTTGCAACCCTTTTTTCCTGCCAGAGTTGCAGCAATAATTTTTGCATAACAAACAACAACGACAAAAAACTGCAACTCTGCAGAAACAAAACTTCACCAAAAGCGACAAAGGAGAAAGAGAAGGATAGAGAGAGAGGGAGAGAGAGTTGGAGGGTTGGTTGGAAAAACTCCAAAGCTTGGAAAAACTTTTACAGCTGTCTGAAAAGTGGGGTGGTGGTGGGGTGGCTACGTGCACGAGTGTAGATAAAAATATTTTAATTTATTTCACATTTGCTGCAGTTGAAAGAGTGGCCTGGGCGCAGGGGTGCAGCAAGCGGTGGCAGACACACTCCATCCCCCTTTGGAAAACCACTCTTGAATTTCCGCCAGCATAGACATTGCACATTGGCTTTCAAGCCAGAGAGGCTTTTCCCCAAACAACCATCCAAAACCCGCAGCCCTCCCACACATGCCCCATGCTCGTCTGACTTTTTCACATGTTCCCTTTTTCCCTGCATTTGTCGCATGCAGCTCCCCCGCCCGCTCTCTCTCTCTCTCTCTCTTTCTCTGTGTGTGTGTTTCCCTTTCCTTTTTTAGTTTTCCCCCCATTTTATTTATCTTTGATAAAAGGTTTTAGTTTTCCGTCTGTGTGAGTTCTGGCATCCATCAATAGTTTCGTTTCGGCTGGGACTAAAAGGTTTTTTGTTTAGAGGATTTCTCTGAATGTTGAGAAAGGGTTGGGGGACAGAAGGCAGGGGGTTGGAAGGGTGTGGTGGACGGGGGTGAAAGGGGCGGATGCAAAACGACTTGGGTTGACCGCTTGGCAAAGTTGGGGCTAAGTGAATGATGTTTAAGGATATCTTGTTAGCACAACTCAAACTCATATCTACTTGGTGCTATTAGGATGCTTGAAATACAACTCTGAATTATCTCTGATAAGTAGATCAATGGATAATGCATTTAAATACATATCTATCAGGATTTAAAGCTGTAGCTTGAACATTTTACGATCTTATGGTAGTTGCTAGGAGTAAGGCAGGCCTTTTATCTACTGAGGTCCTTAACGAATCTCTACTCTAAGAATCTCTACTCTAAGAATCTCTACTCTCTCTACTTTAAGAATCTCTACTCTACATACTCTACGCTGTCTTCTCGACTTCGGAATTAAGGTGCCTACAACCTATCGAAAAACAATTTCGTCTTTCTCGAGGTCGATTATTTGTCGGAACGACAAAGACTAACAGCGTGCTGTAAAGCGCACAAATATGCTGTACAGCGCAATCACAGGATTTCTTTGATACATGCATCAGCTGTTAATGAATCAGCTGTTAATGCATCAGCTGTTAATGCATTATTGACCGTGAAATGCTTTCTTTCCTGCTCATCTGGCTTTCTTAAATCAGCTGTCAATTGGCCCCTTATCTTAACACGGTTAAGAACTAACTCTTGCCTGAACTCTTGACAAAATCAATTGTTAGTTGTCAGACATTATTTCGGTTCGAGAAATGTTAACCAGAAGTCGAGAAACTGGCCCTCAAAGTCATGTTCCTAGTGCCATTTAGTAGTTCCCAAAATATCACTAACAGAATAGTCTGGAATCCAAAATGCCACAAAAACACCAGCATTCATTTTGTAAATATTAAAAGCAATTTATATTTTTAATTATTATACCATGGAATATTTTGTGCATTTTCCGCAAAAAAATAGAATCCAATTTGCCAGCTCGGAAACCATCCCAAAGGGAAATTTGATTGTCAAATATTTTTTGCTTTTAGCAAATTTCCAATTCAATTTCATTTAAAAATTCCATTTAGTGCACAAAACTTTTGTAAATAAAACTACAAATAAAGTTTAGTTGTTAGATGAAAAATGCAGTCTGACATTTGTGTATCCATCTCGAATTTCCATCTCGATTCACGCTTGACAGGCGGCAGTACAGAACAGGAAACTGCAATTGGATCTCCACCGAAAGGCAGCAAAAGAGGGGGATGGGGGGGATGGGGTCCCGTCCCCCCTCCAATGCATTGATGATTTATTTATGCAGCGGCCAAAAACAAAATTGATTTTTGCATTCTGCAAATTTATCGTTGCAAAAATTTATTTTCTAAAAAAGCAAAAACATTTTGCACAACTGACAAAACAAACAAAAGAGCGAAGAGAGGGTCGGAGTATTAATGGAATATTGCCGAAAATTCTGCAGAAAAGCGCATGCAAAACAAATGTGCAACACACACACATGCCACATGCCACACACATACGTGAAAAAGTCGGCAGACAAAAAGTTTTCAAAGAGGAAACGCTTACCAGAGAAAAAGAGCTGGCAAAAAGGGGAATTACATTTTTGTTTGTTATTTTTATGCTGCTGCTGCAGTTTGCTGATTGTTTATCTGCCCGGGAGGGGCGGGCGGGGAACTGCAGCATTTTCAGCCACGCCCATTTTATAGAGGAAATTAAGTTTTGAGGCAACACAGAAGAGGGAGAGAGAGGAGTGTGTGTGTGTGTGTGTGTATGCAAGGGAAATGAAATAACTGGGAAAATCGAAATTATATTAGAGGAGAAGGAGAAGGAGGCGGAGCAAAAAACGGAAATGGACAAAACATCCACACGTTCAAAAAGGACACACACACACACACAGACACACACACACAGACACACACACAGACACACATGTGGTACAGTGTGCAAAAACTATGCATAGGCAGAGCAGGAGTTGATGGGGCCAAAGGAGATAACGACTGGTGGAAACTGCGATGGAAAGAGATTAATGAATGGATGCCGAAAAAAGGAAAAGGAGAAGAGAGGCAATAATCCAACTGCAGCATCCACAGAAAAAACAATTTGGGATTGGAAAAACTATAGACATTTTACAGCAACAAATGTTCTTTGGATCTATAGGAGAGATTTCACAGATGAATGCCTCGAATGAAGCTAAATTGTAGCTAGGAAATTCTTCATAAAAAGAAGGAAAGATAATACTAGAAAATACCTTAAAATATCATCGATTTCCCTATATATAAACCCTTTCATCTTTTACTCCAAGGAGTCCTCCCCCACACTTAAGAACTATTTAAAAACTTCACAGTATAATCTATGAATAAAATTAAATGAAAATGAATTGAATTCTCTCTGATATCCTCTGCTATACCCCCCTCCAAAAGAATGCAACAAGATATTCCATGGCACAAAAAACTGCATTTAAAATATTCTCTATAAACAATTTACGAAACTTTACCCACGGCTCCCCTTCTGCCCACTGCCCACCGCCCACTGACCTGCCATGCAGCAGAGGCTGGGGGGTGGGGGGTGGCAATTGTTGTATGGAAGGGCTGCAGTGGGTGGGTGAGGCTGCCACAAACTGAGGCTCGAACTCGGACTCTCGGACCCATCGTGTCTAAATTAAACTTCATCATCGTCAGAAAAAAAAAGGAAAAACGAGGAAAAGGAAAACAAAAGAAAAGTGGGCTTAGGGTATGGCAGGAAGAAGTGGCTGAGGGGTTGTGGGGTGGGGGGAAATTTGTGTAAAAATTGCATAGCTTTCGCTCTTCTTTTCTCCCTCTCTCTCGCTCGTTCGGTTAAGGATTCTCTGGTAGCTGCAGAAATTGGCAGCAAAAATATAAAAAAGAAATCAGAAATTATTGTAGATTGCAGGGACCTCCTAGGCCCCCCAAGAACTCCCCATGCAACACACAGTCCAAAGAGTGGAATGGCGACGGGGGTGGGGCAAGGGGCTGGTTGCCACATAGCCATGCAAAAAAGAGAGCAAGTGAAGTGCATAAATGGATTTTATAACGTTCTCCGAGCCTGGGCTAAAGTAAATTTATGCTTTTTAATGCAATTGCAGGACGAGCAGACCGTAAGAGTGGGTGGTGCGGTGGGGCTGAAAGCTGGAGGGGGTGGTGGTAGTCCGCCCGGTCAGAGGCCAGGACATGCTTGGCTAGGTCCTGGGCTAAAAGCATTCATAGCCAGGCTCTGGCTTCTGGCTCATAAAAAAAAGAAAGAAAAAAAGAGTTGTACCTCCGCACCGACCCCCCTCCCAGCCCTGCCCTGCTGGGGCTGGAGTTGGCTTGCAGTGGATGTCGTTGTCGTTGTCGCAGTCCGTCGACGTTGCCATCGGCCAGACAAAGTGACATTTGTCGTTAATTGCAAAATTTATGGCCAGGAATCCCACAGAATCAGAGAAAGAGAGCGGTAGGGTTGTTGGAAAGGCAAATGGAAAATGCCTTCAAGGAAATTTGTGGAGAGGAGTTGAATGCAAAACAAATACAGAAAGAGTAAAGGCAGAAATGTGAAATTTGTTATACAATTATGGGGAAAGGAACTTACGTTTAGTTAGACGACGGCCTAATTGGTTCGAACAAAGGGAAATTCGCTTACCTGCAATGAGAGAAATTAAATGGAATTGTGGTAAGTTCATTTAGGCAATAGAAAAAGGGATATATGACATTATTTTAGATGGAAGTTGTACAAAGTCCCACTGTGCACTCACAGTGCAATCCTTATCGAACATCTTTGGCCCCAGCACATCATCTGTTGCTTGAGACATCCAACGCAACCTCATACCCAGTCCCAGGCCCCTCCTCAAACCAGCCACCCACACATGTCTGGTCGCTTGCATGAGACATCTGTCCTGCTGGTCGCAACGCAACCTCATACCCAATCCCAGTTTCAGGCCCATCCTCAAACCAGCCACCCATACATGTCTGATCGCTTGACTAAGCTGCTCAGCCACAAGTTGGCTGCCCTGCCGCCACATTGTCTTCTTGCTTTGTCGTACGCAACAGTCGCACTTTGGCCTCCAACTCCAACCTCCAACTCGCCTCCAACTCCAACCCACCCACTGGCAAGGCAAACAATTGAGCAATTTCGGTTGCATCTCTCACACTTAAGCACTGCTTTGGCAACAGCAAGCAGTATGCAGTTCAGCTGCTTAACTCTGCTTGCTGTTTCAATTGTTTCACTTGTTTCACTTGTTGTTGATGCTGTTTCTTTTACTACCGTTTCGAGCTTAATTTATGAATTTTCCCATACTTTTCCGAGTTTTTCGTTGCGTTATGCGTGGGTGATTCTCGCCCCCCCCCCACCCCACCTCACCTCGTCGTGCGTCTTGCGCAAGGTGTCTCATTTACATTGCGATGACCGCTGATAAAAACACATCTCCCGAGACCGCCTGCAGTGAGCGCTTCTCTTTTTTCTTTCGGTCTAATTAAAATGCATTTCGGCGGCCCCTGTGTCCCCATGAACTCTCAAGTGCAACGCATTTTCCAGACGTGATTTACACGGTGGAAAAAACACCATACGGGAAAAAGAACCCCTTTTTTTGGTGGATCAGAGGATGGGGTATAACCATGAAATTGAATTGCTACTTTGAAGTGCACTCAATGTCAGTTGAGGTTGAGGGGCCCCCAAAAACGGGTTAGCTGCTGCTGCACACATGGCTGCACGGCTGACAGACAGTCAGAGAGGGGGGAGCGGTGGAGCCAGTGGAAGTGTTGGAGGGGTAGGGGGTGCCACCTAGTCACCCCACACTAATTACAAGAAAATGCAGCCAAGGCAACGTCGCATGTGCAAAGGTTGGTTTTTTCTTTCTCTTTGTTTCTCTGGTTGGTTGGACCACGAGTTCATTAGAGGCTTCAAGGGGAGAAACACCCGTTATTGGTAGGGAGAAGTGCCACGGTATAGCCCTGTTTTTTTCTAGTATTTCGTTGATTGGGAATAGGCAAATAAAACGTGATTAAGAGATGGGTAGGGTAGGGATGTTTTCCAATCAAAATGTTGTATAAAACCTCTAAGACTATGCATTTGCTTTGCAGATCTTATTATTCCCTCTTTATCCTAGATATAGATAATATATAATCTACTTATTTCCAACTTAACCCCACCAAAGACTCAGTTTCCTCTCCTTAGACCTTTTCATTTCCTATCATTACCAGGCTTGAATCAGATATTCCCTCAAGAACTTTTCCCCCAGTCAATTGTGGGAATAAATTACCCGCAAATGATTCGTTTCCCATCAAAATTGAGGCAAGTGCAATCCGGAGTTCTTTCTGCATCTCAAACGAAAACCGGTGGGGGGGACACGACACAAAAACAAAACAAAATCAAGATCAAAAAACCGCCCCTCGAAGCGACTAACGGTAAATGCTATGCGCTGCATATGTGCGCTTTGCGTGAGCTCCTCTCCCTCCCTCCCTCTCTCTCTCTCTCTGCTTCTCGTTCTTTCGCTTTTGGGAACGGAACCCTTTTTTTTTGTGTTCTTGCTGCTCGCTTTCTTTGTTCCTTCTTCCACTTGAATTCGCTTTTGTTTTAACGGAAGCTGTTTCCCTCCTCCTTCCACCCCTTCCACCACCTTCTTTAGCTGTTGTTTTTATGCTTTTTAATTTCCTTAACCATTTTTCTTTTGTGCTTTTTGTTCCACTTCTCGCTCTCGCTCTTGCTCTCGCCTTAACTGCGACACGAGTGCACTCCAAGCGTCTTGTCTTTGCTTGACTTGGCCAAAGCGAACGGGGTACGGTACTACCCGGAGAAAGGGCTGATAGAAGAGGGTGGCGGGCGAGGGTGGTGCCGGAAAAAAGGCGCTTGATATAGAATTTCCAAAACAGTCGCATTAAAATGGGGGAAAAAATTCACAAAATAAACGACACACATGCATATGTAACATGTAATATGGCTGTGGATGGAATTTCGACTATAGGGATACCCATTAATCAGAAAAAGGTTTGCTTTGTTTATAGGTAGATAATGGAACTAGGAATATCCCAAAGAACCTTTTTAGAGAATGAAAGGAAAACGTATATCAGTTTATGTCCGTTTTTCCAATTAAGATGACAATATTCCTTTGTAACCCAATCTTTGTATCTTCTTCGACAGGTCCATTATACCCCTTTGTGCTGCCTGAGTAAGGAGTACAAAAAATCTCTTGTGACAGTCCCAGATTGAGGAAATTTTGAAGATTTATATGCGAGTACGAGTATGTGTGTGCCTTGGAGTGTTCTGGAGTGTGTTTGCCTGTGTTGTTGGCATAATATCCGTCTATTATACTCGACTTAATTAGCTGTTATTAAAAAGAAATTGGGGTAGCCGAAGGTTCTTCAATTAAATAATCATTTTTGTTTCATGGCTTTGTCATGCATTTCCTCGGTAGAGGGAAAGAAGAGAAAATGTGTCACCGTTGCAGCTTCTCAATGGAGGCTTGAAGACCGATGGGTTGGCCAGTGGAACGGGGCCTAATTGAGTGCGATTTGGAGGAAGTATTTTGTGGGTTCTTTAAAAAGTCATTTGATTCAGAGTTGGCTTAAGGAAGTGTTTAACTTCTTAACGAAGATTTTTTTTGATACCAAAGCCATGAAGATGAAGATGAGGATAGACCTTATCTATCCGTATATCTACATATGTGATGTGTATATGGTATGTTTTTCGATATAGGATCGACATACATAGATATGTATGTACATATATAGTCCAATAGTTAGAACGATATTTACATATGTACATACATATATCAGACATACTTTTGTGGAGTCAATTTTGCGAAATTTTATGTTAAAACTTAAATTATATAATCAAAAAGGATACCACTGAATCAAAATTTATGTTAAATAATAGCTAATAAATGGTTTCAACATACTGCACTTAAATTTTTGTCATATCTTTGTCGGATTGCATTTTATTGGCCAACGAAGTAAAAAATGTCTGCTGTACGAAGACATTAGTGGTACACTGTAAATTCTTGATTGACTTAAAAATCAAATAAACTCCAACTAAAGTCTAAAACTATGTAAACTATAGACCTCTACCCCCCACCCCCACGATCTATAGATCATGCCATGCCAAAAGCTTTTGTCTCCACAAAGCTCTACAAAGTGCGTGTGCGGAAAGCTTATCATCGCTCCCTCTTCCTCGCTCTCTCTTGCTCGCTCACACGTTTGCATTGGTCATAGGCCTACCAGCAGCAGCAGTGTAGTTTTTTCTGTTGCGGCCATTTTTAGACTTCCTCGTCGTCCCCCCCGCACACCCCCTACAACTAAAGGAATAAAAGCATTTTGTTGTATTTGCAGTTGAGCTTTTTTTTGTTGCTGCTGCTGCTGCTGACGCTTGCTGCCTGCCTGATATTTATTGCGCGTGAATGTCATTTGTGTGGCGGGAAAAGCTTTACGCACTGCAAAAGTTTAGTTTTAGTTTCTCTCTATCTCTCTCTGCCTCTTTGTTAGTGTTGGTGTCTACGCACATTTTTAATTATGTTGTGGCGTTCAAGGTTTTTTCTATCGCTGCTGCTGCTGCCGTTGCTGCTGTTTTTTGATATTGTTTGTTGCTGTGCAGGCCGCTGCCCACTCCTCCCCCTCTCTGCTCGCTGCCCCTTACGCACTTTGAGCCAATTTAATTGTAGGTCGCTCTCTGACTCGTTCTCTGTCTCTCTCCCTCTCTCTCTCTCTCTCCAATTTGGATGCGACTTGTGAATATTTTTTGTGTTGTTGCTGCTGCTGCTGCTTTTTTGCGTTGCGTTGCGTTCGCACAGAGAGAGAGAGATAGAGCAATTGATACGAGTGTGTGAGCGAAAGAGAGGGGTAGATGGGCAAAGTCAGTACATGGCCCGACGACAAGTGTACATAGGCCTATTTCCATGGCTGTATGTATTTCCTATATAGCAACGACCATCCATTAGCTTCTGTTCTCTCTCTCTCGCTCTCTCTTGCTCTCTTTATGGTTTGTTGTAAATTTTTGTAGTTTTTTTCAGCATTTTTGTATTTATTTGTTGCGTTCTTCTGCATGTGTGTCCAAAATTTATACGAATCTACACGTGTCTGTGTGTGTGTGTGTGTGTATATTTCATTCCGGAATTATCAGCATTTGGTTCTGGGGCGGGGGGATGTGATGTAATAGCGCGCTCTGCTTTGAATTGACAAATTTTTGTGTTTTATTTTTGGCCTGCCTGCAATTTTATATAATTTCATTTTTTTATGAAAATTTTTCCATTTTTCTGTGAAATTTTTTTTAATTAATTTCATTTTTGTATGAAAATTTTTCCATTTTTCTGTGAAGATGTTTTATATTTTATAAGAAATTTGGTTTAATTTTTAATTGGAGCACATTTACCGTGATATTTATAAACATTTTTCTATTAGATTTTGTTTTAAAATATCATAGTAATAACAGATCTACAATTAGAACTATAAATACGATGATTTTAAATTGTATCTGTATCTACAACTGTTGGCAAGTATCTTTCTTTGTGTATTTCTTTGTAATTGGCAAACAGAACAGATCAAAAACCTTTCCCAACATTCAAATAAATCATCGTTGCAACAAATACCGAAAAAAACCTCTCCCAAAAGGTTTGAAACTCTTTTTTTGTAAGTTCCCATAACTTCCATTTCCTCTGGCCATATTTTTATGGCTCACACACAGAAACATACATCCATAGCCAGCACTCTCGAATGGCAATGAAACTTTACAAATTTCAACTGTTCAATGCAGATAAAGCCCCCCAAAAGAGGAACAGAGACAGAGAGACAGACAGAGAGTGAGACAAAGATGTCCGCCCATGAAATGCGTTTTCTATTTGTGCAAACTATTGCGGCAACCATAGTACATAGTAGTGCTACACCCACACCCACACCCACACCCACACCCATACATATGTACATGCTCTGCTCCTCTGCTGCTCTGCTGCTTGCATGCAAAAGTTTCATTTCGTTTGCTCTTTGGATTGTTTTGCCTGTGACTGTGTGTGTGCGAAGTAGAGCAAAAGGCAACTGGCAATTAGCAACCCACAACCCGGGGGGAGGAGGAGGAATGGTGAGCAGAAAAAAGCTGCACGAAAAAGAGATGGACTCAAGCCTAAGACCGAAGTTAGAGATACTCTAAAACAGGGCTCGGCACTGCTCTATCTAATGAGAATAGAAAATGTCTCTGCTGCTGCGCTGCCTTCGTGTGGCTTCGGCATTGCGACTTCGGCTATTGCCAGTGTAAAGCAATAAAACGATTTCACCCGCAGTCATGTTCGGGTTCGCTACACCAGCGCACTTGAGTTAAGGCGTGCCGAGCACTAGTTTAAAATAATCTTTGTAAAATTCTATTGGATTTTATACACTTTTACTGGTATGACTGCCATAAGCTTTAAGGAATAGTCATGATATAGGCTATAGGATGACCATGATCAAGAATATATCAATTGTATTCGTTTCTTCTATATTCTATATCTATTCTGTTTCTTGTACACTTTCTTCTATAATTGTCGCAAATTTGACCAAAATAACAAAATCCCCCTTTGAAGGGTATATAGTTTGCCAAACCCCAACAGACATTGCACATAGCTCCACAAATATGTATCTTATACATATGTATATGAGCACATATGTATGTCCATTTACTTTACTGTACCCCTCTCTCAAGATAGGCCTACTCTCCGCTCATGTGGTACGTTTCTCTATGTATAGTCAACACTTAAGTGCCATGGAAACAACATGCCCAAAAAAAAATCAAATAAAGAGAAGCAAATGAAGAAAAAATTGTCACTTTGACTGACGCTGACAGGTTTCCATTCGGCCGGTCGGGCCACTCCCTCCCCTACCCCCACCCCTTTCAGCATAGTCCCCTCCCTGCCACCCCACCTGCCACTCTTTTGTCAACATTTTTGCAGTCTAGAAAACCTTTATTCGTGCTGGCCTTTTCGTTATTTGATAAGTCTAATTAGCAGCTCATAAAGACGATTATTTCATACGAAGCTTTTTTTATGGTCAAATTTCATGTAAGTTTCATTTTTTGTTGTTTGAAGATTATAATTTCGATGCCAAATGCAGGCTTTGGCGAAAAAACGTGCGTGTTTTGGAGGGTTATAAAAAAACAAAGTCTAGCAGAAATATCATGAATTAATTAGTAATATTCGGGGGACTTACGTAGAGGTAAAGGTGTGGGTTTCTGACTAAAAAAAATGTTTAACGAACTTTGAATCCAGGGCCCTTTTTTACCACTTTTCATATTTTTATGGGAAAAACTCAAGAAAATAAATAAATGCGAGTGTGAGATGATTCTCTTCTCTTTCTGGTTCCACTCCCCCAAGCAAGTTGCAACAACTGTACTAACAATCATGAGGCAGAGCAGGCGAGCAGTTGCTGCATGTCGTAAAGTAGGCTGTTGCGAGTGCATTCCAAAGGTCATGCAGAGTATCCAAAGCTACGAACTTGTTCTCTTTTCTATTGTACTTGTTGCAACATGTCGCTGCATTTGCTATGGTTTTACCCGTTTTGTAGTTCTTATTTCTTTTATTGTGGTTGCTGCTTGGTCTTGCGCTTTCTTGGTAATGGTTGGTATTAAAATTCAGGCAACTGCAGTGGCAAGTCATAAAATTTAAACACTTATTACGACAGGGAGCGAGAGAAAGGGGGCACAGCATATCATAGGCACTTTACGCAAGTGCCGACACCGACAAAACAGCAACAACAACAGCTACAACAACAGCAACAACAACAGCAACGACAACAGCAACAACAACAGCAACAACAACAGCTAGAATGAGAGTCACTTGCATTGCGTCAGTTACAACATCAAGCAGTTCAGACGCAACATCAAGCAGCTCTCATACATGTAGTACATGTCGGACGAGTGTGCAAGGGAGATGGCATGGGTATGGGTATGGGGATTGGCTGGGCCCCTCTATTCTAAGAAACAAACTTAACGATTGTGCAAATGCACGTGAGAGACAGAGATAGAGAGACGGAGGTGTGAGTGTGTGTGTGTCAGAGTGAGACGCACTTCCGACAAGTGAAAATGCAACGCAAAAGAAACGAAGCAAGACAAAAAAAATAGTTGTGCATTTAATTAAATGCGGAAGACCCCCAACAACAAAAGCAACAACAACAATAACAGCGGCAGCAATAGAAAAACTACACGCAATAGAAAACCCAGACAGGGAGAGCGTGTGAGCCACAGAGAGAGAGAGAGGGGGGCAGAAAAAAAAGAGTACACACAACGCCACAAAATTTGGAACACGCTGCGCCGCTAAGTAGGTCAAAGTAGCAGCAATGCCGGCAGAGCAGTCAGCAGCAGCAGCAGCAGCGGAGGCAGGCGGCAGGCAGGCAGACAGCGCGCTGAATGGGGGGATTGCGTGTCAACTGCGACGCAGTTTTTGGCTTAGATGAAACGCCAGCAGCAGCAGCAGCAGCACAAGCGGCAGCAAGCAGTGTGCAAGCGGCAGGGAAAGAAGAGAAGAGCGCAGCGCAGTAATATATTTATAATTAATGCACAGCCCTTAGAAAGGGGATGCGTGTGACTGGGTGGGATTTATGGGGGATTAAAACACCCTTCAAGTAATTATATTCAAAATGTTGTTATTGAAATAGGAACAGGTAAGAACAGGCCACGAATACAAGTTACCCTCTTCTCAGAGAGTTTTTAGGAATAAAATTCATAAGATGTAAATCGAATGCAGACTTTTAATAGATCATAAGATCATAAAGATGATGATTCTTTATACAAGTATAAGACCAATATCAGAAAATGCAATAAAGAATGCAATTAGAAACTGGTATCTTTTAGTTCTTACGAGTAGGAATACGGGTACTATTATTGACTACCCTTCCGGAAGGATATATCCAGTCCTACGCCACTGATATATATAGTACATAAGTACATACATATGTACATTTCATATGCACATATGTATGCGTCGTGGCAATGTCAACCCAAGCAACTTTTGCTTTCTTGCTTTATTTTTCTTTCTTTATTTTTTTTTTGCTGGTTTTCTTTCCCTGCTTTTCACGCATTACCGTTATTAATATGCAACGCTGAGTCGAGTGTCATAAATCATACGCAAAGTGCGTAGACAATTTTTTTTCGTTTGTGTTTTTCTTCTTTTTTTTTTTTGCATAAATTATAATTGTAATTAGAGGCGGAGTGTGTTTTGGGGGCGGGGTGTAGAGAGAAGGGAGGTACCTGTAATTGTTTGCAAATGTTTGTGGACGACACTTTCTAAAAAAACAACAACATTTTGGTGTGTACGCACTTTTTTTTGGATGGGGATATACACACATAAGTATCTTTTGGGTAGCGTTACATGAGACCAAAAAAATTGTAATGCAATTGGAGGGGGAATATCCAAATATTGATGGCTCATTGATTGACGGAATCATTATAGATTTAGATTAAAACTCACCTTAATATCCAATTGCAAATTTTCGCATTAATCCAAAACCAGAATCCAGATTGAATCCTCAATTTGTAAAACTCTTTACAAATGTTAATTTTGAATTTGTCAAGTTTTTCCTTCTTCCTCATTCACTTCACTTTCCCACACACTTTCTTATGCCAAAATGTTTTAGTTTTTTTTTATCAAAAATTGTTTTCCAAATACTTTTCGATAAGATTTTGCAAGTATAGATATATGTAGAGATATATATGTATATGTATGTATTTTAGAAATATATTATTACGATTTTTGTTTTGTTTTGAGTTTTGTTTTAGCTTTTTTACTTTGCTTTTTTTGTTATCGAAACGAAATTTTTATGCAAACTAACACACACGTTCTCGGCTGCTGCTGTTGTTGTTACTGAGTGATTACTGTAGCGGTTACTGTAGTAGATTTTGTTGTTACTGTAGTTGTTGCTGCTGTTGTAGTTGTAGTGCTGCTGTGTATAGTATTGCGGTATGTCCGAACCAATAATTTTGAAGAGTTGACCAATTTTGTTGGCTTAAATTTTGGATGCTTTTTGCGTTTGTTCCAAAAAGACCTCTCTGTTTTTTTCTTTTCTTTTTTCCTAACTGATTTTGGGTTTTGTTGTTGTTGTTGTTTGTTTACGACGGTTTTTTGGTTTGATTAATTTAAATTTTACATTGATTTTATTTAATTTTTGTTGTTTTCTTTTGTTTCCTTTCCCGTGTGGACGTTTGAGTTAATTTTTTTTCTTTTTCAAATTTATATATTTAATTTTGTTGCACGCAATTTTGCCAAAAATCGTTTTTGTTTTTTATTTTTTAAATTTTGTTTGGTATTGAATTTAGACCAAAAATGATTTTATGCCAATTTGTAAATTTTTGCGTTGCGTTTTCGTTTTCATCAAGTTCTTCTCTTCAGTTCATTTTTGCTTTAATTTTGGTTTTCAATTCGAAAAAAATTAATTTCAATTTTTTGTTTATCGTTGATTTTTAGTTTTAGTTTTAGTTTAAATTAGATTGTTCCAAATTAGTGGCATTTTTTTGTATTTGCCGATTTTGGTGTCGTTGACGAATTCTCTGGCTGTTGTTGAGATTGTTTAAATTTGTGATGGTTTTTGGAGTCATTTTCACAGTGACATTTGGCTGAAAGTAAAGAACGGTAGGTAAGGGTTATTATACAGTAAATATTGACTAAATTGGATATCCTAAATGTATATTCCCTGCATATACCCAGACGATTCCTGCTCTTCATATAAGCGATATGTTTAATTGTACTTTAAATTCTTGCAACTTTTGATTAGGGTTTTGGTCGAAATCAACTTTCAATATAAAATCTAAAAATTATATACATGTTTAATAAACATATATGTATGTATGTACATATGTAAATACTCTACTGATAACGGACCATATTTATACTATATGTATTTCTATTCGTAGCATATTTTTTTATACAATCGGTTGTATTTCCCTATATGTATTTCATTTATGAAACTTGAACTTGTCGATTCCATTCCCAGAATGAAATGAGCTTATTCGTCGTCCAAGCATAGTTTTCTTATCAGCGTAAAAAGTCGACTGGCTGGCTAAAGTGAGTTGCACAAATCGATCTCTTATCGAAACATTATTCATTTTTTTGTTTCTCGAGTGTTTTATTCCCCATTGGCTTCTGGCAAATGTCTTTTTAAATGTCCCAGAGCTACTCAAAGAATCTTTGATTGGGGTTGCGGTCGGAACAGCTGTGCACAAATAAATGGAATCGTTTTCGAAAACTGTCGTCTGATATCGGAGACGTTTGTTTAACATAGAGTTCTGGAGTTCTGTGTGAGGCTTTTGGGAATGGGTTTCACTGTAGTTTTTCTATAGGAATATTAAACTATTGCAGTTCTTTCAATTGTTCCTTTCCAGGTTTTTATTTTCATTTTTTATGCAGTTTTTATCGGTGTACTATTTTACAGTCTTTTATTTCCTTTTCTGCTTCACACACGAATTCGTAGCCGATTTTTATTTTTTCCCTTCGCTCACGAAACAAGTGTCCCTTTTTGTTGCACTTCTTGCACTTCCTTCATTCTATTTCTCTCTTTCCTTCTGCACTTTCAACACACATAAACACACACACACACACATAGACACAGGGGGGACTTTTTGGGCAGGGCAGTGCCAAAAAGGGGTTCAAATTCACTTGGATTTTCGCCTTGTTTATACTCCGGTTGTGCCCCAGGAGGTTGTGAGGGGTAGGGGGGGGTGTGTGTTTGTTCTGCGGGGACGTGGTACGGGGTACGGGGAGGGTTGTTTATTGTTCGCCTTATTGTTGTTGTTGCTATGCGCGCTATTGTTGTTGCTTGATTAAAAATGCAGACGGTTCTTCGTTATGCATAAAGTTTTTGCTTCACTTTTATTTTGCGCCGTTTGCTTTTGGTTTCAGTTTGTGATCCCGTTTCAATGCTGCTGCTGCTGCTTCTGCTGCTGCTGCTACTCCGATTTTGCCGTTGCAGAAGAGCCACCCCATTGATGGGCATATGCACACACACACACACGCACAGGAACAGACACAGGCACGAACTGCTTTGAGAGGGATTGCACTGCTTGCATGTGTGCAGTTTCTTTTGGGAAATATTTAAGGAAAGGAAACGGAAACTGTTGCCAAGTGCACTTTTTAATATGAATGCAACTTTGTCCCGTGCACTTTCTACAAGTATCCCTTTGGTATTTTTTGCATGCACTTTAGAAGAGTATTTAATGGTATTTTTATTGCTTTTTAGGTGTATTTTTGCGGGCACTTTTACATATTTACTTAAACATTTGTATAGATCACCAAATTACCTTTCAATCACTTGTTTAAAAACACTCACGCGCATGCAGTTATACGATAATTTTTTTTGCATTTGTTGAAACACAAACCAAAAATGTAAATAATAAATGAAAAAATGTTTTAATGCCGTAAACCGTTTTCCGATCGGGGAACACTGCAGTTTTCCCACAATAACCATATACAGAAAATAAATAATAATTATTGTATTTTTTGATGGCTGTTCGATTATCGCTTTGGTTCGAATATTTGTGATATTTTCGTTAGTTTTTTGTTTTTGAATGGGAATATTGAATATATTGAATTTCTTGTATTATTTTGTGCTGGCGGCCGCTGTTTCAGTACTCAGCTTCTTAGCTTTTCAGCTGCTTTTTACACGAGAGAGACGATAGAAATGCACACAACGCTGCTGGCTGCCGCTGCGAGCACACCGAAACCACCGAATAGACCGAGCCGAATAGACGAGCATGAAGTTCAAAATTTTCGTTTATGGCCTATCAACCGGGCGCAACGCTGGCAGCGACGGCGACAGAGACCAGGCAAGCCCAGAGCGGAGCCACCACCAGTCAGAGGAGCAGCAGTAGCAGCAGGCAGCAGCAGCAGAGCGCAACAGTCGCCTCGGCGGCGGGCAGAGAGTGAGAGTAAACGCAGCATTCAGCGCAGCAAAGCGCAGCCAAAAGCATAGAACGGCTCTCTGCTTACAGTGGGTCGAAAGTGGTGGGAAATAGAATTGGCACTTGAATTCAGCTTTTGCTTATAAGATCTCAATTAAATTTTATTACATTACAAGCAGAGTATAGCCCAGAATCTATCGCCCATTGCTGCATCGCAAAAATAAAGTTTAATTAAAAACTGACCATCAGTTTGGCGAAAATCAGACCACAACGGCATATTACAATATATATTTAATTTTAATTAAAAATATTAAACATCACTTCAAATTATACGAATATTCTCTCCATAGAAAATTCAGAAATGTGCCATTACCTTGCGTGCCACTGTTCGTGGCAGCGACGCAGCTGGCGTCGCCGTCGCCAGCAGCAACAAAACAAGTTTTCGCCTGCGCTGACAGCGATTTTCGGCTTTTTTGCATTGGTTCGCTGCCGCTACCGCTGCCGCTGCCGCCGCCCCCGCCGCAGCGTCTTATGTGTGCTGGCTTTTGTGTTTGCTTTTGCTTTGCGCTCCAATGCAAATGCAAAAGTTTTGCACTGGTGTGTGTGTGCAGCGCGGCAGAGAGTGACTTGGTTCGTTCTCTGCTTTTGTTATGTTATGCTCTGCTCTCTGAGAGTCTCTCTCTCTTTGTCTTTCTCTCTCGCTCTCTCATTCTCACTGTCCCACTCTCTCTCTTTCCCACCCACTTGCGGTTTTTGTTTCTTTTGCGCTATTAATCCAATTGGAATGCAGGCGGCAAGCTTGCAATTCTCTTGGCAAAAGGGCAAGCTTCCAAGCAGGATGCGTCGTGGGGGGAGGAGACGGAGTTAGCCACTGGGCACACATCCTCCTCCAAAAGTTAGGTAAAAACCTTATAACGGGGTCTGGCTTCGACAGTTATCTGGGTCTGTCTCCTTGCCCGTGATGCAACATCCCTCTCTGCACTTTTCCTTATCCTGCGTGTGTGTATGCACAGGACCAGGACCAGGACCGACCACACGCGCGTATCCCTTCCTTGCCCGGGGGTGGGTTTACTCTCCCAGTCTCCCTTCCACTTTCGCACTCTCTTACTCTCTCGCTCCTGATCCTGCTCTCATCTGGCAGAGAGAGTTACATATACACCATCCATCTGTACCATGCAGTCGAAATTGCATAAGGTACGGCATGAGGTAATTACGAGAGCGGAGCGGATCTCCTCTCAAGCGGAAAATACTCCAGGAAAATCTCATCCATGAATAGAAAACGTAAACTTGGTCTTAACCTATTCCCCAGCGGGTGGTGCATGTGTGTACATCCCCAGGTGGTCGCCAGGGCATACTCGTAAGATGGCACTAGTTCAGGGTTTCGCTTAGGCATTCCTGGAAACACGGTATGGTATTGTAGGCTCCGAATGAAACAGCTATTTACAGATTGAGGGATTGCTCAATTGAGGATGATACGATTTGATTCGAAAGGATTTTGTTTAGGGGCTCGTCCACAGGATGTGGAATGCACAAATTGAGCATGATACGATTTTAGTGATTTTGGAAGAAATAATTACAAAGGACATAGGGATTTTAGAGATTAAAGATAGCAAAACAGTTCAAGTAGTAGTTTAGTATGGTTCAATGTGGGTTTACGATAGAGAATCGATTCAAGAATTGTGCAGTTTATTTTCGTAGATATTTGCAAACTTAATTTAGGAATGGACTTAAAAATATAACATTTCCTTATAACAAAAATATTCACATTCTGAAATAAATATCTTCTTTTTTTTACATTGTACAATAATTCCCACAATATCACTTAATTTTCAATAAGACCTACAATTTGTATACTATCCCAACAATGGCTTTAAGTAATTTGCATTTCCATTGAAGCCTCTTAATCAATCAATTCAGAAACGCACAAAAACCCCCCGAAATCTTACCCATTTTTAACCCAAAAACTTCCCTTATAAACCCTCAAAAATTACGAACGATTCCCACAAGTGTCTGGTCCCCGTATAGAATGCATTTTCCCTTCCAAAATATCAAATTCCTGCACAATCCTAACAATTAAAATCTAATTACAATGGAAATTAAAAAAAAAACATCCAGAAAAATTAACAAAAAAATTCATTTAGCTGTGTTTTTGATTTTCTTTATATTTCGATTAAAAGTTGAGTTCGTTCCAAACTTTAGAATGCAAAGACACAAGCAAAGACAGATATAAGAGCGTAGCGAGAGAGAGAGAGAGCGAGAGAGAAGTAAAAACTGGCAGCAACAAATTGAGAGAGCTCGAGAGCGTGCACGTATGTGTGTGTGTGTGAGGCGAGATAGAACGCGCGCATGTCGTTTTCGCTCTCTCTCTCCCTCTCTTTCTGTTGCGCTGCCATTTTATGCACACAATGACAATGAATGTTTGCTTGTGGACTGGCGGAAAGCTTGAGGGGGGAATTTACGCAATTCAACAAACACGTGGAGCGGCTGCTTCTCTGCCGCTGTCGCTGCTGCTCTGCCGCTGTCGCTGCTTCTCTGCCACTGCCACTGCCTCGCTGCCCGTTTATGCTGCTTAGAAATCCAATAAGCAAAAGCTTTGGCCGCCGCACACACCAATGCAGCGCCCATTATATGCGTGAGTGTGCATATTGAATGCGTGTGTGTGCGCCTATGTATGTGTTTCTGGATCCCAGCCAGGGACGGATTGCAGGGGCAATTAATATTGAAATTGATTGCTAAAATGGGGAAATATCCGGGAACTAGTCTCGAGTGTTTAGAATATTGTTGGCGGCCTTTTTGTAAGCATAGTAATTTGATTTGGAAACGGATATCGCCGATCAGCTGTTCAGAGGTGCTCCTTAGGATGTTATCTGTGAAAACTAAGATCAGTCTGTGAATTGAAACTTCGATCTGCTGATCTTGATATTTTTATTACAGCTATAGTTCTGGGAATTTTAATAGAATGCATATCTTAACTGCAGGCTAAATAATTGCTATTGGCAGGGAGCTTTTGAGGCTGTTCGAATATTTATATTAATCTCAATTAATCCTTAAGCTTCCATTATATTAATTAACAAAAACTGGCTTCTTATCAGAAGTCCCATAGAAAATATCCTGCACATATCCACCCCTGGAATTTGTGGCTTTTGCAGTGCTGCACGCACTTTTCCGTCCCACTCCCACACCCACGTCCTTTCAAAGACAAAGTTTTTGCTTAGCTTCACAATTTGTTGTTGTTGCTGCTGCTGGCAAGGCCTATGTACAGCTTTTGTTGCCGGAGAGAGAGAGAGACAGGGAGAGAGAGAGGATGCGAGTGGGAGTGGGAGAGCGTGGCATTTTATATGCTCCACTTTTTGGGCGCTCGCCACCCCCCCCAACCACCCCCAAAAGCATTCTCTATGGGGAACGCACTTTTGCAGCTTGCGTTTGTATATATGTATGCTATGTACTATGCGTATGTATGGGTTTATGTATAGGTGTGTGCGTGCGACACGCGCCCTTACTTTTGTCTGTTTGTGTGTGTTGGTGTGCGCGCATTTTTGGGTGTGCTTTTTTTTTGTTGTTGTTGGTATTTCGTGAAATTTTAGCATTTATTTGTTATGTACTTTGGCGCTCGCTGCGTCAACTGACGTCGTCGCTGCTGCTGCTGCTGCTGCAGAGAGAAGAGCATGTTGCTATTGCTGCTGCTGCTGCTGCTCTTCTCCATCTCCTGCTTCTTCTGCTTTGCTTTTGGCTCTTGCTTTTGCTTTTGCTTTTGGTTTTGCTGTATGCGTGAGTGCGTAGGCTCGACTATGTACAGTGTGTACACTATTGGCAATTACATTCATGTATTGTGCATACATACACATACATACATACATACATATCTACTGTATACTGCATATACATGGCATTGTTTGTATGTATTGTATGCATGTGTATATTTTATATTTGTATGCCAGTTTGTACAGTTAGCTTTTTGATGTGGGGGGCGGGGGACCTGTACAATATGCGCCGCCAAAAAAACACATTTTTAATGTGTGTATACTGCATTTTTTCTTTTTTTTGCGTTCTTGCATGGGCCATAGGGCTCGCTAAGGGTGGGCGACTCCTTCTTCAATAGTGGACTATGGTACAGGGTATCCAATAGGGTATCATATGGTTCCAGATCAGAGAATGCGTTTTTGTGGAAGCCCCAAGAGGGATAGAGGTGAAAAGACGGATCGGTTGAATGCGGGAGCCATGATTTGAGATATTTTATGATTCTTATACAGATACATTTTTGCATTTTGATAGAATTACTGCAGGTATTTTTGGGTATTATTTTTGTCATCTTCTTATAGCAAAAGGAAGCGAAGTAGTTTCAAGCAGTTTCGAAATGATCAACAACAATTTCAAGTTCTAACAAAAGCAAGCAGCTTAAAGCAGTTGAGTAACCGTTTCTTTAGTTCCTTTAGTTTCTACGCCATTTCCAAAGAATTGCACAAAATAACAAATGCCTCTTTTAATGTTTCGTTTGGCATTTATGTAAGTGAGTGTGTGTGTGTGAGGCCCGTGCACACACACGCACTCAATTATATATACTTTTTTCATGGACAACCCACCCACTCTAACCACAACCCCATCCCCCAACCCACACCCCCATTTCGGCTGCCTGTTGTTGCGTTGCGTTTTCAGATAAGATGATATCATTTGTTTTTGTAGCAATGCGAGCACATTCAAATTGTATCTGTGTGTGCATACAGTACATAGGCAATGTATATGTGTATGTACATATGTATGTGTATGCCTTTTTTGGGGCAGGGCAGGGGGTTAGGCGCTGTGGTAGCGGCTGCCCAATTTGGCGCTTGCATTGACTGCGTTTTATGCTCATTGCTTTTGTTTCTCTTTCATTTTGCCTTTGTTTTGTTGCTTTTTTGAGTGGGTTTCGATTTCAATTGGTTTGAACCAGTTTCATGAGCGAAATGAGCGATAGAATGGGGGCACATAATGCCCGAATATAGAGCATGCTATACTTGACACTGAAAATGTTGCCCAAGAATTATGCTTCTTCTATGTACATATACATATATACATGTACAAATCGCTTTATAATACAAACATACATACATATGTACAGTTGGTTTTTGAAAGCTTAAGAAGTTCAACGACTGAAATGCTATCGGGCCAGATATCGTAGAGCCCTGCTTGCACTGCTTCTTGCGATTTTTCTCGCATGCGACTTTTATTGCACTTTTTTCTGCTTAATTTTGTTTGTAAATGCCAAAACCGCACTCACAACGGTAAAATTAAGCAGTCGTAAAGCAGGATAGACCGAAGTTAGGCAGTTTTAAATAAGCAGTACAGATGCAGTGCAGCAGTTACGACTCTTATTCCTTCTTTCCTTCCTTGTGGCCACGTTATCAAAAATAATAATAAAGGAAATTCAGACATGATCATCCAAGTTCAAAATATAGCTGCTACGCAATCAAGAAACTGCGTTTTGATCTCATTTCACTTATTCACATTCACTCATTCATACTCGTCCATACCCTCACACTCATTCATTCACTCCTTCTCTTCCGTTCTCTTGTTTATTCCCTCATTCATTCAAAAGTAAGGCGAAAAATAAGAGAAAACAAAAACAACAATGGAAACAGCAAGAATAAGGAAGACAACAAAAGATAAAAAAGGGTTTCAAGGACATTTTACACATAATTTTTACTACCTTACACGCTTTTCCCTCGGCGGGCGACAACAGCGGGTACGAGTGAGTGAGAGGAAACCCCCAGCTAATGTAATAATTTTTGCGCTCTCCTTCTTTTTTTTTTTGGCTAGATGTGAGAGTGAGACAGCTGTCGAAAGGAAGGGAATCAGAAGGTGAGAGGACGAGGACAAAATTTGGTTCAATGCTGTTCCTGTTGCTCTTCTGCCGCTGCCACTGCCTCTGCTTCCGAGTTGAATGCTCTATTACGCTCAATCAACGACGCCAGCAACGACGACGACGACGCCGGCAGAAGTAGTAATAAAAAAGGGAAAGCTAGTCAAGGTATACGATTATTTGCTACCCTTGAAGATCCATAGATAAAGATTTTTCGACCAATTGTTGCTTTAGTGGGAAGGGATAGAGCAACCCAATCTATGCTAGCAGAAGGTTGTGTTTCTATATCTGCTCAAAATTATCATACCCTCTTCCAGGGTATCATAAGTGTTGAAAAAAGGAGTGAGAGGTGAATGTAAAAGAACGAGTGAAGAAGGTGAAGTTCTAGGACGACGACATTGATTGCCTTTTCACCTTTGGCTCTCCTCAACTTTATTATTACCATTTTTCTCCACATCCCCCCGCCTACCCACCCCTTTCAAACCACTCTACTCCACTTCTTTCCCTTACTTTCATTTCCTTTATTTTTTGTTTTGTTTACCTTGCGGGACTAGGGCCAATCGATTATTATGATTTGGGTGAATGAACTTGAGTGGGTTGACAAGACTCTTATTCTTCCTATTTGCATATGAACAGCGTCTTTTTTTATCCTTTTTTTCTATTCCATGCTTATGGAACTGCAATATAATATTCTTTATAGGTAGAAACTAGAAGACGGAAAGAAAAGGGATCATTATGAGATGAAGCTGGAAAAGAAAGCTAAGGGAGGGCTAATTAGAAGAACATTTTGGAGAAGGAAAACATAACTAAAAGAAGGAAAAGGGTAAAGTTATGCTTTGAAAGAGAAAAAGGAAATAAAGCCCCTTAAACAATAGAAAATACGACTAGAAATAGCTTCCCAAAAGCTCCTCCTAATCTGAACTCCTTTTAATTAAGAACCAAACAAGTAATCCCAAAACTAGAAAAACGAATGAGAGGAACAGCTGAGAGGAGAACGAACTGCACAATTTGCTGAATGAAATGAAGCGCAATATGGGAATGAGAGAACTGGGAACAGGCAGTAGTAACAGCGGGAGGGAGTGGAATGAGAGCGGTAATGATGTTGTATTACGGCTGGGTGACTGAGAGAGAGAGAGAGAGAGCGGGAGCCACTGCGGGAGAAAGGGATGGTCACACAGAGTGGACAAGAAATTGGGTCACGCAAGCATGCAACGCACTTACGCAGGCACACACACACGCACACACAGACAGACAGAGAGAGATAGAGAAAGACTAGATGATGAGATAGGAGTTATCATCCGCATGGCAATGCCAAACTACAACTAACTCCGAGAGACCCAGACAATGCGACGCGACGACTGCAGGCGGCAGGGTGAGTGCAAGAAGGGAGGGGAAAGCTGAAGGGAAAGGTAGAAGCGTAGAGGATGGTGAGGTTGCAGAGGTTGCAGAGTGCTCTGTTGGGCGGTGGTGTGGTGGTGCATGCAAAGTAGAACCAAAAGATACCAAGGCACAGTGGTGGTTCTATAAGTGGGACACTGCAACTGATGCCTAAAGATGTGCAAAGATAACAGAACACAGTTTTTATCACTGAAAGCAACCCATATCATGTATCCATCGGTTTTACTATGATTATTATACATATGTACATATGGTCAAAGAATATACAATATTGTGTTGTATTGTTTAGTATAGTCTTAAGTATGATCCATATAGAGCTATATATAGAGATTTCAATATACCAACATCAAACTACAATGCGTTGAATGCCATAAGTATTCATTTTTTTCTATTATATAAAATATATTATAAAATATCAAATTAAATAGCTAGAGTTCTATAACATTTTGGTGAGATTTCTTGATTTGCCAATGATTTTTATTACTATTTTATATTTGATTTTATTTTATTCTGTAATAAAGCATTTTTAGTAAAAACGATGAATATCTAAAGTTCATGTTGTATCTTTTATGGTTTCAAAACCTCTCAAGGAAATCATGAGATTACCTATCCATTGATGTTTAGAATTTTAGGGAGTTGGCTTTGTGATAGCCCCATTTACTAACTATTATATTAACTACTTGAAATCATCTGTATCTTCCACCTTCAAAGTTCTTCTTTACTTGTCTTCACTGTGGCTTCAAATTATTCAAATTAGGTTTGCCTCTGTTTGCTGCAGTCGGTGGGTGACTCTGCCCCTCCCCCCTCTCTCCCTTTGCCACTGCAATTCTAGAACAGAATTTGAACAAAAAATTTGTTGTTCGCTTCAGTTTTTTCGGGTGTTTTTTTTCGGTTTTTCGTTCGGTGAGTGGAAAATTGGGTCAATGCATATAATTTGGAGTGCGCCCCGTCTCACCCGTAAATGGGGGGCTATCTACACGCACAGATGCGCCCATGTTTGTGTGTGTTTGTGGATGTTGCAACGATGTCTCTGTGCCACCGCCATTGCCACTGCTGACGCAGTTGATTGCTGTTGCTGCTGCTGCTGCTGCCCTTTGTTGTTGTTCTCCCTTTGATCTTCGTTCTCGTTTGGTGCTCTTTTGGTTCCCATTTACTGCCGCCCCCTGGCTGGGCCGCCCACTGTGCGTGCCACGGTGTGGCAACATTCTGAATGCAATCTATCAATCGTTAGCGCTGCTGCTGCTGTTGCTGCTGCTTCTGTCGCAGTCAGCGCGCCGCTGCCCCTGTCGGCGTTTGTTTTGTGTGCAACCACTGAGCAATTATGTAATTCTTGCCACGCTGTGTCTGAGGGCGGGTGTAAGGGGGGTTTGATTGGGGAAGGGCTGGGTTATTTCAGCCGACAGATTTGTTAATCGAGAAAGAAGAATCGTCGAATATGTGATAATTGGAGAAGATATTCTCAAGGTAAGATCGATTGGAAGCAAATGAAAGCTTTCACGGTTCCAATCATTCACCATTCAGCGTTAGTTTGAGGAAGAAAATTTGTCCGGAAAATGACCAGCGAAGAACAGACATATATATTCCTTGATTAGACTCGGATTGGGGGCATTTTCATGATTGGTTTTATTCAGAAATCACCACCTATCTGGGTCCTAGGAAGGGTTACAAGTTACAGCATTTCTAGGCATTGCTAAAGTATTCAAAAATTTGTTATTTCAATATTCACAAATGCCCCGGACCTTCCCTTCACGGTCCCTCCCAAGCTAGCCACGCTGCCCCCTGAACGTCTTGAGTATCTGCCACACAATTGAATTCTTCCGGTGGCTGTTGCAAGCTGAAATCTTTGCGTCATTTGGCTCAACATTAACAATTCATGCATAATAAACAAATAAAGAAAACTTTGAGAATTGCCTATGAACATTGCTCTGTCTCTGTCTCTTTCTTTGTCTCTGATTCTCATTCTGAGACATTCATTTTGCGTAATTTTCTCTTGGCTTTTCCTTTTTCCTGGGGAGCCCTTTAAATTGTGCAAGCTTTTCAACTTTTTAGGGGGTTTTTTTTTTTTGCATAAAAAATAAATAAAAATGCGAAGAAAAGGCAGAAAAACAGCAAAGGAAATTGGGGAAAAATCATGGACAATTGTGGCTGGTGGAAATTGTTTGGGGTTTTCCGCCTGTTATACACATTATACAGGACTTTTTCCTTGTCTTTCCCTTATGCTGTTTTTCTCTCTTTTTGGAGTTAATTTAATTTATGGTTAATTCGGTCGGAGGTCCTTGTTTTGGTCCACTAAATGTGATTTTATTATGATGTGATAATCCTAATGGGGATGTTGGGGGATCAGAGAGCTGTTTGCAAGATTACTTACTATCTGTTCATTCAACTTTCGAGATGCTTTAACAATAATGGAGTGGAGTTCGGGTCATTGCTTTGACACTTAAAATCACTAAAATTGGGGGCTAACATCGTGCCCGAAAATTATATATAATAGCCACTAGAATTCTGTTAGAATGGACATCTGTATTTCCCAGGGACTGTAACTGGAAGTGGAGGTGTGCAACACCTAGAAGAAAGCGGCAATGAGTGCCACGTAATCCCATCAAGTTTGATTCTAAGTCACCCACCAGTATATACAATTAAGTACAATTGAATTCTGTTGGAATTTTATTTAGTGAACTCCTTAAATGCATTACAGATTGGATGGGAGGAGGAGCCTTCTCCGACTGATCGTAGGAGTCGGAGTACCGTGGGCCATGATCAGTACTGGCTGCTGCCAGTTCTCCGCTTTGCCCGGTCTGGGTGTCGGCCATCTTGTCCTTCACCTGGTCCAGCATGATGCATATGGCCTTATCGAGTCCCGCCGCCTTCGTGTCCAGAAATAGGGTCCTGGTCTGTCGCAGTCCGAATCGTTCCGCCTTCATCCTCTGGAGGTTGTACAAAAGACGTGTGTTTCAATACAACGAGAAGCAAATTCTATGTGAAAGTGCATGCCCGGGCACTGTATGGGATCCAGAAGGATAAACAACTTCTGGCGGACGTAGAAAGACTTCTCGCAGTGGTAACCCGACATACGAGATGCGGTGATGAGCGATTGGCTCCGAGGTAATGACTGCAAAGCTGTGGTCCCCGGGCACCTGCTGTTTCTGCCATTGCTTGAGCATTTTTAGTCAATTGGAGGACGAGTCGAGGATAGAAGCATCTCCACAAGAGCAAATTTGCAATGTAGCAGAGGGACAGCCTTCCTTGTTTTCAGCGGGATTTTATAGGCATTTTATACAGGATGAAGCTGAACGTTGTCCGTTCCACTGGTTTTGTGTTCGGAGACGTCGCCAGTGGTGCGCTTTTGTTGCTGAGTTATACGGTGTCGCCGAAGGAGGAAGACTCAAGGTCCTCTCCTGCACGCAGCTCCTCCACGACAATCTGCTCCACCTTGGTGACCGTAACTTTCTGGTGCTGCCCATCCCCATGGACTCGCACAGCACCAATGGATCCAATGGATCATCTCTCCTCCTCTCCTGTCTCTGAACGGATCGCCACCGCGCAATCGCTAGGAGAGTGAGGTGTGCATTGGTTAATAGCGGAACGGATCTGAACGGATCCCCATTCCCTTTACCTTTCGCTTACCTCGTGCTCTTACATGTATGCTTCATCGCATACTTTTGGAGGTTCTACCATCCTCGGCCCGTCTACCAACCAGTTAAAAAAGCTCAATCAGTGGCAGCAACTGCAGGCATCCGCGGACTACGGAGCCTTGCCCTCACTTCCTCTGAGTCAGTCGCTGACCTCTGCACTTCCTATGACGATTTGCCGCTGGGAGCAATCTCCCTACGCCCGCAAGGAGTTCTTTATCCGCAAGGACCCCAAACAGTGCCCCGACGGGCACTGCCACCGAATGCGCTACCCGTCGCACCTAAATATCCATCTGGTGTACGACCACCAGAGGCTGGGGGTGAAACGAGTAGGACTGCCACAGACGAAAACTCTCTATCTGGAGCCGATGTTGTGGGGAAGGAGTCGAAATTGTAACTGAACTTTATTAAAAGGGAAACACTGATAAGCTGACATTTCTACTTTTGAGAGATATTTCAATGCTAAGTTTCTTCTAAGATTTGACTTTTGTTAATTTTTTGGCACTTCAGTGGCGACTTAAGCCAGGGGGCAAGGCAGTGTGTGAACGTTTTTATTTCCCGTAAATATTCCCTTTAAATTACTCAACTTTTATAAATAGATATCTTCAAATAATAAAAAAAAGTGAAACATTTTTCATAATTTTCTTGACGACAGCCTGAGAGTGCCACCAGCTGTCAGGGGCACGCCTCAAAAGGGCGTATTTATCTCTTACAAAAAAACGTGGATCTAGCCAGCTATAAGTTTAAACTAAATAAATTAATAATTTGAAATAATTTTCTTCACATTCGTAACTCTTATTTGCGGTCCCTGCAATTTCCAGAACTGAAACAAATCGCTTTTTAAAATCCATTCTAAGAATTAAGTAATTAACATTTCTCCCCCAACCAATTCCGCACTGTATTATTAACAAATTTCTAATGAGAGCTTATGGCTAACCTTCAGTTATTTTTTGTTTTGGGAGGAGATGCTCTCTCGAGTACAGCCTCCCCTTACCAGAGACATAAAGTTTCTTTAGTCGACTGGGGAAAATCGCAGGCAATTTCGATTCCCACGCGTGCACAGTTTACGCCAGCGAACTAATTGCAAATTAATGACTTTACCAAAATCTCAAAGCAGCAACAAGAGAAGAGAAAAAGCAACAGCAAAAGCAACAAGAAATCCAAGAACTATGGGGATTGGCATTAGATATTTGCACATCTCTAAGATGGGCCGAGCAGAGCCCTTTGGGCTTCAGTTAATCAATCATTTTGTCTATTACAGAAAAAAAAACAGAAACGAAACAGTTTCTATCATGTCTGTCAATTTGTAGTTAATTACTTTGGTGTGCCTCTCCTTGTACTCGCAGCGATCGATGGCAGAGCGATAGAGCGATAGGGATGGCCATACACCACCTGCAATTCTGATGCGCCCTCTGTCCGTCTCCCTCTTTCTTTTAGCCATCGCTTATCTCTGCCAGAGTTGCACTTGTGCTTGTATGCGCCCGACTGACCGTACATGCACATGTGTGTGTGTGTGTGTGTGTGAGAGAGAGAACAAGCTTTTTGCAAAAGCTATGGCGAAGCCGAAGATTCTTATTGGATGCGCAAAAATGGCGATGGAATTGATTGCGAAAATATGTACAAAGAGATTTGCATTTTGACTAGAATATTTGTGAACATTTTGGAACACTCTTAGATAATCTTTGATAATTGAAATATGATCCATATAACAAACGAAATCATCTTCAAAACATAAACTGAGTTTATTCCTTTGTACATTTTCATCGATGCAAAAATTCTGTCAACCAAAAGAAAAAATAAAACAAGTTTCCACATTGTAGAACATCTGAATCTTTGAGTAGTTGCCCTTGAAAAGGGCAGTCCATACTATATTCAACAAGTTTGTAATGCCTTGAAGAATGTGTTTCCTAACATCTTAAGTGATTCCTGATTCTAAATGTATTCCTACACTGCCATAAAATGTTGTAGTTCAGACAAATTCTGACTAAATTGTATGATCTTTTGGCTGAAACATGAACGATCGATCTATCTGCAAGCTTCGGAGCCCCCCGAGGTCTTGTTGTTGTTCTTGTTGCTCTGTTAATCTTCGCCGACGAGCCGCGTGGACATGAAATTTATGGGATGTCAAAGGGCCATAATCTGCTCCAAGAGCGAGGGAGACAGAGGCAGAGAACCTCCAAAACGTGAACCGAAGCGAGTGAAGGGAATGGTATGAGAGCGGAGTGGGGAGGGTGTGGAGCAGTGCGGTTCGGCGCGTGCAATGAGAGCCGCCGCCGTCGTCGTTGCCGCCGAAACTGCTCAACTTTTGCGCTCACGCACGCACTCGCTCTCCCACTGCCCCTGCCCAGGCCCCTGCCCTGTCCCCCCTCTACTATTGTTCCTCTCACACACGCACGCACATTGCTGATTACCTCATCGCAGCGAATGTCAGCGCAGAGCAGAGACCAAAAAGCAGCAGAAAGCAGCAGCAAAGCGAAGAGGAGGAAGCAGAAGAACAACAACAGCAGCAGCAAAGCAAAGCATAGGCATGGAATGCGTGCGCATAAAAATTGTAGAGGAAAGAGAGGGGAGAGGGGAGGGGGCAGCAACAACACTTTTGTACGCTCAAAGGCCACGCATACGCGTACAGTGGCTGACAAAACTATAGGCCTACCCTATCCACACGCCAGTCAAGGGCACATCAATTGTTGTAAGCATTTAATCAAATAATTAGCTGTAATCATACACGAAAAGCTCCAATTGCATAGTAGATGGCTGGTCTTATAGTTCTGCCCGACACTGTAGAGTGTTCTGCGTGCTGCGATCCTCTGCTGCTGCTGCTGCTCCGAGCTTTCTGTTGTTGCTGCCTTCTGGTTTGCTGTAAGTTTTTGGGGGCCCCAGAACTGGTCCGGTCCAGGCAGCATTTGAATTAATGATCCGTTGCTGCTGCGGCTGTTTCTGCCTCTTTTTGGGGTTCTTCAGCTGCTGCTTCTTCTCCATGTGCCACTTCATTTTTGTTCATAATTGTTGGGCTGTTTTTGGAATATAGGGGTATGGGGCATGGGGCATGGGGTAGGTCATTCTGCTTGTCTTGTAACAGCCGGAAATGTTTCGTGTTTGGTTTTAGATTTCTTTACAAGTTGCCCCGAGATTTGGTCTGTGATTCCACAATTACAATTGCCTGGGCTTGACCATTTTTGCATTTTACTAGGTCTGTGTATGCGTATGTATCTTTATCTTTTAGTGTGCTGTTGCTTTTCGAGTGGCAATTAATCAAAAACAAAGTTGGAAGCATAGAAATCTCATAAATCATACAAAAGAAAACAAAAAACAAAACACAGAAAAAAGGGTGCGTTGGAGTGAACTCCTTGACAGGGACATGGACGACCTACGCGACTGGTCACTGGCCACCTTTCATCAAGTCAAAGTCCTCTTTTGCGGTGCTTTCACGCAATATGGAAAATATAACATAATTATTGTAATTTGCATTTCAATGTAGGGAGGAGAACAAAGGAAATGGAATGTGGAAAATGTGCGTTAAAACTATTGTAATAATAAATCAAACAAGTGGGGAAGTAAGAGAAGAAAACGAATTGGCAATGCTCTAAGAAAATTGCAACTAATAAGAGGATACCTTTTCGGATATATTGACTACAGATCATTGGCATCCTAGGTGTAGTTTTGGTGTTTTTATAATTAAAATTAAATTAGAGTAGAAATACTAAGAAAAATATTTACGTTAATAGAAATATCACAAATAATAATTAACAAACTCAGACAATAATATATTCATACAATCACTTATAATTCTGCCTCTATTTTCACTAAATTTACGCCTAAAATATAATCGAAATAATTTAGAATAATACAATAAAATACACAAAAGAAATGTGTCAATTAAGGGATTTCTTTCAAGCTTTATTTTTAGCTAAATCCAGTGGCCCTATCCAAATCCGTGTCACAGTAAGTCTACCCACAAAATACACTCATTTCTATACAGTACTATAGGTACTCCCAAATCATATATCGGACATTCAGCAAAAGGTTTTCCTTCATATGTAGCTGCGCCCAAAAAGAAAACCAAACCACAGCTGCGTATGCGTAATATATTTCGTTGTCCAGGCACGCAGGTCGCAGTTCACAGGTCACCTGCTGCTGCAGGAATATTCCCCCCTATCCCGTAACCCGTATCCCACATACATATATTATTTAATGGCCGAATGGCATTCAAAATCATAGCACTCATACGCCATGTAGAACACAGCCCAACCCATGGAAAATTTCCTATTAATTTTATTATTTTCATATACATTTTGTGTAGTTAGTTTTTCTCTTTTGCTGCTCTTTCTTTTTTTATTGCATTTTAATGGAAATTTTCGGTGTCGGTGCGACATGCATGAAATAATTGGCCATTCTTTGGTCTTCCTTTTGGTGGGTCCGGGGGGGCACCCTTCTGCGTTAATGCGCACCAAAGAAATAAAAATTCATTACAAAAGTTAAATAATTTCATTATTTGCTGCGTTTTTGCTTTTGGGCTTGGCTCAACGCTCCTCAATGGTGGTTTTTATAGGAAAATTGCGTTTTCATTTATAATTTATATTCGTTTATAAATTCGTTTTTTCGTTTTTTTTGTCCGTGTCTCATCAATTTAGTTAATATTTTGTCCTGTCCAAGGGGTGTGCCCAAACATATTTGGGTTATTGCAGGATGGTCAAAGGGGAATATGCAAATGGAATGTCGTACCTCCCAGGAAAAGTATACTTCTAAAAATATATGCCATTTACTTCCTTGTTTTTGCCGATTTGTACATTTAGAGCATTTAACGATTATTACAGCATCCTCTGGCAAACCAAATCTAGCGACAAAAATATGATAATAAAGTTGGAAAAAATAAAGAAAAAAATGTGTGTATATTTATGCCTAAGCAAAGGAAAAAAAATCATTCAAATTAGTTCCAGGAGCAGCAGCAGCGTACAAGGGGGAGAGGCTGAGAAAATTATTATGTGAAAAACAAGTCAACGAAAGGGAAAGGAAGTGCCTAGCAAACCAGAACCAGAACCAACCGGAGGAGAGGAGAGGAAACCAATCCAATCCAATCAGGCCGAATGAAATGTGCAAGTGAAGGCGAAAATCGCTGACTGAAGTAAACCGAAACGAAGCTCATGCTTTCTTCTATGG
The DNA here is from genome assembly GCA_035041765.1 of Drosophila algonquin. Taxonomy (NCBI): domain Eukaryota; kingdom Metazoa; phylum Arthropoda; class Insecta; order Diptera; family Drosophilidae; genus Drosophila; species Drosophila algonquin. The sequence continues at coordinate 456,458 of JAWNKY010001391.1, read as the reverse complement.
CAGAGAAAGCAGAGAACTATTGGGCCTATGCTAGGAAGCAGGATTCCTGGCGCCTACTGACGGCCCCATAAAAATAACACAGCACAGAATAGCAAGGGGGGGGGGGGGGGGATTTCTGTGCGTCTCTTTTTCATGCGTTTGTTTTTAATCTTTGACTTGTTTTTCGCCTACTTTTGGCCAGACAATGTTATTGCATTCTGGCGTCACTGACAGGCTTTTGGGCCTGGGAATGAGGGTTAATGGTTAACTCTAAGGATATATAAAATATATTCGTATGTATGTATGTACATTCGTATCTGTGTCTGTGGTGCACTGGGCTTTGACATTGGCATTGCCCCTTTTACGACCCCAGCCAGGGTCCTGGCTCCCGCTTCTGTTTGTGACATTTGTGGGGAGATTATTTTTTTCCTTCTTTCTTATTTGTGAAATTTTTGCTGCCTTATTTGGACCTGACCGACGACGACCCGCCGACGCCAGTTGGCCATTAAATTGATAAGCGAACGGGCCAAAACGAAAAAAATGTGCAAGGAAAAGAGAGGAAGTTGTGGCACAACCTCGATGCCAGTTGCTTGATAGAGCGAAGAGTATCTAAGGGGGAAGGGGGTGGGAAATGTTTATAGGAGGGGTGTGGGAAATTCTGGTGTAAATGGTGGAATTTTGGCATACATTTTTGTAGTGTTTTGAAAAGGCTTACAAGCATCATTTAATTATTGTAATTATTATATCTTTTCATTTATTCTTACAGCCGGATATTACACATATATTTATGGTTCCAACTGTATTAAAAGAAAACCAAAATCATCAATCGAAATGGGGAACCTCTCAGTCGCTGTGTGTGTGTGCTCACGGATTTTTGTGAAAAGTTTTCACTCGGGCGGGTGGGGCGAGGGGGAGGTACTTGAAAAAATAACTTGCCAATAAATGTCAAAAATATAAAATGGCAATAAAACAGGGCTGTCAAAAGACAAAAGTTGTAATGACAGCAGGAAGGAGCAGGGAGTCCTTCCAGGAGGCGACGGCGGCGCACAAAGACATTAACATGTGGCACACATTTTCATTGACCGCCAAACGCAGGAAACGAAAGTCAAAGACCACAAATAACAGTCGCCCACCAAAAAGGACTTTATTTCAATTGAGTAGAGGCCGAAGGGGGGACGACAGAAGAGTGTGGCAGAGTGGGGGCTAAGAAATGGCAGCCAATACATTAAGTACTTTCTGGACTAACTTATACCCAACCAAATTGTCGCCTTAATAATGTCATTGGCAACTACAGAACAACAAGAACAATGAAGAGAGAACTTATTCCCTCCACCACCCCCTGGCAAATGTCAGTAGATCAATAAGGATAATGAATTGGCTGAGATTTTGTTCTGGTTTTTGTGCAAAGAAATAATACAAATAAAATCGAAACTTTGGTTTTTTTTCGATAATTTCTTTAAATCCAGCTGCTGGGTTTTTAACAGGATGAAGGAAGCGGAGCATGGAAAATGATTTACTAGGATTCGAGAGGCAAAGCCATGGAAATTCTGCCTCCGATTGGCTTAATCATTTACATTTATTTGTTAACAATTATTATGAATATATGTTTTGATGTGTGTAGTTTGATCTTTGTGGATGGGAAGGGGGTGTACTGGACTGCAGTTAGTGGGGATTCCGCAGAACTGGTATGCGGCTATGGCAGACCGTCCACCGCAGGACGAAGGTGCCAACCAATGTTATCCAGAACAAGTTAACAGCCACTTGGAGAACGCTGGCCAGGCCCGACACCATCATCTCGGTCTCCAGGTGCTTCGAGTACTGGCACTTGTACGAGTCGAATTGGGACGTGCACATGTGCTGGCCCGCCTGCAACAATTGGGTGGCCAGACCAAGGCCAAGTTGCATGCCAGCCCGTACCGCCGGCAGCAGCAGGGAGGTGGAGATGGCCCAGCGCACCGAGTACAAGAAGCCTCGATTCAGCACAAACAGGACACAGGCAGCTCCCGTGAGGATGGCCAGTTGCATGCGCATGAAAATGCTGAGAAAATTGCACTGGTAGAGTATGTCCTCGGCGATGGAAGCTGTCATGGAGAACAAGTGACCGAAGCCGTAGAGGATGAGGCCGATGGTGAAGCCCACCAGGGCCGAGATGGCGATCCCGATCAGGGAGTTCTTGAGGCCCAGCCACGAGAACTGCCGATCGTCATTTACCGATCCAACGATGGCCGAGATGACGGGCCCGATGAGCGGCGAGATGAGCCCGGCTACGATCACCAGCAGAACGTTGGGCCGTATCACAGACAGGCCCAAGAGGAAGGCCACGACCACCATTTTTTCGTAGTCGTTGTAGGTCATGGCGGCATACATTTGAATCACGTACATCCAGATCCCTCTTCCCCGTTGTTGTCGTGGCTCTGGTCGGCGTCTACGTTCGTGGTAATACACCCGGTTCCAGGCGAAAAGAAATCCGCCTAAAGGCAGGACACGTCGACGACGATTTCCTCGACGGCGCCTATTGGCAGGAGCAGGACCTGCCGCTTGTGCAACTTGTTCCTCGACAGTCTGCTCCTCTGATAGGGCATCCTGCTGGTCGTCTTCCGGCATCTGTGTCTGATCCTGGTCGATCATTCCATTCGAAGCCATATTTAAATCAATTTTGAATGTATATTTATTGGAATTTTCTGCTTTACTTACTAGCACCTTTTGACAACAATTATTTTTTGAATAGTTTGTGTATTATTTTGTTGACTCAAGAGCTCAACTGACTTGACAAAGGTTCCTGGGATTCGATAATTTGTAAATGTAATAACAACATATTTTATGTATATTTTGTTATAATTTTTATTCAATTAAAAACAAATATTTGAATATCTTAAAATCCAACAAAATTTTAAGAGAGAGCAGCACATGCCATGGAAGAGAGCATCGGTCGCATAACGTTTGTTCGCTTTGGCTTCGCTCCGATCTGATCGTAAGAGTGCAGTGCGCTCGTTTCGTCAAGTTCAACGAAAGCAAAAGTGAACGAACTGCCATCGCTTCGTTCAATTGGTTTGGGGCTCGAATAAGACAAGGGGACGTTGGAGATTCAAAACTTGAACATGAACGGACTTGCACTGAAAATAAAACTTTTGAATTGGGCAATCGTAATGCGGAAATGCTGAAAGATTTATTCGGCTGATGATTCTACAGCGGCTGATGAGAGGTTTCACAATGATTTTCTCAGGCCGGGCCAGGGCAGGCCAGAAAATAGTTTGCAGCGTCATTTCTGTTGTTGCTAGTTGGGCTGAACATACATCTCGTATATATGTGAATATGTCTATATAATTACCGGTTATTGTACGCTGAAGCTGCGTCGACCTTACGCACAAAATGCGTGTTGTGTTAACACCAGAGTTTCAGGCCAAAAGCCCACATAAAACCAACAGATTTCAAGCCTCGCTCACAGATACACATCACACTCATACACGCACACGAACACACGCCTGGCAACACAAATGTTTGAACAAAAAATGTATTTCTGGTTTTTTTGGTTTGGAGCCGAGTCCCCCCGTAGGCCTAGACCTGGGCAGAGCTTGGGCGACAGCAGAAACCGCACGCAGAATTTTATGCGTTTGGCAAAAGTTTTCGATTTCGTTGTCGCCTCTATCTGATTCTCTCTCTCTCTCTCTGCCACTTTGTCATTCGCCGTTCGCTTTTGGGCTTCATTTTCGTGGTTCATGCTGGGAGTGGAGGAATCTATGTTCAATCTTGGAGTTCGGGTTTAGGGGTCTCAAGAGGTGCGCTACTCAAAGAATTCATAAAAATCAGCGACCGCAAATGAGAGTTAAGAATCGAAATTTGTAATAAATAAATCAATGGGAAGGAAATATGTTTCGGCAAGTCAGGATACAAAATTTAGTTGCTCTAGTTTTCATAGTCTCTGAGATCTAGGCCCTCATGAAGACAGATAAACGGACGGACGGACGGACAGACAGACACGGCTATATCCAGTCGGCAATTGATGCTGATCAAGAATATATACATATGTATACTTTATGGGGTCAGAAACGCTTCCTTCTTGGCGTTACACACGTACTCTATCACCACAAATCTGTAGTCGCCAAAAATGAACAAAAATCATCATAGAAGAAGGCATTGAAAAAACTGTCAAGAGAAGAAATGTCAAGGTATCAGTGTTTTCCTTTGAATTCAGTTCAGTTACACTTTCGACTCCTTCCCTACAACATCGGCTCCAGATATGAAGAGCGTCCAGCCTCTGGTGGTCGTACATCAGATGGATGTTTAGATCCGACGGGAAGCGCATTCGGTGGCAGTGCCCGTCGGGGCACTGTTTGGGGTTCTTGCGGATAAAGAACTCCTTGCGGACGTAGAAATACGGCTCTCAGTGGCACCCCAGAATGGGTCCAGTGAGTCCAGTTGCTGCCACTGTTTGAGCTTGTTTAGCCAGTTGGACGACGAATGATGCGATGTGGAAGAAGAAAAAGAGGTAACCAAAAGGTAACGGAAATGGGGTTCCGTTCAGATCCGTTCCGCCTTTAGCTAATGCACACCTCACTCCCCCAGCGATTGCACAGAGGCAATCCGTTCAGAGACGAGGAGAGATGGCCCGTAGATCGGGCGACTACTATCACAACAAAACCATTGATGCTGTGCGAGTCCATGGGGATGGGCAGCACCGGAAAGTTACGGTCACCCAGGTGAGCAGAGTGGCGTGGAGGAGCTGCGTGGAGAACAGGATCTTGAATCTTCCTCCTTTGGCGACAGAGGTAGAGACTTCACCGCCCGGAAAGCGGCTACGAAGGAGGCCATTACGGACAAGGTGCTACTTGGGGTCCTGCGGTACCACTGCGAGACGTCTCTATACGTCCGCCAGGAGTTGTTTGTCCACAAGGATCCCATACAGTGCCCGGGCATGCACTTTCTCTCTCTTGCTTCTCTGACGTTGCTGACAGCCCATAATCTTCAGTCCCTCTGCAATGATTCCTCCCGAAGACCCTGCTTCAGGGAATGACCAACAGCGGGAAAGATGTCCTTGCCGTTCAATATTTCTTCCAATATTTTTTAATTTTTTAATACAAATTTTGCAATACATAATTGTTAGATTGTCTCTGATAGAAGTACCACTGATACCCATGTATATTCATTCACTTGTGGCTACAACGTATGGGAAATCTAAAGATCGAATATTGCTATTTTCCGGACATTCTGCAATCGATATTCATTTTGGAAGCGCATTCGATCAGCCCACATGCCCAGGGCCCAGGCCTAGACCCGGCAATCCAAAAGCTTCGGCAACGCATAATTTCGGTTTGTCTGTTTTTTCGTTTTTCTTTTTGGCTGCCTTCAAGTGCCATGCGCCTATGTCTAGATCTATGACTGTGACTATGCCTATAGGTCTCTGCCTCTGCCTGAGTGTGTGTGTGTGTGTGTATGTGTCTCTATCTCTGAGCGATTGAGAGTGCCTGTGTGTGAGTGCTTGCTCGTGTGCGTAACGCATTTTTGCCCCTATCTCTCTGTCTCTATCTCTGCTGCGCCTCGCTCTAACGCATTTATTCAACAAAAGCTTCACAGAGAGGCACTAAAATTTATGAAAAAAAAAATTAACGAATCTTTAAATAACAAAAAAAGCAACAACAACCGAGCAACAACAACAAAAACCACAGTCAACCCAACTCAAGGTTATGTTCAGGGCTACACGCATCGCATCGACAAATGAATTTCAGTCGCTTTTTCAGACTCGCTTTTTTCCTTTTTTTTGCCTCGGATTTTTCGTCAGTGCGTTTGTCGTTTCGTTAGTTTGGAGCACTGTACTGTACGCATATTTCTTTGGATTTTACTTGTCTGTATGTACATTTGTATGTGTGTCTATGTATGTTTTTTGTTGGATTCTCTTTTTTGTGTAGTTTTTGCAGCTGCTAATCAAAATGGTTAATGCTCTTGGGCCGCTGTCGCTGGGGCTGGGGCTGTAATTTATAAAAATGCCCCAAAATAGCAATGGGGGCTGGGTTTTGGGAGGGGCTGGGGGTGGGGCCTTCCCATACGATACGCATTATTTACGCAACTGATTTGGTATTTGCACTGCAAACTATAGCAGCACATTGTCTGGCATTTGGGCTTTTTCAGTGCGATTGTTGGATAAAGAGATGTAGGGAAATATATGGAAAAAAATTATAAAAAATATGTCAAAACAACTGAAAGATACTATACGAAATAATGGATATCCTACAATATATTAGATATAGATACATATATTTCTCAAGATAAAACAAGAATTTTTTAGTTGTAAAAGAATAAACTTAAATTCGTTTTATTCTTTAATTTGCGGAATTAAATTTGAACAAAATTTTGAAATATTTGCAAAAAAATATGCCGTTTCTAGTATTTTTTCCATCACCATAAATCTTAATTTTTATGCCTATTGCCAAGTCTATTCCAATTATTTTCGCATTTAATACGCGTACCACTTTTTTTGGGGTTAAACTAAATTTGAATTTCTATTTGTTCTAATTATGTGAAAGATGTTGAGAGGGTGAAGAACAATTAGTAGTGTCTGGCAGTTGATTAAAATTCCAATAAATGTTTCGATTAATTTGCTGAACGAGCGAGCAATAGAAATGGAACTTAAGAACTAATGATATCGTTAGATATCGATAGAAAAATTACGGAACTTGGACTGCTGCTATATGACATATAAACTATATAGATATGTAGATACATATGTAGTTTCCAATATTCGTTAAACGCAAATGACAGCAATTAAAATTTGTTAACCTTACATTGAATATTTTATCAATCAGTTAAGCCAATCATAGCCATAAGACCCAATCACTTCCCTTCCTCAATCATAAATTTAGAGCCCAATCATCGTGTAATGAAATGCACAACAAACCATAAAACCATAAAATTAAATCAAACCATGGCTTCGGTTAATCGAATGGCGCATTAAGATAAATGTGAATATCGGAACGATACCGATTTTCCCCCGAGAGCAACCTCACGTGCACCGCTACATGACATGGCATTCCAACGGTTGTTCGGTTATTCGTTATTCGGTTGGCCATGCACCGCTCTAGAGGTCAAGTCGAAGACCACAAATGAAAATTGAAACCTGAAAACCCAAAACCCAAAACCCAAAGCTAGACCGAGACCATCAAGCAAACCATCGAATGATAACCTTGAAAACAGCCGACAGGTTACAGGTTTATGGCTCAATTTAAATATTTAAACAGATTAGAAGAGGAAGAGCACTGCTGACTGAGGGCTGGGGGCTGGGGGAGGGCTGGGCCACCAATGCACGCTATTTGGCTAGAGCCATTTATTTGGTTAGAGATCCGTACGCACTTTCGAGGCGTGCCCCCCCGTCAGCTGGTGGCACTCTCAGGCTGTCGTCAAGGAAATTATGAAAAAAGTTTCACTTTTTTTTATTTATTATTTGAAGATATCTATTTATAAAATTTGAGTAATTTAAAGGGAATATTTAAGGGAAATTAAACACTGCTCTGCCCCCTGGTTTAAGTCGCCAAAAAATGAACAAAAATCAAATAGGAAAACTTCATAGAAGAAGGCGTTGAAAAAAGTTCAAGAGTAGAGATGTCAGTCTATCAGTGTTTCCCTTTAAATAAAGTTCAGTGACACTTTCGACTCCTTCCCTACAACATCGGCTCCAGATAGAGAGCTTTCGTCTGTGGCAGTCCTACTCGTTTCTTCCAGCCTCTGGTGGTCGTACACCAGATGATGTTTAGGTGCGACGGGTAGCGCACTCGCAGTGCCCGTCGGGCCTCAGTTTGGGCTCCTTATGGATGGAAAACTCCTTCCGGACGTAGACATACGGATCTCAGTGCTACCCCGTCATAGGGAATGGCTCAGTGGAGAAGAGTGAAAGGCACTGCGGTCCGCGGATGCCTGCTGTTGCTGCCACTGATTGAGCTTTTTTAGCTGGTTGGTAGACGGGCCGAGGATGGTAGAACCTCCAAAAGAGCCAGTATGCGATGAAGCCTAAGAACACGAGGTAAGCGAATGGAAAAGGGATTGGGGATCAGATCCGATCCGCCATTAGCTAATGAACACCTCACTGCCCCAGCGATTGCACGACGATCCGATCAGAGACGGAGAGAGATGGCCCGTAGATCAGGCGACTACCATCACACAAAGCCATTGGTGCTATGCGAGTCCATGGGGATGGGCAGCACCAGGAAAGTTAGGGCCACCAAGGTGGGGCAGAGTGTCGAGGAGCTGCGTGCACAGCTTTGCAGTCATTACCTCGGAGTCAATCGCTCATCACCGCATCTCGTATGACGGGTTACCACTGCGAGACGTCTTTCAACGTCCGTCAGGAGTTGTTTATCCTTAAGGACCCCATAGTATTTATGCCCATCCACTGTGGAATGCATTTGAAGAGTTTAATAAATAAAATTCCGACAGAATTATATTATTATATTCAATTGAATCTTCGGCTAATGGGAGTCCTTCTTGCTGTGGCACTCATGACACAGCATGTGTGCTGTTTATGGGACAGGAAACGCTTCCTTCTGGGCCTTACATACATCCACTTCCACCACAAATCTAATAGAAAACTCAATTCCAAGTTTCTAAAGTCCTTTATAAAAGTCAAGGGTCACTGAAATCCAGTAATTAGCAAAGGGAATAACGATCTCCGTTTAATTATCGTTTAACAGCTTCGACTGTTACCCATCTTGATTGTGCCCTTGGCAAGTTCAACGATTTCTTTGTTATGCATTTTTTTACACAAAAAAAAACATCGAAAATTATTAAATTATGTTTGATAATTTTTCAGTGGCTCTAATCTGTGAGCAAAAACGTGTTCGTTGCCGAGTGCGGAAATGAGCCGGGCACACAAACAAAAAGTTTATTGAAGGGCTAAGGTCTCCGTCCCCGTTTCCCACAAGCAACAACAATGCAAACAAATACAAATACAAATACCGACAAAAAAAAAATTTAATTGATATACGCATTGATAGCGGAGCAAAAGCAACACCAACGATGTTGATTGTTGAATTGTTGATGGCTGCTGTTGATGTTGGTGTTGCTGAGGTTCACTCGCTCTGAAGGGCATGACAGAGAGACAGAGAGAGAGAGAGAGAGGGAATATCAGGCCCTAAAGAGAGGGAACTGCTCGAGTGTTGGTGTGAGTGAGTGTCGGTTGTGGTTTTGAAGGTCAGTCGGTTGTAGTAGATTGTCGATTCGTTGCTCGTCTACTGCTGCGTTTTACATCGACTTCCAAACAAACACAAAAAGCCAGCAAACAAAACACAGCACACACACGCACACACACAAAAACATAAATAAATTAAGAAACAACTTGCAGCCCAAACATCGATGAAGTCATATTACAACTATTTTTTTTGGTTTTTTTTTTTAATTTTTTATTGCAAGGTCAGTATTTTGTTAGGGAGGGGTTTGTGGTTTTATAAATGCGTATTCCGAGAATCGTGATTAGATAGATTGGAAGGGTAGATAGATTAAAGGGTGTTCTTTACTATAAATTGAAGTTGTAAAACTTAATAAGAAATAACTAGAAACAGTGCTAACATAGGATATTTATCACTTGAAAAATGTTTAGCGCAATTGGAAAGCAATTGGAAACGCGCATTAAAAACAATGAAATTTTCTATAGAAAATGAATTGAGTTTATTCCTTTGTATGTAATGATTACATGGTAATCGTTTGAATAAAATATATCTCATTGCAAACACTTAATCTAAACTCCTTTCCAAGTCGTATTATCTTATTATAACTCTTCCAAGAAACCTGAAAAATTTTAAATGAAAAGGTTAACCTAATCGCTTAGTTTCCCTGTTACTTCCTTGATTTATACCGTTGGGAGTTTATTTTGGAAACCCAACTAATTTAGAGCCCTCCCTTTCGGAGTGTGTTACCCGCCTTCCCATCAAAACTGTCAACTCTAAATCAAAATGTCATAATTCAGCGAGAGAGACACTTGCCCCGGTAATTAGTGTGGCCGTAATTAAGTTGCAAAGCCCAAAGTCTAAGGCCTAAACAATGCACTTCACCAGGCCAAGACACGAAGGTCCCTCCATAAAGAAGAAAGAAATCTGCCCACGCACATGGATATATATGACATATACCCGTCTCCTCTATATATTTGCCACCATTTAATGTTGAAGCTCAACAAATCAAAGTCAAAATGGAGTAGCCGCAACAGAAGCTCAAAAATGACGGGGAAAAAAAAAGGGGAAGACAAAGCGAAAATCGCGTGCCTGTCACACCTACAAAAATGCCTCGGCTCTCTGGCAAGTGTGAATGTGTAATTAAATTTTATGAAATTGTCGTGCATACATATACATATCTGGTGGTTATTATGTCTGTGTCTGTGTGTGTGTGTGTGTTCCACCTACGCTTCTTCCTCGAGCATTACAGCGCTGGTTACCCTTGCCCCTACCCTTACCCTTTGCTTTGCTTTGTTTTGTCTCATTCCATTACCTATTCATTTCGCGACTTTTGGCACGCCCAGCTCCTCTGATTTTACATTACCAGAGACACACACACACACACGTGCATTAATGAGAGAGTGAATGAGTGTGTGTGTATTTAAATGAGTGTGCGAGTATGCAAATGAGTGAGCGGAATGAGTGTGTGTTTGATTTATGCTTATGCTGCAAGTGCCCCCCACCCCCCTGTACTTACAGAATGATTTGTAGCCAAGTGTTCCGTATTCCACTTACACTTATTGTTAAATAATTGTCAAAATAACTAACCCAATGCAATGATTAAAGTACCAACTACTTTCTAAGAATATTCTCATTCTGAAAGGACAGCAGTTTGCAGATGTGTTGACCAATCAACAGCTCCCAAGGGAGAACTGTACTTTCCAGAAATCAAAAGGAAACTTCAAAAGAACCGCACTGCAATTTCCGATCACTTTATCAGTGATTAAGACAATTAATAAAAGACCAAGTCACAAAGAAAACTTATCGGAAAATATAGTGTGTGCATGAATTTATTATTTCAAAAATTATTTCTTCACTTTGGCATTCCATACGCATTTGTCTGAAGCTGTTTTCTTGTGACATTTTCTTCCCAATAAATCACACGCACTTTTCGTAAGAAATCCCCAAGCATCCCCATGATCACAGACCACCCAGCAGACAGAATCTTTCCCCCCATTTCCACTTTCCCCTTTTTTCAAAATATTTTGTCACTATAGGCAGGTCCACCAAAAATATTCACTCTTAAAAATAACAACAAAAAAATTAAATATAATTATTGCAAAATTAGAAAGAGACCGAAATGGAAACGGAAAAAACATTAATCAAATGGCCAGAAGGCAGACAAAAAAAAACGAGTAAAAACTTACCAAAAACATTTGACAGCTGTCATTCGAGACACGCATTTGGATATGCTCTCCCTCTCTCTTTGGCCCACTCTATTGTGCTCTCTGTCTGTCATGCAGCTTACGCACTTTGCACACTGTAATGAAAAACCAAAAAAATACAACTTAGCATCCATCGCCTGTCATTAGCAGCAGCGGAAATACATATACTAAAACCAAAGCAAAAACAAAAACAAAGTCTAACTAAAACTCGTTAGAAGGTATAGTCACTCCAACATACATACTTATTATATATGCATAATATATAGGCATATAATAGGGGAATATAGAGGCATAGGCATGGGCATAGACTGATGTGTAGGTAGCATTAAAAATAAATATTAATCATACGCACTTGCACAATGGAACTCAATTATTCATGCAAAGAACAAGAAATATGAGAAGAGAAACGAGTAATATGGAAATCAAATAATCAATTTGTGAGAGGCACAAATTAGAATGCAAAAAATAATATATTTTTTATTTTTGGGAGCCAGAAAGGAGGCAACATTTCCAAAGACAACTCTTTCAATTCTCATTAATCAGCCAATAAACCAATTAGCTGAAGTGCCATTCAGGATATAACTAAAAAAAACTTGAATCAATTGCTAGAACTATCTTCTTAGGACTACTTGCTCAGTTCTTGCTACTTGCTCTATTAAAAAACCATTCAGCTATCATTTGGCAGCCTCAGATGGTGTGTCACTGAGTCTCCTATTGAATCATTAGAACAATAGATTAGGTTAACCCGGACGGCCCTCAGAGGGGCCACTCTTAGTATGAGGGCCAGTATGGTCCTTAGATATCCGGATGGGTAAACACCTTTACGAGGGTTCTAGTGAGGTTTTGAAGTCCCCGAGAATCGAGGTGTTTTTGGCAAAGGAAAAAAGGGAACTCCCTTGGCATCCTCTTGGAGGAATCTTCCAGTGACGCTAGCGTCGGTGCACCTAGTTGTATTCTCCTTGCCGTGAGAGAGCCGGGTAGCTGCAGATGAGATGTTCTAGGGCTTAGATAGCCCATTTCCAACAGCTGTTTCTGTTGGTGTTGCTTAGCTTGGCTGCATGCTGCATTAGACGATTAACCATAGTTATATTGCTATGGATCGAAGATACCTTTAACCTTTTGGACCTGCCTCAATACAGTGTTATAGTTTCTTATTTTCTGATCTTTGCCGAAAGTAGAATTCCAATCCAAAGCTGCCTCACAAGTCACATACTTTTATAACACCGAATATATCCAATTATTTTTAGCTATGATAATTTGGATAAATTAATGATGCTGTGCTTAGACGAGCAAGCGGCTAATATTAATCATTACGCACTTGCAACCTGAAGACTGACGGATATAGAAAACCATTCAAAACACAAATGGATAGACACAACATATGCTTGGAAGGGGCAACATACATATGTACATATGTATGTGCTATATATGCGTATGCCTATAAGTAATATTATGGCTGTATGTACATATGTATAGAGCACCCTGCTGCGTTCCATTATCAAAACAGCAACAGCAACGCACACATATGAGAAGCACTCTCATCACATGCACACACACACACACACGCGCACATCACTCGACATCACTCACACACTTACATAGATCACGGATCACACGCACTATAGCCTCGGGTCGGCAAGCATAGAACAATATTCAAGGTTAGAGGGTTACTGACTTTGAAAAATGCGATAGAAGGCAATTTCAGTTTTTTATACGATTTTATTTGAATTTTGTTGTTGAAATCCGCAGCAGCAGCAGCAGCAGCAGCAGCAGAGGCACAGCAGAGGTACAGCAGAATATCATTCTTAATTGAGCTTTTTCGCATTTTCGATTCTTGAGTCGCAGTGCGTGAAGACAACAGGCAAAAAAAGAGGCAACAGAAAAATCGAGAACATCTACAGCAGAATGTCATAGAGCAAAAAACAATCGAAGTGGAAGGGAAATAATAATAAATAGGGAATGGTTTTCAGAGAGGTGGGTATTACGACCAAGAGGATACCCACAAAAACATCTTTCAATTGGGAGGGAAGAACAAGCCAAGTGGCTGTAATGCTGTCAAGAGAAGGCCAAGAGAATGTAACTATATCTGAGGGCTTCAACTAGAAGATATTTCATGGGTAGATAAAGGAGCCTTAGACTTGTAGAAGATACCATTCAAAGTTAGAGATAAGAGATCCACTTTCCAGATCCAGATGTTAATGCAACGCCAAGGCTGCCAGAGAAACCCAACATACCCCTAAGCTCTGGGCTTACAAGGTATGCAAAGGCACAAATAATAATGACAGGTAGTTTGTCTATGTGCGTCGCTGCCTCTGCCTGTGTGCGTGTGTGTGTGTGTGTGGGACGCTGCAGGTAGCACAGGCAAGCCTAAGCCAAAGCCTTCGCTTCCCTGTTCCCCTCTAATACTCATAGTCGTTGTTTACTGGAATAATTCTCATTGCTTGGTCGCCTTCACACGCACTTTCGTAAACAACTTCGCTTCACGGAGCGGGATTTCTAATTTTGTGGCGATTCTATTCTTTTGTGGAGTGCAAATGTCGGGAATGGTTAGCAGCAACAAACACACACAGACAAACATGCACATGTATGTACCCAGATCGGATCTGTGTATCTGCATGGGAATGGGAAAGAATGGAAGTGGAATGGTAGGCTTCGAATGACAGATGGGGGAACTGTTTTGCGGGCATCATGTGACGGCTTCATGTTGAATGCTGTCCATAAACTGAATCGCGCAGTGTGAGCTCATTTGCCAGACAAAAATTGCGTTGTTCTATGCGTTTATGGCCAACGCGCTGTATTTATAGTATATTTTTAGTTGGCAATGGAAAATCGTATAATATTATCTAAAAGATATAAGCTATTAACTAATTTAAAGTATTTTCAAGTATTTTGAATGAATATAATTGTTGCACATGGCGTATGAGTGATGGCGGCTAATAATTTCCATCGAAAAACGCTTATACGACATGTGGATCAATTTTTTATAGACAAATGTGTTTTTTTTATCGAAAATAATACAGCGGCTTTAAAACTACATTCTGCTATCACATAGTAATAATATTCGCCCACTCACCGTGTTTCTGTTGGCGAAAGTGCGTGCAAATCAAGCAATAACATTCGAGAATATTACTCATACGCAACGTACGCTGCACACGCAAAAAAATATGAGATTAGTTGAAAACAAAGCACTTGGTCGGTCAGGCGCTGACTGTTGGAGCCCCAAAAATTTCGCCACGAGGTTATTGCACTTTCTAATGCTACAAGCAAAAAAATTATTAATCAAAAAGAGCCGCAAAAAAAAGGTGGTAGCAGTAGGCGACGCAACGCAACGCAACAGCAACGACAATCAAGAGCGGCAAAAGTTGCTGCCTCTGTATTGGTGCAAAATGTATGAAAAAAATTCCACCAGCAGTCCATGATCAGCATAAATACGCCACACGCGCACAAACACACGCATAGCGCAAGCATCAGAAGCAGCGGAAGAGAGCAGAGAAGAACAACAGCAGCAGCAGCAGCAGAGAACAGGCGCAGCAAAAGCAGTAAAAGCATAGAAGTCAGCGCATAGAAAGAGCAGAGAAGAACAGCAGCAAAAGCAGTTTAGGCAGCGAACAGCAGCGAGCGGCAGAGAAACGAACCGCAGCGGCAGAAAAGAACAGCAGCGAGCGGCAGCGAAGAACAGGAAAAGCAGTTGAGGCAGAGAACAGCAGCAGCAGCGGCAGAGAAGCAGTGCCAAGCAGTCGAAGCAGCAGCAGCAAGCAGCGCGAGCGCAAGCAGAAGCAGCACGCTCGTTAAATTCACTCGTTTGTGTGTTTGCGTGTGTGTTTGATTGAGAGAGAGTGCGTGAGTGTGCGTGCGCTTTTTTTGTTGTGTGTGGAATGAATTTGTTTTTCTAAATTTGATGATGCAATACACGCATTTTGGCGACGCCAGGCCGCTTGAACAGTAGACACCCGCTACAAAGAACTTCGAGGAGATTTTTTAATACGTATATTATAGCACGCTTTTGAGAGCAGTAGATATCAGAAAAACATGTTTAGGAATTACATTTTAAGGAACACATATGATCAGATCATACAGTGCTTAGTAATAATCAATGTACGGCTAAAAGTTACGGTCTAAGGCCCTTGAGTTTGAGTTAAGGGAGCTTCGCCGCTAGTGCTTACTGTATTGTTGCTCTGACTTGTTCTTACATCTTTACAACAAAATCACATATAGTACACACACATGTACATCTGTATGTATGTATACAGAAGTCTCCCCAACACTTTCCGGGCTCTGGTTTTTTTTTATTGTATTGCTGCTGCCTTCTGGGCACGCACTCTGCACTTTGCTTTCTGCGACTTGGGTTTTCGGCCAGTCTAAACTCTAATACGCAGCCAGGCTAGACATGTGGGATGGCCAATATCGAATGTGGGCTTGGCGGCTAGGCGGATGAATAATAGGCCATGCTCTATGAGCTCTGCTCCGCACTGCCCAAACGATGGCGATTCATCAAAGTCCAAGCTGAACAAGTTTTTTGCATTTGAAAGAAACACACAAACAAAAAATTAATAGAACACGCTGAAGAAGAGCCGAAGATACTTGGAAGCGGTGCTGGAAGTGGGGATTGGATTGGGCTTGGGCTTGGATGAACCATAGAGAATTTTATAGGAATATGACTATGAAATATGTAATTAATATGCGTGTTTGTCGGCTTCTTTTTAAAGACAAGATCTTTGGTTTGTGTGGTTTTAAACAGTTGATTTGTTGAGTACAGTTGTGCATAAGTTTTACCTACGAATATAACCATATAAATATCAATAGATAAGTACATGTACTAGTACCTAAATAGTTAGATCCTATGCCATGTCTATGTTCTTAAGCAATCAACCAAATATTACCAGACATAAGTCCGGCCAAAGCCTAAAATCCTATCCTATCATATCTACAAAATCCTTTGGTCGGTCCAAAGGTGATACTTTTTATATGCAAACCTAAACTAATTCCATTCATCTATTTATAAAAATGTTTATTCCTTAAAATAAACTCGTTAATCACATAAAATATGGATCACATTTACGTATATGATCTGTCTAATCTACTCATCAAAAGAAAACTGTTTTTGGCACACACTGCCGAACATTTATATCCCATTTTATAGTTTTATTTTGATTAGAAAAAATACAAAAAAAATGCGAGTGTTTCCCCTATAGTTTCCGGAATTGGTTGTATCTTCTGCTGATCGACATTTTTGAGTATTGAAAAATGATTTAATGTTTGACAAGTTCTTGCCCGTGACCTTGAAAGAAGGCCATGAAGGCAGGCCCCGGCCTCATAATCTTATGTTGAGGTAGCAAAAGAAACGGAAAGAAGGGTGGAAGAGAGTGTGATAGAGAGAGAGAGAGAGAGAGAGAGAGAGAGCGTGTGAGAGAGAGGGAGATGGATAACAACTTTTACTTGGATTCTTTGTTATGATTAGCCCATTCGCGCCGTACGCACATAAATTCTAATTTTACTTTTTCTCACGCACACACACACACACACCCCTCTAACTATATCCCACTATATAGTATTCGTATATGATACATAGAGACACGGGTATATGTATGTATTTTTGTCTGCTAAACGTGTATTTCTATTAATTTTTGTTGTTTTGCCATTTTTTTCTTACTTTTCGGCACGTTTGTGCCATGAAAAATAAAAAAGCAAAAGCTGAAGAAATATTTGGAGAAAAAACCTAAAGAAAGTTAAGAGAAAGAGAGGGATAGCCCCAGAAACACTATCACTTTTTAACAAATGATTCTTGAGTTTAGTTTTAGATTTTTATATAAATTTAGTTTTAATTTCATAGATTTTTTTATAGTTTTTTGTTTATTTTTAGCTTTTCGTAGTTCCCATTAATTTCCAAAATTAATTGCCTCCCACGCTTCTCGTTCGCAAAAATTTGATTTATGTGGATCTTTGTTGCTGCTGCCGTTGCTGCTGCTGCTGTCACAGCGATCATTGCACTCTGAACCGCCGAAAAAAGCAACAACAAAAAAGCTCTCGCAAAATTCGCACTCAAAAAATAAAGATAATGCTCGAAACGAAATTTCGCGAGCGTAAAATTCAAGAAGAGGGTGAGAAAGAGTGGGAGAGGAGGAACAAAAGTTACCGCATCGTGCACGGAGCAGCGGCAGCGGCAGCAACAGCGCATAGGAGAGTTCATTGACTCTAGAAGAAATTTGCACAAACACACACGCATATGAGTGCTGATATACAAGTGTATGTGTGTGTGGCACACTGTTCTGTGTGCTAATGTTGTTGCTGGCGTGCACCAATCAGCGCTGACGTGAACGCTGCCGTTGCTGCCGTTGCTGATGTTGCCGTTGCTGACGGCAACGCCCGCGTTGGCGTCATTAGAGCTCTAGCATTTCCTTTCATTAGTGGTCCGCAATCTTCTGATCTTTCAATCTCTTGTTCTCATTTCTTTGGAACGCCAGCTTGTCCTCATTTCTGCAAAGTTGCGATCAAAGTTGCACGATCTGCAGAGGCGGACTGCGGCGGTCTTAAAGATTCTATGCCTCTTTCATTGATATTTGTTGCTCAATTATAATATAAATGATGGCCAAAGATTCACAGCAATTTTTCACAAGTGAATTATCATTACATTCAGAATTAAGACAAGAAATATCCAAGAAATAGTAAAGAAATACCCAAGAACTGCTTCACAATTCCCAAATTATATTTCTTGCCGCACTGCTTGCTGCTGCTTCTGCTGTTCTTCCTGCTGCTGATGCTCTGCTTGCTGCTGCTGCCCTGCTTGCTGCTGCTGCTCTTCTTGCTGCTGCTTCTCTACTTCCTGCTGCTGTTCTTCTTATCTCACACTCCTTCTGCTGTGTTGTGGCTCTCTTTCCCACTTCCCCTCTAATGATGTTACCACCCCCTCTCCCCTGTCCACTGTACACAAATTTCAAGTGCCTTTCAATTAATGCCTCCCCCGCCCCGCCCCGCTCATTATGCAGATAAATACAGTGGCGGCTATTAGCAAAACATAAATTTCAATTTATGTGCGTCGCCCACAAAAACAATAAGAAAAAACAATAACCACAACAACAACAAAAACAACAAAAGTTCTGGCCGCACATTTATGCAAAATAGATGGTGATGTTCGTTTTGGAATAGAAATTTTCTGTGCGAGAGAGACATAAATTATTGAGGGGCAAGAAGATTCAATCTCTAAGGCTAGAGCCATTCATAACTTTTACTTTTCCATCACGATTATCTATTATTTTAACTATTTCATTCAATTATTGATATCCAACGCACTTTTGCTAGCCATCTACTGGAAACAAGCCAACATTCGTATAGCTACGAGATCCAATCCATTAATATTTTCTTGTTCGCATAGACACTGCATACAAATCCAAATGATTTGCATATGGTTAAAGCCGAAAGAGCTCCGGCTCTATAGGCCTAGAAGACGAGTTCGAATGAAATCAGTTTCGATAACCTTGAAACACTGTACGAAACGTTCATTCCACTCTGTAGTATGCATACCAACTATTGTACAATAGAATGACATTCGGCATTCGAAACGGCGATATTCTATTCCAAACTGCCTAAAAATTTGAATAAACTTGTAGCTGCGTTTGTTCTTTTCTGCGCCCAAGCCCAAGCCCAGGCAATTAATTAACGAAAAGTTTCTTGGGCTGTAAAATTGATTGGCCAGGGGCAAGTGGGTGCCAGTGGGGTATCAGGGGGGTCGAGGGGGGTGATGGTGGCCGTTGGCTTGTAGGAAGTGAAGTCCCAAAGATGCGTGGGCCTTCACTCGAAGTCTCGAAGTCGTGTGCGTTCCGTTCCTGTTCTGGCGTGGAGTGGCAGAAAAGCGGCACAAAAACTCATTGAACGCACTTCGAAATTAATGAATATTTTTAGCGGGGGGAGCCAAGAATAAATTAATATTGGGCCAGGTCGCCAGTGAGGTATCATTCGCTATTCCCAGAAAATATTTAATACATGCAAAAGAATTTGAAATTTCTTGAAAATAGAATGCCATAGAAGTACCCCCCTCTGCCTCGCCCACCATTTGCTAGACGATCCCCCAACTCCACCTCAAAGTGAATGATTTCTTAAATTACAAAACAGAATCTTTAACGACGGCCTGCTGCTGTTGAGGTTTCAAGCAAACAAAAAATGGCCAACAAAAAAACGGGCAGTGCAAAGCATCCAACAACCAGTCAACAGCAATGGTCAGAGGGACCCCTATGAGGTGGGGAGGGGAGTGGTGTGTCGGGGCGGTGGGGGTCCAACGCAGGGCTAAGAATAAACGTAGAAACAACAGAGCCCACAAAAATGACTCTTTTCAACCAAAAGAATAACAAGAGAAGCAAAAGCCAAGAAGCAAAAGTCAGAGCCACAGCCAAAGTCAAAGCCAAAGCCAAAGCTGAAGCCAAACGATGCGAACTCCAAAGCCAGAACCAGAGCCAGAGCCACAGCCAAAGCCAAACTTTTTCTAGCAATTCTTTTGGTTTCCATTCTCCAGCTTTTGAATACTCTTTATAGGCGGGTATTACGAGTCACACAAGGTGTTTAAAAAGCAGAGAGAAATGCTCTTAAAATATGTTCCGTTTTGTTTAATGACTTCTTGGCTTTGTCTTCTTTGAGGATAATTTTAAAATTTCACTCTCAAAGAAGGCTTTGGGACTCTCTGTTAAAAAACTATTAAAATATTATGAACAATCTTAATTAGATTCCTTAACATCAGAATGGATATATCAATGTCCCTTATCCTCGAAGATAATTCAGCCATCTATGGTTCTATCTGTTGTATCTTTGCTCAATAGGTCGTAATTTCTTTAGATCTTTCAGGGTATCAACAATTTAAGCTCGACAAACGTTTACTTTATGCTTTTTGCTGTTCTTTTGCTGGCTCTCCACTATGCTCTTATCTTTGCTTCTTTGGACCACTATCCTCTCCTCTTTTCTTCCACTATCCATCTTACATACATTCTATCCTCCATTCTCTATCCCTCCAGCAGCGATGGCGACCTGCAAGCGATGACTCTTTCCCCCCTCTCCCAACCGCAAAATAGAGAGACAGAGACGAAGAAGAATAGCTGGGGCAAGAAAAAAAAACCCGTCTCAGTCCTCATGCGTGTGGGGAGAACAACAATCATACGCTCCCCAGAACACTCACACACATACACACGTACGCACATGCACACAGCACACTAAAGCAGTTCCTCTTTTTTGCAACTGCCTCTGCCACTGGCTCGGCTGGCGCTGGCGTTGTTCTTGTCGCTACATTTTCTAGTTTCACCTTGAAAAGTTCATTCACGCCAAACGCAACGAATCCCAAGTCCAAGGCGAGAGAGAGAGCCGTAGAGAGAGAGAGAGAGAGAGGGAACGAGAGTAGGGGGAACCAAAACTTGCACAAAAATAACATAATTTATTTGGACGGAAGGCCTCAATGGGACGGGGGGGGCCTGGAGCAGGGGGTCTTGCACGCAAAAAAGAAACGCACAAACACACACATAGTCGTACATATGGGAATGTAGAAAGAGAAGTAGGAGAAGAGGGACAGAGAGAGAAGAAAGACCAATGGTAATTCCAAGTGCCGGCCACCCGCCCACTGGCCAGAGCAGTAGCTGCTCTTTTGGTCAACATTTTGTAATGCAAATATATACACGCATTTTTTTATTACTTTTTCTTTTTTTTTGTTGGACTATTTATGGCCAGTTTTTATTTAGAGGAAGAGGCAAAGGGGGTTACCATCCTATTATATGGTTTTCTTGGAGTTGTGGAAGTAAGAATTTGGTTCTAGGACACTTTCTTTGGACACTTTCAGTTCTTGGAATAAGTTCAGCTTCATTTTAATATTATATTTGTAATTCGCTAATGATTTACTTCCATTTACTGAACAGACTTTAATGGAATCCTATAGTAGGGCATTTTCCAACAATTATACCCCTTCATCTCCCTTTAATTACTATCCAACAATCTTCCCCTACAGTCATGACTCACTTTCAAGAACATAAATCAAATCTTTGTCGAACCCCCCACCCCCCCAAACAAAATCTGACAAAACTAGTCTCGACCCAAACAACAAATTAAATTAGATTACGACCTACAATAAAAATAAAGCAACAATTTCGCCAACCCCCACGCACGGAAGGGGTGGGGAGGGGGCGAAAAATTCGCGAAATAGAAATGCGAAAAATAACGAATTAACAACAACAAATGTGGGTCCAAAACAAATGGCAAAAATTCGGTGAAGTTCAAGGTATAGCCATTAAATGGGAGAAAAGGGGAAACAGAAACCGCAGAAAACTAAAAAATAAAAAAAAACTATCATTAACTATTGCTGGTGGGATACGATACGGGGGCTCTGGCTACGCGTATGTGCGTGAGAGTGTGGCAGATAAGAACGAGAGAGAGAGAGAGAGGGAGGCAGGCAGTCAGTCGTCTGACCAATTGATGAGTGCGTGCGTGCGATCAGCAAAAGCATAGCAAAAAGAGCGCACAACATTCGCTGATATCTATGAGAGAGCACTGCTTGATATGGTAGACTGCTTGGTAGACGAGAGCGCAGACTTGACAATTGATAGCGCAAAGCAGTGGAGAGAGCAGTGTTGCTGTTGTGCAAAGAGTTCGCTAGAAATGGGAGCTTGTAAAGCACGAGACGGCATTAAAAGAACATTTTCAGTCACGCATTAAAAATTTGTACATACATAATTAGTTAATATTTGTTCAGTAATTCAAAATATTGTATATTTTAATTTCAGTGAAGAATAAATAAAAACAACAAAAAGACAGAAGATTTGGATAGATTTTAAGACCAATAATGACCTATCCTAGATATCTCATTGATCTCTTAAACCCCTGCTGTAAATAATTTAAATCTTTGATTTTAAAGACTAGTTTGCCTAGAAAAAGATACAATTCTTCAAAGAAGTTTAGCGCCGTGCACCCTTGGCTCATCAAATCATCTTTTTGTTCCTCTAATATTTGGCCATCACTAAAAAGCTTGTACGCTGTCCAACAAACCAGCCCACATGGAGTCGAGTAGGGTATCTTATCTCTGGCCGATCGTGCGTTCTATTTCGCCTGACAGCTACAACGAATTTTTTGGACAAACGCATGTCTGTATGTATCTCCGAGATAGATGTACATACGTACATATACAGATGTGCGGTTTTTGGAGTCTGTCTAGCGAAGCGTGTGGCTGATTCTATATAATCTATGATAATAATTATGTTAGTCTAGGTCTGGCCTGTGTCGAACGATGCGTGTGTATGTATGTATAATATTTTGAATGTTTGTTTAGCGAATGTCATCTGTGGTTTATTTTTATCTAATTCTAGTTGCTATTGTTGTTGCTTTAGTTTTTTGACATATATTAATATTTTTGTAGGTTGAGTAGGCAGGCACCGATAGACAGACAGCAGACATTGGCAGGGGGAGGGGGGTGGCAGATAACAACAAATTGCGGGTAATTGCTTGCAATTAACAAGGGATATATTCATATTGTGCTGCCCTTTAAAATATTTAGAAATATTCTAGATTTCGATTGACATTTAACAAGTTTAATCACAGGACTATTCACGGCAGTATTTATATTTATTTCGCATTTATATGGATAAAAGTAAATAAATAATTTATTCCTCTCATTCTATTATAAAAAGATTTTTACTAGTTTGGACTATGTTCATCAGAGTCTCGAAGTATGAATCCCTTTATTTTGCTTTTATTTATATTTTATTTATTTTTATATTGGAAATAACAATAAATATGGTATTTCGAGCATCGTATATTCTTTATGACGAATTCAAGATCAACTTCAATCAAGATCAATCATATGTTAAGAGCCCAATGTTTACTGAAACTAACATTTCATATTTTTCGCCATTTCATTGTGCCCCTTAAAGTATGCAACAGTTTTCCCACACTGAACTGAAAGATTGATTGATGGAACGAACAGCAACCGGCAATCAAGCAGCCCAACCCCAAACCTCTCTTCATACACAAAGCCAACGTCAAAGCCAAAAGCAAACCCAAAGCCAGAACCAGGAACCCTTAACTTAATATGGTTACATAATAAAACTTTTAAATTAGAGAGATTAAAACAAAAGAGAACACCAACAACCAACAACAACACATCAAATAACAAGTAATTATCCTTTTTCCAAAAATGTATGCAAGCAAATAGAAGAGTAGAAACTTTTTTTTGCTGACTGAAAATAAAAACAAATTATAAACAGACCTTGGCCATTATTTTTCACCTACTTTGAGTGCTTCGCGCGTGTAGAGGGGGGTGTAGGGGGCTGGGGAGATGGGCCACAAAGGCTTGACCTGAATTTGCTTATCAGCCGGCAGGCATCTGAATGACTTAAATATCTCATTTAACGCCAGAGCAAGTACCCGAGGGTAACGGGTGCCATGGTTGGGTTAACGGGGCTTGTGCGGGTTAAAAGGGGGGTGTTCAGAGGGTGCTGCACTTGTCGACCACAAGCACACCCACACACCCATCCACCCACCCATACACATACATATTTATAACTAAATATAATAAATTTCAACATGTTTATCCCTTTTTATTTTGCTCGCTTTTTCTGCCGCCTCTAATCTCTCTCTGTCTCTTCCTCTCTGCCTCTCCCTGTCTCTCTCGCTATCTCTTTCTCTGGCTGCCTCATGCATGACGTTGCTTACTTGCTTGCGTCTGTGCGTTGCGTTGTCCTTTATCCCGTTGGGCGGCATAAGTGCTGCCTCTTCCTTTTCGTGTATCCCTTTTTGTACGCTCTCGTCCTTACCCAATTCTGGGTGAAACCCAGCTCCCAGTCCACCCCACTATCCTCCCCCCATCGCTTGCTGTGCTTCTATGCGTAGCCAAAGTGTGTCAAAAACTTTCTTCTTCTCTTTTTTTTGGCTATTACTTTCACTATTTCGAGTTGGAGTCGTTGAGAGGGAGGAGAAGTCTTTGTGGAGGGGGGAGGAGTGGAACTGGAGTGTGTTCTGGCATTTCCTTTACTTGCTTGAGGGTGGCATCGTCTAGCCCTTCGCTCGGCAGTTTTCTCCCCTTCTTTCGAGCTTCTTTCGAGCTTATTTCCTGCTTGTAATGTAACAAATTAACGATGTTTGTAATTAATATCCCCAATTGGCTTAGAATTTGCTAAAAATTTGTCATATTTGTGCCACAAGAATGTTCGGAGAATGCCTGTTGGTGGGGTGGTGGGGTTCTATGTGTGTTGAGGTTTTTAATGCGGAAACAGGATATGGAAGTGGTGCTTGGAATTCGTATATACTTTATGTAAAGTAATGAAAAATAAGAAGTAGGACTGCAAATACAACGATATTTCTTTAGGCTTTTAATGCTTACATTCCAGGCTTCCTAAAAAAGTATCATTTGCTCAATTTAGAAGACTAGAAATATCTCTAAGATGGGTTTAAAGGCTGCTATTTCTTTGAACAGAGCTGTATGTGATTTTGGGAAATGGATCAATTTACTCAGAAGATAATACAGGAAATACCCCATGAATTCAGTCGATTTTTTTCAACATTTTTAATGTCAGTAACTTTAACAACCAGTAAGAACTTTTGGATGATTTCTTTAATATTTTTTAATATTTTAATAGTTTTTGAATATTCTTTATTAACATAGGACTCGCAAAGGGACAGCTGTGTCCCAGTCCCAGTTTTAGCCTGTCAGGAAAAGGTCACTTCAACAAAATGACTTTAAATTTGTATGTCTTTGGAAGACTTTCAAGCATATTTTCATGGCCTCTCAGGAACTGTGTAACCACTCCACTAATAAGCACACAAACCATCTGTCAAAAGTTCCTTTAAAGTTCGAATAAAGTTCTCTGAACTATTGACAATCCTTTCGCCAGCTAATTGACTGATAAATATTTAATAAATTTCACTTTCGAATACAGTCTCAAGCGATTTTCACGCACGCCATTTATCGTCGCTACTGTCAGAAGAGAGAGAGAGAGAGAAAAAGAGACGAAGAAACCGATTAAGGAAGAGGGGAGGATAACAGGAGTAAGCCACTAAAAACTTATCGCGCATATATAAATTTTAATTAGAGCACAACAGCAGCGAAACGACCCCGAAGATACTCGTACTTTCCCATTTTAGAGCTTAATTAATTTTTGGCCAAGTGACATTCTGCTCGGATAGATGCCACCCCCGCCGAACACGAATTGATTTTCCCTATTATGTACAGCGGAGAAAGTGAAAATGAAAGTGCAAAAGCGCAGCGACCAAATGTATCTCACAGATACACAAAAGCATCTGAAGGAGCAGCTGAAAGAGAATGGTGCCTGGCTGTACCTTCAAGATGATGATGATGGTGTGGAGGCTGTGTTGTCAAAGTAACGAGTAGGCCGTCAGACTGTCAGCCGCATCCTCAAACCCCAACCCGCACCCCTCCACCACACTGCCTTCAATCCCATTCTTCGCTCTACTTATCCCCTACCGCCTTTTTTCCACTCCTATGCCACCGCTGAGAACGCCTACAGTTTTGCGGGGGCGGGGGGGCACGTCTCCCTCAAAGGCTGTCAGAAGTAAGTAAACTAAAAAGACAAAAGCCTCGCCTAAAAGTGTGCTACACATAAACAGGAGGAGCGGAAAGCGGTAGTCGGGAGGGGAGGGGAGGAGCGCAAGTGGGGCAGGCCAAAGTATATAAAGGAGCTGGGCTGCCACTGCCACTGACACAGCTTTCTCTTCTACTGCTTTGGATGCTCCTAACACTGCTTCTCCCAACCACTGCTTCATTCATCCGCTTGTGCTGCTTCATCTTCTGCTGCTTGTACTGCTTCTTCTTTGCTGTTGTTGAGCTTCTGCTGCGTCTTCATCTTTCTCTGTGTGTGTTTCTTTTCTTACTTTGTTGCACGTTGCCTGGCGACACGGACTCTCGGCCACGAGCCTACGTATCGGCAACAACATCAGCCTCATCCCCCTCCCCCTACCCCTCTTCGGAACCATTCACAGTCCCATGCTTCGCTTCAGCATCAGCCTGCCACTGCACCAACAACAACCAGCAGAAAGGCGGGGGAGGTAGCAGTAGCAGCAGCATCAACAACAATTTTCTGGCATTTCGGGGGTGGCCACATGCCACACGCAACTTTTGCTGCCGTTTTTCCCCCATCCCCCTATCTACCGGGCCCCCAGCCCCCTGCTGGTTGGAAAATTCGAATGTCAGTTGTAATAGCTTCGGCATATAAATCAATAAAATGATTGTACGCACCTTTTGGGCCCATGCCCTGCCCAACCATTGCCCACCGCCCACAGCCCACCTCCGCCTTCAACTTCCTGCCTCTTCTGTCCCTTCCTGGCTCCTGACTGCCTGCCTCCCTGTCTGCCCTGCCACTTCTCTACGGCCCACACCTTTTGCCGAGTCGTTGGCTTCCTTGCAGCTTCTAGAGGCAGGCACTTGTATCCATCGCTCTGGGTTGTTGTTCCTGCCATTCGTTTCTCAGTTTGTGGATGTTGCTGCCTACTGCTGCCTGCCTGCTGCTGCTGCTGCCCCTTGCTGTTGTTATTGCAACGAAAATGTTGCCGAAAATGTTTCGAAAAGGGGTGGTGCTCGAGGGTCGTTTCAAAAGTGAAGCAGATTGGAGAAGTCTGCTGGCTACAACTGTCTTTGAGTGGCAAATAATAATAGCCATGAAGGAATAGAAATAGATATAGATAGTTTCTGAAACTGGACTTGTTTAGATCCTTAAATGTATTTGAATTCTTTCATTACCGAAGTTATCGTTGGCAATACCTCTCAAAGTTCCAACTGTTTGATCCACCCTCTCCCTGTGCTAGCCCCCTTCCTGTTTCGGCCAACACGAGCTTCAGGTGCGCCTGCTTGTTGCTATTCCCCTGCTCTTCCTGCTCCTTCTCCCCATCTGTTTCCTCCTGCTCTTCCTCCGTTCTGGCCACCGCTTTCCCCTTCAGTTTTTTGGGCCATTTTGCTGACTGTTGATGATGATAATGGGCCACCCAAATACATACATACATACATATATATAAACGTATTTTTTTTTCTTCTGGGTTGCTCCTGCCAGGGCATTGGGTGTGGGAGGCATGGGCGTGCCCCGTCCCGTCCCATGCTCATGGAGTAACAAATTTTTACGCATTTTTGATTTATGGCCCAAACGCAAATAAATTGTCGACGTTGTCATCTGTATATTGAAAATGCATTGGTCTTCCCCAAAGAGCAGAGGAATACATGCTCCCACGCAGAGACCACAGAGAAGAGAAACGTAACGAAAGACCGAACTTAAAGCCAGCGATTTGCCCGGCAATCTGGGCAATAATCTTAATGATTATGGCCGGGAATTGAGGCAACAGCTGTAAAGTTGTTACCAAAACATTACGGGGCATTCCAGCAGAAGGAAAAGAAGAAACTGGGCCTGGGGCTCGGGTCTTAAGGCACCTGCGGTACACATATGCAGGAGGCCCCCGCGGGGCAGGATTCGATCTGCTGCCGGTCCGGGCCTCTGCCTATTTTGGCCATTAAAAGTTTTTACAATGCAGACACACGCACACTCCAAGGGGCAAGCCCGAGGCGGAGGATGGGCTTTGGGGCAAGTAACGTGGCACTTTTCACAACACAGCAGCACCAGCAGCAGCAGCATTTTTTGTTCTCCTTTTTCCGTTTGTTGGTTTTCGGTTGGCATGGCCAACAGTGCGCATACTTGATGTGGCGCCGCCTCACCCTCACGCCTCTCGCTGGTTTGCCGACTCCTGCCTTGATGGAAGACCACAACACATGCGAACTACAGTTCGTCTCTGGCCAGAGGCCTCCCCGCCACTTTCTCCACTCTCCATTTTGCTGGCTTCGCTTCTTGGTTACAAACAAGTGGCATAAGTCAAGGGGCACGGCACTCGAGAGTGTGCTCTGTTCTCGGCTAGAAACAAGTTTAAATTGCACAGAGAACCAGAACCTGGCTTAAAGTGGCAAGCAAGGGAGATGGGTAAGGGCTGGGGGCGGAAGATACACGGATAAGCTACTTAAATTTGTCTGCAAACGGGATATGTTGGGTTCCAGGGAAAAATATGTTTTCAAATATTATTTGAAAAACGTGGAAGTCAAGAAAATCTCTTACAAGCTGATTCCATGGAAATTGGAATGGAGATTTCATTGATATTGCAGGGGATATTGCTTGGAAGTTTCAGAAAGAATATTTAAGAGACAAAAAGCGGAAAAATAGGAATACAATTTGTAACTATTTAGACCATAATAAACCTCATCAGTTATTGAATCGGCTTGAAATTAGTGGCCTTGAGAATCTGCACATCCATCTAGCAGATCTGCAGGTATTTGCAAATGCACATCGTTGATCCAATCGACCATTATGGAGCACCTTTCACCTTCTCCTTTGGGTCAGGTCATCCTTGTCATTGGCGTCTATATTTTCAATGCCTGATATTGATATCGTGATTTTCACCAGTCCATTGCTTCATTGCATTCTCCTTTTCATGTCTTTCTTGCCAGTCCCAACCATCACTCAACCTGGCAGGACAGCTTGCCCCATGGTGTGGGATTGCCTACAACGATGTATGCATTTTCCCGCTAGGCATTTAGGCGCATTCACCTGTCCATCACAGCCGGTCTCCATCTTTGGAGTGCCATGGAAGCGAAGATATTTTAACTATCCATTCGATTGAGTACAGAATGTACATTTAATAACTCATCCTTGAGTGAAATTCACGGAAATACAGAGCTGCAACTCGATGAAAAGATTTGGATATTTTAGAAGGATACTTTCAGGAAAGCCTATGTTCCATTTAAGAGCTTAGGTTAAAGAAAGAGGAAAAATTCTTTATGCATCATATATTCCCAAAAAATTTAAAGGTAGAAAAAGGTTAATTTAATTTCAGCTTTCTTCAATGAGAGTCTAGAATCGACCTTTTGCGTATGTTCTTCGCCTCTGCTCCTTTCCCTATCTCTCTCTCTCTCTCTCTCTTTATATGGCTGCCCCCTCAGCCTCCTTCTCAGGCTGCTTCTCCGCCATAAATCCTGATGGGGGCAACACCTCATTAAAGTTACATTGAAGCCATCTCGCATTTAACTAACGAGCCATCCACTTCAACCTGCATGAAAGGCTACCCCAATCCAAGCCATCCTTCTCTCCCAGCCCACACACACACGCACCCCCATCGCCGGCATACACAGATACACATACGCATACAGACACGCACTCGAGGCTACAGCGTTGGACGAGGATGGGACTGGGATGGGACGCCTGTCGTTGCTGTGACAGCAAAGATAACGCAATAACAGCAGCAGCAGCAGCAGCAGCTCCTGCGCCTGCTTTGTCAATGCATGTGGCAAGCAAATGACCAGCAGGGAGGGGGTAGAGGAGGGGGCACCCGGCCACACGCACAGACACATGGACATGTTGAGCATGTGATCTATGCCTATCTGATGTATTTTAATGGTGCTCACATATATTTTTCATTATTGCTTTGGCTTTGGCTTTGGCGACTGCCTGCCTGCCTGTTGACCAGTAGACAGAATTTGGCTAAAAGTGGGCAAAGAGAGGACTAAAGGGATACCTTTTACATGATTAAGTATCCTACCCAATGAATTTATTATAAAACCTGTCTCAAGAACTATTACCAATCATTAACCTGTAGGGGTTTTAGACACATTTGTAATGTATCTTGAGGTACCCTCCAGCATACCCCACGCACACCCATTACCTATCCGCAGAGTATTACTCTCGTTAGCCTCCCACTCCCACTGCCCATATTACGTATACGCAATGTCTGATGCGTCGTCCCCCCGACTTTTTCGGCATGGACCAACAATTTATTTCTATACACCAGAGACCGCGAATTTTTTCCAACTGTCACTTTGTGTGTGTGTCTCCGAGTGTGTGGATGCAACGCATTGGGGGACCGGGGGCCGCGGGCAAGGAGCCACCCAACCTGACCCAGACCCAGTTACAACTCCAGCGCCCAACTCCTATGCCACAGCCTGGTGATACCCTTATCTGTTGCCCTGCGACTCGTGCTGCGGCATTTTCCGCGATGATATGCGATGGTGCCGAGGATGGGGCATGTGTTTTCGGTAAAGGCTGAACCATGGAGCGATATTTTTTATGGCCCGTTGAGATTGCAATTTGAAAATCGATAAATTGCAATTAATTTAATGGTCACAGCGACACATCCGACCAAACAAAAAAATGAAAGACTGGAAATAATATTCCTGGTAAATAAATCATGGATGCTGCAGTATAGGGAGGCTGCAGATATGACGGGGAGGGATATGGGATATACATACCTGACGCATGATACGAGATAAATATTTCATTAGGAAGTCAACTTCCAATGAAAATTCTGCAGTTTTCCCTGAATATGATATATGGCAGATGGTAGAGAGTGCCACCCCAACTCTTTAGATGGCATTTCCTCATATAATTCCTCAACTTAGTTTTCAATTTGTGTCCATGAAGGAAAACCAAGGCCGAGCTCAAAGCAAATTAAAAGGAAATTGTGCTTTTTTAAGGATCTTAAGGACATACACTTAATTAGCCACAGCAACGTCCCTTCCACCTAATGGATGTCATGGAGACCCGACTGAAATAGAAATTGAAGGAAAAACCAGCCAGGGAAAAGTGCTTGACGCTGGTCGAGAGCGGAGGACAAAAGAGTAGACCAGAAGGAAGACTGGAATCAATCGAATGACATCTTTTGCTGGAATCAATCGAATGACATCTTTTGCTGGAATTTCAGAAGAAATCTAATGCAAGTTTACCAAGTTTTTTAGAAATATTCCGCAATGGCAATGCAACACTCGTTCGAGTGTCCCCAGGGGCACATTTTTAATTAAAATTTTGATTGGCCTTAAACATATTTTTGTGCTCCAAAATGCAGCAATGAAAAAACAATTTCCACATTGCTTGCCCCCCGCTTGGCATTTGCATAATTCCCACCACCCGCTGGGAGTCGGTTTCTGGTCCACATGGACGGACGGGCGGACGGACGGACGGGGATTGCTGATTAGGTGTCCCCATCCAATGCCTCTGCCTGCCTGCCAGCCTGCCAGTCTCTGTGGCATGCCCCCATCCCTATTGCCATTCCCTTTCCATGCCCCGCAGCCACTGCTAACTGCGGTCCAGCCGGGCAGCATTTAATTACCAAGGAGAAAAACGCGTGGAAACGTATCTCCAGGATGGAGGTGGCTGCCCAGGTCCCCAAAAGTAAAGGAAAGCCAAAACAAAGGCATAACCTAATTTTCTCAAATTTTCCAAGCAGCAAAACGTGGAGGGGGAGCAGCAGAGTGGGAGTGGGGAGTGGGAGTGGGAGAGGGAGTGGAAGTGTGCTGCTGTCAAGGGGTGTGGCTGTTGGTTAGAAATTCCAACAAAATGAGATTCGAGATTGGACTCGAATCGCTGGGAGTTTTGCTTCAAGAAATCACAGTACGAGTGCGAGTAACAGGGTGTTTCAGGTGCTACAAATGCAAATGCAGAAATTAATATTCAGCAGAACAGAGGCACATGAGAGGGCAGAACGAGTAGTGAAAGATGGTTGTCAGCAGAGAGCTTCAAAAGGGAGACCGGAAGAGCGTCTAGCCAAAATATGAAGGTCAGGAAAGGATAAAGTAGAAAACCATTAAAATAATGATCATAGGATTATAAAGATCAACTGCACAAGGAGAATAATATCATTTAAAGAGTTGGAATGGAATTTTAAGGGATAGAATGTGAAATGGTCTCTAAAATAAGGAGAACAATCAGTAGAGAAGTAGAAGAAGATTATGCGAAGAATATTTAAAAAAATAACAATAAGTAATACAAAGATTGTAAACAGAAAAAAAAAAACATATTGGTACGACTAGAAGAAGATCTGGTGAAGACTTAAAGTTCAATATTTTGAGAAGCAGAAAGAGGAGCAGAAAGAGGAGCAGTTTGTGAAGAAGATTGGGAGATAGAGACTCAAAGAAGAAGGAAACATTCTCTGAATGTAAAAGATAACTTACAAAAAGAGTAAAATCGAGTCTCTACCTCAACTTTCTTTATTCCTCGATTCCCTCTACCCATCCTCACACGCACAGGCACACATACAAATACAGATACACGCGCCCACACACACACACACAAATATCTGCATTATACCCATGCACTATGGGGAAAATGACCACTTTATCTGGCATTTGCATGATTTTTAAAAGTTTTCGAATTAGCACAAATGTACTGTTAACGCATTTAGAAAATATCAGACCGTTATGCGCCATACTCAAAATGTTAAATTTAACAGCCCCATGTAAGAATAACAGCTGTTAAGTCAGCTGTTTTTATCGATAACACGTGCGGCTAAGTTTTGTTAATTTTTGCATTGAGTTTTGTTCTTAATATCTCTGATGGCAACACAATTAGAAGAAAATCAAGTCTTGAACACTGATTTGGCAGGTTTGCACTGTGTGTTTAATATAAAACATCGTAGAAATTGTGCGTGTGTATACTAGTATTTTGTCGTTTTATAAGCGCTTCTAATGCTGGATTTTTATTAACAAATTTCAACTTTGGAAAGGATTATGTAAAAGAGTTTAGAATTGTTTAGGTGTTCGTCCAAGTGTTTGTTGTAGCGTTGTCAATTCTGAGTTAACACGTATTGGTCTTAATTTCCTATTTTTCCCTATTTTCGCGCAATTTGCATTTTTATTAGGTAACCTGTATGAGAGAGAGAAAATGGTTCTCTTCATTGTGGCTATACTATTGATCCGATCTGATCCAGATTCAACATCCTGATAGAAATAGTCATCCTCTATTATTCTGCGTTTTTATTTTATTCGTACTATCAAAATTGTGTACACCACAGATTTTCGTCCTTTGCGTGGGCGGAAAAGGGCGGAGCTAAATTTTGTACTTTACTTGTTAAAGTTTGATATAACAGGAGCTTGGATACAAAATTTGGTCCATCTAGCTTTTATGGTCTCTGAGATCTAGGCGCTCATAAAGACGGTACTCTCGATTAGCGGGTATAGAAAAGAGCTACCACGCCCATTTTTTCAAAATATCTTCCTCTTACTATTATTAACTCATATAAAAAAACCGAACATAAAAATATTGCTTCGTTTGGAAGTTATTAATTTAGGCCAGAAAAAGTGGTCAAATTCCCCATAGTGCCATGTACACCACGCGTAACAGCAACAACAACAACAACAACGAACGCACAACAACAATGACAACAGAATAGAGCCAAGCCTGGCAGCAGAATCATAAGAAGCAGCAGCCAGGGGAAGAGGAGGGAGTGGAGGAGAAGGAGTAGCATCAGCAGCAGCAGCAGCAACAAACAATGATTTTCATGGTACGTAAAATTAATTAGGGCACTGAGACAAAAATCCTCAAATTTCAATTGAGCCGCTGCCGCCAGTCAATGTCAATGCGTGTGAGTGAGACAGACATAGATACAGGGAGAGAGGAGTTGGAGTAGGGAGAGGGGGTGACTGATAGAGAAAGAGAGCTCAGAAGATATGCAATGAAAACAAGTCGAAGACAAAACCAAAGAAGAAGCCCAACTAAAAATACCAAAGAACAGGGGAAGGGCAGAGCAGGAGCCAGAACTTGGGGAAGGGGAGTGGGGAGGGGAGTGGTGGAGTGGAGTGGATGCTGCTGGGGAAACATAATTACTCTGCATTTGTATGTGTCCTCTGTTGGCGTCTTTTCTGGGTGTGGTGTTGGATATGCGAGTGTGCGTGGGCTCTGGGCTGAGGCTTGGCTTTCTCTGCAGTCAGACGCTGCTGATAATTCATAAGGCGACTGCTTTGACGACTGCTTTGACGACTGCTTTGACGCTTGCTTGTTCAACTGCTTCTTTAACTGCTCTGCTTGTTATTCAACTGCTTTGGTAGAAGGTTGTTTTTACTGGTTATTTTGCGATCTTCTTTAACTGATTCTTAGCCCTTCCCTGCTGGTTCTTCAACTTTTTCTTTGGCCCACTGCAAAACTTCCTCTTCCTCTGTCAATGTCAATGCAGGCAGACGCTGGCTGAGCTGCTGCGCGTGTTTCCTGCCTCCTTTCTCCACCGCTCTCCTGCCGTCTGCTATGTACTTACTCCGATGCTAGTATATAGCAGTAAGACTTGCTCTGTATGTATGTATGTGTATCAGCCTGTGCTTGTGTGCGTTGGTGTTTGTTATCAGCACAACAACAGCAATTATAGCAACAACAACTGTCGCCTTCAGCTTCGTCCTCACATTCAGCCCACGCATTAGCTCCAGCTTCAACTTTATCCACATCGCATCAGCAGCAGCGGCAGCACCAGCATCAAAGCTCAAGACGGAGGAGCAGGCAACAACAAAGCCAAAGGCAAAAGCAACGGCAATGAAATAGGCAAAATGTTGTCGCATTTTTTGTTTTGTACATAATTACAAATACATTTAATCCTGAAGGTTTTTTTAATTGTTCGCTTTGTACGCTTTAAGTAAAGGGTTGAGGAGACTGCAGGCAGAGGGAAGCAGCAGCAGCAGGCGATGTTGTGATTGACATTTAACGGGAAAATGAAAGTGGAAAGTCATGAATGGGTGGCAGATGGGTTGGCATTTGATGAGGGGTAGCCAGGGGAAGGGGAAGGGGAAGGAGGCTATCGCGTTGGTTCCACCTCGAATGCACTGGAGTAACTGGCTTCATTTAATTAATTTAAGTTGAGCAAAGTTTTTGGAAAAGTTTTGCCATTTAATTAAAATGATGAACACTTCTAAGGAATTTTATTATAAAATTATTACTGCATTTCTTTGGTATTTTTTAGTACCTGGAGAGTATTATGTTATTATGTTATTCTCTACCAATCTGAATACCTTTAAGATTCAAAGAATCTCTTTAAAATATCACTCAAACGCAAATCAAATTTTGGTTTAAAATTACATTCCCAAAATGTCCCACTTGGCCATCCTTAAATCTTTAAAATTGCAATTAACTTTAGAGTTAACCAAGCCTCACCTACTCGTACTCGTGCTCGCAGAATCCATTTCGCCCACAAGCAAAAAAAGGCACTGGCACTTTATTAGAAAACCGTAGAAACTGTTTTGGGGAAAAAAGGAACGATGATGAAGAATAGAAAACCAAAGAAGATGCTGGAGAACTAGAGGTGGGGGCAGAAGTAAAAGGCATCTGACAACATAAAACCTCAAACCTCAAAGAGAATTTTCGCCGCTACTCGAAAACCGAAAAGGCATGAGAAGGGGACCAAAAAAAAAGGAGAAGGCCCCGGCCGCAGCTCGGGAAACCTAACCTCAGGTCACCCCCTAAACCGCCCCCTGATCCACGAAAAGTAAGAACTTTAAACTAACGTACCGCAACAGAGCACACATACAAAGATACACAGATACACACAGATACAACCACAGAGAGGAGAGAGAGGCACTCATTGCTATGCACTGCATGGCATGGCGGCACTGACGAGGCATAAAAGCAAGCAGTAGAAGAAGCAGTGGCAGAAGCAGGACGCGACCCACATTGACGAAGGCGACCAAAAATAAGGAGTAGCAGAGGAAAGAAACGTTTTCGTTTTTCTCCTTGCATTCAAAGAGGAAGCACCAAAAAACGAAACTACGCAATTTGGCCAAAAAGCAAGAGGGAGGCCTGCAACACGAACAAGAACACGGTGGAGAGAGCAGTGAAGGCAGCAATGGCAGGAGGAGAAGCAGGAAGGAAGCAGGGAAAACCAAGCTGTTATATGCCAAAAACTCCCTGTGCTATATACCACATAGAGCCCCACCGAAAACAACAACAAAGCAGCCAACGTCACTCACATTGCCGCAGCCCGTAATACAGCTGAAAATGTGCCTGGCCAGACACTGAGAGAAATGAATGGTACGTCTACACTTATTAGTGGCCAAAGGTACAGTTCCTTTCAGGTGCGACCCTCTAGGATATGCTCTGAGGAAAAATATCCAAGAAGCTTCCCGCTCCATGAAGACAGAATGCATATGTGTATATCGTATTACATTCTGTCACTGTATATACCCCAATACCCATTCCCCATTCGTTCTTCTTCTTCTTCTTGTTCTTCCACTCCTTATACATCCTCCCAAACCCAATCCCCCCTGCCCGCACACGCACTCTTCCATCCAACCGCTGCACACGCACAAAAGCGCCAAAATTACAAACGCAGCGAGTGGTCGGTCGGTCGACTTGGGCGTCGCTGCGCTGCTAATGGGTGTGCGAGGAAGGTGGCAGGAAGGAAGGGTGTGGAGTGGAGTGGAGCTGGCTGCCACTTCTCCCCTTCGTCTTCTTCTTCTCGCCCATAAAGGACTGCAGTAAATTCGACCTCCATCCCCACACGCACACACAGACACAGAGAAATACACAGAGCCTGCCCTCGCCCTTGGCCGCCAACAAAGTTGTTGTATATAGGCGCCGGCGCACGCACATCTGGCCATGTATTCGTTTCGTATATATAGAGAAGTATATAAAAGCTGCAGCCGAAAAAAAATACACACGCACAAAATGGGGGGGCGTCGAAAGAGCTGGGGAGGGGAAAACTCCAAGCCCAAACCCGGGTACCCGTGTCAAAGTCATCCTCCTTCTGCCCCTCATACCATCCCATACCATCCTCCATCCGCCACTCAAAGGAAAATGAACGCCCTGCATTTATTTGTCTTTGCCTTTGCCTTTGCCATTGCCTTTTGCTTTTCTTTACTTTTGCTATACTTTCCCTTTCCTTTTTGGTTTTCTTTTAGTTTGTTTTGCTTTTCGATTTTGGCAGCGTATTTTCTTGAACGTCCTTGATCCTTGCAACGCACAGCCATAATAAAAACCAGCTAGAAATGCCGAACAGTGGCGCCTGCTGGTCGTCTTCCCATCCACGGAGAACGTCAGAGAGGGAGGCACAGAGACAGAGAGAGAGAGAGAGAGAGAGAGAGCAAGAGAGCGAGAAAGCAAGACTCAAGCCAGAGCCCCCCCCCCTCGCGCCGGCACGACGCCTTATCAGTTGTAAAAACAAAACCGGAAGCCCACACAGGAAGTCGTAAGTCGCGGCCCGAGAGCGAGCGAGAAAGCAGCTGCCAGAGAGGGAGAGCGAGAGATTGCGAGTGCAAAGCAGAGCAGAGAGAGAGACGACGTCGTCGAACTTTCAGGGTGAAAGCGAAAGTTGAAGGCAAAGGACAAGGCAACAGTGGAAAGTGAAAGTTCTGCGAGAGCCAGGCAGCGAAGGAAGTGAGAGAAAACGCAGGCGCAGCACCAGAAATAGTTATAAACAATGCAGAAAAATGAGAGAGCGCAGTCAGAGAGAGAGAGAGAGAGCGTAAAGTGTGGAAAGAGAGAGAGAGTGAGAGGAAAGTTTGTCAAAGTTGCAGTTGTCTCAAGAA
The DNA here is from genome assembly GCA_035041765.1 of Drosophila algonquin. Taxonomy (NCBI): domain Eukaryota; kingdom Metazoa; phylum Arthropoda; class Insecta; order Diptera; family Drosophilidae; genus Drosophila; species Drosophila algonquin. Next base: position 418,857 of record JAWNKY010001391.1, on the reverse strand, counting down.
AACTTGGTTACGCGAAGCTTTTTACGCTTCATTTTTAATGGCCGCAATGTCCTTGGATACTTGCAGGGGATAAACAGGGGGCAGGGGGTGGAACAGGGGTGTGGGGGAGGAAGAAGAAAAGTAAGCAGTGGCTGCTCAGTCAGCGCCAGACGCGCCGCCAACTGCGACTGCGACGACGACGCGTGAGCTTCGTGCGGCTTGCATTTACTTTCACTTTCAGGAGCAAGCAACCCCAGGGCGAAGGACCTAAAGTGCTCTCACCCCCGTCTTCAAAGTTTCCCTCTTTGCCCCTCCGCAGCCTTCCCTTTCTCACTAGCCCCCCTGCCACCAGTCAAGACTGCTTGCATATAATGTACACGGATTCCATTCCCTTTTTTGTTGTTGGAGAAACTTTTGCCCCAGAGCTTTTGCATTTTTCCTTTTTTTGGGGATGTGGGTGGGTGGGTGGTTGGGTGGCATGGGCTGTGCGTGGGGTTTATTTCTTGAAAGTTTATTTTTGACAGAGTTTTATGTGCCTGGCGGGTAGGCACAGGACACTGCAGCAGCAGCAGCAGCAGCAGCAACAGCAGGACACACGCCGAGGGAGGCCCCAATGAAAATGACAAAATAATGTAATTTGGACTTTTAGATTTATGCGTGCTGCGCCTCCACAAAAAGGACGCCCCTTCCTCCCTACCCATTCCCATATCTTTCTGCCTTTCTCTCTCACTCTACCACTCTGTGTCGTGTGTGTGTGTGTGTCCTGTCCTGCAATCTAAAGAAGAAGGAAAACGCAACGTTGTCGTTTCCTTTATGCCGCTCCTGTTCCTGCTGTTGACGCTTCCACCGCCCCCTGCCCCCCCTCCCACAGGATTCTGGATGGCTTCCTGCTGCGCGTGCTTTGGCTCGGGCTCCTTTCTTCGTTGCCTTTTAAGCCGCTTGGCCGAATTTAGGGCAGGTTTCACTCCCGCCTTAACCCAAAATAAAAACGAAATCCGTCTTCTGCGGCCCGAAGAAAATTCTCTTTCTATTTTTTCCTGTATGTTGGCTGAAGGCAAGGCGAAAGTTGTTGACAAAACTTTCTAGCGCCCGAGGGAAAGTGGAAATATGAGACAGAGTGCAGGAGATTGTTAGAGATAGAGGAGGAGTTGCACTGGCGAGGACCAGGATTAACTGGGTAAACATTCCAACAAAAATATATATCAAGTTTGTAATCAAAAGGTATTCTATTGCAAAATCGAAACGCTGCACTTTTTTTGAGAATTTCAAATGAGATTTCTAATATAATTTACCCAAACTGTATGAGTATAAATTGGACTACTGAAGAGATAAATTTTTTTAAACGTTGCAAACAAAATGTCCCTGTAATCTTTATGAATTAAAATAAAGTAACTAATTAAGATGGAGCATTTATTTATTTCAGCTAAAAACCACAAAATAGTTTCAGTTAAATATGGCACCATTGCTTTCTATGTTCTTTGGGGATCCTTAAACATCTAGGATTCCTTGGATTTGCGTGCCTTAAATTGTGCCACGAGCATCGTAGTTTTTTTTCTCTATTAGATAGCGCCTATATTTTCAGTATACTATATACTGGGATGGCCCTTGGAAATACAAAAGCCAACGGAGAGCAGGGCCATTGTCATGGTCACCTAATCCGGCTGGCGAAATGGGCCGACTTGAGCCGGCCTCGATCCGGCCAGGGGCCAATCGGGTGGACGGCCACCGAGAGTCCTTGGCCAGGAATAATAATTTCAAATGCAAAACCCGGCCGCCAGTGGAAAAGACAAGAGGCAGGAAGCCCACAAAGGAGCAGATAAATGACTGCCAGCTGTGTTACAATTGGGGGCATGCTGCACATGCCACAGCAGAGCGAGGGGGATGGGGGGACTCCGCCTCGCTCTCTTCCCCCTTTTGTTCGCCGCTGATGATGCACAGATGATTCCTGTTCATTTAATTTTCATTTTTGTTCCAGAAGTAAATGGGTGAAGCCCCAAGCAGGAATGGGAGGGGTGAGAAGGATGCTCCGAAATGGCAATGGAGTGGCTGGAGTGGGTGCCTGTGAAGCAAGCCTGGTTGCGCCTCCATCGACTCGACTCGACTCGCTCTTCGTCTGTCTGTCAGGGGGGGCCTCAAAACTTTTGCCTGCCACGCACAATTTTCCACTTTCAACTTTCCCAACAGTACGGTGGATTGGATGCAGGGGTGGTGGGGGGCTGTGCGTGCGAGTGAGGGGGTTGCTTGAAGCGGGGGTGGGTGGGCTGAGCTTTATGCTTGGCTGATGTTGCGATAAGCAGCCAACGTCGCTGCTGCTTCTGCTGCTGCTTCTGCTGCTGCTTTTGTTGTTGCTGCCGCAGCCGCAACGCTGCACACGCCACATAGGACTTGTGGCCAGGGGCGGGGGAGTGTTGTAGTGGGTGGGTGGTGGCGCCTAGGCCCTCAGGCAGGGTTGAAACATAGTCGGTTGCTGCTACTGCTGCTGCTGCCGTTGTTGTTGTTGTAGCTGGCGCCAGTTTCCCATGTAAAAGTTGCTGAAAAGTGTAACGCAGTCGAGGCTCGGCAGAGTTTTCCCCGGAATGGTGGATGCGGTTGAGGGGGAAAGAGGAGAATGGTGGCAATCTGTTTTGGCTGGTTTGGGCGGCTGCTGTTGCCACGTCGCCTACGCGGCATAGTTTTAACTTTCCCTTCGCACGCACTGCCAAACGAAGGATATCAGGACTTTCTAATGGAGTTCTGTTGGAGTTGATATCCGAATATGATCGAAAGTAATCGAATAGAAATATTATTATTATTGCATTTTCCATATGACATAAAAGGCTTAAGGCCAGACTTTATAGGATATGCATGGTTAATATATGTACAATGTAAGTCTTAATAAATTATAGCCATTTTCATCTTCAAAACTTGTCCAGAGATTCGATTATTAATCGATAATAATTTGAGCCACCGACAAGAAAAGATTAATTCCTTTACACAGCTCCACAGTCGCATCAAAAGAGTATTCCACTGTCGTTGCTATCAGTAAATTTTTATCTTGCAGCTGTTTTTGTTTTTGCCAAAAATTCACGCACTTTTCCGGGCTTTCCCCCTTTTTCCCCCACACACACACAGCCACCCTATGGCTGTTTGTGTGTGTGTGTGTGCGTTTGTGTGCCAAGCAAGTACATAGAGGCGCCGTTATGTGCTCAGATTTCCTTCCGCTGGAAATAGACGAGTAACCACGACCAGGACGCTGCTTTCGGTTTCGCTTTCACTTTCACTTGCCACCTACAGGGCCCAATGCGAGGCGGCAGACATGGCTGGGGGGAGGGGAGGGGTGGCAGCAAACTTTCGACATCAAAAAGAACTACTTTCGATAATCACAGGGCTGGCGCCAAAGGAATTACATTTTTGCGGGGTTACTGGGTCTGCGGGAGGGAGTATATCTTCATGCCTGCTTTTTACTGCCCGTGCCCGCGCTTTTTTCGGTTTTAAAGTTTGGTCTGAATTTCGGCATCTCCTACTTTTATGCCCATAACATAACAAATTCGCCTTTATACTGGCCAAAGTTTCGCTACAGCTATTTTTTATGCAATCTTTTATTGGCATTTTATGCGTTCGTGGATTCCGATGAGATCAGCGGAGGAAAGCGTGGAAAGTGGAAAGTGGGAGTCCGTTCAGTGATTTGTAAATCGAGAGTAATATTTCAGGAAATTCGCTTATTAATTAAGCTAAGCGAAACCACCCCAAACAGCCTCCCATGCTCAACATCAAACAGAATCGAATCAATGACATCATTGCCGCCGACGTGGAAATGGGAAATGCAATGGGAAAATTGTGTAAATTGTGTTGGCGGTGGTTGGAGTTGGAGGCTGCCTCCGGGATGGGTTTTGGTGGTGCGGAGCACAACCGGTTTACCATGGAAACCCCTTTTGTCCAGGAAAAGCTAAGCCGATGCAGTTGCTAATTTGAAAGAAAAGGAGTTTTCATTTAATCAGGGGGGGTTGTTGCTCAGCAAAGCCTCCTCACCTTTCCGGAATGCGGGAATGCGGAAATGTTGGGGTTGAAAGGGTTAGTTAGCAACGGAAAAGGCCATAGACCTATGATATGAAATCATTACAAACATTACACAGAGCATTAAACAACTTTTTTCAAAATTCAAAGTTCTCAACAGTTACTCAGCCGTGCACTACTCTGAACATAAATATGTTTGACACCTGACAAAAGCTGATTGGTAGAAAACCAAATGCGGCCTTTTGCACAGGCAATAAATAAAAAGTAAGATGAGACAAAACCTGCGCTGTCTCGCTCACACGAAGTCGAGAGTACGCTCAGATCTAAAACTAGAATGAGATTTCTTTATAGCTCGCACTTTATAGCGCAAATTATAGTGAACAAAGAAAACAATAGCCCCCAAAACAACTAACTTCGACACGAGCGTTACAGAGCGTTGCCCACCAGCCATTGTAATATTGTAACATCTATTATTTGCGGCCATAAACTGCAATATTAAATATGTATCCATGGCTTTCACAATTTTACAAGATTATTATTTTTTCTGTACGTTATCTTCTTGAAGCTCAACCAAATGGGTTTCTTGCAAAAAAATCGATGTTTGAGAAAAATATCGATGTCTGCAGTTAGGACCCAAACATCGATTAAATCGATGTTAACATCGATGTTTCTCCAGCTCTAACTTCTTGTATTTACTTAATTTTATTTTCGAAAATGTTGAAAAACATTTTAAGTAAATCAAGGCAAGTGTGGACTCCACTGGCACGTGGTTTGTCGAAGACCAGCACCCAGAGCAACGTAGCCGAATCCGCGGCTGCTGCCAGCATTACAAAGCCGGCACTGATACTGCCCCAAGATTATGCCGACTATGCGCCATTGAACAGGAACGCAACACGCCAGGCATGGATCGAGAACACCGATGCAGTGGACGAGCGCAAGGTGGGTCTGATTGAGCTCCATCCGGATGTGTTTGCGGCACAGCCGCGTGTGGATGTCATTCAGGAGAACATCGAATGGCAGCGAAAATATCGTTATGTAAGTTTGGCCCACGCAAAGACCAGGGCGGAGGTGCGTGGCGGAGGAAGGAAGCCATGGCCCCAGAAAGGGGGGGGCCGTGCTCGACATGGCTCCATACGTTCACCTTTATTCAAAGGCGGCGGCGTCGTCCATGGACCCCGTTCGCCCACCACACATTTCTACATGCTGCCCTTCTACAAGCGCGTGATGGGATTGACCGCAACGTTGAGCGTGAAGCTGGCCCAGGATGACCTGCACATCATTGAGAATGTAGACATTCCCACCAAAGACCCGCAATTCATCAAAGATCTGATAGCGCGGCGCAATTGGGGACCATCGGTGTTGATTGTGGACAAGTGAGTGGCAAGCATGAACTTCGAGGCAAATTTTATCTAATTTTTCTTATATTTCAGAGAATACATGTTCCCCGAAAACATCTGCTATGCCACCGACGACCTGGGCTATGTTAATTTGATGCCAGCATTTGGTCTCAATGTCTACTCTATGCTGAAGCACGATACCTTGGTCCTGACTGTGGCTGCCGTGAAGCATTTGGAGCAGCGTCTGCTCTACCAACTGCACCGGAATGATGCCACTAGCAAGGGCGGCAAATTCAAGCTAGATCAAGTCTAAATGTTATACATATTATAGTCGTTTATTTGTAATTGAACTATTTTTGATGCCAGAAAATGCATTGTTAAACCCGATTTATTGTTGAGCTTGCTGGGTGGCTGCACTCACAGATCCCCGTACGGCCGTGACTAGCGGATCCTGGTCCTTCTCCGATATGAGGATTTCACAGGCTCCCTGCAAGAGTTCACCAAGTTTCGGGGCAAACTTGAGCAGGAATCCGCGCTCCGAGTTGCTGTGATTGCAGAGCAGCACGGTAGTGCCATTGTGATTGAAATCCAGCACTTCATGATGTGACATTTCGCCCGTGATGATGGTATCGGCTTTGATGCCCCGTAGAAGCGTACCACCCGATCCCGCACAGATGCCCACAGTGCGCACAAGAGTCTTTGAATCATGTCCCACGGCCAGGGCCACGTGCACGTTGTTGTCGATGTGATGCTGCAGTGCCTCAACCAACTGAGAAATTGGCATATTCGTCTCGATCAACCTTCCCGAGCCGGTACCAGGCTCGGCACCACCGAACTCGGGTATCAACGGCCGGATGCTTTGAATGTTCACGGCATGGGCCAACCAATCGTTGACGCCACCAGACTTCTTATCCCACGCCGTATGGGGTGAATACAAGGCTATGGAGTTGGCCAAACAGGCAGCCACCACACGCTCCTTCCAGTTCGACTGTGTGATTCTTGTCAGGGGCTTGAAGATTGGCGGATGGTAGCTTATGATCATCTCCACCTGCTTTTCCACAGCCTCCTTCATTACGGGCTCGGTGAGATCGTTGGTCAGGAGTATCTTCTTCACATCCCTCTCCTGGTGCGGCTCGATTAGAAGTCCCACGTTATCCCATTTTTCGGCCAGCGAAAGCGGGGCGAAGGATTCGAGTTCCTTGACAACGGCTGCTAATTTGTGACCACTGTAGCTGCTCATTTTTCTTAAGTTGGTTACACCCCGTAACATATGAATTTTGAAATTTGTAGGAATTAAATATTAAAAAATTAAATACTTTCGCATCGATACCTTCATATCGAAACTTTCGTACTCGTACAGGTTGCACAACAATATATAAATGCGGCGACTATCGACTTGCGATGTTTTCAACAGCAAAGAAAAGAACGATAGCAACGTCGGGTCGCATTTGAATTCAAGAAACTTTATTCAATTCAGTATTTAACTAAAAAATAACGCCTAAATAGTCGCTGACAACCTCAACTAGGCCATCGAGAATAAGTACCATACGAATAAAAGAACAGAAGCCTATATTGGGATTGCAACTTGGTCTCAAACAACATCTTTCTGTGACTGTAGCTGCTGACGATCCAGTTTTTCAGACTTTGGGAAAAAGTCCATAGTGCATTTATGCATTGCATTTCTTGCATTTATGAAAAAATCTATTTCCAGCAAAACCCTCCCACACATACGTAAAAGTTTTTGTTATCCGCGGAACAAAGTAAAAAACGAAGCGAAATGAAAATGAAAATGATCTCTAGAAAATCTACAAATCTTTCCTGTGTATCCTGTGTATGTACATTTCCCTCTAGTAAATTAATACCCACTATTATTCGTAGTCAACATCCCTCAATCCGTACATTGCATTATTTTAAACCAAAGCTTTTCTAGAAAATTTTAAATGAAATCATAATCTCAGTTGGAACTTCTTGTCTTGTGGTGAAACATATGTATAAGCAATATGCAATTATACCCGTAATATTTATAAAATGGTTTTTCATTTTTCTTATTCGAATTGATAGTGAAGCATTGGTAGATAAGAAAAGGGCTTTCTATAGGCCTCAGCCTTAACTTTCAGGAGAGTAGTTCTAGATTATTGCTGTAACTTGATCTCCAATAGCACGCGATGCGGAGTGGAGAGTAAAAGACCAGGAGATATATTCATGAGGTGCCTCGAGTGTTGTTTCTGTTTTGAAATTTTAGAATTTCAGGACATCAGCTTGGCCTTGGAAAACTTATATCTAAAGTGAAGGACTAACAAGCAACATCACTCTCAGCAACTCATATTTTACACCAGGCACCAGGCAATCAAAATTGTGGAATAAAACACGCATTCTTGCTGTAAAACCAAGACGAGACTGCTGGTCAAAGTCCCGAAGTCTCCTTCAGAATGCCAAATGACAAAAACAGCGAGGAGCCTCCAAGCGCCAAACGGCTGCGATTATCAGATGTTGCAAATAATGATGAAGATAATTTAAATGAAATTCGGACGACTACAGACAGCAGTGGCGACTCTGGTCTTGGTGAGCGACTTCAGAATCTACTGGTGTGCGTTGTATGCCGCGACGTTCCACATCCAGAGGAAAGCTATCAGTGCAGCCATGGGCATATCTTGTGCGAGGACTGCAAGAACCACATACTGGCTGTTGCCAACATAAATGATAAGGAGGCCCGGTGCCCCAATTGTCGGGTGCGCGTGAACTGCCTCGAGCTGAAACAAAATTTGGTGGTGCGCCAGACCCTCTGGGAGCTACCCAGCAGCTGTCCAAGCTGCGATGTCCTGATTTCAGGACTGAAAAATCTCTCAAAGCACTTGAAGTTCATTTGTGAGGAGCGTACGGTTCGCTGCGAGTACCACTACCTGGGCTGTGTCTGGAAGGGCACCCACAAAGACAGCGTGTTATCGCATGGTCCACACTGTGAGTTTCCCCAGAAGAAGGGAAAGGAGATCCTGGAGATTCTGCGTCGGGGCGATGCCAAGAGGACTGAGGCCCAAATACCCATATTGCAGCTCCATCGAAAGCTGAGTGCTAGCCGCATTTTCTTTGGCACCTTGAAAATGATTTGGATACCCCCAGTGGTGGCAGAAAGCTCAGAGGATATACGCGCACGAACCCTCGAGTCTGAGGCAAGTTTTTGAAGAACCAGAACTAGTCTGCAGCATATCGCTCATTCTCATATCCCCATCCCCATAGACGATCACTACCTTCGAGGAGAATTGGGTGCTACGCCTGCATCTGACTAAAGCTGGGGAAACATACAGCGTCGGCTGCCAGCTGTTGCTGATGAGTAACCCACGAGAGGACCTCATGGTCGACTACTTCATCCAGACGCCGCAGAGTATCTGCGGCGTCAAGCAGCAACAGGACATATGCACAAAGCATTACCGGCAACTGTTTGATTCAACCAACAAGGTCGCACCGTGTCAGGAGCTGCACTTTGCGGGACCTCAGGCAATGTACCGTCTGTTTGCGATGACCCCGATCCGGCTCCGTTTGTGGATGTTCTTGCATTCTTAAATTCCCCTATTAACCGCCTTTAAACTGTACTTCAAACCTTTATTGGGCACAATAGCTTTTGATTATATTTTGTAATTCGTTACTTAAGAGTTGCATTCTTAGGGCTTGCCCGATTTCTGGATCCACGCAAACGGCTTTTCTGCTGCTTTGTCACTTCGAATATTTCGCGTTTTCTTCAACTTATTCGAAAAATGTAAGTATATAAATACATACATATGTACATATGTGGCGTAATTCTCTGGCTAGCCCCAAGTTATATAGATGTTAAAGTTAAAGTAGTCTCAATAATTCAGAATTAGCGTTTATCTGCTCGTGTCCGACCGAATTTTAGAAATCAACCAAATTTTTACTATGTTTTATTTAATGATAAAATTAGTTTAAAAGTATTTAACGATTGTATGTATGTATATTTGCACCTTTTTCCTCAGCCTTAATTTTTACGCGCCAAAATTTAAAGTTTGATCTGATAGTTTTTGTTGTTAGAATGTGACGGTTGTTCACACGGTAGGTTATTTTCAAAATTACCGCCAATTCTCAAAAATATAGATATTTTGTTGCATGGCGCCATCCATCGTATGAGCTCATACTTTTTTGTATGTTCAGTAGGTATGCAAAATAATCTCTACATTTTTAGGCCATCGCAATGAGATTTTGTAGTTTCAGGTCTTCCTTCTTATACTAAATATGTGTATCGCTGGGAATTTATATACCTAAATTCATGAATAGATAAAAAAAATTTCAATACGAGAATAATTCATTACTACTTTAGCTTGGAAAACAGTACTTTTAACATTAATTTAAAAGTAGAGGGTATACAAATGTCGATCATCTATAAAAGGTGTAGTTACCGTGTAGATGTAAGAAAAGGGACTTATTTATTGACCTTCCTTGTTAAAGCCTTATTTCAGACCGAATCCAATAAACGGAGTTTTTAGAATTGGTCAATCTTGTAAACAATTGATTCATCAATCGTATAAAATTATGTGTTCGGGCCTGAGTGTTCTATTTAGCTAATAATATTAAACAGAATATCAAAATCGAAGAATATGATTTTCTTCGGTATCTGTACGGTATATTTTTGAAAAGTAACCGTAATTTTTGGTATATTTCTGAAGGTCGGACGGTATATTTGATCAACAAATCCGCGGTCACACTGACTTAATACTCTGGCGCGTCGCAAAGAAAAAAACGCGGAGCCACCCACCAACCCACCAGTTTAGTTAAACACGAGAAACACGGCGGATGATAAATATAGAATCGCGCATGCAGGAAACTATTCTGCAAAAATTGTTTAACGAGACATTAACATTCACCTGATTTGCATAAAACGCGCTTAAATAGCAAATGAGTGGAATTTATGCATTTTACTTCTAAAATCCAAGCAAAACGTTGCTTAATCGTGTGTAAAATCAAAGTGGAACAACAATTAAGTTGCAAGGTAGTGGAATATATAGAAGGAAATTAATGTTTTAAAGCTGCCATTTTGAAAAGAAATCCCAGAGAAGGTGTGATTGCAAATGAAAAACAAAGAATATGATATAAAAAGAGGCAAAAGATAAGGAGAGAGGCTGTGCGGAGATAATAGAGCTCCAGAAGTGCCAGTGTGTGAGTGCGTGTGAAACAAAAGCAGAGTTGGCTGGCGCAAAACGGAAATATAAATATTAGCACAACAACGGAATGGAATAGTTCCCCTATGAATCGCATGGTTTTTTTGTTGTCAGCAATACATATGTATAATTTATAAATTTCTTTAATCTACAAATTTCTGTTATTGCGTTTTCACTTGTGCCCCCCAATCTACGTTTGTTTCACTCGCACCCATGGCACATTAAAGCTCGAAAGCGCAGTTACGTGAGCTTGCGAGAGTGTCAACTCTTGGCAGTGTGTGCGTGAAAGAGAGGCAGAGAGATAGAGAGACCAAAGAGAGAGAGCTTGCGATTAAAACTGAGCTCAAAAGCAAAGTTCAACTTGGTAGATTTCCACAATTCAAACTAATTATTTTGCAGAAGAACTGAAAAACAAAAAAACCCAACCCCCCGCCCCACGTCACATAAACAAACTTTTAATAAAACGACAGTGGAGTGCCGGATAGTGAAACATTCAAGAAACAACTGGCAACGCAACAAGTATAAGTACAAGTAATAATCTCGCGTCGCGCAGAACCAGAACAGCAACGAGAGCATAGCAGAGCAGAGCAGAGCAAAGCCGAAACCAAAGGCAAAGAAAATTAAGTAAAGCAAAGCCCTAGAAAGCTCGAAAATGTGGAACCAAACAACAGAGGCAGCAAAAGCAACAGCCGCAGCAGCAACAAGTGATAATAGCAAGGAGGAGGCCAGTGCAGAGGAGTGTGGATGTGCTGGCACTGCTTCCAGTGTTGAGAAGCGCAGCGCTAACAGTAAAACTCCCAAATACCCATTTGGCGGCAAAATCACCGATAACGACGGCGACAACGCCATTAACAAGCAAAAAGAATTTGCAGCCGAAAGCGAAACAAGTGATTCTGGTTTTATATCTGGACCGCAATCATCGCAGATCTTCAGCGGGGAGATTATCAGCAGCGAGCACATAACGGAAACCGAATCCCAGCCCAAGCCGGCACCAGCCGTTGAGCCATCACAGCCACAGCCATCGCCGAACACCAGTCGCTCTCCCGATCAAAAGCAAATCGCTTCCGTGGTCCTTGATTCGGGCATCATTGACGAGGACGAATCCGGGGAGGAGGACAACGACGAACAGGAGCCACAGAATCCAACATCCTCCCGGGCTGGCTTCAAGCAACAGCCGCCCGCCACTGAACAAATGCGCCTCAAACACAACACAGACGCCGGCATACCACAATGGACAGTCCAAAGCCATCTGGCCGGACGTGGCGAGGTCCTCAACAATCTGGGCACCAGCACCAGCCACAGCACCTCCATTTCGGGCCGCACCAAAGCCATCAGCAGCGATTACAAACCCACCAATGCAGCAGCATCAGCCTCAGCCTCAGGATCTGCATCTGGATCGGCTATGCTAAACAATAGCAGCATCAATATCATAAACGCCTGGGAGCAGTTCTATCAGCAGAATGACGACGGCGACACGTAAGTATTTCCGTTGAGAATTTCCCGAAAAATGTCCGATCAAACGACTCTTGACCACCAACTGGGTGAGGGAGGGAGAGTTTCATGAATCACATTGAAGACAATGAGAGACTGGGACTGCGACTGGGGAGAAACGCGACTTCAGACTGACACATGTGTGTGACTGATTCGGGGGTTTTCCTGGTATGTGGGCAGGTATCATCATCAACAACAACAAACACAACAGCAAAACAGGTTTTTGGGCAAGTGTTTCTTTCCTTGCCTTTTGGGTTTTTCACACGCGAGACATGACAGACAACAAGTGTTCAAGCCACAAAGAAAGAAAGAAAGAAAGGGACGGAAGGAAGGAAACAAAAGGGAGGGAGGGTCAGACCCCAGAGCACAGGTAAATAAACTCTGTTTTTGCTTCTCTTTGTGTTCCAGACCTCTGCATTTGGCCTGCATATCGGGCTATGTGGATGTGGTGACCGCCCTCATACGCATGGCACCGCATCCATGCCTGCTGAACATCCAGAACGATGTGGCACAGACCCCACTGCATTTGGCTGCCCTCACAGCCCAACCGAATATCATCAGGATGCTGCTACTAGCTGGAGCTGAGGTAAATATTAAACTACAAGACCAATAACTTGATTTTCCCATGAAACCTGAGCATCTATATGAAACATGATTATAATATCCTACACAGCCCACTGTTCGAGATCGTCATGGTAATACTGCTTTGCATTTGTCGTGCATTGCCGGGGAAAAGCAATGTGTTCGCGCCTTGACGGAGAAGTTTGGTGCCACGGAGATCCATGAGGCGCATCGCCAGTACGGACATCGTAAGAATGAGAAGGGTACAGAAAAGAGCGAACTCAATTTTGCCAGTCTACCCGCCGATCTGGAGATACGCAACTATGATGGTAAGTGCCAGCCACTCCCCTGCCCACCATCCATTATATTTCTCTACCTAGTAAATGGTTTATTTTGGGTAACATTTTCATGAAAATTTTCATGAATCTGTGCCAAAAGAAAATGGTATGCATATATTATATATATATAGTATATCTTTCTGTCCCGACATCGGCTAGCCACAGTGCGAGACAATGTCTGTCGTCTGTTCGTATAGAATATATCCACAATACCATGGGGCATGTGTATTTCCGTGCATATATGTATATAGTCTTTGAACAGATGCCAAAAATACATTGTGGCCGGCCTCTCCTCTCTCTACCCTGAACATTTTCCACGCTTTTCCAACGTCCCACCTCCTCGTTATTGATTAACGAAAAGCAAACATTTGCCAGGTTTCAGACGTCAGCAAAAATTGTCTATAAAAACAAATTGTACAAGAAAAGTGAAAAATTGAAGGAAAGAGAAAAAACTAGAGATTCTCTTATATAAGAAATGATTTTTGCAAATTATTTTAAATGTAAATTTATTTAGTTTAAACAGGGTTTCTCCAGATACCTGATTTCGCTGACTTTTGGCGTCAAGGAAATACATTTTTCAGGCTTTTGGCAGCAAAGAAGGCGTGGCAGCACATCATTTAGATATACATTTGCATCTATTTGGTTTCCTTATTTGATTTTGAACAGAAATCGAATTATTGATTTGCATGCAGCGTGGAGATGGAATGAGAATGTGTATTTTGAGATGTAAACCATGGCTGAAACATGGCACTGGAAACATTGTTAGCAGCCAAAATGGCATCAAAATTTAATGAGAGATTTATTCCTCGAGGCACCAGCGAAAAGTACCAAAGAAAAGTAAAAGTCTTTGTCCCTCTCTTGCCACAAAACACACACGAAAGAGGTGAATAAACTTGTGTCGGAGGTTACATGTGTATGTATGTATTGTATATTGCAATATCAAAGTTATTTGCTTTTAACCTTTCGTTTGTTTAATCGATTTCTCTGTTTGGAGTCGCTACAACCTTGCCCAAAAATAAAACCCAACAACAAACACAAAAAGAGGTGCCAAATGAGTTCGAGTTTCGTGAATGGCAAACATTTTGGTGAACAAACATTATGTATGTATTTTTTGGTTAACAGCAGCAGCAACCGGTTTTTGGGGCACCCCAAAGAAACAGCTGCTCTTCATATGTACGTGTGCACCTATTTATGCTCGGAATATAATGTATTTTGGCTAGCCAACAGCAGGCAGACCAGCAGACAGGCAGACGGAGGGACAGACAGACGTGGCCGACAAAAACTATTAAAAATCAAAACGAAAAGAGAGAGACAGAGGGAGAGAGAGATGAACAGACGTTGCCGCCTCCTGAGTATTTCTCTTTTGAAATTTCTGGGTTTTTCCGATCGCCACACAAAACTTTGAATTATTTGGAATCGGCGAGGGAATACGATTAGGAAGGCAGGGGGCGACACGAGCCGTGGCAGAGTTCTTTCTGTAAACAGATTACACACAAATAAAATGGCCTTCCAGGCTTCCTTCCTCCCTCTCCCTCTTCAGCCCATTGACGTTAGTCTTTAGGGAATACACACACATCAACAAAATATGAATGTACATGGGAACACCCGAAAGAACCAAAGTTCAATGTGTTCCAGTGCGAGATCAAGTGATAATATAATCCTTTAATTTCCATGAATTTCTGAATACATATTTCATCATTATGCAAAATGACAAATTTTGGTGGTTTTTAGTGGTTTTTGGTGGTTTGGAAACCCCAACCCATGAATGTAAACAAATTCTGAAAATGCTGACGTACCCCTAAGAATTTCCAACTGATATTAATAGCATGACTAAATTTAGTATTACTCGTATATCCCCCATTTAAAGGGGCTTTTTAAATAGTACGCAACATTTGTGGATTTTGGCTGGTTGGCTCATGGCCAAATGCGGCACCAGAGATACCTATACAAAATATAATTTCTAGAATTTGCAATTGATAAGAAAACACCTCATTTTGATGGATTATATTGGGAAAGGTTCTCGTTATCAACGAAGACCATTTGAACTCCATTTGAACCATTTGAACCTGCAATTTTGTTTTGCGGGCTTTCTTGTGGGGAAAACCCAAGTATTTTCGTAATTACGGGCCACCATAATCCATTTTTGGTAACCTTTCAATAACGCCACGCACTCGAACGCACGCACGCAACGGGGAAATGGGGAAATGGAAATGAATTTCGATTATAAATAACCTCACGCAATCCGGGGTCCCCGTAGGACAGGGCTCTATAAATAGTAGTTGCGGGGCCGCCTTCCACTGCAGAATTTTCCCCATTTTGGGTAATCGATTGATTGTGTGGAGGGGAGAGGGAGGCGAGGAGAGTATATCAGTTCTATTATCTGGTTGGTAATTGTGACGTTTCCAAGTACTAGACTAGTGTACTGTTTGCGATTCCTTGAATGCTTATCTATCTACGAAATGAAGCGACTGAATACCCGGGGATCATTGGATGAATTTCCAGAATATGGGGAAACAAATGCTGGCACATACATATTTTTCCCAAGGGAAATGACCTAGACAGACGGCTCTGCTTTATCGCATATTTACCATGACAGGGAATTTCAGAATCTCTCAAGGAACCCCCGCCCCCCGTCAGCATTTGTGCCGCATGTGTGGCATGTTGCAATGGGAACAATGCTACGCTTTGGTAAAAGGCAACTGTCCGTCCGTTCATTCAGAGAAATGAGAGTACAAATCACAAATCCGTTGCTGGGCACTCAAATTCCGTACTTCCCCCGACAATCGATTGATAAGGCGACTGTCCAGAGTCGTCAGAGTGAGAGCCAAAACAAACGAGATATTTCCAGTCGGTGTTCGATCGTCAGTAGACATTTGGTAACTGGAAATCAGTCGTATTGTTATCAGTGTCGCCGGCCAGGAAAACCCCATAGGTGGTCGTTTATTATGCGATTAGACGAGTACGACGCTACGATATTCCCATTGCCAGTAAAGGAAGATAACTGGCTATCAGGCAAATGGTTTTACCAATTCAATATTCCTTATTTACGATGATCTTGGGGCCCCATACCAAAGCATACCTTATACAAGTGTACATACGTGTGTGATGGCTTTAAGTGATCGATATTCAAAAGGGTTGATCGATTCGATCGTTTGTTCTTTGAACCATAGACGCCGAACACCGAACGACGGTTGGAAATTTGCAATCGGGGCATGACTTGACGGAAGCTCAGTGGAAAACCAAGCCCCTATAAACCTTTTGACGTAGATAGAACAATGGAAATGCCTTTAAAGAAATCACCTAATGATGGATAGGTGATTAAAACTAAAAAGTGGCACATCGGAACTCAATTAACGTCGATTGTGCGGGGGAATTCATAACTATAAAATCTTGAACCTTAGCACAGAAACTGGAACGCAAGAGAGACAGACAGAGAGAGAGAGAGAGAGAGAGTTCGATATAGCACCTTATGCGATCCTATCTGTAGAACCTGTTTTGTGTCGGGTTGTCGGGCGTATTATTTACTTACTTTTGATTCCATGACATTCTATATGGCATCTATCTATTACATTAATGAATAACAAATTAGTCAGAGACAGGGACTGGCCTGGCCTGGCCTCTCCCCTCCGCTGGCTGATCTTGTCTCAATTGTTGATCTAACGATTGTAGGTCCGTGGGTAGATTCGATTGATGAATCGTTTTGATCCTCTCATTTCCGCCCAATCCGCTTAGCTCTTTGAAGAAACTGTTTTGCTCAGTTTGGTGACCCCGATGAGCTCTCTTTAAAGAACGGACAAGGTTAAAGCTCATACAAAACATCGGAAATATTTCTGCCATTAATTATACTCGTTTATCTTCAATGAATACTCGTATGAGTACCCCCCACCCGGCTTGAAACATGAGCTCATGCAAATCTTAAAAGCAACGGAAGTTTAAGTATTGCAATGTTGAAAGTACTATGAATAATATTACTACCTGGTGGAAAACCCACAGCAGCACATATGTACATACATATATGTATGATGATCTCCTTTCCTATGGCTCTGTTTTGACCTCTTGGCGTCTCCGTTACTCTTTGGGATTTTCCCCCAAAATTCCCCCCATTTGCGGCTTAATTGTGTGTGTTTTCTTTTTTCTTTTCTTTCGTTTTGTGTGCCACACGTGGCTGACGATCCCAAGCCCAAGTATTTGCATTCCTCATTGGGATCGAATCCAATACCTACAAAAGAAAGTCAACAAGGTGGCGATGGCGAATCGCTGACATAACCCCCACCCGGTGGTTGGTTGGTGACTGGAACTGGCTTTGGATCGCCAACTCCCGATCTTGGGCTGTGTCTGAGTCTTGAGTGCCTTTCAAAACACTTTCATTGCCAAGTCAGTCAGTCAGTCGTCGTAAGGGGAGTAGCGTCATGGGATGGAAAATCCATAGCTTTAATTGTGCTAAATTGTGCGCGTTGTTTGTCATTTGTTAAAGTCGTAGTTGTTGTCGGTTGTCGGTTGCTTCGCTTCATTTGGCGGTCGTCTGGGTCTGGCTCTGGCTCTGGGGTTTTTCACTTGCAATTCACTTAATTTTCACGTTGGGAAAGTTCGACTTTGACACAAAAATTGGCAAATGGCGCCCAGAAGTCTTTTTTTTTTAGTTTGTTTTTAACTAAATAAACTACTAATTTGATATTGTATTTCCCTTTTTGTTTGGACAGCTGACTTTTTCGTATATCTGTTGTGGGTTTTGTGGTGTGGTCGGCCAGGTAATTCCCCTAATGGCCTGGTACCTTCCTTCTGTGGCACGCGTTTTGGGTAAAACTCAAAACACAGCTGCGAAAATGTTGACTCCACTTTACAATTTGTTATCAAAAGTTTGAGGAATTCCCAAGAGCAGCTCCCCCAAAGCTAAGGCTTATCGATAGCACATCCGGGCAGGGTTGCCAGGGTGGCCTTGAGTCGATCCTGCCAGGACTGTCATCATGGGAATTCCAACATCTAATTGCGTCGTCGAAACAAAAGCGAACGAGCGAACAAAAGACATTCCAATAAATGTTTGAATAATCTTTTATTAGGAATAAATTGAATTCCATAAATGTATAATTATGAATCAATGAACCGCCATGTTATCCCACACTTGCACTGAAGGACAAATATTCGTGCGGAATGGTGGAATGGAATGGTGGGGTACTACACCAAAAACCCGTTGTAGAAACAAAACAACAAAACAGATCCCATCTCTGCCTTCGTGCCTGCCTGCTTCAACAATAAGCACAATTAATTAAATTTAAACGAAAGACAACAACAGGCATCAACATCGTGTTTAATATTTGCGGACTGTCAATAAATTTATGAACTTTGCGGCGACATTTTCGGTTGACTTGTGGAGTACTTTTAACTGCGACGTTTTTGGGTTTTTCTCACCACATATAACAGTTAACATAAGGTCGCCTGTGTAAATAGGCCCCCCCCCCCACACCTCGTTGTTGAAGTGGTGTTGGAATGTTGGTGTGTTGGTGTGAAAGCATTTTGTGAAAGTGTTTAATTGCCATTCGAGTGCTCGACAAATAGAATTTCCCCAGTGGGCTTTTCTGCGCAGTTCTCTCGGCTATTAAACGCTCCACAAATGCTCACCAAATTCGATTAGCATTATCTTAAACATACATACATATATGTATTTGCACATGTCAGGTTTTTCGGGGGGGGAAGGGGGCCTCTCAATATCTCACAGACTTGTTGGCAGGTAGGAGTTTTTTTTGTTGTTTTTTTTTGTGTGGTTTCTGTGACGCAGCCAAAGCGGCTGTTGGGGAATTCCCAAAACAAAGTTTGAAACAAACTTTTGTGTTTCATATTTCATGTTTTATATACACATGTATACATATATGTATGTGTGTGTGTGTGTGTCTATTAATACCTACCATATACTACCTATCTACTACCCATCTTTAATCGTATGCTAACGATTGGCACGTTGCTCGGATCCGAGATCCAAGATCCAAGATCCGAGCAGCTTTTGCAACAACAATTCCATTGAAGATTGTGCTGTGTCTTCTCTGTCCCTCCTCTCTCTCTCTCTTTGTCTCTCTATCTGCTAGTCTTAGCTGCTTCTCCTTTTAGTTAGTCGAGCTTTGGAACACACACGACAAACGTCGTGGTGTCATCGTTTATTTTTAAAGCTTGTGACACAATTGTTGCTTTTGTAAACCTACCCATCATCTCGGAGTCTCGACGAGTCCGAAAATAAAATACAAAACTGGACTGTAAAATATTTGACTTTCTTGAGCTGCCGCTGCCGCTTTCTTTACCTCTTTCTCCAGTCTCGAGAGAGAGAGAGAGAGAAACAACGGAACTGGGAAAAAACCCACGAAAGTACTGCTCTGCTTTTTGATGTACCACGATCTACGAGTTTTAATCTTTCTTTGTGATAACCTCTTGATGCCTCATGCCTCAAGTTCATGGCTAGCCGAAGTCGCTATCGCCTCTAGGATTCGACTGATTCATAAGTTTACAACTTTAACCATTACGGCATTTCCCTAAATACTAATCGCAGTCATAAACATAGTCATAGTTTACGAACTGTGAATAGTTCTCAAGTAACAACAAATTCATTGCGGAAATATCCGATCTTAATCCAGAGGGGGTGTATATTATGCAAATGGTAGGGGGTGGGGTGCACCGATCGACCGACTGCTGTTCGTGTGTGTGAAAGTCAATCAACAGCACGTGTAGCTAAACGCAAAAAAATAAAAGCAGCAAAGCAAAACCAGGCAAAAGCCAAAAGACTACGTCAACTAATCATAAAGCGATAAAATCAAGCCAAAGCCCAGGCACGGAATACAAACAAAAAACTAAACAATCTACCTTTGTTTTCAACGTTGTTGTTATTTTTTAACCACTATAATCTGTATGCGAAACGAGAGACCCAGCACCGAGCCGTAAACGGCTCAATTTGAGATTGAGAGAATGATTCGATGATTCGAGTAGGACGGAAGACAGCAACAGCAGAAGTATAGAGAGAGAGAGAGATCAAATGATAGAAAGGCCTGAAATACCGTTTATATGGCATGTAGTAATGCAAGGTGTCAAGTTGTTATGAAGTAGAGCCGCGGCACTTGCCGCCGCACCTCACATCGTTTCCGTGTTTTCCCGTTTCAATGCAAATAAAGAGTAAAAAGTGTACATCTACAACTGCATTCTATAGAATCTGGAGGGGTGAAAATGTCTTTTAATAATGCATTGATCTAGGAGTAATAAAGATATACATATATAGACTTTATATCCTATTTAGTCTTGTGTTCTTTGCCGACTTTTAATGAATATTTGGCAAACCATTTACTCGTATACCCATCAAATCAGTCATTCCGAATCTCTTTTTATTTTAAATGTCAATTAAATTATTTGCAAATTTAGCTACGTTTATTGGTATGTGTATCAGATACGTATATATGTAGCTATAGTGTGTTCAAACCAATTTGAACTTGAGCAAACTTGTTGCTGCTCGAAGCAGAAATCCAAAAAATCCAACTTTGTAGAGGTTTTGTCTTTTGTTGTTTTTGGTTTGTTAACTTTAAAGCCAACACTCTTGCTGTTACTGTTATCGTTGTGCTTCGCTCTGTCTGCTGTGTGTATATGTGTGTGTGTGTGTTATTGCTGCTGTTTTATTGTGGGAATTTCTTGGGTTTTTCAACGCACACACCCATGCACTCCACACACACACAATACAAACACAGTGCGAAGTGAACGCGCGTTGTCATATTGTCTTATATGGCAAAAGCCTCCACTTGGCTGGCACCCCATACCCTGCCCCCCTCCAGCCCACATGGAAACCCCTTCCGTCCATTGGCGGCTGGTCATTGTCGTAATCGAAGCTTTTTATTTTTGTGTAGTCGTATTATAAAACGCTACTTGTTTTACAACTGAAAGCGGTTCGTTCGGAGAGAGGGAGCTTTTGATGGCTCAGAAGCTTTGAGAGTGCAGGAGATTGATCGAATTTCATTCATAAACGAAGCTTTTAGCTGGTTACAGTGGTGCGAAAGTCGAAAAATACTATAAATTAATTTTAATACTAAATTTTGTTTTATTTTTGTATAGTATATCGAAAAATACTATAAATTAATTTTAATACTAAATTTTGTTTTATTTTTGTATAGTATATCGAAAAATACTATAAATTAATTTTAATACTAAATTTTGTTTTATTTTTGTTTTTTAGGTGAACGCTGCGTACATTTGGCTGCTGAAGCTGGTCATATTGAAATTTTACGCCATTTGGTACTACATGGAGCTGATATCAACGCTAGGGTAAGTCCAAATACACTCTCTCCAATAGCAAAGTGCCAATTTTTTGACTAATTCGGATATTTTTGCATCATTTTATAGGAGGGTAAATCGGGACGCACACCTCTACACATTGCCATTGAGGGCTGCAACGAGGATTTGGCCAACTTCCTGCTCGACGAATGCGAGAAACTCAATCTGGAGACGGCCACCTTCTCCGGCCTGACGGCCTACCAGTTTGCGTGCATCATGAACAAATCCCGAATGCAGAATATACTCGAGAAACGCGGCGCCGAGACCGTAACGCCGCCCGATAGTGATTACGATAGTAGCGATATTGAAGATCTAGACGATACGAAGGTGAGCGTCACATCATAAATGCACAGAAAACAAAAAACAAAAGAAAACTAGAACATAAGCAAGAAAAATGGACCACCACCAGCTTCCAAAATGTTCAAAAATTATATGAAAAAAAAGGAAGGGAAAATCCTTTAAGCTGAACTGGTATTCAGTTGAAATCATCCGTTTAGAAACTATCTATAAACTATTGTCACATTTATGTATTGTTAACCAAAAAAAAAGAAGAAAAAAATAAGCAAACAATAGAGAAGCAGAAGCAGCATCGATCTAGATAGGGGATCTATGTTTTAGTAGAACCCATTGAAAGAACAGAGAACTCTACAAAAGATAAGATAAAGATTCAACCAACAAAGTAACGAACAAACACTGCAAAAAACAAACAATAACTTATACTGATGTCCGTAACCACAGGGCGTGCCACAAACCTTACAGTTGTGGCCAACACTGTAACCATTATTCTGATAAGCTGTCGTTCTATGTAAACTCTTGATGTTCGTTGCTATATATCTCTCTCTCTAACCTATCCACCTACATCTACTATTATGTTTTCTTGTGTGCAAGTCAGTGTGTCTGTAATTTTTGTATGTGTATGTTAGTGTGCCTATTTGTGTGTGTGTAGCCCCTAGATCTATTATATACCCCCATTAACTCTTAACGCAGAAGAAATATATGGAAGCATAATTTCTACTAGACCTTAAGTTAGCTAAATCTAATTGATTGATGTTTTCATGTTCTGACTGAAAAAAAATAAATATTTTACCCTAAAAAAAAAAATCAAAAAATCAAAAAAAAAATTCAATTTTTTTCTAAATTATAAAGATGATGTTGTATGGGGGCCAAAGGTATGTAAAAAGTGTTTAGTGCTATTACTTTAGTTTGTCGCTTTGTTAAATTGTTTGTTTCTTACTTTTGTTGCTGGTTAACGTTGCTTTTGTTTTTTATTTTTTTGGTTAACATTAGAGTCTTAAAAAAACATATATTTTTCTGTAATTTAACAAATCTTAAATTGGGGTATCTTTTGTGTACTTGCAGATGTACGATCGCTTCGGTGATCCGCGCTACTTTGTCAGCTACAACGGCGGCAATCCCATGACAGTTGCCTGAGTGCCCTAACCACTTGTACATACCACCCCATAACTTAGCCTAAAAATATACATGCACATGTACGATTAACGCAAAAAAAGAAAGAAACAAACACAAACCCGAATTCCAAAACTTAACAAACTGGTTCAATTGCTGTTCCTGCCTGCCCCTGTCCCTGCCAATGCACCACCAACAACAACAACAACACAATTAAGTAAAATGTATGCAATAATCTTTGACACACGTTCTCCCATGTCTGGAATGATGTAATGATAGTACTTAATATGAAAATAAAGCATACAAGGATGCAGAATGTCAGGCATTTTATTTATACATATTTAAACATAAACTAAATAAAGTATTAGACAAACTCCTCCATCTAGTATCAATCTATCATCGTCTTGGTACACAGCAAACAGGAATTAAAGTAAAGCATTTAATTTAATATATAATTTTCTAATCTATGAACAGAGGATGGAAAATAACTCTAAACTTAAAACGCAAAACAAACGCAAAAGGAAATATCTTATGGCACCGCACGCACAAGAACACAGTCTACAATATTTTAACGTTTTGCTTAAGGCTAACTGATGTTTCAGTTCTAACGAATGCTCTGACGGAACACGCTTTGCTTGGCCTTGCTGTTGACGCTGGCCGACTTCTTGGCTGCCAGCGGATCCGGGGCAAAGCAGTTCCACAAGCGCAATGTCTCATCCGCACCGGCACTGATCACAGTGCTGCCATCCGGTGACATGGCCATTTGCAGGACACGCGACGTGTGTCCCGTCAGATCAGCCTGCTTCACCATTGTCGGATACTTCCAGATAGTCAACTGGTTATTGGCAAAGCCATGGGCCGAGATCAGCTCCTTGTAGTGTCGGGAGAAGAGCAGGGAGCAGACTTGGGACTTGGAATCGACCGACTTGATCAGCGAGCCATTGTTAACGTTCCAGAACTTGATGCAGCGATCAGCAGTGCCGCCACCAGAGGCCAGAGTACTGGGCTGCCAGGGGCACCAGGCCAGGGCACGCACGGCCGCCTGATGCTCGTTGAATTTGTGGAGAGCCTCGCTGGCCGTGCCCACGCCGTTGCCGGCCAGAGCCCAGACATTCACCAGATTATCGTTGCCGCCGCTGGCCAAGTACTTGAAATCCGTTGACCATTTTAGACCGCATACCTCTTGCGAATGGCCGGCCAAGGAGGAGATTTTATGCTCCCGCGAGCGCACATCATGATGGATAATGGTGCCATCGCGACTGCCTGATGAAACCAGGAAGGAATTCCAGGCCAAGGACCCAACGCGAGCACTGTGACCGTCCATGACACGCAGACGCTTCACCTTCGAGCAGTCCCAGAGCTCAACGGCACCGGTGCTGTTGCCTATGGCCAAGATTTGGCCCTCCTGTATCCAGGAGAGCGAACCGGCGTAGTCGCCCTCCTCAAATTCGGTCAGCTGTTCAATGTTGCCACTGGCTGCGTTCCACAAATACACACAGCTGCCCAGAGCAACGGCCACAATGTTGTCACCACTCCAATCCATCAGATTGAGATCTGTAATAAAAATAGGAACAGAGTATTGAAGGGAATGCACACTTTAAGAGTATGCCAAATGCAACCTACAGTAATCGTTAATGAAGTCTGGGGCATCTAGGATACGTTCCGAAGTGGTTGGTATATAGCGAGAACCGCTCTTGGTCGATATGGGTGTCTTGATGGAGTAAACCACCTTCAGGGGATTCGTGTGGGACTCTGGAGCGGCAGGTGCCTTGTTCTGATAGCACAAAATGCGGCCACCTTTGTTGTCGCCGGCCACCTGGGCCACATCCGAAATGAGCTTCTGTCGCTCTCCCTTGTGGGCCGATGCCTGGACATTGGTCTCGTTGCTGTTGCTAGTAGTGGCCTTGTCATTCTCCTCATCAGATTTTTCGCCCGAGTCTTTATTTACCTGCACGGAGAAAGATATACGCCATTTTGAGAGGCAATCAATGGAATTGCTGCATCTCTTTACTTACCAGAAAGTGCGCCAACTCAAAATTGGTGGCCGCACGATTCGGAATAAAACGATCGCCGCCGCCTGGCGTCTTTGTCGGCGTTGTTGTCGACTTCTTGCTCTTGCCCTCGCTACTCTTGCCAGGCGTCTTGGTGGGTGCCTGGACGCCGGAGAAGCTGGTATTGTACGAGACGGACAATACCGAGCGCGTCGTATTCACGCTTCCATTTAGGGACGCTTCTAGCTTCTTCTTCCAGCGCGGGGCAGGACCGCGCGTCTCGCCGTCCATGATCAGAGCATTTTGCAAATCGCTCACAAAATTGAACTGAGACATTTTGGCAAACGTTGGTAGTGTCAAGTAGGATCAATTATGAATTTTGATTAATCAGTTGTCTAGTAATTGCACAAGCGTTCGGTTTCTATCACTTGGATGTGGATTTTTTTCATCTGTTTGGCGAACAATAATGGCGGTTCGATTTGGAATTGCAATGTGACCGTAAGCGGCTTTCGGTAAAATGCTAATTTTGCTCATAGAAATATACTAAAATACTATTGCTCACACTTCGTTTCTTTTCTATTTTATTTATATTGGAATTTATAAAAACAATAATTAAGTAAATGTCTAGGCATTTGAGATTTTGAAAAATATACGCAAAGTATGCCGGTTGTGGATAATCGGATCGTTAGCGTTTACCACTAACCATACAATATATAGACACAACACTTCATACATTGAAAATGTCCGCACCAGAGTCTAACATCAGATCCCCTGAGAGTGATGTGTGCACATGCATTCTCACGTACTTTGCGTTTTTGCAAGTGTGTATGTGTTCCCGAGAGAGTCGTGAGAGAGTGTATGTGTGCACATGGATTCTCACGTACCTAGCGTGTTTGCATGTGTGTATGTGCGCCCAACTGAAATTTGTGCTCTCTCAACTTTGTTTTGATTTTTGTGCTCGCGCCACCCTTAACTTTAGCATTTTTAGAGTCGACCCTTTTTGAAGACGCTTGCCTTATAATAGCAGAATAATTGTTATTTTGTACATGTTTTAGATGCTAACTTTGTTTAATATAATATATGTATATATATTCACAGATATATATTTGATTGTATGGTGTATTGTATTATACAATGATATATTTGACCATATATAAAAAAGTAGTATGCGCTAATAAAATATATATATATCATCCTTGAATATGGATATTAATGGCATATAAATGGGTAACAAATGAGTCCATACGGATTTTAGTGCCACACAAATTTATTTGCTGAGTGTCGCTTATTAACGCGACGCACTAATACCCTATAGACAACCAATACAAACAAGCAGACCAACAATATCTGCACACAACAGCTAAAGCTCAGCCTCACATACAGAGCGTTTTTTACTTTGCCAAGCTGAAATTATGTGTTGTGTGTTCTTCTTCAGCTTCCGCCACAAAATAAATAAAGAATTGGCATGATGGGTGGGGGTGGGTGTGACCACTGAACCGAAACGAATATATCTACAATTTCTATGGCATTTTGAAAATCAAAGGAAAAATAACGGAAAATAGAACAAAAACATATGTATCACGAATGAAACAAAAACTGTTGTGGTAAAGAAAGGGAAGTTTTATTTTAGTACATATTTTATTAGAAAACTTCAATCAATATTTAATGTCTTATATCGTCAAACAATAGTTCGAAAATAGCTCAAAAAGGTACACTTTTTACCACATCTATTTCAGAGTATATGCTATACTTATCCGGATAATATACATAGTTATATAGGTGCTGCCACAGATCGAATTCCACCTGATATGCTTTGATAATCTGTGGCACCACCCCAACCCCACAGATTAAGGGAATATATTTGTGGTTCAATGGGATTTCTAAAACTTGCAAAATACTCCACATGCATCTACTACTACAAGTTCTACCATTAACTGCCACATTTAAGAGTCGTTTAGAGAGGGTTCCAATACAGTTCCAGTATCCAGCGGATACCATTTGTGGCTATTGTGGTTCTTTAGGACGTTGATATGCAATGACTGCACCATCAACTGGCCCAAGCGACACCAGCAGATGGCTGGCCAACCGACCGAGGAGCGCTGCCGCATTTCGATTGGGAAGTATTACGCTTAATAATAAACGCTAGCCCCCCAGTAAGTGAAAGTGAAGCTTTTAATAATTGCATAGAACTCCCATGATGTTGCACCTTACATATGATCCAAGACCGACCCGACACCACCTGAAACAATAATGTAACTATCATACCGGAATAAATCCACTGTTCAAAAGCAAAAAAACCTTTAAATGAAAAAGGAGTGCAAGAAGGAGATAATATAATATATAAAAGATAATAAATATAATATAATAATATATAGAAGGATAAATAAATAAATAAAATAAGAAAATATGTGAAAGGCAATCGAAAGAAGAAACATTATAAGGAGTAAACCAAAACAGAGAGACTTACCTGATCCCATAATTATAAAGTGAAGCGTTGTCGTTTGCACACATACACACCTGATCATAACAACAGGTACACTCATCTACGTAAAGTTTAACTTAACAGAACATTTTTGTTTTCAATATTTTAAACATAAAATTTGTTCTCAGTTATTCTTTTAGTATTTGTTTTCAATAAAATAAACTTTAATATAATGTAGGATCATTTTAATTTAAGAAATAGATCAATTTCTTACTCAGAGTCAATGTCAGGCTGATCAAAATAATAGCTACAGTGACAGTATCTCTTCTATATTAAGTGAATAATTTTGAAATTCTTTATTTTTTAGCCATTTAAGATACATTTCATTTAGCTACAGTCAAAATATAAACAAATAATTTTTGTTTTCTTGCAAAAATGGGCCAAAAGTCTCATTGTAAACAGGAAGAAGCACGATTGGCTCTTAGTCTGTAAAAAGAAGGCAAATCTCTTCGGGCCATTAGCCAAACTAATGCAAATATCTCATAATTTTGTTAGGAATGTGTTAAAATGGAAATATAGTCAGGAAACTCGGGTAAGGCCACAGAAAACCATCCAAACACTTGACCACTACATGGTTTCCTTGAGCAAAAAGGACCGATATAAGTTGTCAAAGAGTATTGCAGCAGAAATTGGACAAGAAGTTGAGGCTCCAACAATTCGTAGACGGCTAAAACAAGCCAGCCTTCCAGGGAGAATAGCACGGAAGGTCCCACTTATGCGCCAAAAAAATATAACGATGGGTCAAACTTTTGCTAATGCTCCCAAAGACTCCGGCAGAATGAGCAGGAGAGTTATAGTGGAGAAACATTTTATGGAGCGACGAAACTAAAATACATTTAATTGGGAATGATTATGAAAACAATGTACGACGCCCTAAATGAAAGAAATTTGATCCACGTTTCACAAGAAAATATGTCAAACATTGAGGTGGCACTATAATGCTATGGGCCTGCTTTTCCTGGTGCGGCGTACGTCCACTTTTCGAAAAATACGAACTAACTGAACGCTGAGGTGTACAAATCTATATTGGATAGTGCTATATTACCATATGCTTAAGAAATTATGCCTTTTCGTTGGTTATTTCATTATGCTCATTCATTCATTCATTTTTTTCGCCTAATTTGATCACTTTCAAGGAATTTTCTTAAATAACTTAAAAACGTTCAAAAGAAAGAAGATTTTTTTTATATTCATATGTTTATAATAGTGTTCCATTTCTAAAAATGTGCTTAAAGTTTCCTTATAGTTAAAAATGTGAGTTTGGCAACTATTTAAAAATTGCTTGTGTTCGTGGTGCTATTATTTTTTTTGCAGCTGTACATATATCTGCTCATTATATTAGTATATTCTATATTAAACAAAGTTAGCATCTAAAGCATGTACAAAATAATAATTATTCTAGTATTATAGGGCAAGCGTCTTCAAAAAGGGTCGACTCTAAAAATGCTAAAGTTAAGGGTGGCGCGATCACAAAAATCAAAACAAAGTTGAGAGAGCACAAATTTCAGTTGGGCGCACATACACACATGCAAACACGATAGGTACGTGAGAATCAAAAAGGGTCGACACATATGTGTGCACACATACACTCTCTCACGACTCTCTCGGGAACACATACACACTTGCAAAAACGCAAAGTACGTGAGAATGCATGTGCACACATACACTCTCAGGGGATCTGATATTACACTCTGCTGTGGACAATTTCAATGTATGAATTGTCCTGTCTATATATTGTATGTTTAGTGGTCTAGGCATTTGAGACTTTCAAAAATATACACAAAGTGTGCCGGTTTTGGGCAATCGGATCGGTAGCGTCTGCTTGCTGTCCAAGTTTTAGACATATTTTAGTTTAGTGCGACCGTACGTATGTCGTCACGTTCCGTCATCCCTGGTCCACAGCTGTCATCATCGCCGCCCTCTAGGCAAAAAACAAGTTAGTTTTTACAATTGAAAATTTACGTAAATAATTAGCAGCAGCGTGCCTTAGCAAGAATTATTTGTCTACACGATGGTTTTCAACTTTACCGCCTTCACCTACATCGTGGCCCTGATCGGCGATGCATTCTTGATATTTTTCGCAATATTCCATGTCATTGCCTTCGATGAGCTCAAAACAGATTACAAAAATCCAATAGATCAATGTAACAGTCTTAATCCGGTGCGTATTCTTAGTGCTTAGTACTCGAGGATGTGTTCAAATATTTATTTGTATTACTTACAGCTGGTCTTACCTGAATATTTGCTCCACATATTCCTCAATTTGTTATTCTTGGTGTGCGGCGAATGGTTCTCCCTAGCCATCAACATACCCCTCATTGCCTATCACATTTGGCGGTAAGCAGCGCAACCCAGCCCGCATAATGACTCACTTTACAGATCATTGAACTGCGAAAAATCCTGTATTTTAGCTACAAAACTCGTCCTGTGATGTCCGGACCAGGTTTGTACGATCCTACAACCGTACTGAAGACGGACACCCTGTCGCGCAACATGCGTGAGGGTTGGATCAAGCTGGCCGTCTATCTGATTAGCTTCTTCTACTACATCTACGGGTAATTAGAGATGCATATGAATTCTTTTGTTCTTCAGGGTACTGTACGCTCATTTGTCTAATGTAAAATTTCTTGGCTAATTTTAGCATGGTTTATTCGCTCATCTCCACATAAAGCTGCCTGGGCATCGGGATCTCTACATCGTGTATAAGTTGTCATAAAACCATACGGTACGGAACGGAACGGGGAGTGTGTGTGAGGAGTGCCGTGTGGCCCTACCTTCAGATGAGATTGTCTCACAGCCGCGAACAATATATTTCACCTCTGTAAAGCTTAGTGTAAATCCCATCAGTGAGAATTCATAAGAAACGATATTTATCAGATCAGATCAGCATTTTCTTGTTTGCATATGATTTATTTTTATTTTTTTTTGTAAAGTTGTATTATTTTTTTATGCATTTCGCATTCGTGGTGTAGTTGGAT
Source organism: Drosophila algonquin (assembly GCA_035041765.1). Taxonomy (NCBI): domain Eukaryota; kingdom Metazoa; phylum Arthropoda; class Insecta; order Diptera; family Drosophilidae; genus Drosophila; species Drosophila algonquin. The sequence continues at coordinate 388,843 of JAWNKY010001391.1, read as the reverse complement.
TTTAAGCATTAAATAAAAGTCAAGTCGAAGTAATTTTTGTACAATTTTCATGTGCAGCCTGAAGGATAGTGGATTGTTCGACTAGCCGGAGGCAAGGAGACATGGCGAACCATTCTGTTCACGAAGATTACGTCCACAAATTCTTATCAACTATAAAAACATAGATATCACAATCTAACATGGTGGAACTGACTTGGAGGAGACGAGCTACATATTAACTGCTTTAAATAAACGCATTTTTTTCCACGTTTTTACGTATCTTTATACTTTATTTTACAATCCAATCGGTCGGTTCGGGAGGCCACAGCATGGAATAATATGGTATATATTTCACAAAACCAAAGGTTGTTTAATCATAATTGTGTGTTATACAAAGGACTGAAGGGCATTGGGAGCATTGAATGAGGGGGCATTGGATTATGACATAAAAACCACAAAGAAAAGGAAGAAAAATATCAAAACACCGAATATCTTAATCATCAGCCAACGATTCTTTGAGACAGACTGAAAGTATTTGAGAATCTCGCCATGCGCTGCCTCAATATTTAGCTCGGCGTCTGCCACATTCGTATCGATGCGTTCGACAATCTCCTCCTGTTCTTTGACCATATGCGCCAGTTGCTGGAAAATGCCGCCCAATTCAACAATAGTCGATTCAATGTTTTGCATTGTCTCTGCGCGTTGTTGAACATAGTTGTCCGACTCGTCGTAGATGGCCATTTGCTGTTGCTGCTGCAGTCGGGCCGGAGGTCCCAGGAGCGGCGATGTATCACTGCTGCCGCCCATGTCTATGCTGACCGCTTGGTTCTCTTCGCTCATCAGCAGCGAGCCCTGTTTGGCCGTCGATGGGGATACCGAGTGAGCAGCCCTGGGACCTGGTCCCTGACTGAACTGATCACGGCGCGTCTTCTGGTGTTTGAGATTTTCCGTGCGCACTTCCAGAATTTGCTTGAAATCGGTGCTCATGCTGGCCAGCTTTGATTGGAGTGCTAGAACCATGTTGGAGGAATGTGATACCAGATGCTTGCCGTTCGTGTTGCGTCGCTGGTCCTTGGAGATTTCCTGCAGGCGGGCAATCTGCTGATTCAATGCATTCAGATCACCCTTGATGATGTACGTCAGTTCCTGTATCTCCTGCGGTCTGTCATCGAAGAGGCTCTTCTTTTTGGCCACTGCAAACGAAACAGAAGGATTACATGAAGAATTCCTTGAATCCCACTTGAAAACAATCAATCACTCACACAGGGTTAGTTTCTCCAGCTTGACATAGGTACTGGCTATGTTCTTGCCAATAAATCTGGCCACCATCATGAACTCGGAATAGCTCTGAATCTGTTTGGCCTTGCGGGGATCCCGGATGTTGACGGCCCGTGTGATGTTGCGTGCCTGCAGCGAACGTATCGCATTGGCGAACTCCGCCGTTCGATCTCGTGCTGCCATAATGAAGATCTCCTGCTCTGGCTCTGGGTCAAGATCTGGCTCGCGTCGATCGGTTTGTGTGGATGTGAGAGTCGATGTCGTCCCACTGTAGTGGTAGTTGTTGTCGTTATTATTGTCGCCTGGATGATTTCCTGTGACAACAGCTGCCGCAGCACTCAAAGTACGCAGTGCCTGGCCAGAGAAGGCACGCAAATTCCACTGACGAGCTGCCTTGCCGTACTTGTCGTCTGAGTCTGTCGTTCCGCCCGAAGCCAATGACTGCGGATCGCCAATGTGAATGGCCGAGTCAAGGATGGTGACTCCTGGTGCCTGCAGCGGTGATTGCTGTCCAGGTTGTATTAACGCGTGAGGTCCTCCGCTGCCCGATGCTTGTTGATCCTCCGCTGGTTGAAGGGTATAGGTGCTGCTATAATCCTGCTGGTCCGTTTGATGGAGTCGTCGTCGAGTTTGCATCTCATTTCAGGTTACGCTTTTCCCCCACAAGTTGACGTCGTTGCTAATTTTCTTTTTGCATTCGTCATGCACTGGAATATTCACAAAAGATATGGACTGGACTTTTCTTTTGTTGCGAAACTTCTTTTTGAGAGCGTGCTTCGCCTGCTTTTCTATATTTTTTTTTTTCGTTTATCTTTGGCTCAACAAGTGGAAGTCATGCTATACATTTATTTTGGCTTAAACATCATTGGAATTTGGCTGTGTATATAAATTAAATTTGATTTGATGGCTGAATTGTACGAGAAAACTCACAGACACATACACGCAGCACGGGCGCACACACACACACACACACCTTGTCAGCTTTACAGATGGCAGATGACGTGTTGATAGCGGTCGTATATCGACTATCGTATATCGTTATCGTTAGTGACAGCTGCCTTTTTTCCTCCGCTCCTATGTTTTAATTAAATAAAGAAAAATAGCCATAATTATCAAATAAAATGACGCTATATCATTTTGGAAACTGCGTAGCCTTGCTAACGCCATATTACTTCACCTATAAATACTCCGGCCTGTAAGTTTTGGGCCCTTGAATGTGGGTCACGCTTCTGAATCAATAAAAACATTTATTATATCTTTGCCCGGCACACTGCCTCAGCTCGGAATATGGGGCATTCTGGAAGTGCGTACAGGCGGGCGGCATTTACATATTCACCCAACTCTGCAAAATGCTAGTCCTGGCCACGTTCTTCTACTCGGACACATCCTCCACGGGGAACGGAGAATTTAACTTCTTTGCGGTGAGTCTTTATCAGTAACGTAACCCGCCATATTTGTATTGTATTAAGGTTAAGGTGTGCTTTTCCATTACAGGAAATCTTCCGGTGTAGCGTGGACATAGCCGATTTGCTTGGTTTTGCCTTGATTCTGAGCCGCATACCTGGCAAGGGACATTCCAAACTTATTACGGCTGGTCTTGGCTGTGAGTGACCTAAATAGTGCATGATAAAAATCAATTAGATGATCTCCCTCCCCACAATTCTTTCAGGGGCCACTGCCGAGGTTATTCTCTCACGTGGCATTATGCTCTGGGTGGGTGCCCGTGGCACTGAATTCAGCTGGATATACATACTGAAGTGCCTGGAGTCGAACGTTTTGCTGGTTCAGCACATATCCACGGCCACGCTTATTTGGCTGTTCACTCGGCACGATCTCAACAAGGCACTGAAGCCACTGGTCAGCGTACTGCTGGCGGTGACTGTTTTCAAAGGCGTCTGGCTAGAGGGTCTCCTACATATCCTGACCATTGGACCTTGGCTGACGATTGCTGTGAAGGCATTGGTGGCCGCTGTCATTGGCTTCTGCACGTTGCACATTTACTCGGGTCTAGCCCAGCAAATTGGCATTTGAGCCTTTCCAGTCACAATCATTGTACTCCCTTTGTTTAATATTTTTGTTTTAATTTCGGTGTTGTCGCAGGAGAGAACGAGAGATTTTTTTGTAACAAAGACAACAAGTACGGTTATAGTAAATTACGAAAAATGTTGATGAAATAAGATAATTATGATAACGTAATAGTAACAAAAAGAAAAAGAAACTTAAAGATGAGGCTTGTTTGAAATGGGAATAACAAAAGTAACAAAATTATATGGATGAGATTTCATGATAGATAATGATAAAATGCCCTAGCTATACGCACATGGGACTTTCTTAACAATAACAAAAGTAACAAAAATTTCATGATGGATAATGATAAAATGCCCTAACTATACGCACATGGGACTTTCTTAACAATTCTAAAAAATAGTCTATAACAACATCGAGTCACTGTAACACTTACAGCGCTGCAAAAAAAAACTTATGAGTGTTCGCCCAGCGACACATTAACAATTAGCCTGATGGACTGTTCGCCCAATGTTATTTGATCCATTTCAATGGAGTTTGGCCTTTTCGAGATATTTATAAAGTTGTCACGTACGAGAGCTGTAAGCAAAAGATATACATATATATATGGATACTAGAAAGTAACACCATTAAGCGACATACATAATAGGTGACTGAAAGCAAGGGCCGCCTTAATGCGGTCCGGAAATGATTTGATGAATTCATTTGCATCTATTTCTTTGAGGTCCGGAAGGCTGCGCCACGTGTTCAAAAGGTCCATCATTACGTCGTGGCTGTCTGTATTGACATTGGAAGTGTTTAACATTATAGAAGCTATCTGCAGCTGCTGTGTCTTACCAAATTGATTATCCTCATAGCTTGTTGTCTTATACAAATTATTGTTGTTAGTGGCCGCCTTTACTGGCAGCAGTGGGGGCGGTGTAATGTTTTCAATATCTCCAGCTGGCATAAGCAGAACTGGAGCAGATATTTCTTCTCGATTGGGCAGTTCGGAAAGCTTACCAAGTACATCCCTGGCTAGAGCGTCAGTATACTCTTCGCCAAAAATCGTTCTCAATGTACTTTCACAGTCGGTTTCCATTTGTTCTTGGGAAAGTGTATGGCTTTGGCGTCTTTTTAGCACATCTGGAAAGATAAAGCTGCCAAGAAAGCGCTCAAGAAATAGTGGCTTAATGGATTAAAGGCTTATGTTTGTTACCTGTTCTTCAGAGTTAATAGAAGTTTTTTCTCACTTTTTAGTATCTTACTGGGAGCCGGTGCTGAAATCACTCTATTCCTGTGGTCATATAGGTACTGATGTCTATGCTTTATAAGTTCATCGCGAGAATATTTGATACATTTGTCCACAATTAGTTTTGTTTTTTTGCCTCGTTTTTTCGACTTTTTCCTGGATACATCAACATCGGTAGGTGGGGGCGTAGGAGGTGACGGTAAGGGGGGAGCATCTGCATCCCGTTGGTATACTGTGTTTGCTGATGTAATGCTATTATCCTCGGTTATCGTTTGAATAGCACTCTCAGCAATTGAAGTTACAAATGGATTGATACCGATATCCAATCGGGGGATTTTAGGATCTAAAATGTCCGTTGAAATCGGGCTCAAGGAGCGATGCTTTAAGGACTGCCGGTCCCTGGGGTAGAGTTCTTTAAATATAGTCAAATCCACCTGCTCGTTGTCACCAAATCCATCGGTTTCCTTTAAAGAACTATGATCTTCATAGACGGCAAACTCTTCGGTGATGGTTAAATGACTGCCTAAGCTGGTTTCCTGACCCATTCGAGGCAGCTCAATGGACTATGGAATCAAATGTTGAAGACTATTCAGAGAAAGAGGAGCTTTTGTGTTATAACCCTACCTCTTCCACGACTTCCTGTGTGCTCTCCGTCTGCCATACCTGGCAGTCAGTCATCAGGGCGCGATAGTGATCCAAGACGTCATCATCCAGGAGCCCAGGCTCCTGGAATCTGGGACGCTTCGAAAGTGTTAGCCTGGCCTGTTTGGTTATAGTGTGCTTCCGTTTTCGCCCTTCTTCCTGTTTAAGCACCACCGTTTTCTTCGAAGTGACCACAAAGTCAAACGTTGTGTGATTCATTTGATCCAGCAAACGTTTGGCATCGTCTGTGGCGGCATCGTCATAGATATGATGTTGTAACAATTCGCTATTGGTTTTATTTTATTAAAACTTACCGAACAATGTGTCCACCTGACTCCTATATATATGAGCCACTCCATGGGTGAGACGCGTAATGCCCTTAAAATTAACATATCCTTTGGTACGCGTGTTGAAGGACCTCGTTTCGTTTATTCTTAATTGATGTTCATCTATTAAATCAGTTATCTGCTTGCTAAAAAGACAGACCAGTGATTAAACCCACTTTTTTGTTTTGTTTGGTTAAAATTCACTTACCAGCAGGCCACTATGTCCACTGCAGCGATCTCATGGCGGTCAACACCTGTTGCTCGTAGATTCTTGTTGGCGCCTGCCTTCCAGCAGGGCTCCAACAGGTGGGTTTCATACCGGGACAAGGCTAGTCTTTGAAGCATAGTTTACGGATGCTTACAATTTAATCTATAACATGTGCACCTGCAAATTAGATAATTGCCACTGTCACTTTGAACCAACGGTAAAAACATGCAGCCCTGCGGACAACTATGGCAACTATGTAACTAACTACAACTGGTATGTAACTAACTACATTCAAATTGACCGCACCAACAGGGCAGGCATCAGCTACCCGGCGAGTCGTGATAGTGTATGCGTGCACATGCATTCTCACGTACTTTGCGTGTTTGCATGTGTGGACCAGCTCCGGAGAGAGTCGTGAGAGTGCATGTGTGCTCATGCATTCTCACGTACTTTGCGTGTTTGCAAGTGTATGTATATGAACGCACAACTACGCCTTTCCCTGTCGGGGTTGGGGTGGCACTCCTCTCCCTCGGGTAGACCTCCCCAGAGAGCACTGGATGGCCTCGTGGTCGCTGGCGGTGAATATCTCGCAGATCCTCCATTGGGCGTGGCGAGCCAGCGCACTGCTAGCGTATGTTAGGTCAATTACTGACCCTGCTCCTGCCCTGTTGAAAGTCTCCTGGGATCCTTCGTTCAGTAGGACGAAGTCCAGCGTCGCAAAACCCTCCAGCACTATGCGTCCTCTGGCGTTTGTGCGAGTGGATCCAGTGGCATAACTACCACCGGTCTTACCGGTCTCAGAAACCGGGAACCCGAGCACCAGGGGGCCCCCAAAAGTGGCAAGAGAGAACATTTTTTTTCATCTTTATATCAAAAAAATGTTCAATATGAAAAATAAAAATTTTGGTGTTCTTTCGTTTTAAATATTCGTTGCCAGCTTAATATTATATTTCTATCGTGTTTTTCATTTTTCAAATTTCATTTTTCAACCTAAGGAATTGACAAAAATGACGGACCAAGAACTGCACAGGGAAGCTGTGATACTTGCAGATACTTATGCAGAAGACATCGGCGACAAATTTCCTGAACAGTTGTTATCTCTTCGATCATGTCTCAAAAAACAAATTGGAAAACTCAGTTCTGTCAAGCAACTTGCAAATTTGTTAATTATTGAAAATGCTGCTTTATCTTCGAGTTTTCAAGAAGTTTGCACAGCTTTGATTTTATTTTTAACTATTCCAGTTACAATTGCTACAGCTGAAAGATCCTTTTCAAAATTAAAAATCATAAAAACTTATCTTCGAAGTACCATGGGCCAAGAGCGTTTGAGTAATTTGAGTATTCTGTCCATTGAACACGAAATGGCCAATCGTTTGAGAAATAACTTGGATCAAATTATTCACTAGTTTGCTGATTTGAAAGTAAGGCGCATTAAATTCTGAATATGCATAAGTTGTGATCTTAGAGAACTCAAAAATTGTTTATTTTATTCACTGGCTGGGGCGTGGAGTGAGAAAAGTTTGAATTCTGATAAGGGCCCCTTAATGAAAATCTGACTGGGGCCCCCATTTCTATAGTTACGCCACTGAGTGTATCCCCACTCCATGGTCCAGGCGTTGAAGTCGCCCCTGACTACCGCGAATGTCGCAGCTCAGCTCGTCCATGGTGCGGCTGAAGGCCTCCAGGGAGAGACTAGGCGCCAGGTAGCACCTGTATCCAGGTGCCACCTACGATCCCTCGGGAACGTGTATATGTATATTATGTACATATATGTACATATATTAAGATGAACACACAGATACAGATAGACTGATACCAGTCCAATCGCTGCGGACACCTACATGTATGAATACAAAGACAGAACCTGCAAGAACGTGTGTGTATGCAAGTATGTGTGTGTTCTTGTGCAGAGCTTGTCATTATTGTGACCAATGACATGGCAGTTGACTTATGGAGTGAAAATTTTCTCTGTCTAGAAATATACATACATACATATGTATGTACGTAAATATTTGGTCTCATATTTAAAATATACCGTTTTGAATATAACAATTAATTAAATTGTCGGAGTTTCAATATCCTGAAAAAATAACATTGTATAATAAATAAATAATAATAGAAACAATAAATAAATAATATAATAAATAATAATCACAATCAGTTGCTTGTAGAAGAAGACAGCGATGGCACACTGGAGAATAGCGAAACGATGCGATTCTTACCTCTGTGGCCTGCTGCATAGCCCATTGGCGCAAGCATACCGGTCCACCATTTTAGAAAAATGTGTCATTATTGTGACCAATAGCAAGGCAGTAGGCGAAGCAGACCTAGCTCTGCTCATCTGTAAAACTGTTTTTGATGTGTAGCAAATGTGTAGTAACAGAGTAGTTCACATGTAAGAAAAGGGGCTTATTTGTTGACCTTCCCTGTTTAAACCTTATTTTAGACCGAATCCAATGAGCGTTTTTTTTTTTGTAATTGGTCAATCTTCTAGACAATTGATTCATCAATCGAATAAAATTATGTTTTCAGGCCTTAAGGTCCTAGATAGCTAGTAATATTAAACAGAATATCAAAATCGAGGAATATGATTGTCGTTCAAGTGCAACAAGCTGATCTGCATACGGAATTCGGCTCTGCGATGGCGTCAACGATTGCGGCATATAATTTTATGAATTACTAAATGCCCTTCAATACAAAAAGCAGTGTTCACTTCATTTTTATTTGTTTTTTAATATTAAAATAGGAACATTTTGTGCTGCCTACATTACATTTGTTCATTCATTACACCCATTACTTTAGAATTAATTGTAAGTTATGATTTTATGATGACGCTTGCCCAAAATTAAAATAATTGTATATATTGAATATCCTCTATATTCTAATTTTGTTTAATGTACTATAAACGAATATATGTAATGAACGAATGTAAATACGTACAAATGCAAAATGTATATCAGACATGGCATCAAATTATATTCATTGTCTATAGGGTATAGTGCGTCGCGTTAATAAGCGACACTCAGCAAATAAATTTGTGTCTCGAGAAATCTTCTCAAAAATATTTTGTTGGCAGTTTCGGCAGCACTGCACACGTACACACACATATGAATGTTCGTTCTGTCTGTGGACATTCGCATCAGAAATATAGGGATGATTTCAAATTTTACTCGCAAGTGTGGCACTAAAACCCGTATGGACTCATTTGTTACCCATTTATATGCCATTAATATCCATATTCAAGGATGATATATATATATTTTTTTTGCGCATACTACTTTTTTATATATGGTGAAATATATCATTGTATAATACAATACACCATACAATCAAATATATATTTGTGAATATATATACATATATCTGCTCAATATATGTATTAGTAATATAGAATATTATTATATTAATATAGAATAATTAAACAAAGTTGGAATCTAAAGCATGTACAAAATAACAGTTATTCTGCTATTATAAGGCAAGCGTCTTCAAAAAATGCTAAAGTGAAGGGTGGCGCGAGCACAAAAATCAAAACAAAGTTGAGAGAGCAAAAATTTCAGTTGGGCGCACATACACACATGCGAACACGCTAAGTAGGTGAGAATCCATGTGCACACATACACTCTCACGACTCTCTCCGGAACACATACACACTTGCAAAAACGCAAAGTACGTGAGAATGCATGTGCACATATACACTCTCAGGGGATCTGATGTTAGATTTTGGTGCGGACAAATTCATTGTATGAACTGTCATCTATATGGTTAATGGTACTGGAATTCCAAATGACGTGACATTCCATGCTCACTTACGTTTTCTTACGTCGCATGTCAGCTCACTTAAGTCTTATAAACATTATTTTATAAACAATCCAACCAAACGGAGTCCTTAAACTGAACCAGTTTTGTAGACAATTGATTCATCAATCGTATAAAATTATGTGCTCAGGCCCGAGGGTCCCAGTTAGCTAGAAATATTAAACGGAATTGTTTGGAAAAAACCAAACAAAAGGCCAGGCCGTGATATCACTTCATATTATATTATTTGGTGTGTTTTATTAACCGAGAAATCCTCCTCAAGACCGACGTCCAGTCCCCAGAGTCTTATCCACAGTTCCCATTTAACTATATCAATGGTAAGTGATGTGGCCAAGTCGAACATCAATTACCAGAAACATGACTAATGCGCCCTGTGGGCGTGTTTAATGTTTGGTGATTGCTTTTGTAAGATAAGGTCCGGTGGTTTCTGTTTTTGTGCATTTATAAATAATTAAATATCTTTGCCCCGCAGAGTGATAACAAAATATGCGACATCAGCATCGAAGTGCTGGAGGAGTTGAAGAAGTTTCGCTTTAGTAAAAGCAAAAACAATGCAGCTCTGATATGTAAGGAAAAATTTCCATTTAGGCCCGCGGCCTATGCGTGTCCCCAACAAATTAAGTGGGAATGTGATTGATTGATGGCCTCTTTCTCTCTATTTTACCCCCAAATAGTGAAAGTCGATAGAGAGAAGCAATCTGTGGTGCTGGATGAATTTATTGATGATATCTCCGTGGATGAGCTGCAGGACACACTTCCCGGCCATCAGCCACGCTATATTATCTATACATACAAAATGGTGCACGATGATCAGCGTATATCATATCCTATGTGTTTTATCTTCTATACACCAAGGGACAGCCAGGTGAGTGCGCTTATAGAATGTACGAAGAATAGTCATTAAAATGGAATTTCAGATTGAATTGCAGATGATGTATGCCTGCACAAAGAGCGCTCTCCAGCGCGAGGTGGATCTCACACGCGTCTATGAAATACGCGAACTGGACGAACTAACCGAGGAGTGGCTCAGGGAGAAGCTAAAGTAGGGGACCACAGCACCGCAATACACACGCCCACGGGCCGTTGTTCAAAGCAATATTTTATGATGACTCTTATTTTGGAGGTGCTTCTTTTACTATATACACTTTATAAACTGGAAATCAGGAGCCAATACCAACGATGCATACCAATACCAAACAAACCAATCAATATTGAAATATGACAATTTTTACGACACAAATCAATATATAAGTTTTATATATAGGTACAGTAATGACAATTTTATGTACCAGTATACGTCTAAGGAAGTTTTTAGTGTGTTTAGTTTTTTGCAGTTTGCATTTAAGTATAACGAAAAGAATACGATCTTTCCATTGACATTAGCAATCGTAATCGTAATGATCTTATAGAAGCTGTGCTTGCCAAATTCTACATGTATTTATTGTAAAGATACATAGCAAACATGCAAATATTCCATTTTATATAAACTACATAAATAAAAGTGTGTTCAATATTATCTAAAACCCCATCTCCTCCACCTTTTAGTAGTGCAACCTTTGGGCCGCTGTGTGATGGAGCATTGAGTAGCGCCCCTCACTGGGAGTGGGTGGTGGTGGCGGCGGAGGCGCCAGCATGTGAGCCATGGCTGCCATTCCCATTTGGGTGGCTGCATTCGGCGGGCCCAGGTGATGCAGTGCGTCGTGATGATGCATTGCTGCCGAGGACGGTGCACTCCCTGCCGGATGATGGTGGTGGTAGTGATGCGACATGGGTGGAGCAGGCGGCAAGGGTAGATTTAGGAGATTGTTGTTCACCGCATGGGTGCGGAAGTGCAAGCTAAGAGTGTCGGCAGTGTCGAAGGCTTTATCACAGTCGGGACACTTGAAATGGGCATGATCATCGTCGAGGGTATCCAGACCCACGGGATCCGTGTCTATGGGCTCATCGTCATCATCATCCACAATATCGTGGGCCGTGCTGGACTCCAAAGGATGGAGCTTCAGTTTGTGGGATCGCATATCACGTCGCCGACTGAAGGCCTTGCCGCAAACATCGCAATGATGGTTCTTGATGCCAGTGTGGGTTATCATGTGCTTGGAGAGATCACCGGCCGTATAGAAGCCCTTCTGGCACAGCGAGCAGATCTGATCCCTCACACCGATGTGGATTTTTTGATGCGCCTGAAAGTTGCCCAACGCTGAGAACTGTTTGGAGCAGATCTCGCATTGGAAGGGCTTGTCGCCCGTGTGAGTACGTTCGTGCACTTTCAGATTGTACTTCTGGGCGAATCGCTGGATGCAATAGCCGCACTGATACGGTTTCTCTCCCGTGTGCGTTCGTATGTGCTGGGTAAGCTGGGCAATGCACTTGAAGCTCTTGTGGCACTCGTAGCAGGTGTGTGGCATCTTGGGCAGGGGCTTTGGTCCGCGTTTCTTGTGTTGTTCGGGCGGCTTGCGCTGATAGCGCGAGCGTCGTTTGCTCGACTTAGTGTCCGCTGCCTCCTCCTCATCACTAGATATCAGTATATGACTCGGGGCTAGGGGTTTCTCCACAAAGTCCGTGTTGGTAGCTGCATCCTGACGCCAGGACTCCAGCACACCCAAATATTGACGCAATCTCAGATCGCTGTTTTCGCATTGCTGCTTAAAATGGAAAGCTACACCCAGACGGTAGATGCAGTTATTGCAGATAACCGAGGGCAAAGCATCTGTCTTATAAACCTATCAAGAAAAACATAAGCATAAACAAAAATTTACTTTACTCCAATTGGTAGTCTTACTCGAATCTTGGCGCACTGCATCAGCATCACAGAGGGCATCATGGCAAAGTCTGTGCTGTAGATGGACGTCAGCGGTCCTGGGGTGCCTTCCTCCAGGCAAACGCGACAGATTTTGTGAATATTATAATCCATAGTTCAAAATTTAAACATTCAATACAACAGCTGATGACTAGGGCTGGCAGAGCACACTAGTGTTGCGCAGAGCTTCGCGGCATAACACACTAAATAAGAAAAAGGTATGACCCTATTTCGTTTAGCGCTGACGTGACAGTTGATTTGTTTGATTAAAATAAATAGGAAAAAGAGAGCAGAGCAAGAGTGAAATTCAATTATACATAAATCAATCAATCAAAGCAGGCGCTACCACTACACACAGAGTGTCCCTGCTTGGCCCCCCACTGGCCGTAAGACATCGGCACAGGACGTGAAGAGCACGCAGAAACGAAGCCTGCAAAATTGGATCTGCTCGGTGAAATTTTGTGGTTGGGACACTGCTGCTGCTGTGGAGGCGCCCCCACCCCCAGACCGTATCGTATCCATCCCGAGCTCCCTGCCGCCACACACACACCAAACACACACTCACAAGATGCTGTGTATACAATATTAGCGATTATTGAGAAAGTACGCGCAGCACACGCACACTTGGGCAGGCACATATACAGACCAGGTGGAAATCCGCCGTATTGTATTCTCAGTCGCAGTGCCCGTGTGTGCCGGCAAAAGAAACAACACAAGATATTTCGCTGAATTATTTATGTTTTTGTAAACAATTCCACCCCACTCCAAACCCCACGGTAGAAGGTCAAACAAACGCAGAATAGTTTGTGTGTTCTGGCGAATGAATAGATAGATTTCCCCGCAGTCCAAGTGCCAGTTATAGTTTGGAACTTGCAATGGCAACAAGTAGGAGCGAAAGCCTATTGCCGGACGCAACGCAGCTGTTGCAGGAGCACCGTCATCAGTCAAATGGCACCACCTCCGCAACAGCAACGAACGGAAAGGCGACAACAGCATCTGCAGCCACGACATCCTCGATGATGGCCAATTCGGGTACTTTTATGAAATTCAAAACATATCTGCTGGCCCTGCGTCCATGGTCGCTGTCTGCCAGTTTGGTGCCCACGCTGCTGGGCTCTGCGTTGGCTTATCGCTCCCAGTGGGCGGCCGAATTCTCGCTGCTCACCTTCTTCCTCACCGCCTTCACCGCAGTCACGGTCCACTGTGCCGGTAATGTGGTTAACACCTATTTCGATTTCATCAAAGGCATTGACAAACAGAAGGCTGACGACCGCACACTGGTCGATCACATACTCACCAAGGATGAGGTAAGCAAGCGATCGGTTCGCTATTAATTGCTGTTTAATTAATGGATTATAAACATGTTCTGTTTTTCACATTCTCAGGTGGTTTCGCTGGGTGCCATCTTGTACATGGCCGGCTGCGGGGGCTTTGTGCTGCTCGCCGTACTCAGTCCGGCCAAAATGGAGCACCTGGCACTGATCTACTTTGGTGGTCTGTCATCGAGCTTTCTGTACACGGGCGGCATTGGTTTCAAATACATTGCTTTAGGCGATCTGGTCATCCTGATATTGTTTGGTCCCATCTCGGTGCTATTCGCATTCATGTCACAAACGGGTCATGTCGATTGGACAACAATGGGCTATGCCATACCCCTGGCCCTCAACACGGAGGCCATACTCCACAGCAACAATACGCGCGATGCGGAGAGCGATCGCAAAGCGGGCATTGTCACCCTGGCCATACTCATTGGACGCACTGCCTCGCATGTGCTCTACGCCATGCTGCTTTTTACACCCTACTCTATGTTCTTCATCTTTGGCCTGAAGTATTCGCTGTGGTTCCTGCTGCCACTTGTCACCCTGCCGCAAGCCTTTAAGATCGAGAAGCGGTTCCGAAACGAGCAGACAATGCATCTCGTGCCACGGCAGACGGCCAAACTGAACTTTTTCTTTGGCATCCTGTATATTGTGGCCTGCTGCTGTGCTCAACAGTTGCCCACATTTGTGCTACGAAAAGTTTAGGAAGGGAGATTACTACGAGATCAGACGAGAAGGCATCGGAATCGGGAAATCGCTGCAACATTATTAGGGAATTTCATTAGTTTTTATCGTCGATGTGTGTGTAGCCTCGTCTCGTGATTGTGTTTTATGGAATAGGAAGATAAACTGAAATGTAATTTTGTGTCAATTTCGCGCAGGTTTTTGGATGTTTGATGTTGCACAAAAATTTCGAACGCTTGCTAGTCTCCCAATTAGTTTAAAACTTCATTTTGGAACTGAACATATCCTATGCCCTACCTATGTACCCTACCTATACTGTTAACTCGCTTTTATTTATTTCACCTTTCATTTGTAACCCAAACTCAATGTAATTTATACTCTTCCTCTCTCGCTCGTTGGGAATCACGGACCAAAAGTATGTTGATGTGCAACAGTCAGTTATCAGCAGCTTAGCTTATAAATATATCTTTGAGCATATATCTAGCTGAATTGAAATGTTAGTTAATGTTTGAAAAAAAAAGAATCATAGCCATAAATGGTGCAGCAGATACTTAAGTTTTTTCGCGTGTGTGTGAATCAAAATGCAGATTTACTTTATAGAAATGCTTGAAATGCAGCTAAGTTAAGGTTAATGCGTGTGTGGAAGCTGGCTTTGCTTTTGTGTAACCATTGTTAGAGTTTTTACATATATTATATACACCACATATATATATATACACATCTAGATTCTAGATCATGTAAGCCCAGTGTCTAGCGGCAGGCTCAAGAGTGAGAAATATCGAAAGCGAAAAACACAAATTTAAATTTAAAGAAACAAACAAGAAAAAGGGGAATATATACACAAATATTTGTAAAAGGCGAAAGTCGAAAGAGCAACAATTGTTTTCCATTAACAATAACAAATAGCTTTAACAAAAGAATAGAGAAGAGAACCAAAAGAACACAGAATACTAACATCCATTTGCATGCAAAAAAAAAATCCATTGTGCAATTTTGAGCAATTTTTCGTGGCAATAATTATTTTGTACGCTAGGTTGTTTTTTGTATATTGTATAAGCCGATCCAATCATTTCATTCATTTATTGTGTTCTATATATGTACATGTATTTAAACGCTTTTGTTCTGTTAACTGAAAGAGGATCAGAAGATCGGATAATGAAGTGAAGTTGAGTGGAAGAGAAAAACCAAACTAAATGACAACTTTGTAGACTACAAAACAAACACCACAACCAACAATGAACAATAATAATTATAAAGATATTGATAATTAAATATTTAATTAGAGAATGTATATATGCAATTGTGTTTTATATGGATTGTTCAGGGAAGAAGGCGGCCGAATATATCTGTAACTTTAATCGAAGACAAGTTCAGGACGAGTCCTTTCAGGGGTTAGTTAGATGGCTTCAAGCGACATCAGTTAAAGAGTTGAGCGTGGAAGTACTAGATGTTAGATCAAGACTGATTCCAAGGATAGTCGAGCCCCATTACCCATTCCCTAAATCAGTGCTCGGCACGGCCCTCTCTAACGTGGATAGCAAAAGTCTCTGCTATAAAACAGCAGCAAGCCTTCGTGTGGCTTCGGCAATGAGACTTCGGCTCCTGTTATATCGCTTTTTCAGTGTAAGGCAATAAAGCGATTTCACCCGTAGGCATGTTCGGGTTTTTGCTTCACACATCGGCACTCTTGAGTGTATACGTGCTGAGCACTGCCCTAGATGCAAGCGAAGGATGCGATGAAAATAGAGCCTAGAAGCAGCCAAGTTACGCTTTTCCTTTTGGCACAAAACTCTAATTTTAATAATACTTTAAATTTGGTAAAAATAACCATTGTGCACTGGATATGAATTCTAGATAATTCAGATAAAAAAATGGACTTCAACAATACAGAGTGCAATAAAAGAATGCCAATACTATAACATACCCTACCATCCCCAAAAAATCCTCAAACTAAAACCCCCATGGCAGTTACCAAAAAACTTAATAGACACATCATTGCACATCCACAAAAAAATAACACACCACCCGATACATACCAAAAACTATTTAACGAACTAAAGCACAAACTATATAACCACAAATTTATTTACACCGACGGATCCCAACATAACTCTATTACAACGTTCGCACTCACCTCAGAAACAGACATATTAAAATACGGAAGTCTACCAACATACTCTTCAATACAAACAGCCGAAATTATAAGCATACTTGAAGCAACAAAATTAACAGCTAAAAAAAGGGGCAAGTTTGTAATCTGCTCAGACTCCCTTGGTGCAATCGAGGCAATAGCCAACACAAGCAACAACAACACATACCCAGCCACCATCCGATCAATCCTCATAGCACACAATCCAAAAATAACAATTCTGTGGACACCAGGACACAGTAACATCAAAGGAAATGAACTGGTAGACAAAACAGCAAAATTAGCCTTAAAAATGCCACTAATTTACACCGACAACCTTAATACTACAGACATTAACAATAGCCCAAAACACAAAAAACCTTGTCTCCAAATGCAACACTTGGTACAGAAACATTAACACCAACAACACACTCACATCCCATTACTCAAATTTAATACAGCAACAAACAAAGCGACTCGACCAAATAAAATTCACCAGACTCCGACTGGGTCACACAAAACTTACGCACAAACACTACCTGGATACCACAGCGTCACGAAACTGCCCGATCTGCCAGTCACATACTCCAGCAACCATGGAGCACATCCTCAACTTATGCCCTGCAACTACCCAAATTAAACAAAAAATATTTAAAAATCTAAATATCACCCAATATCTAAGTAATCCATCCAAAGAAAACATCAAACTAATCATAGAATATCTAAAAGAAACAAATATATACCACGAAATCTAAGCTTAATCAAATTTAAAACATAATATATATGTACCTGTACATATCATAGCTTTAAAAATTGAACATATCTAATTAACTCTGTTGTCGATGGCCCTGGCAGCTAGCACGATATAAGATCTCATGCTGGACTTGGCTGTGCAAGCCTTTTCTGACATCAAATAAAAAAAAAAAAAAATTTCTTCTAGAGGGATGATAAGATATGATTTTATAGAGGTCCATCGACTGGAAGATACCCTTTTTCATTTGAAGTTCTCAATTCATCTCAAACCCTCTCCGGTTTGTTTCATTCGTTAATTTCGATTAGGTGTAAGTCAAGCTGTAGTATTGGGTGGCAGGAAAACCAGAATATCCGCTATGCTAAGTCGTCCAATATTCCTCTCCAGTTTTTTAGTGGTTCTGACATCAAATAAATAAAATGAATTCTAGATTGAATAGCTAATATCGGCCAGCTTTACGAGTATACATTTTATCAAACGATAATTGTGGTAAGATTTTATTAGCGAACGTTTCGTTTCCAGAACAAGATGATATGCCAGGTACCAAGTATGAGAGTAATGTTTTAACAAAAACTGAAGCTTAACGAAAACCCTTTAAAGTACTAAGTTGTAATTTTTGAACCCCACACAGATTGATCAGCATTCCTGTTCTGGTGTCCTGGCCACCAACATGATCTCATATGGCTTCACTGCAGCTGTGGCACCCTCCAGTGGCACCTCCTCTGGCATTTGGCCTGGTATGGACACCAGTTTGAAGTGCTGCAGCACGGTGGTGGTGAACATGAACAGATTCTGGCGTCCCAGAAGATCGCCCATGCAACGATGGCGGCCAAAACCGAAAGGATTGAAGGCCTCAGGAAGCTTCAGCTGACCGTCAAACAGGTATCGCTCCGGATTAAAAGTCTCCGGTTCGGGAAAGTCCACCGGATTGATGAGCATGCCACGGAAGCAGGCTATGACCATCGTGTCCTTGGGTATCTCGTAGCCCGCCAGTCGCGTATCGCAGACCGCACGATGGGGAATACCAAACGTGTGAAGCATAAACATACGCACCGCCTCCAGTGTGATGGCCTCGCAGTAGGGCATCTTCGAACGATCCCGGGACCACTCTGGAATGCGCTCCAGTCCCACCACCTCCTTGATCTCGGCATAGGCACGCTCCTGTATATCCGGGCGCAGGACCAAGTGCATGAAACAGAAACCCAGACTCTTGTTGGTGGTCTCCGACCCGGCAAGGAACATGTCCAAACAAATGGCCAAGAGGCTTTCGTCCGAGAACATGCCTTTGTCGTCGTTGCCCGCGTCCTGGGCACGCAGATAGCTGTCCATCAGATCGCGCGGCTCGTCGTAGTTCCGATAGGTGCGACGATGCAGCTCGATCTCCTTGCTCATAAATGAGTAGAGCGCACGATGGCTCTCGACGAAGCCATTGTAACCGGAGTAATCCGGAGCAATGAATCGAAGAAGTGGAAAGTGACTGAACAGCGCGCCCACCATATCGATGTTCTTGAAGAGCTCAAAGAAGGTCTCCAACAGTTCGGTGATCTCCGCGGAGCCCGGCTCGTAGCGCTGTCCACTGAGCATGCACCACAAGGTGTTCAGGACATAGACGCTGGTCAGGTCGTGCATTTCGATCCTGGCCTGATGGCCACCCTCACGACGTACCACCGCCCGCAGGTCCTGCAACAGGCAGGTGGCCTCATTGTGGACAATATCCGCCATGCCACTTCTGGCAAAGCCAAAGTTCTTCAAGTGTCGCAAAATGAATCGACGCTGCTCCACCCACATCTCGCCATCGGTAAGGAGGACGCCCAGACGCGAATTGAAGGTCCGCAAACGATAGAAGATGCCATCGGGTCTGCCATCAATATCCTCGTTGGTCATCATCTCGCTGATGGCATCGTTTGTGTAGGCAATCACCACCTTATCCTTGCCAATCTTCAGGCCAAAGAAGCCATACGGATTCACATAGCGACTGGCCAGCACATCGATCACCTTGCAGAACATACCCAGGCGACATCTCAGCTGAGAGATCTGCAGGGCACTGCCCACAATCGGATACCATCGGGGTCCTGGCGGAAATCCCTTCGGCTTGCGTACTCCTCCCAGAAGCACCGCCACCAGGGTGGCAAAGAAAATCCAAATGACCGCATAAAACATGTTTTCCTCTAGACGACTTTCACTTTTCCTCGTTATGCAATCATCCACTCTGCTGCAATCGGGTTCGACTTCGACTTTGGCTACGGCTGCGGCGTCTCCTCTTCCCCAAGAGTCCAGCGGCTGACGTTCACCCAAATCGACTGAATCCGCTGACGTGACGCGGTCTGGCTTTTATAGATGTCTAGTGGAAAAGCTTTTTCTTTTTTTTCTTTTTGGCGGAAAAGTTTTTGAAAGTCTCGTTTAGTTCAGGGAGTTGTGGGGGGGGGTCTTTGAGAGGAAGATCAATAAAAAGGAAACATTCTTGTTGGGGATTAACGGGGTATCTTTGAATAGAATAGATTTAAAAAAATACTCAAGTTTGTAGTGGTCTTGAGAAAAGATCCTTCGTCGATTGTCTGAGAAATTGAAGCCAAGTTTTGGTTAAGTTTTGGTTAAAGTTTTGGTTAATATCGAGTGGTAAATAAAGTGTTCGTATGGAAAGCTTATCCTAATATTGATTTGCAATTTATTACGAAAATTTGACTTTAGCTTGACCATACCTTAACCACTTTTGTAGGAGTTTCTTACAAATTATCACCTAGGTGCAAAATGGACTATAGAGTAAAGCAGGTTTTATTTCTTCTTAATGAAGATTTAACTGATTCAGAACCGTCTAAGAATATGCATTATAACGTTTATGAAATTCTTTTAAGATTTGTGCATTCAATATCTTATATTTAATAAAAATCCCACTATTCTAGCTCCATTCCAACTCCTATGCTAAACAAGTTTAAAGCTTAGGCTTAAACAAGGAAACCTTTTTAATTTGTATTTATGATTGAAAATCTCGCATAAAAATCAATTTGAATTCGAGAATACTTTTTACATTTATAACATTTATAAAAACCAATTGAATTTGTACAAAAACAACCTACAACGCCCGTTCAACATCTCTTGAAAACCCGAATCCTCACCTAATGAAAACTACTGCCTGCTCCTGACCTCCATTGTTTTTTCAAACCTCTCTCTATAAACACAGCGTTTTACCTTGGAGCCTTATAGACCCAGATCTGAACCGAAAACTGACCCACTGCCTGTGTGGAAAGTTCAATAGTAATTTCTAGGGGAGATTGACTGACGTAACAACCCACCGACCCACCGCAATGGTCATGAGCATGAGCCGCTATCCGGCTGCCCGCCACCGCAGAGCCATATTCCAAAAACCAGAGACCCAAAACCAAAGTCAAGGAAAACAAGAAAAGCGAAGAAAACGCACAAATTGTAGAGAAAACCCGTTTGGTGGCTGACCAAACGAAAGGAAAACCACAATCGAGATTGAGACTACAGACAGAAAACTGAAGAGACTGAAGGCTGGGGCAGCCTGGACAACTCGATTGGATGAGGCTATTATGTCATCGCCATTGCGGAAAGCAGTGGGATGGACTTTGTTTTGATGATAACTTCGCGTGGTTCCGGTTTCCAAGCGCGAAAGGGGCCGAAAGTGGAGCTGGAGCTGAAGCTGGGACTCGAGCCTGGCATCGAGTTGGCAGCTGGCATCGATTTTTGGCATCCAATTTGAAGCTTAAACATGACTGCAGCTCGGGGAGACTGCCCATTTGAACGCTGACAACGAAGCTCAACGGACGTGGCAGGACACGAAGGTGGACTCCTATTCACCAGCATCAGGATACAGACATGGGATTCAGGTGGGTTCGATCCGCATCTCTAAGTGAAAGGAGGAACCCCTAAGCCGCAACATCATCCTCTGCAGACTCTTTCTATTGGCAGCCATGGGATTGGGGGCTATGTACATGATGCATCAGCTGGCACAGGACTGGAATAGGATACGCCCCATCCAGGGTATCACCATGCTGGCGGGTCAGGTTAGCAATAGCCTGAATCTTAACAGACTCCCAGCTCTGGCGGGTCAGGCCAGTGCCGCCCTGACTCGGATTCGTGGTAGAAGAGAGGCGCCATTACACCACAGACAGAGGCATGACCTGGCCTGGGTTCGAGGCACTCCCGACTCTGGAAGGGGTCCATATCGAGCTCCACCGCCAGCCATCGACTGGAAACGCATCCTCTCGCGCGATCCCTTTGAGTGCCTCCAGTCGCTGATCTGCCAGCTAATGTCCGGCGCCGAGGCAGCTTCCACCGAGGCCGAGCTCCTCATGGACTACCTGGAGTCATCGCTGGAGCTGGCTCCGGCCAAGATCGGACGCGCCTTCAGTCGGGGCCTGGCGTTGCGTGGCGCAACGGATCGCTGCTATAATGAATATCCTTTCTGTCTGTACTCCGCGAAGACAATGTTGCGCATCCTTCGCTGGTTCAGCGAAACGGGGGAAGTCCCTCAGGATGTGGAGGATGGGCAAAAGTCAGAGGACTAGAAGAACTTTCGTTAGATTAAGATTTGGTTTAAATAAAGTTTAAGAAAATGAGATAGAGATAAAGATAGAGAAATGCTTGCATCCGTTTCATTTGGGATGCGTTTTCCCAAAAATATTGTATGTGCCATTCCTATATTTCTTCCCCAAATTGTTTTGAATCAGAAAAAGATGAACAAACATTATGAAAAATGTTAAATTTACACTTCTCGAACATTATCTTTATCGGTATTCAGAGCACGGCCGTAGTTTATAAGAAAACCTCTTTTGGTTGGACTCAATAAAACATAATTAATAATTTAATTGTTTTAAATTTTGAATTTTAACTTTGTAAAATATTTAATCAACGATTGCCAAGCAGAATTCTCAGTGTGTTTAAGTTATTTGCTTGCTCATGACTATGATATTGGTATCAGTCTATGATCCTTTGCTGGCTGTGTCTGTCATTCTCACGTGTGCCTTGTCTCCACTATTGCGCTGTCCGTTACTCTCCTCATATTCGTATTCTGTTGCTGTACCAGTGATTTGGTGAAAGAGTGTGCATAGAGACCTCGCTCAGAGAGGATTATAGGAGCGATGAGAGCCGAAATGGTCTTGAAATTCATTGTAGAGAATATTTGGAAAAGAAAGAAGTAATGTTTGGAATTTTAGAATCCTTTGGCTCTATGTGAGGGGGAGCCAATTGATTATGATGATATTCGTAGTGGAGAAACTCGAATTTCCAGGCCTAGAACAAAATTCCGAGTTTTCAATCAACCTGTTTATATGTAGCAATCGCGGAAAGCGTGTCTGAAGAATCAACATAGGATGACTATATTGTATATTATTCGTTTTTCTCTTCAACATATTTTATACCTTATTAGTTAAGATCAATTCCCATCAAACTTGTACACAACTTATTGGATTATAGAAAAAGTTTATTAATAACAATAAATTTTCCATTGTGTTATTCAGTATGCAAAAATATTCATAGAGTAGATTCTATATTACAAATGATTAAAGAAAATAAACGGAATGAAATCAATTCGAAATGGTTTTGGAGCAATCGATCGATCCTTCTCGAGGGAGGTTCCAATACAGGGGTTAGCTTCTAATATTTCTTGAATACATATATTTGAGACTGCGATAACCGCTGTAAATAACAAAATAGGCGGTCGCTAGTTCTGGTTTCAAAATAGGCTTTCAAAGCGCACAGCAGCATTAACATAAATATTTAAATAGTTAATAATAAATAGTCGCATTTGTTCAACATTATTTGTACATAAGAGAGAGTGGGAGTAGAATTTAAAGGATTTTGTAGAGAGCTTCTGTTGAGATATCCTTTGTGCACTTATAGTTTGATTTGAGCGCCAAAAATTATAAACTAAATATTTCATGTATAAAAATCGAGAAATAATTTCTTAAAATTCGAATTCGAAAAAGCACATTCAGCGAGGAAGAAAGAGTCTTATGGCACCCCAGAGGCGCCCTTGAGGGTAATGCTGGTCACGTCCTTTACAATCATCTCGGCCACCTGCCAGGCAATCTCCTCCTGAACATTGTCTTCTGGAAGATTGACCAGCTTTCTCATGGCATTTTTGATCTTGCTCTCGCTGACGCTCAGCGACCACGGCTGTGACTTGAGCGTCACTGCATCCACCGCCTCAAAGTCCCGCTCGTAGCGTCCCAGAGAGTTGACAAAACCAAATTTCAAAGCACCCACTGGCCTCTGCCAGAGCAGCTGTGGATTCGTCAGCTGCCGGGCATCGATGTTCAGATTACCAGCTGCTGCTGGTGGCTTCGTTTGCTGATCCATTGCCGCCAGCAGGGTATTGTGTTGCGAGATGTGCGTGCAGTCCGACATGGACATGGTTTTGCGATGCCGCTGCTGGGCCGACACCTTGGAAGCCCGTCGCAGGCTCAGTTTATGCTGCAGCCCCGACAGAGAGTTGTTGCCGGAGTCTGACACATCCTGGGCAGCGACCAGAGTGCCTCGCTTGGCCTTTAGTTCATTCACATAATTGTCAAAGATGTGGGACTTGAGGAAATCGGCAAAATACTTCTGTTCCAGGTACTTGGCCGTGACGAGAAGGGCCAGATCGAAGGCCTGCCACATTTCATCGGGGCCGCAGATGGCCTGCTCCACGCGTAGCCGCAGCTTCTGGGACATCCACAGACGGCAATCGGACTGCAGGGAGAAGTATCTCTCGTAGATGATCATTGCATCGGTCTGGGCCGCTTGCTGGTCCTCATCCCCGGCGAAACTCTTTCGGAAATTGACGGCCGTGATCCAGAACTCCAGGCACTCGCGCTCTTGCTGCTGCTCCAGATACTCCGTAAAGTAGAATAGAGCCAGCTCGCTGTATAGGACATCGTAGATGTTGATGGTGCCCTCAACTTCGATCAGCTCCAGACAGTAGTTGCAGTAGTAGCTGCTCTGCAGGAAGCCCTGCACATGCTCTCGTTCCAGCTGCTCTAAGACATAGTCGCGGGCCTCATCAAAGCAGCTGGCAAGGATGGGCTGGTTCGGCAGCGATTTATCCCGGCCACAGAGCAGCAGCGATATGTGCGCCAAGATGACAATGGGCAGCTCCACCTGCAGATTCGCATTGACTATCAGGTACTTCTGATAGATGGCTATAGCATCGCTGATGCTCGCCAGTGAGAGCTCGCTGCAGGCCTTCTGTTTGTTGATCTGCTTGTTGGTCTCCGCATATATGCGGCTCTTCTCGTCGTCCGTGAGGGGCTTCCGCATGGATAGATCGCACAGCGTCTTCAGTTCAGGTACATCGTTCTCTTCGTTTGGCTTCTGTTCCGCTTTGGTGGCAGGCGGCTCGGGCTCTTCGTTCTCCCGCTCCGTCTGGCTTACAGCCGCCCTCTTAAAGTTCTCTATGTCCAAATAGAACTTGATCAAGGGCAGAGCCTGTCGCGTCTCCAGGTACTGAATGAAATAACTCAAGCAATTCGGTTCGCTGACAATTGCCGCCAGATTCATCGAGAGTCGGGAATTGTATTTGAATATGTCTGCCAATATGAGTGAATAATGGGTGAGAAAGAAAGGTGCAAAACGTGATAAGCAATTGTTCAAGTTAATTACCATCATCAGGGCCCCCGCCATTCAGCAGGCTGACGGCATCGGATGCGCCTCCGTTGCCGCCTTCCTCCTCTTCCATAAAAACCTCATCACAGAAACTGGTTGTGGACCGCAGCGAATGGCGCTTCTGCGCCGCACAGTCTATCACGTCCACATCATCAGTGGGAGCCACCGCCGCGTCGTGGGCGCTGCTGCGACGACGGCCTGCAACAAAAAAAAAGAAATTTTCGTAGATTGGTGTCACCCCATAGAGGAACAAAAGTTCGCCAATTCCAGCCACTTACTGGTCTGCCTCTTGATGTACTTTAGCATCTTTACATGCTACTGCCTGGGTACACAGTCTGAAGCCTTTGTTTGTGTCAATTGTTCCTTAATTTATGCGTAATTTGTAATTTTTATTATATTGCGCGTACTGTTGACAAATACCAGAGATCGACCAGTGTGACCGCGGACGTATCGCTAAGATATACTGTTTAACCCTTAGAAAGATAGCAAAATATACTGTCGAAATATACCGACTTAACCTCCCTCAATTTAAGCAGGTTAACAACTTGAGTTAAACTACATAAAATTATATGAATGTAAATTCTTCTCGTAGATCTCGTAGACTTAAGCCTAGTACTCAGTTGCGCAAAAGCTTCGTAGGCAAAATGTGCCATATAAAAATACTGGCGACCAAGTGTGACCAGGCGTGCAATACAATGTTTACAAGTAAAATCAGTTAAAATTCAAATTCTGTTTGAAAGCCAGCATGAATGTGTGCGTTGTCGGGAATTGTAAATTGGTGCTGGAAGACGACAATGTATGGATAAAGCACCGCAATATTGGATAAATCCCTTCTTGCAGAACAGAAATTCAATCAACTATTTTGTATTTCCTATTTATCCCCCTATTAAGGACACAAAACAACAGGATTACTCCATTAATATTGTGGTGTTGGTCATTTAAACTTTTGTTGTATCAATACTACAAAAATTATGTTAATCGTACCTGTAAATACCGGATAATCCTCCCCCTTCTTCAATGATTTACACATAGTTAAATGTTAACTAAAATAAATTATTTTCTCTTTTCTCCGCAGTCCTCAAACTCATTAATTTGCGCTTCAAATGTAACCGCCATTCATCCAATGTTTTCAGTGGATGACAAGTGGGATTTTAAAAAATCCCATGAATGGTATGGGACTTTTTCTTTCCCCTGCTATGGGATTTTTCGCTCTATTCTATACGCGTATACGAGTAAAATGTTGCTAAAGAACATGTGGCTTGCCTTTTTCGTGTGACCGAAAACTGGAAAACCACAAAACCCAAAAAATAAGCAAAAAGTTCTCAAAGCTCGCAATTTAAATTTCAAATGTGTATATTGTTTTGTTCTGGTAGTTGGGCTTTGAAGTATAATTTTTGAATATGTATTTAAAAAATTTAAATTAAAGATAAAGAACTATATAAAGCTATAATTTGTCAATATTCAGATTAGTAATAGCCATTCATACATATATTTAGTTGCATTTCTGGCTAACAAATTCCTCTCCAGCGAGAATCCCATACACAAGACATACATAAAAGCAAATAGAAAATAACACAAAAAGCGAAATGAGTCAACACGCTTCCGGTGGCAATGTGGCAAAAGCTGTGCTCGGGGAAAATGAAAAAAACACTGATAAGGACTCTGGCACCTATGATTCCCATGGGGGAATATCTCGTACAACTGTACTCGATTTAAATGAGAATTGCCTAAGAGTTGTTATGGATTATTTAGGCGTAAGGGATCAGTTACGCCTCGCTACCTCGAACGTCTATTTTGAAGATATATTCAGGAGATACGCATGCCATCACTACAAGCATATTGATAAATGGCTTACAAAGAGTATTGACACCCAAGATCTGAAACAACTTCTGCAGATTGTGGGCGAGTATCTGGTTAGCTATCAGATCGAACTATCCCGGTTTAGATGTCAACCAACTGTCGCTGTTTCGTAGCAGCCAATGTACGAATATCGAAAATTTGCAAATTGGCTTGAATTTGACCAATCGCAGATGGAACCAGATGGATTTGAAGAAGCTAAGATTTTCGTACGTTTGTATGGAATTTGTTTGCGGCCTCAAGGAATTCACATGTCTAAGGAAACTGACGCTGGATTTGGATTGTAGTCCTGCAGGATTGCATTTTCTTGATCAACTTGAATCTCTGGATGTGCGTGGTGTTCATGGGGAGACCTTGGCGCAATGTTGCCAAACGATGAAGCAATTACGGCATCTTCGATTTACTAATGGGGAAATGAGTGAGAACCATTTCGAAATTCTGGCCGAAAACTGCCTGCAACTGGAATGTTTGGAATTCGACGTAAGAGTCCTCGACTCCACGGTGCCCTATGAGCTGGTCTGCCAGTTGCCGAAGCTACAACATTTGTGGGTGGCCCATTCCGGTTACGTTCGGGACTTGTTTATTGAAGGATTGATCAAGAAACAGGGCTTTCCTCTGAAAAGTCTTATCCTGTTTGGCACCGACTTTCCGGAAGAACAGGTTCAACGTATTTGCAATATTTCCACACTTAAGGTACTTTGTGTAGACTGCGACACCGTACACGTGGCGGATTTACTGAAGCTGAAGAGCCTTGTGGTCCTACATATATTTTGGGCGGACATTACGAATTCACAAGTTCTGGACCTCTTGAAGGGACTTCCTCGCCTTAAAGTTCTAAATATGCAAAATTGTTCTAGGATAGAAGACAAAGTAAACTTTGCGAATAGTATTCGCACCTGGTTGAGCAAACAGAGACAAGAAGATCGGAAGATCAGAATCTATTTCGGTTGTACATTTAAGAAGGATATTTTATATGGTAATCCTTTGCTTGAAATCTATAATGGCTCAATAGATCCCATATTAATAAACAAAGAACTTGGTCAGCTTGAACGAGATCAGAAGTAAAAAATCTACCGATTATTCTTTTAATTTTTTTATTTTTGCCCTGGTACTATTTTCAAAATTACCGCCACGCTCATACTTTTAACGCGAAAATGAGTAAAAGAGCGCGTCTACTACTACTTCTACTACTTTTTGGGCACGACACTACTATTTTTGGGTTGAACCAAAAAAGGGTATGGATAACGGGTAAATTCAGCCAAGGGAAATTTCACGGCTCGCACGATTTTCACCTTACTCGAATTTTTCCCCGATAGGACACGTCATGTAAATCAGGTGGGGTGGATTTTACCTTGCAGGCCTTGCATTTTCTGGGCCGTTTTGCCTGTAGTCCATACCCGATTATTTCCGCAGAATTTCCCAGGGAAATATTAGGACGGGGATTTTTTTGCAGCACGGGAGTAAGGGAGATGGATAGATTTTGAGACATGTCCAGAGACATGTCGACAAAACAAAAAATTTCGAACACGTCGGACGGTTGGTGCGCGCGTAAAGTCGTAAAGTGGTGGTGAATTTTCAACGAAACTCGTGAACAGAAATCTCACATTGTGGCCGCGGACAAGGAAACAACGGGAAAATAGTGTCAAAATTTGTTCCAAGTTCGGAAAAGTGCGTGGATAAATCCAATTGATATTTTCGCAAAGAATATATTATAAAAAATTTTATTTAATAGATATATATATATTTAACATCCCTAGCTCTCGACCGCGGAGAGCGAAACAACAACAGAACTATTCCGCTTAACGTACAGTTCAACCATTGTTGCTAGTGCGCGCGCGTGTGTATTAGTGAATACCAAAGTGCTGTAGCAAAATAAAAAACAGCTGCGAATAATACCAGAGATTAAGAAAACAAAAAAGGGCCTACTTCTCACTGTAAAGCTCAGGATCGGATCAGTAGCAAACCGGATAAAATCTATTTCGGTGTTGTCTGTCGTTTGTCGAGAGAGTGTATATCCGTGTTTGTGTGTGTGGTGTGTATGTGAGAGGCCAAACAATTTGCCGCTAAATACGAAAAGCAGCTGAAGGCAGCCAACCAGCTGACACAACGATCGATAGCAGTACGTGTGTGCGTATGTGTGTGTAGAGTGGAAAGAGTAGAAGCGATAAGAGTGCAAAAACAGTACAGCAACAAATTGTGGAATATAGAGTGGAACAGCAGCTACAAATAGTGAAAAGAGAGTGGCGGAAAGAGTAGAGGCTGAAACAGAGTAAATGCAACAAAATAGCAACAATAAAAACACGTGCTTCACCAGTGGCTGAGAGAATTATTGGGAGGAAAACGACAACAACGATTACTGTGCGATTTGCGTCGCCCACAATAAGCCAATACACGATCAAAGATGTCTGGAGTACCGGTCGCAATCAAAACGGAGGAAGTCATACTAGAAAACGCAGAATACAACAGCGCAGAGGAATTGGATGAGGAATTACAGTAAGTCCCCCCCACCCATACCTCAAAATCGTAAAATGTTTATGTTTATGCCTTCATGTAATAACAGTTACAAAATAGCCGACCCAGAGCTTCGGTTCGGTTGCATTTTTTATCACGCAAATTATTGATTATTTTTACTATGAACGCGCGTTCTCTTTCTCTCCCTTTGCAGTGCCTTCTTTTCAGAGAGTGTGAGAGCGCACGCAGATAGGGAGAGAGAGACGGAGAGAGAGAGAGCGTAGAACCTTTTGCCGCCTGTTTTGCCGACAAAACAAATACGGCACAAAAACACAACCACCACCACTACCAATGCAGCAGAAGCAGTCGAATTCCATTCCACACCATTCCACTGTTCCATGCTGTTTCTTGTTGCTGTTGCTGGAATAAATGTGACGCTACTTTTTTTCTTTCGTCATTCTCTCTCCTCTTCCTCTTGTTCCGCTCTTTCTGGCCGTTTTGTACGCTCTACGCTCTTGTTTTTTGCCTTGCCTCGCCTCGCCTCGCCATATTGTAAAAACGGCTGTTTTTGTCAATTTATTCAGCGGCGGCGCTACACTGCAGGCAAAAATATTGTACCAGCACAAAAATCGAAAACTATCAGTATTTTAGTATTGGAAAATCCCTTCTAGTATATTTTTAGCCTGAAACCGCTCTTAAATCTCACCCTCGAGACGATTACAGCTGCTAGACAGCCAGCAGCAAGCCGATCGTGCAGTTCTCTCTCCCCTCTTCGCACTCTCTTCTGCGCGCTCACATGTTCGAAAGAAACAGCTGTCCCACTCCCTCTGCTTATCACTGGTTGCCCTGCCTAATCAACATTTTTCTGATGCTAGTCTAATCGAAATCAGCTGTACCGGTATGCGTGTATCATCATATGGTTGTGCACTATCCACACGATGTTTCTACCTGAGCGGCGTCGTTTTCGTTCTCCCTCTCACACACACACACACACCACACAAGCGCAACAGTGGCCGACAACGACACGACCACCTTGTGGCTGAGAGTGCGAGTGAAAAATGCGCTGTAGGGAAAGAGGAAGAGGGGAAAATGCGCTAAAAAGAAAGAAGAGAGTAGCCAGCAAGCAGCCCAGAAATGTACAGTTTTTATTGCTCTCTCTATCTGCATTTGCTGATCGTATCTGCTTTCTTATTTGTTCTCTCCTATTCCATTCCTTTGATCGAATTTGCAGTTTTTCGTAGCGAAAGTTGTGCCGGCTTATCAGAATCATATGGCGTTGCGCTCACACGTCACGCCGCTACGCCTAACTGGCATATGTTCTGGCCGATGAGGGAGAGAGAGAGGCACAGTCGCGTCACCCCGTAATCTCTCACAGCTGGGGTTTCAAGGCTTTCTGTGGACATACTTATCAATAAATATTCTTGATGCTTGTTCTTCTTTTATTAATTTATTAAAATCAGTGGCTGAACAGCTGACCAGCTTTTGGCGACTTTAAAAAGATTAAAATACACAGGTGCCTCTAATATTTTGGCCACCAGTGTCTGGGAGGGAACTACGTTTTAACAGCAGCTGCTTTGCTGCTGCGGCGTGCCTCGGCTAAAAGTCTCCACACGTTGCACATTTGCAAATACTACGATGCCGCCTTACAGCCTGCCTCACCATGTGGCGTCATTTCCGCTTTTGCCCCACACACACTCTACTCTTTGTCGCTCTCTCTCACTGGAAAGCACACCAGAGAGCAGACTGACTGCCACGCTGGGAAGTTTCTCAGCTCGTTTTTAGAATCCACAACTCGATTCTCCTCGGGTCAGATTGCAGTTTTATAAGAGCCATAAGAGCCGCTCCCCAGTTTGCGAAAAGTACATAAGCCCCGCCAAGAGAGTTTCTCTCTCTCTCTCTCTCACTCCGTCTGTCTGTGTGTGTTGAGTGTGCTGGGTGTCAGAGCAGGAGAGCACGATGTGACTGTGGTGTGTTTGAAATGCACTCAAAAGCTTGTTGCTGCTGCTCCTTTGCGAGTGTGGGTGAGAGCGAGCCAGAGAGAGAGATTCGCAAAAGTACAGATGCCGCCACATGGCGAATGCTTTTATCTACTACTACACACATTTCATTGAAAAAAGTATACACAAAAGCTGCTCTCGGTGCAGGCGAAGACGGCGTGCAAGTGAGAGCGACTAAAATGAAAGAAAACGAAACGAAACGAGCAAGCAAACACTCGCACACACACAGACATACCCATACAAACATAGATAAAAATCTGCTGCGCAAAATTTTTGGGCGACGCCTTGCCCTGTACACCCCGAACCCTGTTATACCTTTTGCAAGGGGTATTATGATTTACAGCAGATTTTTGCACAAAGAGCATCAAAAGCTTCGGCTACCCTCGCTCTCCCTCTCCCTCTCTTTATTTGTATTTGCTTCTTTTTTCAAGCGGCATTTATTGGCAACCTGCAAAAGTAGACAAAGAGAGAGAGAGAGAGAGAGAGAGAGAGAGCGCTTGCTAGTGAGTGGGGGCGTGAGAGCAAAGCGGAGAGAGGCGAGGCGAGGCGGCTTCGGGTTGTTTATGAAAAACACATGATTTTTGTGTACAACGGTTTTTGCGTGCCATTGGAGAAGGCGGCAAACTACTACTACACTACACCTGCCATCTCTCTCTCACTACTCCCCTCTCTCCTTATCGCAAAATTGCAGATTATGGCAAATTTGTTTGCACCAGTTATGATTTATGCACTTTCTGTGCCACACGCATAGTTGCCTGCCGCATGTAACCTGAGAGCACGATGGATGCCTCTGCTCCTCCGACCTCCACCCTCGTTGTAGTATTACCTCATTCAGACCTGGCCTTATGTAATCCATCTGTATCTGTGCCTTTGCTTCTACTATGGCGCCAAATGGTGGAGATAGAGAGCGCAGTTAAGAGAGAGAGAGAGGGAGAGAGACGATCTGTATGGTCGATTTGAAAATATTTCATTAGTTTATGGCGCCTTTACATTGTTGCACAAATTACGCAAGTGGAAAGCGTTTATTGCGTTGCATTTCGCTTCGCCCTCAGTCACTGCGCAGCCAGCGTCGCTGCCACCGGCTCAACTCGTACCAGCAGATCTGATCTTTGAATACTACAGTCTCCACCAGAAGTGTGCCTCCAGTCTTTGGAGCAACCTAAAGAGGGAATTTCCCTTTAAAAAGATTTTCTTTCTATCAAGCTTGAAGGGAATTTCCCTTTGTTCTTTCTATCAAGCTTGAAGGGAATTTCCCTTCATTCTTTCTATCAAGCTTGAAGGGAATTTCCCTTTTTGCATTCACGTGACTGGGCAGACATACATAAGTGTTGACTGTTTCCAAAAGGATCTACAGGTTGGTTGGGCTTTAAAGTTAGTAAAAGTTTCTGGATAGCTATGATAGATCATTGGTACGAAATATAACCTCAATTCCCTAGATTTTGGGTATCTTGGAAGATCTTTCTAGCTTAGCCATGGGTGTCTTGCTTTCTACTCTTTCTTGATTTCAATTTCATTTATGTCAGCGTGGTGTCCCTTTCTCAAGGTTGTCCCCAATCCAGTTATTCACTTCTTCTTCTCAACGTTTTGTGTTTATATAAGCAGCATCCCATCGTCCCCCTCCTGTCCCCCCTCTGTATTATGGCCAAACCAAAAAGTGAGTGTGACAAGGCTGATAAGGACCAAGAGGAGAGAGTGGGCTGGGGCTAGGGCGCTGCCTGGCTGCTGGCTGCTGTCGTTTGTGTAACTTTGTGTTTCTGCCATTGTTTACCTTTCGTGTGTTATATAATTTTCATGTTTATCTTTATGAATTGAAAATGCCGGGCTTCCTTCTACTTCCCCTTCCCCCCGAGCCTCATACATGCCCCCGTTTTCACCTGCCACAGGAATAGCAGCAGCAGCAGCATTGGCAGTGGCAGAGGCAGAGCCAATACGATGAATTCCAGTGAAATGATGACGTAAGCAGTGACCCAATAAACGTATGTACAATTTATGTGCAAAGTGCAACAGCAGGTGGGGGTGGGGGAGGGGGAGTGGGTCGTTAGGTGCAACAGCAGAAGCAGCGGCGTCGCCAGCTCTCGATGGTACTCGTGACTTCGGCTTTGTCTCTCTCTCTCTCTCTCTCTCTTTTTCTCTGTTTATCGTTTTTGTGTGTCTGTGTGTGTGTGTGTGTTTGGCGAAAAGTGGCCAATGAACTACATTGAACTCTGGCAGCGCGCAGCACGGTGCAGCAGCAGAAGCCAGAAGCCAACAAGCAACCAGCTGTCGTATGTCATATGTTCCACTGTTTTCGTGATACCCTTTCGGGCAGGGTATGCTGATTATGGCCCAGATGTGGGCCAAGCAGAGAGTAAAGTAGGTCCGCAGGGTATCAAATGTTTCGACTATCCTTAGTTTTCTTTTGGGGAAAATGCAAAAAATGCGCGTGCTGCATCTTAATTGCAATTAAAAATGTGAATGTGAAATGCAAATCTCTCTCTCCCCCTGCCTCTCTCTCTCTTCTCTATGCAGCTCTCTCTGCCTTTCTCTCTCTCTCGCTCTCCCCTCTGCAGCTGCTGGCTGCGTGCTATAATTAAAGTTTATTTTGAACAGCTGTTGCTGATCGAGGGGGAGAGATGATCCCTCCATCTCTCTCTAAGAACAAATTAGGAGTCCCAGGGGGAGGTGGGAAGGAACGTCTTCCAGAAGAAACTAGAAGGCTTTGGTTGGGGGGAAAATGTATTCCCAATGTATTTGGGGAATCTGTGTTCCCTGTTCCCTGTATTCATTCCACAAATAAACAGTTCACCAAAGTTTGAATGGGGTGCTGCATGCTTCATGAATACCTAAAATTGGAATAGGGAAAAGAAGGGATATTTCTAACTTTTTAATAATCTTCTAAACTTTGCTGGAAAACTTGTGCCATAATGAGAGATAATCTTCTATAAATCTTCTAAATAAAGAAACTTTATTAAATTTAATTAAATTTCTGGCAAAAGGGAAAGGAATTTGAAGCGGAATACTTCCGGAAAATGTGCAGCACGCTTATTAGATTATGGAACAAGTTTGTGCACTGCTTGCACTGCTTTTCTGCTCTGCATACCTAAAATAATTGCCCATCATAAACTACGACCCACACACAGGTGCACACAGGCCAGGGCACCAGCGTGCCACAAGAGAGCAGCGCAGATGCAGCATGTCAGCAGTCGGCAGTCAGCAGTGCATTCCCCGAGTAGTTTCATTCAACTTTTGGGTCTTTGCATCCTTGTTTAGGGGGAAAATGTGAAAATGCCAACGACAAAGAGCCAGAAGCAGCAGCAGAAGCGAGCCACATTCCTGGGCCACAACATCCGCCTGCTGTTGACCAACTTCAGAAGCAGCAGCAGCATCAGAGGCAGCATCTTGTATCGGCATCTCCTTCTATGACTGCCGCAAAAATGCTGCTGCTGCTGCTGCTGAAGCCGGAGAACGACCTTTGGATTATGTGGCTAAAAATAAACCAAGCAACCCCCCGACGGAGGCCCCCGACTCTAATATTTTCTAGCAGCGTCGTCGTCGTCTTTGGAAATGTTCTTCTGTTTCTTCTTGGCTGGAGGAATGCAGTGTTGCAACTTTTACGCAGACATTGTGTCCGTCTCGTTCTGGCATTGCCTGCCTGCTGCCTGCAGACATGCATGAAGGTAGAGCATAGCATACCATTGTGAAAATTGTTTTCATTAGCCAGCCAGCAAGCCAGCCAGCCAGCGGCAACTGTGGAAAAGCAAACGTGTTTTGTTTGTGCTTCTCTCTCTGTTACCGGGTAAACCGGTTTGAAATTCTTGAGACCAAAAGACGATGCTTGTGCTATGCTGCAGCATAGACCCAGGACACCGACGACGAGACATGACCAAGGTATATTGAAGAGAAGGTGTGGGCGGCATCACACACTTCAACTAGGTTTACTGCTTCTTGCCTTCTGGTATTAAAATACCAAAGCCGAGAGTCCGTTACAACAAAAAGAGCAACAGAAAATCACAACAGTGAGGGCAACAATAACACAGGAACACAGGAATGCCATATTGACAGCTGAGAGCTCACGCTCTCTCCCACTCTTTGGGCTTTGCTTTTGTGCGCTCTTTTACATGTTGCTGTCGCTGCTGCTGTTGGATAGTGCAGTTATTGATGGATACCCTACAGTGAAGGAGTATACTGATTTGAATAGAATGGAGTTTCCTGAGTTTTTGTTTTTAATAGAGCTTAGAGTATACTGCTTTATTTATGTATGTAGGCAATGTTTTGTAATAAATTCACTGAATTTTAGCAATAAAATATATATGTATGTCTTTTATTATTCAGTTGTTCAGGTTATTACAGGGTATCCACAAGTAGTTGCTATTTAAACGCAACTCTTGTTCCGTTTGATGCTGTTCTGCTTTGCTCTTCACTTCACTTCTCTGCTGCCAACGTCAGTCGTGACTGCGACAACTCTCTGGGTGTCTGGGTGTAGGTGTGTGTGTGTGCTCGTACTCGTTGTGGTGTGTGTGTGTGTGTGTGTATTGTATTGTATTGGCGCTGTTGTGCTGCGGCGGCGGGTTCAACTAAAATTGAATTGAATGGAATTGTAAATTTATGAATGAATGAATGAATTTTTCAGCGCCTTTGTGTGTGTAAAAGTTAATTGGTTTTATGTTTGGGCGGCGATAAGCCAAGCTGAGTCATAAATATGTACACAATACGAGTAGTAGTAGTAGTAACAGCGAGTTGGTGGTCGCTTAGACGTGGGAATTTTTCAAGAAATGAGAATAATCATTAAAACCCTAGATGGTCATCCTTCAAAGAATCAATCAGATTTTTTTAAAACATGCAAAACCAAATAAGGAAAATCTTATTGTGTAAACTCTTCAGAAGTTTCTGCTAAAGTCCCATCAATCCCATACACAAGTTGCAGCATCTGTAACTTCTCTTAAGCCTGTCATTCCTTATAGATCTATAGACCTAATGACCCTTTTTTCTTTACTTATACTTATACTTTTTTTCAGATTACAATTAGAGGATTCGGGCGGCGAGAACACCTATCATATTTACACCTCAGAGACGGAGCATCAGACTATTGGCTCGCAGCGACGCCAATCGAATATGAGCGGCACAAACACCTCCAAGGGGGAGGAGGAGGCGGCTCCGGTGGTGGTGGGGCCATGAGTGACGGCGATGGGAAGCCCGTGGCCGACAGCGAGAAGAGGATTCGGCGGGAGATAGCCAACAGCAATGAGAGACGACGCATGCAGAGCATCAATGCTGGCTTCCAGAGTCTGCGCTCCCTTCTGCCACGCCACGAGGGCGAAAAGTTGAGCAAGGTAAGTTCTCAAATTATCCATTTATACTGCCAAGTCTGGGCTCCGATTGCCAACACTGGCAGAAAAAGAAAACGCAAATAAACTGTCTGGAAGTTTCTGAAGGTATACGAAATCAGTTGATTAATGCTCGACTCGAGATGCACAAGCGAATGCCTTTGAATTGCAAAAACAACATACATTTCGCGTGCATGATTTCAGGGTTTTCCTGGATTTCTTAAACGCTGTTTCTTTCATAGTTGAAAATGTACGACGACAGATGCGAAAACGTAAATTGGTTTATCTGTGAGGCATCTTTTGATTAATTTTATGACCTATGATCATTCAGATTATATAAATACAAGTGTGTAACTCAATTAAAAGTGAAGAACAGTTACTATTCTAAAACTATTGTGTGAAAATTGATTATTTAGATGGGCGGATTTAGTCCCGGAGCTATTGCAATACCGGGCCAATCCCGGAACAGGATATTTTTGGACCCTGATATGAAAGGACTGCACCATCAAGTGGCCCAAGTGGCCCTGTTCTAAGTTTGCTTTCGCTCAGTGTAGATTGTTTCTCTTGACCATCTCTCAACACCATTTATGGTCAAATCCCCTCTTGTTCTTCTCTCTGTCTGTCTTTGCACACGCAACTCCAATTACATTTAACCTGAACCCCTGGGCTGGGCCTGAGCCTGAGCCGCAATTACAGGCCTTACGCCGAAACACATGTTGACAAATTGCCGGCGACTCCTGTGTCCGCACACAAACACACATACATACACACACACACACAGACGAACTGCTTTACAAAAAGCTTCACGTTTTTATTTGGTTTTCAGAGAGGTAAGTGCAGAGCTTTGAAGGTCCCTTTTCGACATTTAGTCGTCAGGGCAACGCAACGCCATGTAACGTAACCCTGTGGCGCCTCTCTCAATTGTTGGAGGTTGGAGGCGTTTCGTTTATTTATTTTTATGTGGTTTTCTTCTTTTTTGCATACACACATGTTCTTATATTTATGGGATTTTCACCTTGAGACGACATCGATTTGTTGTGACGCGCATGTTGAGGAGAAGCTGAAGCTGAAGGGCTTTTGGCTGGCTGGCGGGCGGGCTGGCTTGGCCGGTGAGACGGCCTTGTCGAAAGGTTGATGATGGGTTGTCAGGGTATTACCACTCAAGCTTAAACGGAGGAGCATTTACACTGAGAAGGACACGCACGAGATGCTCACCCCATAGACAATTCTTTCGGATAAAAGTGGAAACTTTCTTGACTGGAACGACAATCTTTTTAGATTTTCGAATAGCAAAGGTCAAATGTCCTCCAAAATGAACATTTCACTGTATTATATACATTTTTCAGCTAAGTAGTCAACCCCAACTCTCACCTTGGGGTTTTTGAAGCAGACGGCACTAAATCAAGCTAATGTTGTATTAAAAAAGAGCCGAGACTCATTTGTGGCGTGATTTATGTGTCTGCAAAGAGATTTATGGCAGGACAAGAAAATTGGCATGCTTTTCAACACTCAACTTGTAGATTTTTAGTGCTGGAAGAACGCCTAGTGATGGGAAGTACGTGTAGTGCTGGTAAAGAACTTTTGTGATAGAAGATCTGAAGTGTTGGATAAGCCTTTGGTGCACTGCGAACGGAACGTGACTTCTCCTTTAAGCTTTTGATGCTCAACTTATTTATTGCAAATTGAAAAATGTCAAGCCAAACTGCACTTTCCCATAAATCAGAAAATAAAGCAAAAAAGAAACCACTGAAAGCAACAAGAAAGAGACGGAGTCCAGAGTCAAGCAACAGAGAGAAAAAACGGGACGAAAAACGCGTAAATATTAAAAATACTACGGAATACAGGAAGAAAAGAGTGACGACAGGCAGGCAGGCAGTCAGGCAGCGCGACTGATGAATGACATAATGTGCATGACAGTGAGCGAAAGAGGGGGCAGGGCAGGGCAGCGCAGGGGCGGAGAAGTAAGCTCAGCTCTGATGAAAGGTACGAACAGCAGGAGGAGAGAGAGGGGAACGCTGGGGGCTAGTGCAAGTAGTTTATGGATTTTTCATCTATGCACTTTTGCCTGTCACACATAGTAAACATTGTAGTAAATATGTGAAAGAGCTAGAACGATAGTAAGACAGAGAGAGCGAGAGAACGCGAGCTGAGGGACCGAAACGGAACCTGGGACGACAGCTTGACCAAGTTTACGCCCGCTATGCAACCTCTATATGCATATACACATATACATATATACTTGTACATAGAGAAGGAGAGTGGGAGAGGGGTGGTAGGGTAGTAGGGTAGGCCTCTACCGAATGAAATCAGATCTCTCGCACACAAACACATGGAAAAACTGCAGAAAAGTGCGAAAAATAAAGAAAGAGGAGCAAAAAGAAGAAAAAAAACTGCAATGCTGACAGAAAAGAAAAAAATAAACAAGGCCCG
This sequence comes from Drosophila algonquin, assembly GCA_035041765.1. Taxonomy (NCBI): domain Eukaryota; kingdom Metazoa; phylum Arthropoda; class Insecta; order Diptera; family Drosophilidae; genus Drosophila; species Drosophila algonquin. The sequence goes on along the minus strand of JAWNKY010001391.1, from coordinate 350,019 downwards.
GCCCCGGTCCGGGTATGCCATTCACAGTTATACGGCACGGCACGGCACGACACGACACACATAATGACAGTCCAGTCCCAGTCCGGTGCATAGTTGTTGGGGTGTTGTAGTAGTACGCTACGTACTGTACATAACTGTTATACACACAGCCCAGCCCCGCCCCAGCCCCTGCCCCGGCCACAGCCACTACCGAAGCTCAAACCCAAGCCCAGGGCACGGCTGCTGCTGCTACTGCTGCAGTGGGTGGCTGGGAGGGTGGCACTAGTCTGTGAGGAGGTCATTGAACTTGCACGCTAGGTGGCGCTAAAGAGTGCAAATATCCAATTGCGTACAGTTGTGCCCCCATTTGTTGTTTTTGATTCTGCTGTGGCTGTGGCTCTGGCTGTTGCTGCTGCTGCTTGCTGCTGCGTCCATTGGAGATTTTAGGCGCGCCGCAGCTGAAACTAACCTACATTACAGTGGGCAGAGAGGGTGTATCACACTCGGAGAAGCCACAGACAGCGGGAAAAAGAGAGACCAAAAGACAGAGAGAGAGAGAGAGAGAGATAGAGGTGGAGTGCCGCAAAACTGGAATATATCGATTGGGCTTCACACAGTCCTTCCAGTGGCAAAACGCGCGCCAAAAGCTACCCCCAAAAAATGAAGATAGGACAATGGGCGCCAAACGTAATGGAAATGGAATATAGGAAATGTTGGCGCACAGATCCGAAACTCCACTCCCCCCCACATCACTGGCACAGCTGTGTAGCAGGCAGAGGGTGTGTTGGTGGCTTCTGTGTGTGTGTGCTGGGGTCCTGTATCCCCATGTTTCATTGCCATTTCGTTCTGGTTCTGGCGTGGCTTTTGTGGCGTCTGTCTGGCGCCTGGTAGGCAGCTGTTTGGACGACCAAAGACTGGAAGCACCAACCCACCACCACCACCCACCCACCATCAAAATATTGGGCGTTCAGCTTTGCAGCTGCGCACTGGGCGTGTTGGCCCGGCGAAATGATTTTTTTCTTGACTCCGGCTCCGGCTCTTTGGCTCCCGATTACGCGGCGCTGCTGATGACGACAGGGGCGTGGCAGGAGGGAGCAGGAGGGTGGTGGTAGAGTGCACTAGGCCATTGGCATCGTCGTGCAACCTTTTGGCCGGAACGTAACGCAGCGGGATTGCAGTGGCAGGCAGTAGCCTCTGTACGGACTGTTGAAGAGATGCTGATGCTGCTTCTGGGGCATGCCGCTGCCAACACCCAGTTTTGTGAGTAGCGAAGAATACATAACAGGTCAGGTACTGTAGTAGTACATAATATAGGTACGACCTGATTATTATATAACCCCTATGTACAGTGCGCGGCTCTGGCGCATTGTGTGAAGCCTGTAGTAAAAATGTTTGCTCTACTACGACTACATGTGTGTGAGTCGGAGGAGCCTAACCTCCAAATCCAATTAATGCATGGCAGCAGGAGCCTGCCTGCATTTGCTACTGCTGTTTGTAATGCAAAATTAGTTAGCAAATATATTATTATGCAAGCAAACAATGACGAATAGGCATTCCCAAATTCTAGTTCATCTATGATCCTTCTTTGAACTGGTGTGCATTTGGTGCATTTACAACCCAATAAAGTGGATCTCTCATTGTTGTACAGTGTCTTACAGTGTTGTAAATAGCCATAAAAGGCACAGCACAGGAATTAGTGCTGCATAATTGCCAGGGTTGCACCAAACACAGCGAGAAGCCAAAGAAGAATGCACAAAGCAAAGAGAAAGCTGAGAGAGCAGGCCAGGCAGAGGCCAGAGACAGACGCAAACAGAGACAAGGCGATGGCCTAGCCAAATCATTGGATCAGTTACTTGCTGCCCAGACAGAGCGAGACAGAGACAGAGACCGATGCAGATGCAGATACACCGTGTGTGTGCGTGTGTGTGAGCTGCTTGCAAAAATATCGGTCGGTCGTTGGCTGCACTTCTCCCCTGTCTGTCTGTCTGTCTGTCTGGCTCTGAAGATCGTCTCGAGGCGAAACGACGCGACGCGACGTCGGCGTCGTCGTCGCTGCCGTCACTTTGTCAATTGCAGACTTTCGAGAGCTTTAGCGCATGGAATGCCGTCTCGCCGGATTTAATGACTTTGTTGCATTGTAACGGTTTTTGTTTCTTTTTCATCAATGGCAAAGCCAAGAAAAGATCGCAGCGAGCAAACTCTTCTTTTTTTCCGGTTAAGATGATGGGGAGGGAAAAGCTCACTCTAGTTGCAACGAATTAAATATACCCTGTGATAGCCAGCGACCTACATGCAAAAGGTGCTAAAGTGAATGCAAAAACAAAATATATTTCGGGTACTTGAGAGTTGGAAAGGTAAGAGCCTCATAGCTGAGAGATTATTTCGGTTAGGTTAGGTTAGGTTATACCCGATTGAAGGGTAAAAAGTCGCCTACGATGATTGGCTAAAACGGCCTCGGCATCGGCCTCCATTTCCTCGCGTACTAGTATGTGTACGGTTCCGTTCCGTTCAAGATATGCATGCAAGTCAATTGTTTTTGCCCATAAATCAGACGCTGAGCAGATGCCGCGTCATAAATATTGAGATTTCTACAGAAAATGATTCAGCCAAACAGCTGATACACGGAATACGAGCTGGAGCTGGACTGTGCAAAAACTCGATAAATTTCTATAATGTAAATTGAGTGTAAAATAATAATCAACGAGCCAAACGAACCGGCATTTTTGCTGCGCAATTACACAAACGGACTTGCAGTACACTAGTACATATGTGTGTGTGTGTTGTGCGAGAAGAGGCGGGTGGAATGCAGAGGAGAGTCAGCTGCTGGTCAAGCAATACAAAAGAAATGGTAAATGTTAAATACATGGACTACCTCTCAGAATTTAACGAAATTTTTTTCCTGGATAGACCCCGATTTATCATGAATTTTGGTACAAAAATTTTGTGGCGGTCGCTTCTAGTTTTTTTTTAAAAAATATTTAAAGTTTAGAGTTTTTCAGGCCAAAAATGGCATGTTGTTGTTGGTTTTTTCTGTTTATTTGTGCTGCGAAGTTAGCTATAAAATAGCTAGTTTGAAATTAAAGCTATATTTCATTTTACACATAGTAAAATAAAATAGCTACAAAGTAGCTGTAAACTAGCTATAATGTAGGATAACTGGCCACAATGAATGCGAGTCGTCTCAACACTATGGCGAGACATTGTAACGGTCAATGGGATTTACCATATTTGTCGCGCCGGCTACTCCCATTTCTACTTCATTTTCTTGGGCAGAGGAGACACACGTGTCAAATATATATACATAATTGGTGGGTTTATTCCTCGGCTTCAGAATCCTGTGGGAGATACATATGAATGTATAAAAGTAGTTGTGCTGTATTATATAAATGAAAAAGTAGCGCCGCAGGCAAAAATTAAAAAAAAAAAAATCGCGCGATTTTTTTTTTTTTTTTGCCTGCGGCGCTACTTTTCATTTATATAATACAGCACAACTACTTATTTAGTTGTAAATGATATTGCTCATTATTTACCTCTTCGAAATGAACATCATTATTCATGACGGACACCTTGCTTGGATCGTATAAATTACCAAGCGCCAATCCCATTGACCGTTACAATATCTCGCCATAATGTTGAGACGACTCGCATTCATTGAGGCCAGTTATCCTACTTTATAGCTAGTTGACAGCTACTTTGTAGCTAGTTTTACTGTGTAAAATGAAATATAGCTTTAATTTCAAACTAGCTATTTTATAGCTAACTTCGCAGCACAAATAAACAGAAAAAACCAACAACAACATGCCATTTATGGCCTGAAAAACTCTAAACTTTAAATATTTTTTAAAAAAAACTAGAAGCGACCGCCACAAAATTTTTTTACCAAAATTCATGATAAATCGGGGTCTATCCAGGAAAAAAATTTCGTTAAATTCTGAGAGGTAGTCCATGTATTTAACATTTACCAAAGAAATAAACAAGGTTAGACCCGGCAAAAGCTCAGCTTTCCCAATTGCGTCGCAAACTTGTGACAAAGGCCGAAGACAGTGAGAAAGCGTCATCATCATCGTTCAGAAATTGTAGTAATTTTAGTACAATATATTTACCTTAGTACTTTATATTTATAACAGTTATAACAATAAATGCTCAGGTTTTGTTGTTGCTTTTTGGGTTAATTGAAACAGCTGTCTTGTGTTGTGTTTACACACATTGATCTCGAAATAAGTATGACATGAAATGTATACGATCAGCTGATCTCTCTCACATGCTTGCTTTGTGTGTGTGTGCGCGCTTTTTTGAGGGTCAGCTGCCCCACTCTCTGCCTCTTGGTTGTTGTTTTCTGCTTTGGAATTTGACAACGAAACGACAACATTTTGCCGGCATACGGCATGGCATTCACAAAAATGTTCAACTTTTGTTGTTGTTCACTCTTTCGTGCTCCTCCCCCCCCCTTCTCTCTATTCAAATTCAAATCGCTTTCAACCATTTTCGTGTGTGTTAAAGAGAGGAGGAGACCAGACCTCTTTCTGTTTGTTTGTGTGTGTGTATGTGTAACCTTTTTTTATGTTAATTAAATGCTTTCATTGACCATGAGCGAACGCCGGCAGCAACAGAGCAACCGCGTGGCATGCCGTGGCTAGACCCCATTGCCACTTGCCACTCTTTGGGTTAAAGGTTTTATTGACCTTTGACGACGTCAAAGGGGATTTCTTTGGAGCGAAAAAGTGCAAGTGACAATTGCTTTTTTATGAAATTCGATTCCACTAGACTATGTAGGAAACCCTGGTTATCCGTTAGCCGTTTGTTGAGAAGCAGCCCTGGGCCTGGGCCGGGCCGTTAGTTTTTCAATTGCTGCGCTACGCTGGCGGTCTTTAATTGCTATTTTTTACGATTTTTGCCTTGAGACAACTGCTGGAGATACATATGCATATATGTACATATGTGGTATATAAATAAATGTGTGTGTACATAGCTGAGCTCATAAGCTGCACGTGTTTGAATTTAATTAGGTTAGCGTTCAAGCCAAATAATACCTAAAATATAGTATATGTACTTTGAGTCAGCAGCAGCATCGACTCGTTGAAAATTTAGCTAAAAATTTGCCAAAATTCCTGATGAGTGCTAAAAGATCTTCTACATATGTACATATGTATGTATCTGTGTGGGTGTCTGGTGTTTGTATAGATTTATCACAGCTGTTCGTTCGCAACCCAACCCATCATTATATACATTTGTACATGTATGTATGTAGGAATGACTCTGCCCCAAGTGACCTCGCCCCTAGCGCCTAATCTTTTGCTTTCCCTCCCAACAACAACAACAACAACAACTTTCGATGACGGCATTTCTCTGTGCTTGCTCTTGCTCTCTTTTCCTTTCGTTTCGTTTTGATATTTTACAGTAAGCATACAGACATATGTCGAGGGGTCTCTGCTAGTGTGTGACAGTATATAAAAATAGCTTCAATTTGTGCATTGCCGACGCCTCTGAATGACCACAATACGCGCGATGTTGTCACCAGGTTTGCCGCCTACCGCTCTCTTACCCTCTCTCTCTCTGGGGAGATTAACAGCACGCACACACTCTCGCTTACAGAATGAGAGCGTGCTCGTGTGTGTGTGTGGGGGGGAAACACATGTTTGGCGCCCAGCGTTGTGGGCGCGCCGCCAGCCAGCTGTGTGCTAGAAAGAGCGAGTGCGACTGAACCAAAGACAACGGTATGACCATGTGTGCGTATGTGTGGGTGTACATCCGTACAAGTGTGCGTGTGAGTAAGCAAGCAAGCATCAATGCCGGCAATAGTAGTCGCAGCTGTTTTTCCTCTTCTTTTTGCATTTGGCGTGGGAGGAGGAACAGCAAATGGCAACAACAACAACAACAAAAACAGCAACGTGTGTGTTCGTAATGGCGCATATTTCTCATATTTATGGCCAAAAGGCAACCAAATAGTTGCTGCTGCCGCTGCCGCTGCAACTCGTCTCGGGTTCCGTTATGTTTGTTCGTTGATGCTAATTTTAGCAAAAAGCTAAATGCTACAAAATGCTAATGAGTATCAGTCCAAGTCAAGCCAACACGCGCTTTTGTTTCTTCATCTTTAGTTTCTGGGGGAGCGGAGCCAAAATTCGCACAAAAATTAATGTCAGCTGACTTGTTTCTCTGTCAAAGAACTACTTTGCACACACACACGCACACTTGCCATCTGGTAGCAGTGGCAGATAAGCGGTAAATAGGGAATTTCCTTTCATTGCTTTGTATGCGCGATCACAACAAGAGTGAGCATTGGATGTCCACGCTTTCCTGGGGAATGGCTTTGGGGAGTGGAGTTCCCTCCCCTCTCTGTTTCTTCCTCCAAAGGAAAGGAACAGTTTCCTTGCAATAGATAAAGTGCCGTTTTTTTTTGCATTTCAAGCAAGGCGGAGCAAGGCGAGGGCAGCCCCAAACTAAAAACAACAAAGTTGTAAAAATAAATTGATTTTTGTTTTTATGTTGTTTTCTTTTTTACTACATTTTCCGGCAGTCTACTTGTCGTCCGCCTTGAAAACGATAGTATATTTGGTGGAAAGCGCGCCACGCCACGCGTAGGCATGCGTGCACGCACGTAGGCCAGAAAAAGGAATGGGATGGGTCTGCATTTTCGGTGGTTTTGCTTCAATTTTAATCTTTGCCGGACAAGTGGAAACGTTTTTCAGGCAGTGACTGTGTCCGTTGGGTTGGGTGGTCGTTGTCTCCCTACTACACACACATACACACATGTGCTCTCTCAATTGCCAACTCAGCTGATGACGAATCAGCAGCGACAGCGACAGCAGCAGCAGCAGCAGCATTGCTATTTTTATGCATTTCGTTTTATTCAATCAAATGAAAAAAAACACAAAAAAAACGGTAGTGTGGTGTGTGAAGGGTGGAAGGAAAAACAGCAGCAGAAACTGGCCGCCGCCGTAGACAGACGCGCCATTTATAGAAACAGAAAAGCCGCTGCTCGTCAGCTGCTGTACATGCGTTTCAGATTGCCTGCCAGTCGTTTTGGGAAGGAGAGTGAGAGAGAGAGAGCGACACCAGACACTTCCAATTGAATATGGGAATGACTGGAAAGCTTCACAGACCGTCCGTCGTAATACACGTGCTTGAGAGAGAGAGGGAGGGAGAGAGAGACATCACATCAAGCAGTGCTAAAAGCTGACGAAAAGCTTGCTTGGTTGGTCCCACATGTTTTTTCGCTACGTTGCTTCGCGTCGCCTCGCGGCCCGTCTGTTTCCGTTTCACCCGCCAGCGCAACGAAACGGAATGGAATTAAAACGTAACGAAACGGAACGAAACGAAACTGAGAGAGCAAGAGAGAGAGAGAGAGAGAGCGCGCCACCATATGATGTGGGTGCATGAACGAGAGAGGGAGAGTAAAAACCCAGAGCTCGCTCTCCTCTCTCTAGCAACATTTGTGACGACGCCAGCAGACGCCGGCGAATATTGAAAAATTTGTTCGTATTGGAACTGTTGCTGGTTCGTGGCGGCTCTGTCTGTCGGTGGTGTTGGAAAAAAGGTACAGTCACCGCAAAAACGACAACGCTGAATGCCGCTTCTCTGCCGACGACGACGACGCTGTTTGTTGGTTGTTGTCTCGAACGCGTTGCGGCCTCTGGTGGATGGACGATGGTGGTGGGATTCTTGTTGGAATGGAACCAACGCGCGTTTGATCGTCTTTTATTTTTCCTTTGTCGTTTCTTTGTTTATGCTTTTGATTTTGGGTTTGCCTTTTGTTTACTTGAACTCACACCACTACGAAATTGTATCTGTGTGTGTGTGTATGGTGTGGAGTGGTGGTACAGCTGTAGTCGCTTATAGATTTTGTTTGCCGGCATTTTCCAACTGCGTCAGACAGCAGCAAAAGCAGCGACTGCGACAACGAATTTTCTTATTAGCCAGGGCCTAGCATGCCGGCTAATATGGATGGATAGACAGAGAACAATACCATATGATGGCTTGGAATGGGTTTCAGACCTTATCGAGAATATGATGTACAAATCAGAGTAAAAGTCAAATCCAATGGGAAATACTATCGGTTATTACTCGAATTTCGTTTAGAATTTGATAAAGATATGAGATACAATCATTGTTGCAATGAATCTTCAGGATAGAACACGAAATTAATAGGGACAAATTATTAGAAGTCTTTGTGATGAAGGGGGCTGGCTTCTGTCTGAAGGAACAACTGATATGTAAGATACGAATAGCTTAGGTTAGTTAGTTAGTTAGGTTTCAGTGTGCAATGTTTATGTGAGTATTTCGAAGTAATATTGCTTTCAGCTTTTCGTGTAGAATGAGGATGTGCCTCCTCTTGGAACTCTGACATGTTGTGATACGAGGATATTTCTCAGTTTATCGGATTATAAACTGGTGCTTATTTTTCTTCGGGAATGACTTGAGATTTATGCTCATACTTTTCAAAAAGTAGCTGTGTCATTGTCAAGGGAAATCCACATCAAATAAATAACCATATCAGTCTTTTCTATCACGTACAAATGTAGATTCTCTTGCCTTTTTTCCTTTTTCCTACCCCGTTTCGTTTAACTTAATTAAAAACATTTCTCAAACTCCCTTGAACGCGCAAGCCTTTGCTCTGCTTATCTTTCCAATAATTCCAATGCAATAAGACGGCGACTTCCAATACAAATTGCTCTCTAACGATATCGCGGAATGGAGTCAATGAACGACCTTTGTGTGTGTATGACTGCAGCTAGAAAACTTAAATGTGCTTAAATGCGTTATTTATACATTTTTCTCTTGATTTTTTTATAAGAATAAAATATGCGCGCGACATTGCAATGCCGTCGCTGCCAGACAGACAGACAGATGAGGAGATGCTTGGCGAGAGATGGGTGCGATTTTATCAAAACTGTAGGACCAGCGGGAGAGGCAAGGGCAGGGGCCGGCGGGGCGGGCTGGGCGACTAAATCATAATAAACCCGAGAAAACTGTACACACAACAACATTGCTGCTATCCCACTCTTTCTGCAGCTTTTTGTGGGGTCGGGTCCCCGACAGCTGCTGGTGTGCATCCAGCGAGAGAGAGAGAAGCGCCAAAGGAGCTTCGGAGAGAGAGAGAATGGGTATGGGGTGTACCAGCAGCTGTGCGGCGATGCCGGCGTCTACGATGTGTTGTTGTTGTTGTTGTAGTAGTAGTGACCTCCGACAACAAGCAGTGCGACGCGACGCTACGTATGCCGGACCCCCATATGAAAAACAAGTTTTATTACTGCAACAACACCAAAGTGGAATAAGATTTATTGTTTTTCAATCAAAGCTAAAAGAATTTCCAGCCGCACAACGCATTCCTTAGCCATGATGAGGCCCATACTGTCGTATGCACACACATTCTCATGTGTGGCCTGTATGGCCTGTGTGGGGGTGGCCTGTAATCTTGGGAATTTATCATCAGAAAAAGACGCGAGGAGAAACCAGACAAGGAAAATCAATCTTAAGGATGAGATTATTTGCTTTTTTGACTAAGAACTAAACTCAAGAGAGTCAAGGAAGTTTAGCAAACTTTTTGAATTGGTATTAGGATTTCTAGGACTTGTCAACTAAAATTAAAATGGGTAAAAAAAGCTAAAAATAGAATGGGTTTTAAAGAAAGAAACCCCTAGATGAAGACGTCATAGTTTATCAAGAGAGCTCCTCTGAAATCCCCGACTTTTGGACGCGGATTTGGGCTGATGATTTGAGACTATGTTATGAAGAAATTATAATAGATCTATTGCATCGTAGTACATGAACGATAACTACCCTCTAGAGTACTACTTTTCCAAAAGTATTTCCCTTTTCGATTAAACATAATCTTCAAGGTTTTGTGGTTGCTCCTAGTACTCGTACGCCCATTTTGTTTTTTTTTGGAGCAACATGTCGCCTACGCGCAGTGAAATGCAGTGATTGCAGGCAGCTTTCTAAGCAAGCTTTTCACCGTTATTGCAAGCCCGTCCCCCCTACGCAATAAATTGTGCGAGTTTAAGGCGGGCCACTCGGTCAGTGTTGGACAACAGCGAACGGATATGCTGGCTAGCGAGCGCGCGCATTTTGAAGGACACAAGTTCCTTCACCTTTGGCGCTCGACCGCAAAGCAGCAGCAAAAGCATGAGAACGAAGCTTTACTACAGTGTTTACTATAAACACTACCACACAGGCAAAAGGGCCAAAAAGACATGAGGCAGAAAAGAAACAACAGAAAACACAGAGCCAGAGCAAAACACACAAACAAAAACAGAGACGGACGCCGAGAGCAAAGGAAAAATGCAAAAGCAAAGGCATTTTATGTGCATATGTTGTTGTTGCAATTAAGTCTGCCCCTGCCCCTGCCTCTGCCTCGGCAATTATGCTGCTTCCCTTCATTCCATCATTCACTCAAGTCTCTCACTCTCTATCCATGGGATGGGTGTGCGAATGTGCATGTGTATGCTTCTTGTGAATGATTTGCGTAGTCTCTGGAACGACGAGAGAGAGAGAGAGCGCATAGAAGGGCCTGGAAACTGCACCAAACGACATTAACCTAAAAGTGCATTCAATTATAAATTGCATTTAGAAGAGAGAGGGAGAGAGAGAGAGAGGCGGGGATATACTTTTATACCCTTTGCCGAAAACCTTCTAGAAATCCATAGATTTATCAGCAATTAAGAAAGAATTTTAACATGAAAATATACTTAAATTTCCACTAAACACAACCCTTTAGTTAACAACATTCTCCTTCTCTTGTTTACAGGCTGCCATCCTACAACAGACCTTCCAATATATTGTCGATCTGGAGAACGGAAAGACACAGCTCCTCACACAGAACAGCGAACTGAAGCGACAGGTGGGCGAGCATGAGGCTGGCGGCGGTTCGGGCGATAGCGGCGGTGGCAATGCTGCCAGCGGCGGCAACTACGAGTCCAGCAGCAACACAACGGCGGTGGCCATCAAGAAGCGCAAGCTCACGGATAACGTCATCAGCATTCAAGCCATTAGCGACAGCTCGGACGAGGGCTTGGGCTCCATGTCCCCGGAGCCGATGACATTGCTGTCGGCGGGCGGAGCGGCGGTCACCAAATTGAACAGCGCCAGCATTATTGCGGCGAAGGAGCTGCTCGATATGAAGAAGCAGCTGGAGAAGGAGCGCAGCCTGCGGCGACTGCTGGAGGATGAGCTGCAGATGATCAAGCGGCAGTTGTACAGCGTGGCCACGGCGCCACCCAGCACAGCGGTGGCGGCGGTCAGCTCCGGCAGTGTCGGCGGCACCTACATTCCACGTGAGGTCATCGAGCATACGGACAATTTTGTGCGCAGCGAGGATCTCGAAGAGCTGGGCGGCACCGTCTCGTATGTGGAGATCGATGAGATGACCGGACAGCAGCAGGTGGTGGTGTGCTCCAGCATTGAGGAGCTGGAGGCGGACGCAGCTGCCGAGATCATTACAGAGGATCAGGTGCACGAGGAGGTCATACTGTCGTCGAATAGCTCCACGGAGTCCGAGAACGAGGTGAACGTGAATGCCATTGCCAAAGCCTATGCCGAGGGCTGTACGCCCAGTGCGGCCATGCTGCAGCCGATCCTGCAGGCGGCCATCAAGGCCACGCCCAAGGTGGAGGTGGAGCGCATCCACGAGAAGATCGTCAAGGTGAAGACGGAGAAGCTGGACCAGCCGGTGCCGACGGTGCACTACCGCCAGAATCTGGAGACAATTGTGGAGGCCATCCGTCACCTGGAGGGCGATCATCTCTTCTCCGACGGCAACAACGGCTCGGAGCACAAGCAGTACAGCCAGCAGCATCATCACCACCAGATCGTGACCACCAGCACGCACCATGGGGGCGTTGTGGGGGTCCACCATCAGCAGCACCATCACAGGCTGGCACAGGATGCGCCACTCGCCCTCACCACCGGCAAACAGCATGCGGCGCTGGCCGAGCTGCGGCCCTTTCTCCAGATCAAGGGCAACAACAAGGTCATAATTACGGCCAAGACGGCCAAGGATGGAGGCGGTATGATCACCACCGGCAGCAGCGTGACACCCACCGCCATCTTCAAGGTGCAGAGCAGCGGCAGTGCGGGGATGGGCGTCAATCATCAGGGAGCTGCCACCATTGTCACCGGCAGCAGTGGCAGCGGCACGCCGCAGCAGCTGACGATCACCACGGCCCTGAAGCAGTGTCGCCCGGGCGTGATTGTGGCCAAGCAGCTGCCATCATCCTGATTGCCCAATGACGCGACCAAGACCAGCGCCCGATCAGGACCAGCACGAGCTAGTATTAAAGGCGCTCGAACGGTGGCTTCCACAACAACAACAGCAGCAGCAGCAGCAGCAAGAGCAGCAGCAACAACTAATTTAAACAAGCAGAGACATTCAGTCACAGTCGCCGGTAGGCCTCCTCCACGTAACGCTAATCTAAGCACTAACAGAAATGCAAATGTTAGGATTCCGCCGAAGGACCCTTTACGTACCAGAGGAGGAGGAGGCACCACCGTAGGCAGAAAACACATGTAAAAATTAGTAAAAACGAAAACCTGGAAACGGAAAAACCCAAACTGAAACAATTTTTGTATTTTTGGATTTTCAAAATATTCTTTTCAAACAAATGAACCTTAACTTTCCACAAAACAAACGCGAATACATAGCCACAGTAATTAAATGCAAAACTTAGTAAGAATCCAATCCAAGCCCATTGTTAACTTAAGATGATAAGAAGATAAGGAAGAAGGACGAACAGAAAATGGTTAAAACAGAAATAAAGTGAAAGCCTATTGATTTACAAACAAAAAACAAAAACAGATGCAACAAAACAGAAAAACGAAACAAACAAAAGTACAAAACAAACATAAAAAAAATAGACATACAAATTATTGAATTTTTTTTATTATTTATTGATAAAAAAAAGAAAGAGAAACTCAAAAACACAGGAGAAACAATAAATAGCAAACAGAGAAAGAGAAAGGAGGCGGAACGAAGAAAAGGATATAAAGAAAGTTTAGAGACAGAGAGAGAGTAAAAAATTGTAAAAGCATCCAATGGAAAAAACTAAGCAAAAAACCACATTTAAAAAATAACATAAAGTATATAATATACATGCATACTATATATCTATAAGGTGTATGTATATAGGATAATCGTATAAATATATATATAAATATATATATATATATATATGTATGTAAAACACATGCTTAACAGCTGTGTTGAACTCTTTAAAAACCATCGCATTAATTTTACCTTTCTTTAAATTATTTTTTTCGTATTATTACTTAATTTAAACATTACCTTATTTACGGATTCATATTACTTTTTGAATGGAACTTATTGAGTTTTTGTTGATATATTTGTGTACAAAATTTAAGTCTTATTATGTAAGCGAGCGAGAACGAAAGAGAGAGAGAGAAAAAGCGATCATTAGGGCTAAAGTATAGAGCCCAAAATATAAAAAACCCCTTTAATAACAAAAGTAAGAAAAAAAGAAAAAAAAAACGAAAAAGAAAACTAAAAAAAAAGAAAGTGAAAATCGTTTATTATATAAACTATATTATATAAATATAAATTATATACATATAAACATATACCATAAACATATATAAATAATACATACCTACATAAGTAACGGAACATTACATAAAATTACTACTAAACAACAAAAAAACAAAAAATACACAGAAACAAACATACATATATACGAGTATATATACTATACATAAAAGAATAAATAAATACTTTGCATACATATTTAATATGCTTTAGTACATAAGTACAACAATGTTCAGAGTTAAAAGGGCCAGAAACCCCCTGTCGAGAACCCAAAACAAAAACAGAAACAAAAAGAAAAACCCTTAACACCTCCTCTTAAAACCGTCATACGCGAATGCCCACGCCTGTGCGCGAAGGATATGTCGCTGTGGGTGTGGTGTGTGTGTGTGTGTGCTGCTTCCCTGCTGCTGTCTCTCTTTGGCTAAGCCGCTGCGAGGCTGCGTGCGTGCGCGTGCGCAACCGCCTGCGCCCTCTGGTAGCTGCCAGCTAGCTGCGACACCAAGTGTCCGAGATAGCAAAGCGCCCAGCCTCCGCTGGCGGCCTGGCATCCCGCGCATCCCCCCCTTCCCCTCACAAGGAGAGAGAGTATGAGAATGATCGCAGAGAGAGCAGCAGACAGAGAGACAGGACACAGGACACACAACGCATGCATACCCCCCATGCAGGCTATATGGTCATACCGCTCGCACAGGTGTCTGGCATTCGGGAGAGGATATGATGGATGTCGTAAGGAAACAACATGCAGGCCGTTTACCGTTAAACAAAAATCAAGAAAACGAAAAATACATTGAAGCATACAAGTATATAAGCCAGATCATACGTACTACATATTACTACATACATTCATGCTCTATAAAAAACAGAAAACTACAAAAAACAACAAAAAAAAAAACTTAAAAAATACAAACGATTATGTCAAATAAATGGTTTTTCCTTTTCCCCTCAAACAAAACTCTGGAGTTATATATATTTTTTGGTTCTTTATTAAGTAACTATCACTAGCATGGACCTTTAGGAGATTGTATCTCGAGTGAATCAATTGTTCCGTCTTGTTTAAAAGGCCGATGGGCAGTAAGAACACGTGTACAGTCTCTCCTCTGTTGTGCGTAAGGATATGAGCGGTGAGTTGGTGCTTTTGCTGGAATGGCAATTAGGAATTAGTGATTAGACGAGGGGGGACGATCGCCTGTGGGTGTACGGGCATGTATTTGCAGGTGGTGACTTCGTCTAAAGGACTTTTCGCAGCAAGAACACTGGTAAAGCTGTTCTTCAGTGTGAATACGGGTGTGATCGATGAGATGTGATTTTTGTTTGTAGGGTCGCTCATCTGAGTGCGTTCGGATCAGTCGTGATTTGCGGGTATATGAATTCGAATATTAAGGACATTTCAACCGAAGATCATTTTAGTGGGTTACATAAATGATCATCTCACCAGGTTATCTCAAATTGGTGACTTCGGATGTGCGATTGAAGTGTTTGTTGTCGTGTAAACGCTTTTGAACATTGATTGCATTTAAAAGGTCGCTCTCCAGTGTGTATACGGATGTGTGCAATGAGTTCACATTTTTTTATAAATGACTTTGAGCAATCGGAGCATTTGTGGGGTCTTTCGCCGGTATGTGTACGGACGTGAACACTAAGAGTTCCAGATTGTGCGAAGGTCTTGGAGCAGTACGAACACTTATACGGTCGCTCTTCCGTGTGAGTGCGTATATGTCTTTGCAAGTGCTGTTTTTGGTGGAAATCCATCGGACAGAAAGGGCACTTGAAGCGTCGGTGCTCCAAAGTGTGAATAAGGGCGTGTGTTTCAAGCCTCTTTTTATGTCGAAAGGTCCTTGAGCAATGGGAGCATTGGTGCGATTGCTCGTGCCTCTTTAGGCTGAACAGAAGATCCACATCCAACACATCCAACAGAAGATCCAAATCCAGATCATCTTTGTACATTATTTCATCGGTTTCCAAATTTTGTATCTGCTTTTCACGTGTACTGGAAATTCCAGAGTCCTCGTCTTCCACATTATCACGGAAGCTATCCTCCATATCCTCGTCGAACACTGAGAAAATTCGTCGATGGCTCCACTCGCAGGTTTTCTTCAGATTGTATGCACCCACTGCATCCTCAAGGCAAGGCGGACATATGATTTCAGGTAAATAATCCCCTCGCTTAACCACGTATCCGGTACACTCCGCGATCAGGTCAGCAATGCATGTGTTCCAATCGAATGTCTCGTCAAAAATGTTTGTAAATGGTCCGGACGTACCCATGCAAACTCTGCACATTTCCTCCATTGTTCTACAAAGTAACTTATTTAGATTAAATGGAATGTAAAATTGAGGCGAATATAATACAAACAATCAATTTGTGACCAGTGTGACCGCTGATTTATCGATAAAATATACCGTCCGACCATTGGAAATATACTGAAAATTACGGTTTTATTTTACAAATATATACCGACGAAATCATATTCCTCGATTTTGATATTCTGTTTAATATAATATTGCAGTTTATGGCCGCAAATAATGGATTTAAAATTTTACAATGGCTGGTGGACAACGCTCTATAAAGCTCGTGTCAAACTTAGTTGTTTTGGGGGCTATTGTTTTATTTACCAATATATACCATGAGAAAAATACCAACGACAATCATATTCAACGATTTTGATATTCTGTTTAATATTACTAGCTAACTAGGACCTTGAGGCCTGAAAACATAATTTTATACGATTGATGAATCAATTATCTAGAAGATTGACTAATTACAAAAGAAACGCTCATTGGATTCGGTCTAAAATAAGGTATAAACAGGGAAGGTCAACAAATAAGCCCCTTTTCTTACATGTAAACTACACTGTAACTACACATTTGCTACACATGAAAAACAGTTTTACAGATGAGCAGAGCTAGCTTCGCCTACTGCCTTGCCATTGGTCAGAATAATGACACATTCATTTTTGTAAAATGGCGAAATGGCTTGCGCCAATGGGCTATGCAGCAGGCCACAGGGGTAAGAATCGCATCGTTTCGCTATTCTCCAGTGTGCCATCGCTGTCTTCTTCTACAAGCAACTGATTGTGATTATAGTTTATTATATTATTTATTTATTGTTTCTATTATTATTTATGTATTATACAATGTTATTTTTTCAGGATATTGAAACTCCGACAATTTAATTAATTGTTATATTCAAAACGGTATATTTTAAATATGAGACCAAATATTTACGTACATATGTATGTATGTATATTTCTAGACAGAGAAAATTTTCTCTCCATAAGTCAACTGCCATGTCATTGGTCACAATAATGACAAGCTCTGCACAAGAACACACACATACTTGCATACACACACGTTCTTGCAGGTTCTGTCTTTGTATATAGATAGATAGATATAGATATAGTATATAGATGGGACAGTTCATACATGTAGGTGTCCGCAGCGATTGGACTGGTATCAGTCTATCTGTATCTGTGTGTTCATCTTAATATATGTACATACATATATGTACATAATATACATATACACGTTCCCGAGGGATCGTAGGTGGCACCTGGATACAGCTGCTACCTGGCGCCTAGTCTCTCCCTGGAGGCCTTTAGCCGCACCATGGACGAGCTGAGCTGCGACATTCGCGGTAGTCAGGGGCGACTTCAACGCCTGGACCATGGAGTGGGGATCCACTCAGTGGCGTAACTATAGAAATGGGGGCCCCAGTCAGATTTTCATTAAGGGGCCCTTATCAGAATTCAAACTTTTCTCACTCCACGCCCCAGCCAGTGAATAAAATAAACAATTTTTGAGTTCTCTAAGTTGTGATATGCATATTCAGAATTTAATGCGCCTTACTTTCAAATCAGCAAACTAGTGAATAATTTGATCCAATTTATTTCTCAAACGATTGGCCATTTCGTGTTCAATGGACAGAATACTCAAATTACTCAATCGCTCTTGGCCCATGGTACTTCGAAGATAAGTTTTTATGATTTTTAATTTTGAAAAGGATCTTTCAGCTGTAGCAATTGTAACTGGAATAGTTAAAAATAAAATCAAAGCTGTGCAAACTTCTTGAAAATCAAGATAAAGCAGCATTTTCAATAATTAACAAATTTGCAAGTTGCTTGACAGAACTGAGTTTTCCAATTTGTTTTTTGAGACATGATCGAAGAGATAACAACTGTTCAGGAAATTTGTCGCCGATGTCTTCTGCATAAGTATCTGCAAGTATCACAGCTTCCCTGTGCAGTTCTTGGTCCGTCATTTTTGTCAATTCCTTAGGTTGAAAAATGATATTTGAAAAATGAAAAACACGATAGAAATATAATATTAAGCTGGCAACGAATATTTAAAACGAAAGAACACCAACATTTTTATTTTTCATATTGAACATTTTTCTGATATAAAGATGAAAAAAAATTTTCTCTCTTGCCACTTTCAGAGCCCGGTAAGACCGGTGGTAGTTACGCCACTGGATCCACTCGCACAAACGCCAGAGGACGCATAGTGCTGGAGGCTTTTGCGACGCTGGACTTCGTCCTACTGATCCCAGGAGACTTTCAACAGGTAAGGAGCAGGGTCAGCAATTGACCTAACATACGCTAGCAGTGCGCTGGCTCGCCACGCCCAATGGAGGATCTGCGAGATATTCACCGCCAGCGACCACGAGGCCATCCAGTGCTCTCTGGGGAGGTCTACCCGAGTGAGAGGAGTGCCACCCCGACCCCGACAGGGGAAGGCGTAGCGCCAGGTACTCTGAGGCCCCTGTCCTTCGCTAGATCACTGCGGGGCTCCAACTCAAGCGAGGCAGTTGGAGCCAACGAGTGGGCCAACAATCTGGCCGTCGCAATAGAGGAGGCCTGCGACCAGAGTATGCAGCAGAGGAGGGCGTTCCGGTCGCACCATAAACCGGTGTTCTTGGTGGAGTGACGAGATAGCCGAGATCCGCCGAACGTGCATCCGCGCCAGTAGGCTGCTCCAGCGAGCTCGGGGCACACCGCGCCTAGCGGACCGCGACGTATCATACAAATCAGCGAAGAAGGAGCTGAAACACGCCATCAGGGACAGCAAACGGGAGTGCTTCCTCCAGCTATGCGACGCCGCCGAAGAGGACCCATGGGGAGGCGCCTACAGGATGGTGGCAAAGCGAATAAGCGCGGGCAGCAAAGCCCCAACTGATCCTGCGGCCCTGGATCCAGCAATCCGGCAATCTCCAGAGTGGTGGAAACGGCGAGGGAGGCCATTGCAGGGACCCGTTGGAGAGGAGGGACGAAGTCCTATTGTCTGGTAGTGACACTGGACATAAGGAACGCCTTCACCTCGGCCGATTGGGGCCCGGGCTACCTGCTCAACATAGCGGTCAGCTATCTCAGCAACAGAGTTTTCACGCTGGACACGACCTGGGGTTCCAAAACATACGAAGTCTCAGCCGGAGTCCCCCAGGGCTCCGTTTTGGGTCCCCTGCTCTGGAACGACATGTACGACAGCGTACTAAGGCTCCCGATGCCAATTTTAGTCGGTTTAGCTGACGACGTGGCAATTTGACGTTAAAAATATACATTTTTGCACTATGTTTCTTTTTAAATGGAATTTGTGAGAGCTTTTCTCGAAATGCTGGTTAAAAATATTAAAACAAATTTTAATTAAAGTGAAAAAATATTCAGAAGGGGCTTTAAGTTTTAAGTTACTGTTGACATAGCCAAAATTTTTATTTAGTATTAAATACTCAGAAGATGATCGGACCTCATCGGACGGATTTTAAAAGTTGAGAGCATTTTTGGGAAACTTATGCAATAAATACCCTGCATAGTATCGTAATGCATTATCATGCAGCGGCTGCGGCTTGATTACTTAAATCTGTTGCTTCTATTGAAAGCTCTAACTCTGCATCTTCGTCAGTGCAAGTCAAGATATCGTCATCAAGAGTTTTAAACTCTGATGCCGACTCACTCAACCCATTATCTTTAATAATGTTAATCAACATCGTATCTTCATCGGGAGAACAGTTCCCAGATACTGTTGTTGACGTTAGAACTTTCATTGATAGCATTTTACTTATTATTACATTAAACTCATACATAGTTGGATTATTGCTTGTAACACCCCGAGATTGTGCCATATGCACAAAAGGTTTCATAATTCTGATTGGCTGTCGCACCGGTAGGGGAAATGAATCGTGCGGCTTCGTGTCTGCTGTCATTATTCTGATCGGCATTTCATTTCCCCTACCGGTGCGACAGCCAATCAGAATTATGAAGTCACACCGGTAGGGGAAATGAATCGTGTGGCTTCGTGTCTGCTGTCATAATTCTGATTGGCTGTCGCACCGGTAGGGGAAATGAATCGTGTGGCTTCGTGTCTGCTGTCATAATTCTGATCGGCATTTCATTTCCCCTACCGGTGCGACAGCCAATCAGAATTATGAAGCCTTTTGTGCATATGGCCAAAGCCACACGAAATATGTATGTATGTATGTAGCCAACCAAATGTATGTACATATGTGATAATATCCATGTTGAAATTGTTGGGATGATGTTGCCTCCACAAAATCCCTCAAAAAGTCCCAATAAAATATACTGTCTGACCTAACATATTCGTCGATTTTGATATTCTGTCTAATATTAATAACTAGCTAAGACCCTATGCACTGACCACATAATTTCAACTGGCAAATTAATCAATTTTCTATGAGATTGGGTAGTTTTCCTTCTTGGCGAAGGTCTAAAAACTTCTAAAACATCAATGCGCCGATTAGGTTCTTCAGAAATACCAGTATATACCATGACAAATTAAAATTGTTTTTCTTCACAAATTTTGTTGTTGTCCACAAAGCGCTGTTAAGCGCTGTTAAGTGTAGAACAGATGATTGCTTTTATGTGCTGTTAGGCGCGAATGAAATTGGAGGGATGTATAACAATTTTGTTATCGAACTTAAATATTTTGGAAGAATTTTATAAATTATTCCTTTGAATTTTAAGAGATTAAATACGACAAGATAAATAAAACAATGGAAAATAGACTGTCAGAAAAATTGGTTTATATGAATACTGATCATTAAATATAATTATATGACTAATAGCTATCAGATCAGCCAACAGCTTCTTCAGTTCAGCGCCACTTTCCGCTCCTAGAGTTCAACTAGAATTTGTGTTATCCGTAGTCTCTTCGGCTTATAAATTACATCTGATCTTTACTATCTGTTAATGGCCTTACACATAAAGAACGATCGTATTCTAACTGCAAGTGGTCCTCATTGGTCTCCAAATCTTGAACAGGAATCTTATTTACAATGAACATATTTTTACTACAACTGCTCTTCCTCGATCTGCAGGTCTGTCGTGAAGACGTACATGTCCCGCCGTCTGGCAAATAGCAGGTCCTCGGAACGCCTGGGATGCGTGGCCAGTGAGTGGACCACTCCACCATTGTCACCTTGAATAAAGACATTTACAATTGTTCAGATGAGAAAAATACCATATAGCGATTCAATTTTGATTTTCAGCAATTAGCAATTTGTGCAAACTATCAATATAGGGTCGAAGAAGTTTTCTTCGTAGAACCTTACTTATGCGTATCCTCTGCAAGACTTTTCCCTCCAGCAGATCCCAGATGTAGGCATCCCCCGCACTGGAACCGGCCACAATGTGCGCATCATTGGCCAGGATGCCGCACTCTATGTGATAGTCATCCGCCTGGTGTCCTTTGTATTCGGACAACAGTCCTCCCGTCTCGCAGTCGATCAGACGCACCACACTGTCCTGACAGCCCGCCACCAAGCACTGCTCGTCCTGTGTTTTGGCCAGGTAGGTGATGGGCTCCCCGATCTTGTCGCAGGTCATCTCTCCCACACGTATATCATAATGTCGGATGCAGCCATCCAGCGAGGCGGCATAGATCTTGTTTTCGTTGGTCAGAACTGTGGTGATGCAATCGCGGGCGTCCTTCATGACCTGAACGGGGTCAAGGCGGCGGGTGCGTATGTCCCAGCACATGATGGCATTGTCGCGGCCACCAGAAATGGCTATAGAAGAGTCCTCATTGAAGCAGACGCAACGTACGCCACCAGCATGAGAGCGCAGACGGCGAACAGGTGTACCTAAAA
This sequence comes from Drosophila algonquin, assembly GCA_035041765.1. NCBI lineage: Eukaryota > Metazoa > Arthropoda > Insecta > Diptera > Drosophilidae > Drosophila > Drosophila algonquin. The sequence goes on along the minus strand of JAWNKY010001391.1, from coordinate 328,411 downwards.
GGGAAATCAATTAAGTGCAGTGCTGGTTGAGATTTACATAAAAACCCCTACCTGTGGAGACATCCCAGTAGATGATGCTCTTATCCAAGCTGGAAGAGACAATGTAACTGCTATCACAGCTCCCAGCCACGTCTGTAACCTCATCGGCATGACCTCCATAGGTCTTTAGGAGCAATCCGGTGGCAGGATTCCAAAGTTTAATCTTTTTGTCGGAGCCGCAAGACATGCAGTACGAGCCGTCCACTGGAAATATTCACTTAAAATGTATGCCCTTTATTCATCATATCAACCCACCATTATAGCGCACCGCCCGCACCGCTCCCTGTTGGCAGTCTATAGTCGTTTTGCAATGGTAATTGGCAAAAACCGGCATTGTTTAATTTGCGTTTGTTTAAATACAATAAATGCACTAACGCAACTGGAAAATAACCCATAGTAAAAACAACAACATTAGCCGAAATTACGAGAGTTTTGGAACTTTCCAACACTATTGTAGGCATTTTTGGCACGTGTCGGGGTGTGCACACACTTAACTGCAAAAAGGTAAACACAACGCAATAAACGGAATTTTTACGCACTCGAATGAAATTAATTATTTAATTATGAAATTAATATAACATGCAATTAAATCGAAAAGTATTGGCGGCAAATAAAGTGTGTTTTAATAACTAAGCAAATGTTGAATAGTTTTGTTTCGGATTCATATATATTTCCGTTCACATTGAGCAACTGCGTGTCAAGTGTAAACTATTTGTGGGCGGGGGTGGCGGCAGTGCAGAGTATTAACAATCAAAAAAAAAAGAAGTGTGAGCTGGAGGAGGAGGAGAGAAGAGCTGGTCAAAAGCGAACGAAACGCATGTCAAGCGCGACAAAAATCACCTGCCCAAAAGCCGATTTCTGATGACGTGGGCTGCAAAACGAAGGACAGCCAGCAGTCAAAGTCAAACGACGACGACAGGATATACACATATTTTTCCAGTGCACACACACACACATACAGGAGTATGCAACGCAGCAAACCAGTTGTTGCAAATAATTGCATAAAGTGAGCGAAAATCCTGCTTCCAGAATAACTGCACAGCAGAAGAGGAAGAGGAGAGAACCAAGAACAGAAGCATGGAATAATGGTGCATATCTGGAGAGGAGGAGGCTAAGAAAAGTTAAGAATAAGTTCATACCAGGAGGAGAAGGGCAGGTAAGGCATAACTGCACTCAAGAAGAGAGCAAAGAGAGAGAGAGTGAGAGACAAGGATTGCACACCTGAAGAAGAGCGAGAGAGGCCAGGAATTAAGTGAACAACCACAAACACACACACACACACACACACACTTACAGAAAAGGAGCAAACACAGGCAAACACAAACAAAAAAGCTACAAAAAACACAAGAGAGTACAAGTAAAAGAAAAGGGCCCACGGACACGACGACACAAGGTGGAAAAGTAAAAAAGCTGTTTGTCAACTTGTTGGTCGCTCAAATGTGGCAGCCACAAAGAGTGGCTGCTGGCTGGCTGTACAGCTACCAAGTGGAATCCCAATCCAATACCGATACCGAAAACGTCGCCGATTCCCGATCCTCGAGTCATTTGAAAGGCAACAACGCCTGCGGCTAGATCGAAACAGGGAACAGGAATATTTCTTGTGGAATACTCGCATTCGCTCCCCCTCGGCAACACCCACGCGCAGCAACAGCTCCCGCCCACCCCCTCGGCCGCACCATGTCAACGGTCACGCGGAGCGCCAGCGCCAGCCCCATGGCTCTCAATGGCATCATCGATGCCAGTCTCTTTCCGCTCAGGTCCACCGCGGATGTAGTGAATCTGTTCCGTCGCTCCCTCACCTCTGGGATTGAGCCCGATCTGACCCTGCTCTCCATTGTGGTGGGGTATATCGAGCTGTCGCTGACCACGGGAGAGGCGGCGTCTCAGGCGGCCGCCGCGGCAGCCGCTGCCGCCGCCGCTGCTGCAGCAGCTGACATGACACAGACGGCGACAGGTGCGTACCCATTTACCGTTAGCGGGCGAAACAGCAGAAGCAACAGAAACCAATTAAAACGGATGTTTAACCCTCAGTCGAAGGCAGCCTTTGAATTAAGACAGTGCGTTTCAAAAGTGTAGGGTTTTTGGGCAGAATATTAATTCGATAATTCGATAAAGATGATTGATTATGCATCTAATCTGCATCTAACTTTTATGAACTGAAATTCTTCCATGAAACATAAATCACTTTGAAAAGTCCTCTACTGATGAAACGCACTGTTTATTGCACTCTTTGCCCCAATGTTCTGTTTTAAGTGGTTTCCGTTGTACCGTTTGTATGATCAAGAAAACTTAGTCAATCGATCTCCCACCACTAACTGGCAGGCGGCAGCGACGTGATCATGGGCAACAGCGTTCCCTTCCCGGTGGTGACCCACGAGCTGATTGCGGGTCTGTACAAGAAGTTCCAGACAATCCTATCGGTGGTGGAGAAGCCAAAGCCCCACCGCCAGGCCACGCGCGAGATAATCAAGAAGGTGTCGGACGTTATATGGAACTCGCTGATTCGCAGCAGCTACAAGGATCGGGCCCACTTGCAGAACCTCTACAGCTATCTGTCGGGCAACAAGCTGGACTGTTTCGGTGTGGCCCTGGCCGTGGTGGCCGGCTGTCAACTGTTGGGCTACAAGGATGTGCGTTTGGCCATCTCCGAAGACCATGCCTGGGTGGTGTTTGGCCAGAAACGGGTGGAGACCATTGAGGTGACGTGGCACGGCAAGGGCAGCGAGGACAAGCGGGGCCAGGACATACGCCCCGGAATTGAGTCGGGCTCTTGGCTCTATCTCGGTGGCCTTGCGGTGGTCTGCGAGCGTGGCATGGAGGTGGCTGCCATCTGTGCGGCCCTCAACATCTCTTTGACGGCCAACAGCGATTGCGTGGAAGTGGCCGATCTGCAGCAGCAATTGCTGTGGCTTCTCTATGATTTGGGGCATCTCAAGAGGTATCCCATGGCCCTGGGCACACTCGGCGAACTAGAGGAGATCCATCGGACGCATGGCAGCATCACTTGCGAGCAGCTCTACCGCGAGGCCATCGACTCGGCGCGGACGCACTACCGCAACCACCATGTCTACCCGTACACGTATCAAGGCAACTACTACAACCGACTGCTCAAGTATCGCGACGCCTTCGCCGCCTGGGCCAATGCCGCCGACGTGATCCGCCTGTACACGTACCAGTGCCGCGACGACGAGGAGATCTACAAGGAGCTGCTGGACATAGCGAACGAGCTGATCCCCTATGTGATGAAAACGGAGAGCTCAGGCCATTCGGCACGCAGCATTCTGCGGGATGCCGAGGTGTTTGCCAATCTGCTGCGCTTCTACGATGGCATCTGCCAGTGGGAGGAGGACAGCCTAACCCCCATTCTGCACATTGGCTGGGCCAAGCCGCTGGTCAATAATATAACCAAATTTGATTACGATATACGCTCCCAGGTGGTCATCAAGCTGCCCGAGGATCTGGAGGCTGAGCAGGCACAAGCGGCCGCATTGGAGGCTAAGGAAGCGGCAGCTGCCGCAGCAGCAGCTGCTGCAACGGTAGTGGCCGGAGCAGAGGCTCTGGAGGGAAATAACAACACACTGATAAAGAAGGACGAGGTGAGTCAGAGATTAGATTGTACATTGAATGAAAAGTTTCTTCTTGGTTTCCAAAAACTCTCTTCTAATATCTTTTGTTTTTCTTCTTTCTTCTCCAATAGAAGACAAAATCTTCGGAGCTGCCGACAACATTGGCTGATCTGACCGCCGCCTGTGGCGAGAAGATACTAAATCCGGATTTTCTGCTTCAGGGAGGAGGTCAGCCTTTTGCCGAGCAAAAGCAACAGCCATCATTGGGGGACACGGAGATCACAGAGCCCCACAACAACAACAACAACAACAACAACAACAATAGTAATAGCAATAACAACAATCACCACAATGCTGAGAAGGAGGCTACAAAAACTACGACAACAACAACAACCACAGCATCAGTAACCACTAGCAATGGAAGCGGTAGCAGTAGCAGCAGCAGCGGCCACTCTCACTCCATTGCCATCCAGTTACCAGTTACTAGTGAGGCAAGCCATCATGCTGGCCAAACGCAAACCCAAATCCAACCACAGCACAAAGAAGCTAAGCCAGAGCCAGAGGCGACTGCACACGATGATTACGATCCCTTTGAGATAATGCTCAAACGTCCAGTGATTGCGCTTTACAGCCAAAAGATGAAGGGCCTTAAGGATCTGCTGCTGGCCGAGAAGCTCAATACGCACGCCATATCGCTGCAGGTCACGGCCCAGTCGGTCGCCTCGCGGAAAGTGCGTGGCGTCGCCGAGAAGCAGTCGGCGGCCACCATATCCGCCACCATCACGGCCATTGCATCATCATCGTCGGCCACAGAGGGTGGTGTCGGAGGTGGATCTGGAGGCAGTGGATCTGCGGGAGGGGCCTCTCTGGGCGCCTCATCGCCAGGCGGGGATTCAATAGCCGCCTCGCGGCCCAAGAGAACGCGTCGGGAGTAAAACTTTGTTGTCTTGTATCTATGTAATACAGAAAAAAAAACCTTTATTATCCATATTCGAGTATATACATATATAGATAGATGCATACATATGTATATAGGATGTATGCTGTCATATTTTTGATGTTCGATGTGTATTTATATAGTTCGTAAGCGCAAAAGAATCCGTTAGAGAACGCCTAGCGTTTTAAAAAAACAAAATATAAAAAACAACAAAAGGCAACAAACAAAATTGTAAAAGGATTAAAACCTATAGACAGATCCATTAACAGACGATCCACACACAGAAAACACACAAAATGAAGCAAGCACTTGAAACGAAACGCGATATAAGCTATGCTAAGTATTTATAATGTATTTTTTAGCTGTTATACTTTTACTCTTTGTATTTATTGCTACTATCTATCGTATTGCCCCCGCTCCCCCCACTTCCTACAGATTTTTATGTTTTATTGATTGTTTAAGCGTAACTTTATTGGTGCTCTACTTTGAAAACGAGAAACAGAAAACAGAAACAATATATATTTATGTATTTACTTGAATGCATTTTACTGAGGCTAAGCTGTTTGATTTTTTCACTCTACAAATGTACTATGTATATCCCCCGCTCCCCTTTATACTATATATAAGGATGGAACATACACGTATAAGTTTTTTTTTTCAAAACTTTGTTACACACAAGAAAAACAGTTGATGACCGATCGGGAATAGAAATTGAAAGAAATAATACATATTTAACACTTCCTCTCTATATGTGATACAACACTTTTTTTAGAAAAGCTTTCATATTATCTTATAAACCTACTACTACATAGAATATACCTAAATACACCCCACACCCCCACCACCCACCACACACCAGACACCACTTTAACGCAGACAGACACATCCGCACACACACAGCAGTCCTGCTGTCCAGGCGCACTTGTTTTAGGGATATACCATATCCCATCTATAGATATTTAATATCCCTGTACTTCTTCAGACTCCCCCCGTCACTCCCACACCCCATCCAATTAGCAAACGCAATTATGAAGCATGTCAAATGTAATTCACAAATTGGAGCTTGTAACAAATTGTTAAATGATGATAATAATTGCATTCAATTCGATTTTGATTTGATTTGTGCGTAGAGCATCTGTGATGAATAATAATGTTTAGAAGAGATGAGAGAGAAAAAAGTGAGAGATGGCCAGCCCGAACACACAAAAAACTGAACAACAATATAACTAATCAATGTATGGTGTTTTATTCCTCATATACGAGTATATTGTACAACAAGCAACACATTACACAAAATCAAAAACAAAAGAAAAAACAAAAATTACAAAAAAAAAACAAACAAAAAATAATGAAAACTATTTAATTATGTAGATGCAGAGCGCAGCAAAACTAAATGTTAAATGTTGAACTACCAGTTATATTAATGTAAAACTAGATACTTAAAAAAACAAACAAACAAAACGATACAAAGGATTATATATAGAATACATATATATTTTGGCATACAAAATTTTTAACTTTAAGTGATGAAAGTGTCGGATGCGATGAGAAATGGTTTTTGATTTTACATTTTGGCCAGCACAAAATCCCGATAACGAAAGTTCGCTATGCTACAAATCGAAAAATTGCAGCAAACCGGAACAACAACAAACAACCACAATATAGAAACACACATATATAAACGTATACATATATATATTTATAAATGTTAAAGTAACATCAATTTTCGCTCTAATTGTTTTAAAATAGCCAACAACAACAGCAGCCATTGCTCGAGGAACAGTTTAAATTATATGTAGTTTAAAATCCAAATGCTCAATAACCCTTTTAGCTTGAAAGTCAAATAGCCACAAGTCAAAATGTTATAAAACAATAAAATCATACAAAAAATAATATATTTTAATTGTATCTTATTTGGCGGTAACTTCCATTCCTTCGACTCACAATAGAAATTTTGCACGAAGTTCGCATTGTGTTACTCATATGCCGCCATTTTGGGAAAATGAGCTTGTGGGGAATATATGGTCACTCTAGTTCTTGACATTTGACAAGTTACCTTCGTGTGTTTGATGTGTATAAGTGATTTTTTGTGCATAATTTCAACACATCATTAATTTTTCGTTGATTTCCAATAGTTTTTTGCTCCGATAATATTTTCCAGCCATTGATTCTATCCGCATTGATTTCGGTTGGAACATTGAAACTTGGCACGCCAGCCAAGAAGTCAAACCGTGGCCGTAAGCCAATGAAATCGGCCATTTTGACATCGCCAGAAAATGTGGCTGACATACGTGAGAAGGCCGAGAAGAAGCGGAAAAGATTGGAGAAGAAAGGCGACGCACCAGCAGAAAAGAAGCAAAAAGGCCGTGGTTTTTCGATTTCTGCATAGTTTGCTCGAAAAACATGCCGAAGAAGGAGAACCGCCAAAGTACAGCCTATTGCATCAGTTGCGATCGAGGTGTTCACTTTAAATGCGCCGGAGCAAACCCGAATACTTTCACGTGTGTTCACTGCGATTCAGATTAATTTTCATTGCTATTTTTCTCTTCTATTTATTAATTATGAATTATTCTTTCGTATTAATCCATAAATAAACGTTTTGCATCATTAATTTTCGTTTTTAATCGATTTGCGAACTGATTATAAATTCCCCGAGATTTTTCAAAATCACAAAATCAAACTTTTTGCGCCAGCTGATATAAAGTATACAATTTGAAACAACTTGATCAAACTGATGATACCGAAAAAAGGTTTTTTCTCGTACTACAAAATGCAAGCTTTGAAATTTTCGAAAAAAGTTATTTTTATGCGGCTTTTTGGCCAAGATAAAAGTGTGACCCAAAATACCCCACCTTTCCCAACGAAAAAGTACGTGAACTTCTAAATTCGTTTTCTACTCATTGAATATACAATATAATTGTTTTATTTTATTTCAAAAATTAAATTCGAAGTTCTATACTTTCGCGCGCAACTCAAACGATAATACAGTAAATTTCCGAACTTTTTTCTCCGAATCGGTTATTTGCTCCCTTTTCGATCGTTTCGAATCGGTAAGAGTTGGTATTTTTCATCGCAACAAAGTGTCTTCAATCCATACACAGTCAGAAAAACTATTGGTCTCACTTCACTATTGGCGCGGAAGGCAATTAAACTCACGAGATGAAAGCTGTTGGAATGGGCAATAATATTGTTTATAATTATTGTGAGTATTTGATAATTAGTTAGTTTAGTTCATGATAATAACTACTTACCCTCCCTAGATAACTCGGCCGGCCCATCGTAGGCAGAGCCTGAGTGCAGCGAAAATGGCGTCACAAAAACCCGCGACAATGGCGAGAAAGCGGAGCAAAGGAAGGAAACGGAGGAGGCTCCTCACACACCGATCACCACTCGCCACCATGCTCCCAGGGTGGTCTGGCGTCCCTGGTCGCAGCCAGGACAGCGTGGCAGCCTGCCCACCCACGAGGACGGCACTTGCTCGGCCACAACGCCACAACGACTATTCGAATTCCCGTCGAGTCCGTATTTTGCGGGCGGCGGCAGCACTCCGGGCAATTCAATTCCGCCGAACTCGACATCACCCTCCTCCCCATCGAGTCCCTCGTACTCTCCAACGCCAGCGACGCCTTCGCATTCGCCCACATCACCCAACTATACGCCAGCGACGCCTTCGCATTCGCCCACATCCGAAAAGGATATATCGGTTCTAACGGTGCTGCGCGTGCTCCTTAAAAAATTTGATAAAAGAACCAGAAATTATAGAATAACAAACTCCATTTTAGAGAAAAAAAAAAAAGCTCTTCTATCTCAAATTGAGATATTATTCATAAGGCGATATGTAGCGTTATACCTTATTGAAAAAAATATTCACTACCGCCCAATTGATTTCAATAGCCTCAACGAAGAAATGATTTTGGATTTTGGACAGCCAAAGAGCGAGTGGCAATCAGCGCAAAAAAAAAATAAAAGATTGCATTACGGAAAGTGGTACTATACGTATAAACATATTGGTAAGTATATTAATATAAATTATAATATATATTATATATATTTACAAGTACATTATACAATTTATTTTCAGAGAAGTGTAAGAAGAGTACCACGGAGTAGAGAGTGAAGACACGTCTAGAATTTATTATAGTTTATTTTGTTTTTTTAGTTTATTTTGTTTTTTTAGTTTATTTTCGTTAATTTTTGTTTCAATACTCAAATGTGACCTGAAATATAAAGAAAGACTGCAACTGAAAACTTTGTTTATCTCTTTTCCACACCACCCGAGAGGTAGAGATTAAGGTGCGTTTTTTTTAAAGTGGTGTCCCCAAGAGGCCTAATCCACTGAACACGTTCATAATTATGCAGGTTAGACATATTGTCGGGTTATTGGTGTTCCCAATAGAGCGTATACCCCAACAATGGTTGTTACCAATTGAGTGGGTGGTGCCCCCCCTGCATATTCATAAGCGTGTTCCAGCATTACGCTGGCTCTGGTGCCAACCTCCTTCCCAACCTTCTTCAAAATGTTGCAATTAATATGCAACATTGGAAAAGGTTGGGAGGACCTGCTGAAGTACTTCCTGATCATACGCGGAAAGTGGAACATTTCCGCGTCGCACCGCCGTTGCATTAAGTCGTTCATCGAGGGCCGAACCACATCACTATAAAACGTGGAGAAGGTCTCCAGTTTTTCGTGGTGGTTCTCCAGCGTGTAGGCGCAACCGTAGAGCCGAGCAAATAGCTCGTCCGCTACTCCGTGGTTTAGCGACATGTTGGGCACAATGTGCGACACATCCCACGCAGTAGCGACCGAGCTACTCGCATACCTCTTGGCCATTCTGTTGGCTGGGCAGCCGTCGGCCACCACAGACACCAGATTGTCCCCTAGGTTTCGGGCACGGATTGCGCCCAGCACCTTCTGGATGCCCTCGTTGATCACGATGCTACCCAATACTTGCGTATTGGGAACCTAGAAGAAAAATAAATAAAATAAATTAAACGAGGGAGAACGTTGTGAGCCGCGGCAAAGGCTCGGCTCTACTTTATACCCGGTACTCAAAAGGGACGAATTAAATTGTGGGCAAATTAATATATGTACCCCTATACTCTTCGAGTACCGGTACCAGGTATAAAAATTACTACTTACGGCTTGCAGGTACAGGAATTTGAACAAACTTGCGTCGACCGTCTGGGCCGCAATCGCAAGCACTTTGTAGCACTTGGTGCCTGCCCATTCTCTGGTTGCGCCAAACTGAAAATAATAATAATAATTAATAAAGTAATAATTAAATAATAATAATTACGAATTACTTACGAAATGGGCCAAGTGGTACACGTCGAAAGCGATGATGAAGTCGTTCGTGCCGATCAACTGTAAATTCGCAGTGAGGTCTAAAATACCGGTCGATGCGTCGTGGTGTTCCTCCAGGAACCGCAAGGTCCTATGAACCTCGTTGTCCGGGAATGGGGGGTGGTGTCAGGTCCGTATATCCGGAATTTTGGGGTTAATTGGCGTGCCGAAAGCATCGTATCGTGTTTGTGATGTATCGTGTTTGTATTGTGAGTTATGGAATGTGAATAACACAACTGTTAAACATAACGGTTAGCCCTGTTAACCCTAAAGTAGTCTGTTAAAAGTGTCTGGTCAGTCTTATCACTAACCATACAATATATAGACATGACAATTCATGTACCGAAAATGGACGCACGGCAGTCTGACATCAGCTACACCAGGAGACCAGCTACACCAGTCGTGAAAGTGTATGAGTGCACTTGTATTCTCGCTTATTTTGCGTGTTGTGCATGTGTGGATCAGCTCCTCGGCGAGTCGTGAGAGTGTATTTGTGCTCATGAGCATGCATGTACATTGCGTGTTTGCAAGTGTGTATGAGCGCACAACTGAAATTTTCGGTCACCCAACTTAGTTTTGATTTTTGTTCTCGAGCCACCCTTCACTTTAGCATTATTGGAGTCGACCCTTTTTGAAGACGCTTGCCTTATAATACCAGAATAACTGTTATTTTGTACATGCTTTAGATTCTAACTTTGTTTAATATAGAATATACTAATATAATGAGCAGATATATGTATATATATTCACAAATATATATTTCATTGTATGGTGTATTGTATTATACAATGATATATTTGATCATATATAAAAAGTAGTATGCGCTAAAAACATATATACATATATCATCCTTGAATATGGATATTAATGACATATAAATGGGCAATAAATGGGTCCATACGGATTTTAGTGCCACACTTGCGAGTCAAATTTGAAATCATCCCTCATTTTCTGATGCGAATTTCCATCCACAGAGAGAACTTGCAAGTACATTCATATGTGTGTACGTGTGCAGAGCTGCCGAAACAGCCAGCCAAATATTTTTTCTTGAGATTTCTTGAGACACAAATTTGTTTGCTGAGTGTCGCTTTTTGACGCGACGCACTAATACCCTATAGACAAATAATATAATTTGGTGTCATGTCTGATATACATTTTGCATTTGTACATATTTACATTCGTTCCCTTTATTCGTTTATAGTACATTAAACAAAATTAGAATATAGAGGATATTGAATATATACAATTATTGTAATTTTGGGCAAGCGTCATTATAAAATCATAACTTACAATCAATTCTAAAGTAATGGGTGTTTTCTTAGACAGCGGCGTGGTAAAAAACCAATACAAACAAGATATGTACACACATACAGCTAAAGCTCAGCCTCACATACAGAGCGTGTGTTCTTTGCTGTTCTTTGCTGCTGTTCTTCTTCAACTTGTTCACGAACTGACCTACCGCCACAAAATAAATGAAGAACTGGCAGGATGGGTGTGGGTGGGTGTGGGTTGGTGGGACACTTGGCCGTGGGAAAAAATAAATCTGTTATTTTTTTTATTTTTATTATATCAATTATTATATTATTATTGCCTATGAAAAGCCTATTCTAATATGAAGACAATTATTAAATAATTATAATAATTATATACATATATATGTACATATATAAAATATATACGTTTTTTGATATATGCGTTGCAAGCTTCTTTTAAAATCAACCAGTTTGTATTGATTTTGATTAGGAAAAATTGTAAATGGATAACAGAAAAAATGATAAGAGATCGAAATGCAAAATCATACGAGAAAAAGCTCAAAATATTGCGGCAGTAGGATATTTTTTAATATTTATAAGTTTATTATTTTTTGTTTATTTTTTATGTTCTATTTTTCACATGTATGTATGTACAAATATTTAATAGATTTAATTCTAGGCGGGGAATATGGATGTGACTTAATTATTGAAAAGTTTTTAAATTAAGTCATATCAATTCGACTCAAAGGTCATATTAATTGTTGACCCCATTACATGTGTAATGGCCTCCTCGTGGTGTTCCCTGGGTACCGATCTTCAATCGGAAGCCAATTTGAGCGGCGACTTTATGTCTATATGTACATATGAATGTACATACATATGTATGTATGTTTACGGCTTTTTCATAGGCAATAATAATATAATAATTGATATAATAAAAATAAAAAAATAACAGATTTATTTTTTCCCACGGCCAAGTGTCCCACCAACCCACACCCACCCACACCCATCCTGCCAGTTCTTCATTTATTTTGTGGCGGTAGGTCAGTTCGTGAACAAGTTGAAGAAGAACAGCAGCAAAGAACAGCAAAGAACACACGCTCTGTATGTGAGGCTGAGCTTTAGCTGTATGTGTGTACATATCTTGTTTTTATTGGTTTTTTACCACGCCGCTGTCTAAGAAAACACCCATTACTTTAGAATTGATTGTAAGCTATGATTTTATAATGACGCTTGCCCAAAATTACAATAATTGTATATATTCAATATCCTCTATATTCTAATTTTGTTTAATGTACTATAAACGAATAAAGGGAACGAATGTAAATATGTACAAATGCAAAATGTATATCAGACATGACACCAAATTATATTATTTGTCTATAGGGTATTAGTGCGTCGCGTCAAAAAGCGACACTCAGCAAACAAATTTGTGTCTCAAGAAATCTCAAGAAAAAATATTTGGCTGGCTGTTTCGGCAGCTCTGCACACGTACACACACATATGAATGTACTTGCAAGTTCTCTCTGTGGATGGAAATTCGCATCAGAAAATGAGGGATGATTTCAAATTTGACTCGCAAGTGTGGCACTAAAATCCGTATGGCCCATTTATTGCCCATTTATATGTCATTAATATCCATATTCAAGGATGATATATGTATATATGTTTTTTAGCGCATACTACTTTTTATATATGATCAAATATATCATTGTATAATACAATACACCATACAATGAAATATATATTTGTGAATATATATACATATATCTGCTCATTATATTAGTATATTCTATATTAAACAAAGTTAGAATCTAAAGCATGTACAAAATAACAGTTATTCTGGTATTATAAGGCAAGCGTCTTCAAAAAGGGTCGACTCCAATAATGCTAAAGTGAAGGGTGGCTCGAGAACAAAAATCAAAACTAAGTTGGGTGACCGAAAATTTCAGTTGTGCGCTCATACACACTTGCAAACACGCAATGTACATGCATGCTCATGAGCACAAATACACTCTCACGACTCGCCGAGGAGCTGATCCACACATGCACAACACGCAAAATAAGCGAGAATACAAGTTTTAGTTTAATTTTTGACACAATAAAAGGGAGTCCTTACAATTTAGCCATTCTTGTAAAAAATTGATTAGTTTATCAGACAAAATATGTAAAAATTGGGTCCCGGTTAGCTAGAAATTTTAGACGGAATATCATAATAGAAGATTGTGTTATATTTGCGGTATATTTTGAGGTCAGACTTTATAATTTATGGGGACTTTGTGAGGGATTTTGTGGAGGGATTTTTGGTGCAACATCATCACAACAATTTCCTTTTTCATACCAACAATTTCCCTTACATTCCATGATCATGGACAAGAACGATTAACCCTTTGTACACCAATGGGTATTTAAATGCACTCCACGAGAACTATGAAGCCTTGACAATTTTAAAGAAGTTTATGTGAGATTATTAACAGGATCTATACGGAAAACTTACTAAAGGTATTTTTTTCGCGTTTCAGCTCCAGTTGTTCTTTTGCTTAAATAGAGGGGGATTAAGTGGGTTAAATTCGGTCTGAAAGTCTGACCGCATATTAAATCCACGGTCATACTATCCACAAGTGACTCGGCATCTCCAGAAAATTGCAAATAAATAAAACTTTTTTTAAGTAAAGAATAATATCTAGACAAGACAAAATGTCTGCACCCGATAAGGAGAAGGAGAAAGAGAAGGAGGAGACCACCAACAAAGGCGAGGACTTGGGCCTGCTCGAGGAAGACGACGAGTTCGAAGAGTTTCCCGCTGAAGGTGAGACCGCCGATTTTGGCATCGTATTCATTCAAAGGAGCACCAATTGCAAAAACAAATTGTTATTGCAGACTTCCGTGTCGGCGACGACGAGGAGGAGCTCAACGTGTGGGAGGACAACTGGGACGACGATAACGTGGAGGATGACTTTAGCCAGCAGCTGAAGGCGCATCTGGAGAGCAAGAAAATGGAAACATAATCCAGCTAATCCATTTCAGTTCCCCGTTCGTACCTAACCATAAAAACGAGGAAATCGGTTAAAATCTAGAATAAAATCAATATATTAAGTGGATTCTCAGTTTTTGCCAATTAGTTTTTGGAATTCTTCAATAACTTTGCCCATTACTTCTTGTTCTTGTATTTGTTTTTGTAATTCTTCCAAGTTCTTCACCCGTTCTTCCTCGGTCTTTTTCTGTCCCTCAAAGTCGATCTTTCGCTTATCAATTCGCTGCTGGAACTTTTGGCACTCTTCATCGTTCTTCATCTTGCGTATTTGAATCTGCTCGGCGGACTGCTGGATCTCCAGCTTGTTGGTCTCAATTTCGTTGAGAAGCTTCTGATTCTGGGCCTCCAGGGCGGGCAGCTGTTTCTCCATGAGCTCCTGCTGCTTGAGGTTCTCCTTGTACTCGTCCAACAGATTGGAAGGCAGTACTTCCAAGGCCTTCTCTATCTCATTGACCATATTCTGATTGGTTTCGATTTGATGGCGGTGCTCGTTGAAGACTTTTTCCTGGCCGGCCAACTCTTCCTTGCATTTCTCTATATTTACGGAAATGTTTTCGATTTGCCTGCAAGGGTTGTCGCATTAACAGATTGACTCCAGCTTTTGGAACAGTTAAGAGCTTACTTCTTTAGATTATGCACCTCGTCATCCTTCACGAGAAGCTGCTCCCAGTGGCGGATCTGATTGGTGAGCTCAGTATTCTGGTTCTCCAGCGAGTCCAGAACTAATCTCTGTTCGGTGCATGCCTTGTTGACTTTGGCCAACTCGGCCTGAGCCTTGGGCAGCTCCTCGTGCAACTCGTTTATGGTAGCTTGGCAGTTTTGAATATCGGTTTTAACAGTGGCTGCCTTCTCCTTTCGATTCTCCAACTGACAGCGCTTGGATGTGATTTCAGCGACGAGGGCTTCGCGCGTTTTAATGCCCTCCTCGACGGGCACCAGAACCGACCGCTTGAACATTTTGTAGTAGGCCAAAAAGTTGAACAGCGACTCCAGTGTTTTTATTGTCTTCTTTGAAGCTAGGAGAACGAAATGAAGATAGAGAGAACTAAGAGATCATTCCGTTGGGCAGCCGCTTACCTGGCCTGATAATGTCCAGGTATGTGTACGTCTTGTTGGGAAAGGTGATTTGCATCATCCGCTCCACTTGCCGGCACAGCTTGATCAGGAAAACGCGCTTCTCCCGTGACGTATCCGTGCTCTCGGTGTCGACATTGAATGGTGGCTCCACACGAAATCCGAAGCAGCGCAAATAGTGGACATAGACTTTGGTGAGGAAAGTCTCTGTCGGATTGGCGAGGTCGCTAGGGCGTATGTGCAGATCAGGCAGCAGGGTGTTTCCTTGCTGGATCACCATTTCTATCTCGGTTGTTGACGGGTTTTTGGCCATATTTGATTAAAATTTAATTTAACATTTAAAAATTAAAAGGGACGCCAAGCAGTGTGACCGCGGAATTATCGATAAAATATGCCGTCCGACCATCAGAAATATGCTGCAAATTACGGTCTCATTCTAAAAATACACCATAAAAATACCAACGAAAATCATATTCCTCGATTTTGATATTCTGTTTAGAATTACTAGATGAATAGGATACTGAACGCAGAACAAATAGTTTAAACTGATAGATGAAACAATTTTCTACAAGATTGGCAAGTTTTTCTACTTGGCAAAGGTCTAAAAACATCGAAAACATCAAAGCGCCGATTAGGTTCTTCAGAAATACCAGTATAAACATATGGCTAGCAGTGTGACCAAGTGCAGGTGCCTCGGTAGTTCTCCAAGAATTTGGAGCGTAAAATGTATTTGAATATGCTGCAACCCCCAAGTAACGGCCGCGCATTGTTTGTTGCCATGGATGATTTTCTTCATTTATTTTGTCGTAAGAAAGCATAAATCTAGCAATAATGACGTCCTCTAGTGCTGTAGAAGATGAACAGCTTACTGACTCCGATTTGACCGATGATGAGGGTGAGCCTTATTGAGGGGACATCCCTTATTGAGTGGTCTAATCTGTAACCACAAATTTAGAGCGCAACGTGGAACAGGGGCAGGAGGAGCAGCGTGTTGAAACACCTCGACCGGTGTACAGTGATGAAGAATTGCACCGGTTGGTGGAGTTCATACAACGCATGTGTGTGCTGAGCTGCTTGGACCATAGGGACTGGCATGAGAACTCAGTGGACACAATTCGTCGCTGGCTGTTAGAGGTGAACGAGCCCCTGCTGACTGTTTTCTATGATGGGAGCACACTTACCGCTTGCCTGGGCTTCCCGACCGCCTACATCACTGATATGAGCTACTTTCGTCGCGAACCGAACGAGATCTTCAGTGTGGAGGCCTTCCACGACGAGATCCAATTTGGCACGGTTCATAGCGATGTGGATGGCTGCCTGCTGCATGTCCTGGAGTGGCTATATATGCCCTTCTTTCGAAACTATCCCGAATGGAATGATACTATCCGCCAGCGATTCTGCTCGAGCATGGATCGATTTCTGGGGTTTCTCACAGGAATGCATTACCAGATTGGTGGCATGGCCGTGCTCTATGTTCCCTATGTGATCAAGCAGCTTGGAGGCGGAGGCTCGGAGGGTGAAGGCGATTTAGCTGCAGTGGTTAAGGTGGACAGGCAGCTGGTTAAGAGCCTGGAAGGCATTGCTCTTTATTGGACAACTCAGATTCGTACTTTACTGGGTGATTGCACATTGACGGTACCCCACGATTTGGTCACAGTGCGGGATGAGTTTGAATTCTGGGAATATCGTTGTAGGTGGAGCCATTCCTTCAAGAAATGTATCTCAAATAATCGAATCTCTATGTCTCCTCTTTGTTAGATGAAGTCCTGCAGGGAATCAACGCACAATTGGCCCAGTCAGATGTGGAGAAGGTTTTACATGTGCTAAGACAATCCAACTCGGTGCACATGCCCCAAGTGGATGAGCTAATAGCGCTGGCCAAGCTGAAGCTGGTTGAATCAGTGTCTAACATTAAGTATCTTCATTTGCTGATCGAGCCCTGCTCCAAAATCGATCTGTCCAGCAGCCCCGCAGAGCTCACAAAACTTCTGCCCAGAATAATCCATCTCGTGCGCTTCATCTGGCTGAATTCGGAATACTATAACACGCGGGAGCTCATCACCGGTCTTTTTCGGAATCTCAGCAATCAGATTATTAAGTTCTGTACCCAACAGACCAAAGTGCAGGAGATACTCGAGGGTCGGCCGCGCTTTGGCATCGAGATTTGCAACATGTCCATCGAGTGCTGCCTGGTTTACAAGGGAATCTATGAGGAAATATCGACGCAGCACACCCAAGTTGATTGGCAGTTAGACGAGGGGATCATCTTCAATCATGTGGATGCTTTTGTGGAGCGGCTTAACGATGTGATTGATATATGTGAGTCAATGATTGTATTTGGCCGTTTGGATGAGAACGAAACCATACCCAGGGCGGAGTTTGGTGGCACCAGGGGCGAGGAGTTGGACAAGATTGCCATCAATGTGGAAAATAAATTTTTGGAGACCCTCAAGAAGCTGCAACGCTGCTGCAGTGGCTCACAGTCGATCATCCTAAATGTCCATCGTGAGGACTGGTACGACCAGGTGGCCATGTATCGTACCAATGTCCAGCACTTGGAGGAAACAGTACAGCGTCTGATCTTTAATGTGTTTCAGCATGTCTGCAATGTAGAGGAGGCCCTGGAAGGCCTGCAAGCCTTGCTCTTCTACTCCTATCGTCATCGCGGCACTCTGAGGAAGACCTTCCTTCGGGAGGTGAGTCGCTTGTGGCGCATGTTCTCCCAGGAAATGGATGCCACTTCGAGGAAGCTGTTGGAGTTTCGACAGCAACAAGAGTCCTGGCTCTCCCATCATGTGTCCCGTGCTCTCAACTACCGCATCAATCTGGAACGCCTCACCTGGCTGTGCAATCGATTGAAAAATGCCGAATGGCTGCCGGCCGTCAAGGAGGCTGCTGCCACGCTGGCCAAATTCGATTCGCTGCGCAAGGAGTACGACAGAGAGTCGCGGCAGGCCTATGAGGACTGGCAATCGAAATCCTGTGGCTGGTCAGCCAATCTCAACCAGAGACTGGAGCGTTATCTGATAATACGCAGCAAGCAGGCGCGCGGTCTGCTGGAGTGCAATATAGATCCGGCTGTCGTCGAGGTCTGCGAGCAGGCGGAGCATTTTGAGCGATTGGGTTTCCCCATACCAAGTACCATCAAAAAGTTCTACGAGCGGTGCGAATGCCTGAGATCTGTGTACAATAGCGTCACCCAACTGTGTCTCAGTTATAATCGCATCCTGATGGGCCTTACAGATCGCGAACGGAAGCTCTTTAAGCCGCTGATCCTGGCCAGCGATCGGCACTTGGCTCCGGGCATTTTTAAGTTCACCTACGGGGCCGATTTGAGCGAGGAATCGTTCTTTGAAGATTGCGGAGAGTTCATTAAAGACTTTCAGGAGATTGTCCACATTTATAAGCGTGCAAATCGAGGCGTGGCCAGGTGTTGTGAAAAGATTTGCGATACCACCCTGCTGCGGTTTAACTTGATGGGGGCCGTGGACATATCCGTGCTGCAGCAGCGACTCTCCGGCTGGTTAACGAGTGCTGGCGACACACTAAGGAAATATTACAGCAATATTGTGGAGTTGCTTACCGCATTCAGCAGGCAGTTCCACTTGGTTAAAGATGAGGTGATTGAAACCTGAAACTGTTCTATGTACTTATAAACAAAACTCTCACGTGTTTCAGATGTCTGCCGAGTGGATTGTTTATGTGAACGGTCTAGACGATATGCTGGCCCATGCCTTAATGACCAGTGCTCGCAGCTCATTGACCAAGCTCTACGAAGCCCTTCATCGCGATGATGACATGGCCCCAGCACCCATATTGGTATTGGAATCGGATGTGAAGGATGGTCGGATTGTGTTTAGCCCAGATATGGATGAAATTGGTACTATTCTGTGTGGAGTCATTGACAATATCCGCTGTATATTGGATCAGTTTCCTCGCCTGGGCTATAAGTTGAGGCTGCCCAAGTCCGAGCAGCGTCAGGGATTCGCCGCAGTGTTTCGCGAGGATCAGGAATGCTCCGAGCTGATGCGCAGCATTCAAGCGGAAATAGCCAAGCAGCGGCAGGAGATGGACAGCTATCAAGAGCACTGGAATCGCCATCGCAATCTGTGGGAAAACACAGAAGAACAATTCACCCAACGCATAATGAAAAGTGCCCGGACAGCGGGAGTGTTTGAAGGGGGCATCGAACATTATAGTGCCCTGGCCGATGATGTGTCCTTTGTGGATGCCATTGCAAATGTTTATTTCATATTAATCAATCAGAATGCCCTTAAAACCACTATATTGGATTGGATAGAGAAATGGCAGGCATTGAATATTAAAATGCTTCTGGAACATGCCACCAATTGGATGAGAGGTGGGACTACATACTCGTATTTCCCTCATGATCTCCTAAACATTAATCTTCTTTTGCAGGCACCTATCGCTATATGCGACGAAATGAGAGGAATGTCATGAAGGTACCGCGTACCATTCGCGAAACGGTGGCTGCCAAGCAGCTCTTCGAACGTTTGATTAAGGAAGTGCCTCTCAAACAAGTCACTTTTACACCTATGCTGGAGCTCTTTGTACTGCTGCACAAGTATCAAGTAAATCTGGACAAGAAGACGCATGAGCAGGTGCTTGGCTTGGAGTCCGCTTGGCTGCACTACCTTCAGACCTTGAGCGAGGCTGATGAGATGCTCGACAATGAGGGCGATGAAAACAAATTGGAGCTGGCCAAGCAATCTGAGAAATGCAAGCTTATATTGAAAGAATTCCTCGAGGATTTCTACTCTAAATTACCCAAGAAATAGGTGGATTTGTGCCTGCTTCTTGATACATCTCTTCATCTGTTCATCTCTTGAATTATGGACATGGAGTCTCAACAATTTGGATCACTTCTTTATTTCACTGCCAGCATTGTTTGCTATACAAATGAGTTATCTTTAAGTTGTAAAATGTAAATGATGTTTAAGTAAAAAACCGCAAATAAGCTTCAAGCCGAATGTAATTAAATTTGTTGCTGATTGAGCCTTGCGTTGATGTGCGGTTTTGGGCAATTAGTTGTGGTGTCCAACGCCTGTTGTGGATGCGTTTGCGGTGTGCCTTATTAATGTTGAAAATGTTAAGTATCCGTAAAGTTTTAGAAAATAATTTTAGGGTACGCGATCGTGATTAAGTTATTTCAAGTGTGGGTACTTTAAAAAGAAAAACTTAAGTCTCGAGTATCAAAGAAAACATAAAGTGTAAATGCTATATCTATGCCTCTATGGGCCTTAAATGCATATACAACATTTCTGTTAATTTTCGATTACCTTTAAAATTATGTATCGTATATCTTACCATACCGTGACGTCACAGCATGAGAGTGATTTTGTTGAGTAAACAAATTTGGTTTTGGGCCAATTTGTTATCAATTTGATTGATTGGGAGTGTGCGAGGGCACAGATACTCGTAATTACTTAGTTGGTAATTGAGAACCGGCCCCAGTCATGAACCGATCGCCGGTCAGCCACATACTGCTCTGGATGCTAGCCATCTGCTGCACGGCAGGCGAGTCCCATCATATACTTGGCCTCTTTGTCAATGTGCATCGTTCCCAGTTGCTGGTGCACATGGCCGTGGCTCGTGCTTTGCTCCAACGAGGTCACCAGCTAACTTTGGTCACTACGCTCCCGTTGGAGGAGGTGGAACTGCAGGGCAATGTCACACACATACTGGTGCCGTGGCAACAGCCAGTGGATGAAGATCACCATGGATCCCCAACGGATTGGCTGCTCCGCCTTCAGCGGATGTTCAACCGCTTAGAGCAGTCGGGTGACCTGCTCGATCAGCCAGCCTGGAAAGATTTCCTGAAGCTGTCACCAAATGTCCACTTTGATCTGTTACTTTTGGGCTACCACTTCAATGATCATCTGTTGGGCGTGGCTGCCCATTTCAATTGTCCCGCTGTGATCATGTCCACCCAACAGCCGATTGGATTCGTCAACAGTCTCATGGGGAATCCCGAGGAGCGCTGGTATGTCCCCCAACCATATGACGGTCGACAGCGCAGTGGAATCTCTGCCTGGCTCTTTGGCGTGTGGGAAAAGTTAATGGAAATGGTGGCAAGGAGAGTTCTGCACAGGATTTACAGGTGGGAATAACGTATTTCCATTTCTATAGCGCTGACCCCAATATCTCCTTTCAGTTCACATTTTCCCGAACCCCACTATCCACCATTTGAGACGATGCGTCGTTCTGTTGCCCTGGCTCTCAATAATCATCACATGATCAGTGAGGGCCCCATTGGTCCCCTATTGCCCAGCATGGTTGATATCGGTGGAATACTCTTAGAACAGAAGTTGAATGAGACTTTGCTTGAGGTTTCGTGGAATCGTTCTATCATAATCTTCAGTTTGGGCACCCGCTTCACTTGGAAAAGATCTCCTGACCATTTGGTTCAGACTTTCACAAAGGCGTTCGCCCAATTTCCCGACTATGATATCTACTGGACCTACGATGGACCCAATGCCAGTGAAATTATGTTGCATCATTCTCATCTAAAGCTGGCCAAATGGTGGCCCCAGCTGCAGTTGCTAGGCCAGGAGCAGGCGTGCCTCTTCCTCACCCACGGAGGCAAGGGCAGCCTCACCGAAGCTTTGTATTATGGAGTGCCCATGATAGGGTTGCCCCTGCTGGGCGATCAACGGGCCAATCTTCGGAAGATGCAAGCCAAAGGCTGGGGTTTGACTTTGTCTGTGCAGAATCTCAGCGATGTAGAGCTCTCAAAGGCAATGGGAAGAATTCTAAGCCACTCCCGTTATTCCAAAAGCATATCGCAAGCTTCCCATCTCTACCATGATCGTCCGATGAATTCCAGCGATCTGGCAACCTTTTGGATGGAGTATGTCATACGTCACAGGGGGGCCAAGCACTTGTACAGTCCCGCCCGGCAACTGAACTTTATCCAATATTACTCACTCGATGTCTATCTGGCTGTCTATGGGGGATTGGTGTTTCTAATTGCAATCTTGAGTAAGATAAGCCGCATGCTTTCTGTGACTAGAAGTATCGTTTATTTGAATACAGATACACGCGGTATTTAGCTTAAGATGAACTTATGAACTTAACCGAAGGTAACTTAAGTACGGCTGAATGTTAGTTGCAATACTTCTGAACGGAACTTGAATATAAGAGCCCTGCATGAACGGGCAACGGAATCGATTCGGTGGGATTCGGAATTTGTTTTGTTTCGTCGGCTTTCTCATATATTCGGATCATACTCGAATCGAGTATTCGCAGTACTCGGATTAGGTTTTTAGTGATTGGGGGTTTTTCGAATCTGGCTGAAGGCAGGATTTGTAATGTTTGAACGCATCGAAGTGGCATGATTTTGTGAATACTGTGGATACATGCAGGGTTCATTATATTACATTATTATATATATGTATGTATATGTATTAATCGTAATCCTGTATAAGTAATATTTAGTGTAAACACAGTGCTGGATTGCTTTCGTTCCATGGCGGCGACTGCTTCAGCCTGGCCTCGCTTGGCCACCAGCGATTAGAGCCAGACCAAAACTCAACCCTTGCCCCACTGCAGCTTTGTCTGCAGCTTCGTCTGATGCATCGAGCCCGGACGCGGACAGCGTCCGTTTTTCACATCATAGAGGCCATAGTTGCAGATCGGTTGACTACTCTCCCGGTGCTGGATGCGACTGTAGAAAAGATCGACGGATAAAGTGACATTGATGGGAGTTACATTGTTATCTTGAAAACTCACATTCGGTCATACATGGCGAATCCTTCCTCGCCGTTCTTTAGCCTCTGGCACGCCGCATCATTGAGATGGCAATCGCAGCGGCAGTGGAGCATCACCTCGCCCACAGCACTTCCCCGCCAGCTAAAGTCCTTGAAGTGTTTGGGACACTGGCACTGGGTGCTGCGCTTGCGACGACTCACATTCTGCACACATTCGCATTCGGTGTGATTGACCATCGGTATCATCCTGCCGCGGTTACTCAACACAAACGGCAGCTCCACCGTGACGTTCTTCTTCACGGAACAGATCTCCCCATCACGACAACAGCCAGTGGAACTGTCGCACCGATGCAGAATCGTGGCCCGAGGATAATACTGTATATTGGTCTCTCCAATCATATATATGACTTGGGCCTTGGGCACTCTGCATTCGCCTTCTCTGTTTATCCGGTTGTTGTGAGCTTTCGCCAATTGGATGATTCTCGCTGAAAGGGTAATAACGGGGAAAGGGCTCTAATTAAAAAGATATTCTGAAGAATTCTATCTGAGAATATGAACATAAAGGACGTGATATATATTCGATTTTGGCTTTGGATGAAATTTATACCGAATGGTCTCTGTTCGTGTCGTTTGTAACCAAAGTAGCCGTTCGCTTATGGGAAATTTATGGAGCCAATTTCACATATGAAAACGAAAGTTGACTAAAAGTTCCAGTTTACACTATAATCATTAAAATGTCCTTTAAATAAATGTAGGTCGAATATCTACCAGTTCAGAAATTACTTTTTTCTGATCGTAAATATTAGTCGGTACGTTCCTATATGTATGTCACTGATATAACCTGTTCTCCAGTTAATTATTTAATATCCCATTAGGGTTCTGCGCGTTTTAGCAGTTCACTAAACTGCATTTTTCTCCACTACGTTTTCAATGCCGTTCGCATTTCACTGGGGCTGTTGATCGCCCATCCCATTGGCTTTTTGCCTTAAAGTTTAAAATCATTTTAGCGATTTTACTTCTTTTTATTGATCGACGGGAGCAGCGTGCACCTTTATGGCCTTTGCCTTGCTTCAGTTTACCGTTGCGGGCGCGTGTTTTTTTACTCATTTTTTTATGTGTGGCGCTATAAAAATTCTCTGAACAAATCTGCATGCGGAATTCTTTTGAATACCCTTTCAGAAAGTTGATTGAATGTGTAAAGATGTTTGAGAAGAAAAAGAGAAGTAGAAGAGGCGATAAGGAATAGACGGTAGACGTCAGCCCCCAGCTCACTAGCTTCACTCGTTCTTATCGATACAATGATGACGATTCACAACTTTTTTATATAATAGAGAGATAGTAAAAACCTAGTAGAATTGATATTCCAGGGTATGCAAATCTTCGGCCTTCTTCGACGTCTCTAGCTCCTATTAGAGCCATAAAGTTGCAGAAGCAAATCAAGCAACAGAAGCAAAGCAGAGAGCCTGGGGCCGGGGAGCCCGAAGGAGTCTACAGTC
Source organism: Drosophila algonquin (assembly GCA_035041765.1). Taxonomy (NCBI): domain Eukaryota; kingdom Metazoa; phylum Arthropoda; class Insecta; order Diptera; family Drosophilidae; genus Drosophila; species Drosophila algonquin. Next base: position 303,938 of record JAWNKY010001391.1, on the reverse strand, counting down.
AGGGCAGACCACCCAATGTGCAGCTAATCCCAGATCCCGCCACACTCGAATCCCCCTACTGGAGCACAACTTTCAAAGCATTTCGACTCCTTGGGTGGGTGAGGGGGTGAGCACAGAACCCAGAATCCAGACACAGACACAGAATCAGCTGCATCCATATGTAATTTTCATAAACGCTTCATGATTGAATCATCAACTTAACGAGTACGCTGAGGGGGGTCGCAAGAGGTGGATTGGGGCTAGTTTTAGTAGGTGAGAGAGAGAGAGAGGGGTGGGGAATTTCTAGAAGAAGGAAGGAAGGGGGGTAGGGGATCGCTGCGATGGTTGAATGCCTCAGACTCAATGGCTGGGTCGACGTCGGCGTCATCCACAACAGCCACATGAATAATTCAAGGGGCACTATCTCAACAAGCTTCAAGGACTGAAAATAGAGAGGAGAAGGCGAACGAGGAAGAGTTGCAGAGAGGGGGGAGGAGGAGGAGGAAACGTTGCAACGTTGCTGCTGATGCTGTTGTAGACTTTTCCCCAGTTCTGGTTGGACTGGTCGGACTGCCGGTCTGGCTTGCCTTTGAACTTGGCATGGCATTGCCCATGAAAATGTGGGGCGACCCTGGCTGCCCCCCCCTCTCTGCAAGAAGGAGGGAGTGGGGACCCCATCCTGAAAGAGGGGGAGCATTGTGGTTGGTTCTCTGGGAAATTACCATAGTTTACCATGGCCAACAGCTGAAGCAGTTGAGCCTGGCCAATAAAGTCATTTTGAGTGCTCTGCCAAATGTTACACATCATTTAATCAAGGGAAAAACTTTTCCAATGCAAATGACTGGGGAGAATACGAGTGTACGAGTGTGTATGAATATGGAAGAGCTAAACGATTCGAGTGAGGAAAAGCAGGCAGAAAGAATTTCTATATTTCTCAAGGGGGGGATAAAGAACAAAGCAAAAAGAAGAGGTTTATTATGTAAAATATGAAAATATTTATTACTCTTTAATAGTTTAAGAACTTAAGGGAATATCTGTAAAGAATTATGGTTTCGAAATGTGAATTTACAAAAAGGAAACTGAATTTGATAATTGAAACTCTTGGAAAGTGCACAATTCCTTAAAAAAAACCTTAGAATATTGATCTAATCCAGGTGAATACAAAGTACACTCCTTATATAAAGATATAATTAAAGGGAAAACCCTATTCTTTGAAATTGAGAGAGTGATATGAGACCCCGATCAAGATAAGATCAAGATAATACTTCAACATACTTCAACATACTTCAACAATGTTTTCCTTAGCACTTCTGTTGGCAAATAAATAAGATTCCCCCATAAGATTCTTTAAGTGGGTTCTTAGCCCCCACCTGGCTACGCCACTGACCAAAGTGATGAGCAAATATTCGATAACGGTGGATAAACACCTCAAGACCTCAAGGAGGTTAATCTGAGAGGAAGCCTCCAACTGTCAACGTATTTATTTTCCTGCTAATGCAAGCAGCCAACGAGCCATGTGATAAGAAAATTGTTGCATCATTATGCAGTTTGAAAGCAACCTCTCCCAGCAGCATTCACAACATCCGATATACGAGTGTACAGATGCCGCATTCATTGACAATTTCCCAGGCTTAGTGACACACTTTCCATTGGCATGCAATTGGAGGCCAGTTGGAGGCCAGCTACTCCTCTTTCGGCTACAGCTTCTCCTTCTTCATCCTCTGGCGCTGTCCACATGCTCTTAACGGTTTTCCAAAACACACAATTTTCGCGCCCATTAAACGGTGACAATTTTCCACTCGAATGCAAATGGTAAATGAGACAGAGAGAGAGAGAGAGAGAGCAGGAGGAGTGGTAAAAGATAAAAAGATATTGAGACAGAGCTTGAGCCCCTCCCCCCAGCCCCTACTCTAAGCCCGAGCTCACATTTCATTGTCATTGTCTCGGTCCAAGGCTTTGTGGCTGTGGTAATTGTGGTTGTTTGCTGAAGTTGTTGCTGTGCGAGTACGAGTACGGATAGTAGCTGTTGGCAAGCCTAGCGGCATTAAGCCAGTAATGAAGTAATTGGTAAGATCTATGCGAGACTTGAATTCCCCAAAAGCAGCAGCAACAGCAACAGCAGCAGCAATAATCAACAGAAGCAGAAGCTGAGACCTGCAGTGGGGAGGGGAGAAGCAAGTGGTGTGAGTGTGTGAGGAGTGTGTGTGGTTAACAAGGCAACTCTCCTTTTAATTGCAACGAAAGTGCAGATGCATCATGGTGCAAGTAGGAGAGATGGAGGAAGGTGAAGATGTACTGAGAAAATACCCCAAGGAGTATTTCTATACCCTTAAAGCGGGTACACAAATATTTCACACAAGTTTTAAGAATATACTATAAAATTTTTCCAGATTAATTGTATCTTTTGTGGAAATACTGATAGTATCGATGGACTATGAGATATAAAATCAGATGCTTTGAGTATTCATGTCCAAATACTTGTAGGTTTTCTAGCTATCAATTTATCATCTAGTGGAATTGGGGTATATGTATATTAGGAGTAATCTATCTACATCTATCTACATACACATCACGACATTCTGTAAAAATACATTCAAAATATGTAAAAGGGTATCCCAGCGTGCGGCCTGCCATTAATTTGTTTATTTTTGTCCTTCTTAAAGTGGAATTTTCACTCATTTGTTCGGTTCCGAGTTTCAGTCGGGCATTTAGAAAGCAAAGTGCGTATGGGGCTTTAACCGGGCCCGACTTTTGACCTTCTGTGTCGTTTTGGGCTTGTGCTGGTCCTCGACGCGTAGTTCTGGTTTTCCATCATCAACTGCAGAGAGTCACGTGCCAAAGGATAAAACAGTCATTTTCATTTCCATTGCCATAAATAACGACAGGGATTGTGCCGGGTCGGGTGGGGTCGGGTACATACGAGCATATCTATCTCTGAGTCTGGTCGCTTTTGCACATCAAACACCATACAATTTCGTTCTGTTCTATGCCATTTCGTATTTCCCCTTTCCTTCTTGTTTTGCTTGCTTTTTTTTTCGTTGAAAACATTTGCTTAGCACATTTTTTATGGCCAGAACGTGATCATCATAGGCGGGCGGCGGTTGGTTGGGCGCCTTTAACATACATACATCTATTTGCAGCACAATTACCACAAGCGGAAAGGGACGAGGACGAGGATGGGTATGGGGATGGGGATGGGAATGGGGATGTAGATGGGGTGCTATAGAGACATCGTTCGACCTCACATATGTGAGGAGACAGCATTTAATGGCCTCAATGAACCCCATGGACTCTCTACTCACTCTGCTTGATCTTCTGCTTCTCCTCCTCCTGGTAGGCCTGTCGGGAGACCTGCACCCTACTGGGTGTTCCCAATTCCTGCTCTTTCTGTGCCGTCAAAACGCCAGGCGCCTGATCGGAGGGATAGTCCTACAAAAAGAGAAATGAAATAAAGAAAAACCATTGAAAATTGATATGGAAATGCAAAAATACAGCATGTTGCACGCTTTCACCCAGCCATTCGGCCATATGCGGGTGTGTACTTCTTTTATATGGTTATATTTTTGTAATGGTTAGTGTTTTATTTATTGTTTTTTGTTGTGGTTTTTTTGTGTGTCTGTTTTTTTTTGGTGGCAACCACGTAACTCCATTTCCCATTCTGTGTGTTGAGGCTTTCATTATTATTGCACTATTGCCATATGGTTTTACTCCCCATGAAACATTTGCCATTTTCCATGTGCAAATTGTGTGACTACACAAAAATAAGACTGCAAATAATAAACAGAACGAGCAGCTAATAAATTGGATTCCGAAATTCGAGTGCGATCCATGACGACACCCCACCGACTGAAATGTTTTTAGGGGTGACGTGTGGCCCAAGGCTTGTATAGACTTTAATCATATTTGAATGCAGTAAAACTTTACTTTAATTGAAATGTTCAAAGTTCAATATTTTTTTATATTTTTCTGTTAAAGCGAGAAAAGCAGTTAATTCTGACAAATTAATTGTTCATTTGTTTCCTTAATTTGCAGATTATTTTGCAGGTTATTCGTTTGCTAGTTTGTTAATTATTTATGTTCATATATATTGATAGGTTACTTTCCCTCAAGGCTATGTTTTATAAATCAGCAAAAAGAATGCAATTTAGCAGGAAATAACAAGTTTTTCAAATGTATTTGGCATAAAGTCAATGCTATTTTTGATCTCTCATAAATGCTTCATTAGAGTGCGTATATATTAAAAAATAGGTTTTAATTTTTCTTCTTTAAGTGATCTTTTCTTGTACTCTTCCGGATACTACCGGTTTGGCAACATGTGTACCATGGCGCCTCTTGTTCGCTTTTGCCTAATATTTTTAGCAACATCCTTAGGAACATTCTTAGCAACATTCTTGGGAACATTCTTATGAATATTCTTAGCAACATTCTTGGGAACATTCTTAGCAACATTCTTGGGAACATTCTTGGGAACATTAATAAATAAATCTTTCTCTCTCTCTCTCTTATAGGTTGAAGACATTTGTTTATTTATCAGGCAGTCTCGAAGTCAAAGCAAAATATGTAATACATAGATACATATATGGGCATTCGGCGGTACTTTGGTCTTGGCTTATCTTGCAAATTCTCGTTCCCTGTCAGATTGATTCATCATCGAATAGCCTCGAATGTACTTGCTTCTGGATGGGAGCTACGAAAGTTCTCATATCTACACCGGAAACTGTCTCGCTGAGTCTATTCTATAGTTAAATTCTGATCTTGAACTGTCATTGGACTTTGTGATATTACAAATAAAACTTCAATTACAATTTCTGGTGAAATAATCGAAAACCTCGTGTTGTATCAGAATTTTCTGATGAAATATGGAAATTTTGTTTGCAAATTGAGTGAATCTGTTATTTTCCTTTGTCCTAATTGGATGGGGGGAAAATTGTGTGGAAAATGGGAAAATGCATTATGCTAGAAACATTTTGTAATAAGCAGATTGTTGGGCTCACAAATCCCTCCCCCCAACCACCACCCCCGCTCGCGTGGTCTGCCCCTTGGAGTATGCAACAAGAGCTTTAACGCTTCTTGGCTGCAACTTTAATTTATCGGATGTTTGGCTTTGTTTTTGCGGCAAGTGAACAAAAATTAAATTAAATTTATGCATTTTGATTTATGCTGGCAGGCTGCAGAGGCAGGCAGGTATTCATGTGGCAGCAGCTATTCATGGGAGTGTGTGTGTGGGTGTGTGTGTGTGGGTGTGTGTGTGTGGCATGTGGCAGCTTTTTATGAATGTGTTTGAGTGTGTGGCAGCTATTCATGGCAGTGGCTGTGGCAGTGCCTGTGTGCTTGCTTGCTATACGCAGCAATTTTGATTTATTTAACAGATTTTTAACACGCTTTCCACACACACACACACCAACAGCAAACTGCAACAGCAATGTATGCCACACCTGAGAGCACCTGAAAAGCTATCACTTACAGCTCAAAAAGCAACCACCAAGGAACCACCAGCAGAATCAGCAGCATCAGTAGCCGCAGCATCGGCAGAGGGTGGAGAGTGGAGCATGGAAAAACTTTTACAATTTGCATTGCCGCATATCGATTTTCAACAAAAGGATTCTCTGTTGGATGCCCCCCCCCGTTCCTTAGATACCCCCTCCCCCACTCCTCCCCCGAATGACATGAAAACTAACGACATGCATATAAGTGATACATAATGCGACAACTGGGCAAGGGGGTGGAGATAGAGTGGCCAGGAGGAGAGGAGAACCTGCCTTCAGGGTGTAATAAATGAAGTGTGCATGTAAGAAAAATGACACCAGGAGGAGTTGAATCACCAGCAGCAGCATTCAGGAGCAAGGAGCAAGCACCAGCAAGGATACAACACCATTCACATTCACATTCCCTTAGCCACCAAAGCGTTAAGTGAAATGGCCAGCGAAATGGAAAGCTTCTGAGGAGCCATCATGGCAAGAGGTACGGGACGGGGGTTAAAGGGGTATTCGGGGATTCCGATAAATTGAAGGTTGTGCCAAGTCATGTCCTGCATGCCAAAGCGGTTAATAGCTCGAATTCCCGAGCTATTCCGAGGATATGGCTCTTTGAATCCTCTCTATAATATCTCTTGTTTTGGTTGGGGAATATTTTTATGTTCGGTAAACATTTATCTGTTATTTAAATGAACTGAAAGTTCCAGGATTCAAGTATTTTATTGGTTTCGATTTCCTGCTTTTTCATATGATTCATGTATTGTGTATTTCCTGCAGCTATTTTAATTGCTACACATATTCTTTCCACTTCCATTCGTGCTATAAATTTAGTAGAGTTGACACGTTCCGAAAGTTTTTTAAAGTCATAAATTTCGTTTTTATTGTCGAAATGTATATAATATTTGTTTTGTTTTCCGGCCTTAGATAACTGGAAACTTCATTTCCAACTACTGTTTTATAAATATACCCACATATTACCCTTTGACTGCCAATTGATTGCATTTACAGCCATCCATAAGAGTCATTCCTAAGGTACTTTCCTTATTACAACTACTAAAGTTTGTTTTCCCACTAATTTCACATGTTATTTCCGTAATTCTAATTGAATATTTCCTGAATTATTATTACTACTTCCCTTTTCCAAGCAACATCCATTCATTTCCAATTCATTTCCTTAAGCACTTCTCCTGTTTTACAACCCTTTGAATAGTCTGTCTCTTGCTTGATCGTCTTACCATTCTGTCAGCCTCTCTAAGAACCGCTCATCCACCTACCCATCGTTCTTCTACTTCTTTCCGACTAATTCCCATACCATCAAAGGCAACACCTCGACCGTGCCTCGTGCCTTTTTATAACCAGTTCTACTTAAGCTTCATTACGCATGCTCAGCCATGACAGCTCAGGCAGCTGCCATTCCATCCCAGGTTGCCACAACCACAACCAGAACCCGACTCCAACTCCAACTCCGACTGCGACTCCGAATCCAGCGCCTCCCTGTATTACCATCAATCTGCAGTGCCAATCCCAGGAGCAGGAACCGGAGCTCCACTCCAGGAGTTGGGGCTATGAATGAACACACACACACAAAAAGAGAAGAGAAAAAAAACCCATTAAGTGTCTGCCGGGTTGACAGTATTCGAAAAACAGTTGTTGGTGCTCTGTTAGGCCCCTGCACCGGTCCCTGCCCCTGCCCCAGCCTGGAACCTACCGAACAATATAAAATAAAAAAAACGAACCAAACTTCATTTGCATTTGTTCTGCTCGAGCGTTTGAAGGATGCCCTGGACGGGCGGACTCTGTGTGGCAGTTTCTTTATTATTATTTTTTTTGGTTTTTTTTTGTTCACCTTTTTGTTTAGCCTCAATTGGGATTCCTGGCGTGGGTGTGACTTGTGTGTGTGTTTGGTATTTTACGAGCCAGAAGGCAACTGCGACAACAATAATAAAGAGCCTGTCGTGGGTTTATTTGCAATCAAAAGAGTTATGAGCCAAATGCAAATAGCGCACCCAGAACGCACTGTTTTATTATCCTGCTGCCTGCTTTCAAAAAGGGAACCAACCTTTCAAAGGCGATGTTGAGGGCTTAGAGGTGTTGGCCCTGGTCAAGCTGTGCCCCCATCCCCCCCACCATCTTAAGGTTCCATTGTAAAATGCGTCAATGGGCAAAATATTAAAAAAGAAACAGAAGCTACACTTCAGGTAACGACTAAACGATACCTTCTAAGCGGGAAGATACTTCGCAAGCGAGAAATATCCGAACAAAAACTATGGAAAATTTTGGTAGAAAATCTTGTATTTTCATCTTGTATTTTCTTCCACAAATTCTTCTTTATTTAAAAAGTTAAAACTAGGTATTTTCCATGGATTTTAAGATTCAATTTATAATGAAAAATCTTTCAGATTGAGGAAAAATGAATAAAATTTAAGTCTACCCAGGCGGATTCCCATACTTCTAACACTCTGGCTAGCACAGAGGTATTCTTCTAGTTTCTTAGATCTTCCATCCATTGCTATAGTGAGTCTACCATTAAACGTGCATACCCAAATTCTCTAGTAGGGTACAGGATACACAAAAAACAGTGGCATAAATAGTCTGGCCAGCAAATTCGCCAACAACTGTGCAAAGAAACAAATAAACAAAGAGACGGGGTGCTGAAAAAGAGCCAGAAAAGTTGAGGATGATAGCTAGACACGCCAGGGGATAGCCAGGGGAGCGACGAGTACTTACAGGGGCATCCATCCAGCAGTATAATTCAATATTTGTCTGTGCCAAAGAGCGCTCTATAAACAGGGCCAACCAAATATATGTGATGTGCTGACTTTTCCCCGTAGAAGCCGTCTCTGAATGGGGAAGTAGATTCCACTCCAGATTCCCTCACTGTGATCTCCTCTCTTTTGCTTAATTAGAATTCCCCAAGCGAATGTGTGGGGTGTGCAGAAGAAAGCATTTCACTGTCTTTGCGTGAAGAGATTTCTGCTCTGGCAGATGTAATCTTTATGGTTCTATGGATCTGTTTTGTTTGTGGTTTCATCTAAAGTGCAGTTTGTAGATATTTCATATATTTTTTAAATATTTGCAATAGAAGATGATTTAACCTTTTACGAACCGACCGAGGGGCGCTGCCGCATAACTCGTTAATCGAACCGATTCCAGATATGCAGAAAACATAGGTGTTGGTCAATACTTTCTATGAAATGTGTAAAGAACGCATTTTTCATGAGTTGTTTTCTTGAGCTTCTACAAGCTCATCTACATCTACATCTACATCTCAAACTGTAGTTTGTATCATCCAAGGCACTTCGTAGCTCTAAAGCCCATCTCTTTTTTAGGTGTATCCAATCCTTATCCAACGCTATGGAGTTTCCTTCCCTAAGGGCATCCCCACTTCGTTTTGGGCTTACCAACTGAACCTTCTCTGTGTATTTTAAAGGCCTATTCCCGCACTGTTTTCTTAATTTGTGTAGAATGCCGTGCCGTCAAATGCAAAATGCTGCAATTTGGCTAAAAGCTAAACAGTGAAAAAGCGCAGCGTGCAACAGCGTTCAGTGTTTTGGAAAAATGTTGGGCACCACCAACGTCTCTCTCGCTCTCTCTCTCCCTCTCTCGATATTTCTCATTTTAGAAATTGTAAACATGGCCCCCAGAGAACGAGAATGATATAGGGGGTAGGGAGTGGGCAGAGCACAGAAATTGTGGACCACATGGCGTATGCGTATGCGTATGCGTATGCTTAATGTGCGATGAGTTTTGCCTGCCCCTCATTGTTGCTTCAGTTTTTGCTGTTTCTTTTTAGTTTTGTTGCTTGACATGAAAGTGCCAATTAGGGGGCCGGCTCTCTGGCAATTTGGCCATAAACTTAAGTAATTAAAACTAGGCAACACTTTGCATACGGCGCCCAGTGCTTGACGCTTTTTATATCTTAATTGAAACTGCACTCGGACTAAAAGCCGAGCCATACAATTTTATACATTTTAAAGAAAGAGCTCTACTTTTGGCTAGTAGTGTGTGTAAAATGGTAAATGCTTTTTAATTTTAACGAGCGAATGGATACTGCAGCCACAGCCACAGCGACAGTAACCCTCCATGGCATGGCTCTCCTTTCTGGCTTCATGGTCCATGGTCCACGGTTTATTATGACAATTTTATATTTGTTTGCTTCTTCGGTGAATGCGAAAACGAAAGCAGCTGTCGAGTGGGATAAAAGAAAGCAGCAGCTCGGCAGCACCAAAGACGCCGCCTTTTGGCTCCATAAAAGGCAACATTTGGCCATGCCACAGTGCCCGAGCGACCCATGGATCCATCCAATGTCAATGACAGCGCGGCAGCCAGCCAGAAGATGCGACTGAAATAGCTGGGGCGCCTCCTCCCAATTAAGTTGCGGGGCATCACCAAAAGTTGCAACAGCAACATGAACATGCCGGAAATGTAGAGAACCCGCAATCCCATCATCATCATCATCATGATCATCATTGGCGTCATCAGCATTGAGGGATCGATAGGCAGCAGCGCAGCGATCACATTGACTGATTGCCAGTCGAGACATCAAATTGAAGTCTTCGGATAGAGATAGATAGAGAACATGTCTGGGGCAAGAAGTGCAAGATGGTTGTGGATGCGGGGGGTTGCTGTGGCTGTAGCTGCTGCAAAGCTCTTCTAATTGCAACGCCCACACGCAACGAGACGAGAGATTGAAACGTTCCGCTTGCGCCAGTCCTGCCTCTGGTCTGCTCTGATATGATCTGATCTGGTCTGGTCTTGTCTTGGACTGGGGGACTGGGTCTGTCCAGGACTGGTCTAGATTGACTTTTCCAATTTGTTTGCATTTATCATTTAGCGATGCCCTGACTTTGGATCGAGGAACTAAGGCAGTGAGTGAGTTTTGGCTTCTATATTGAAAGTTTTGGTAACTTTTCAGCCACTTCCTTCTTTACAGATTCCCAAGATTCCCAAGATTCCCTCAGTAACCGAAACACTTTCAAACACATTAAATGCCAAAATAAAGACTGTTTATTTCACATTTCTCCCGCAGCAATCCATCCATCAATCAAGCATAAAGTCGCTGCCCCAACCCCTGGTTACAATCACTCTTAAATCTGCACAGAAAATTCTGGGAACTACTTGCATGCTATGCTCTCCATCATCTCGGAGAAAATCCCACATTAAATATAGAACAAAGGGATTTCTATGATTTATGTGTATGCACAAGTGTGAGTGTATTAAAAACTTCGTCTTGGCCGTGATTTATATTCGTTGTTGGCTTTTAATTGCGTGACTGTTTGGCGCATGGCTCGTTTAATGGCCAACAAGTCGGTCGGCTGGCGATCAATCAGGCAGCAGCTCCCCACAGTCTGGGCGAGTAAATTATGACCAAAATCATGCCGAAATATGCCAAAAAGTGAGCTCTTTAGAGCCGTTTTTCTCTTATTTATTGTGCGTACAGGCGACAAGTTCCCCTACACATTCCACCAAAAGCATTCCTTTGCCTGCCTGTCGTCTGGGTCACCACTTTCCCCTCGAGAGAAAAGCGAGCGGAATTAATAATATAAAACTTTATAGATTTGCCATATAAATTTGAGGCTTCCGCATTATATATGTTTTAGCTTTCGGTTGAACTATAAATCATGACCAGATCGTAGCCGATGTCGTCGAGGGGAAGGAGAGGGGAACCGAAACCACTTTGAGCGGTTTGCTATTATGTCATAAGCCGATTTGCCTGTCATTAGAGCCAGAAAGCGCCCCACATTAGGATTGCCAATAAATCAAAATTACCCCTAGACATATCTACGCACTAAACAAAGTATATACGTACGTATATATCTAGCGATGTGGCAACGGATGTCGTCTCTCAACAGAGTGTGGCAATCGGCAGGTCAAGATTTTATAGTCGGCGAGTGGAGAACATTTTGTTTATTTCATTTTAAGTACAATCCCAACGCCAACGAAAGAGAAAGTGAAACGGCATAGACGATATACCACTAGAGATTCTGCGGATCTGGGAATTCCCAGAAAGTATACAGAAAAGCTAAAAAGCTGATAAGACAAGTTGGAATACAATGTGGATCTGGATTTGGATTTCATGTTCTTTGTATACATAATTAATAGTTCCATTGATAAGAAGTTTCATTATCAGTCTATTCCGCGAATTTCCGAATTCTTTTCTTTGAATTTCATTCACTATCAATTCCCAGGCGAATGTTTGATGAACTTTCAATCTTTCCGCCCTATCGCGAGTCTGTCTATAGCTAGGCATCATCTAGTGGTATAACATCTAGTGGTATAGCACAATCCCCTGCGAGTATTTGCCTTAGATAACCATTCCCGTTCCCATTCTGTTGTAGATAAACGGCAACTACAGAGATTATACAATTATGTATGCACGAAGATGCTAATGACTAGATCGGGTCTTATTTCTATAGATAGTACGAGTATATACTATATATTTGTATTTGTATATTTTGCATTTTATTGACCTTGTGTCTGGGAGCACAAACCAAGTGCCCGATGATTAATTGATATGAACATACAGAACGAGTTCCCTCCATATTTATATTCTATATTTCGCTGTAGAGAGCTCTCCAAACTACATACTGGAAAAAGTTCCGCCGGATGGTGATAGAGATAACCTTTTGGCGGGCCAACTTTCGAGGTATCTGATTGGAAATCGCAGCATTAAAAATGTTGAGGTTATGGGTGCAAAATGTGGCACAAAGATTCTGCTCTGCTCCCCCCACCCTCTGTATCTCTGTACCTCTGTGTGCAGTTATGCACACGGGGCATGGAATGCGTTGGCAAACAAAAACCAGCAAAAAGGAAAATAAACAGAGAATCAGAAACGAGAAACGCAATGAAATGAAATGGGATACTGTGGGAGTGGGAGGGAAAAGGTGTGGGAGGGAATGGAATGGTGGGAGAGGAGAGGACAGCGGATGCCGGGAGTATGAAATATTCGGAGGACAAGTGCACAGATATTGACAGGCGAGGCAATGTGCCTGCCCCAAGGCAGATTGAAGCAAGTGTGCGTGTGTGCGTAAGGCAAAGGACACAGATATGATATTAAATTCCTTTCTGAAAAGGTCAGAGGATAAGGGTAAAAAGTATGGCTTGCGGTGCGGCTTGTATGCAGGTAATTTCATGACCACAGACCATAAGCTTTTTATACTGGCAGACTGCATCGACAGACTGTTTGGTCGCCCCACCCACTCACCGACGCACAGGGGCGTGGGGGGAATGTACACTGCCACACGTGGACTGGCATTTATGAGCGCTTATTAAATCAGCTTTGGCATTGGATTCCATACATATGTACATGTATGTACATACATAGTTGCGTGTGCCACAGATAAGAGATGTCTATATTGGCGGGGGAATTCCAGAGTTATTCCATATTAGATGTTCCAGAGGATTGTTTTACAAGTATGAAGAATCCATGGTTATATTTATAGAAGAAAAAGAGATAGACGGCCATCGCCAGACTGCAAATCGGATGACTAACTGCTGATATAATATACATATGTACATATATATATAGTTCAGGGTTATTTGTGGGACTGGACTACGACTACGAACTCAATGCCGAGTTCATTATTTCTTTTATTCAAAGAACTGCAGGAAACTTAATCAATAAAATGTGCATATACAATATTATATATATACTTTACCATTTACCATACAATCCATAGAATATAGAAGAAAAACAAACTAACTACATAATTAATTTGTAAGAAATGTAATTTATTTTGTAAGACATGAAATCAGATTTCCATTTAATGTTTGATTTCTGTGAAATTTCCTTAAATCAGATCACATTTACTACCAACTCAATTGGGAGTAATCAATATTCATAATCGTACATCAGGAGATCTGTGATCTGTAAGTACGATCGATTTCCCTATAAGGCAGTTACAACTTGTCGCATCAATTAGGCCAATTAATGATGGCCCACCAGCATAACGGAGAGTTATGTAGCCCCTTCTGTCATCTGAGATTCCTGTAATTCCCCTTATTGAAAGTGTCGCTGTGTATGTCTCTCTCTCTCTCTCTCTCTCTTTATCTTTATGATTGTGCGTGGCGATCATTGACCAGCTGCTGTCGGCCCTGGAACACAAAAGTAACGTCAGAGACAGGTTCTCTGCCTCCCCTCTCGCCTCTCCTCCTCGGCGGCACGACATTGAGCGGCTTGGGCTGGCCCAATTACAGGCCGGAAAGTGAAACCGATGCCATCAATCGATGGTTGAGAAGGATTTCTGGCTACCGATCTGTGGGGCAGAGCCAAATTGGCTTGTTAACCAAATTGGTGGCTCCTACCTGCCGCAACACGTTTCATAATTGCGAGTGGAACCTTTTCCCCGTATCCACAGCATTGTGCAACTGCTTCTTACCAATCCACAACTGGGTGGGCTCCGCGAGTGCCTCTCTGTGATCAGTGATCAGTGCTCGGGATCGGGGCTGGATGGGAGGAGGCTCAGGGTTAGTCATTCACTCGATTCAATCGCGAGGTTCAAGGTGAGGCAGCTGAATGAATGCCGATTCTAATGCGCAAACAACTCGCGCAGACACTCGAAACTTGTCCCACTCAGAGGGTTGATCAACTAGTTGGTCCTTTTATCGATTATTTTAACACTTTTTAAATGTTTACTTTATAGTTTTTTAAATTATATATACGTATAACTTAGAAATTAAGTTCAAATTGGGATGCAGCTCTCACTTCTTCAATCTTCTTTTTGGTGTTAAAAATTTAGAAGATTCATGAAAGAATTGCTTGCTTCATGAAAGAACTGCTTGCTTTCATGAAACAAGCAACTTCTGTTTCTTCAACAACCTTCTGGCAACCCTCGTGGAATGACAAACAGAGGGAAGAGGAGCCAGAGCCAGAGGAAAATAATAAAAGATATAGTAAGATCCCCGCTGGATGCAGAGTCAACAAGCATAATGGAGTGGAGTGGGGGATACCTTTTTTTTACGACTTCCACGAAGTCTCTCTGTTTATCTGTGTGGGTGTGTGTGTGTGTGTGTGTGTGTGTGTGCGTGGGTTCTCTGCAAACTTACCTCATCAAAGTCGGTGCTTGAGCCATCCACTTGATTATAATTATCATGCGGATGCCGTGGCACGCGCTTGTGGTACACCACCTCTGGACCCTCGTTCCACTCGTCCTCCTCACGGTCCTCCTGGTCCTGGTAGAAGTCGTAGGGCTCCGCAGGGCTGGTCATTGCCGGTGGCTGCACGGTGGGCCTGTTGTACTGGTAGAAATGCCTTATTGCGGTCAAATTTCTCGCGTCACGATAATTATTATCCGGTATCCGATGATAGTTGGCGCCGTTCGTCAGGCCAAAGCCGACGATCAGGGGAATGACTAAATACATTTCAATATTTTGCAACATTTTCTCTTCACTTTTGAATATATTTGTGTGTTGAATTATCTATTCTCCTATATTTTTTCTATGCACTTTCATTGGACACTTTGGGATACTTTGCTGGAAGGAAAACGAACTTGATTAATTGGAATTTATGGAAATTTGATTAATTATAATTGTAATTGATTGACATTTTCCCCCACAAGTTGCACACTTTTCATGTCGATGCTTGTCACAACATTTTTTAAAGAGTTTACACAATTTCAGCAAGTTGTTTAAATATTTCGGCACACATCCAAATATTTATATATGCATTTTTCTTTTTTTTTGGCACACGCCTTCGCTTTTCGCGCACAGCTGAGCCTCAACGGGTTTGTCGGCTACATATTTTATTTTTATTTTGCAAATGGAAACACAAGCAAAAAGATTTTCTCAGTCACTTTGCTGTTTTTTATTTATAAATAATTTGTTTGCTGTCTGCTCTTCTGGCGAGCCAGAGGCAATCATTTAGAGATTTTTTTCTTGGGCCTACCTAAACAAAGAATTTTGGATGATGTCTGAGAGGACTGTTGCTAGTCGCTGGGAAAATGTATAAAAAGTACGAAAGGAATGAAAATGACGTGTTCTTTGAATAAGTTTTCATACATTGTTTTTGGGGCCTATTCAAACAAAGAAGATTTAAGAAAACGCTCTGATAGGGGAACAAAAATATCGTTCAAGTTTTTTTTATATTAGAAGTTTTTATTTTAATTTTATTCACACCTATTTAAGCCCTATAAATTGTTGTATTTATTGAAACACGTTTAGGAACATTTACAAGCAGTTGTGAAACTGACTAATTATTATGTCACACTTCATTTTGCACATCAAATTGACAGGGAATCAACATTTACATATATGATTTTTGATTGGAGAAACAAACACAAATATCGGGCACCTTATTCTCTTCCATATATCAGTTGTACACTTTATTATTTTATTTTGAGATTTTGTTATTGGAGATTCTTTCAACAAGGAACACTGGAACCGATTCTCGTTTGATCCGATCCGATCCGATCCGACACGATCCAAGCCGATGCGATACGAATGATGACGCTTCAACTGTTGCCGGCACACTCAGTGCGCTATGCCGGTTCGCAGCAGCCTTTATCCCCAAAGCTCGCTGTCGATCGCACACGACTGCTGCCGTTTGCTCGTGGGGCACTCACTTTTGCTCTATTGCTCTCTTTCTCTCTCTCTGGCTCTCTGTGTAAATGAGACGCGTGCCAGGGCGTCTGTGGAGCTGTTGCTTTCTTTTAACCGCTGCAAACCACGGTATACTAATAAAGGTAGTCGTATCGGCTCGCTCGCTCTCTGTTTTGCTTCTTTCGATTCAGTCTGTTGTGAACAGTTGTGAGAGTGTCTCTCTCTCTTCTGTCATTTTGACACTTACGAATACCTTCTTTGCTGCTCTCTATGCGACTACCTTTATTAGTGTACTCTGATTGCTGCCGTTTGCTCGTGGGGCACTCACTTTTGCTCTTTTGCTCTCTTTCTCTCTCTCTGGCTCTCTGTGTAAATGAGACGCGTGCTAGGGCGTCTGTGGAGCTGTTGCTTTCTTTTAACCGCTGCAAACTGCACTTCTTAAGGTTTTCACAATTTGGCACTTCTGTTTTGCGCTCTTTGAGAATTCTCTTAAGGTGCGTGAATCATGGTTTTTTTTGTCGGTTGTTAATAAAAACGATATTCGATCTGGAGGGTCTTAAGCTGGATGAAAACTGAATGACTCACAGGGGAACCAGAAAATGTGCATGCACGGTAGGGCACATAGAAAAAAGGGCAGATTACTTCACTTCCTAAAAATAGCAATTTTTAATAAGAGCTTCAATTATCATCACAAAAAAAAATGGGTTATTCCAAATTATTCTACGAATCGCCATGGTCGAATCGTTATCAATTTATATTCCAGAAATAAATCAATTTAAATATTTCTAGAAAATAGATTTAACCGGACGGCAGTCCCAAAAAGACGTTATCAATTTATATTCCACGAATAAAAAAATTTAAATATTTCTAGAAAATAGTTTTAAGTAATATTTAAACCAAATGGCAGTCCCAAAAAGACTTTCAGTAGTATGTAGAAAAAAAGGCAGATTATTTCATTTCCCAAAAATAGCAATTTTTAATTAGAGCTTCAATTATCGTCACAAAAAAAATGGATTATTCCAAATTATTCTACGAATCGCCATGGTCGAATCGTTATCAATTTATATTCCAGGAATAAAACAATTTAAATATTTCTAGAAAATAATTTTAAGTAATATTTAAACCAAATGGCAGTCCCAGAAAGAATTGCAGTAGTATGTATAAACATATGTACATATGTATGTTGTTGCTAGTGACATATCTTACATGAGGAACTCCTTTTTAAAAAAAAATACTCCTTTTTGCCCAAGAGATAGTTCACTGTATTGAAGTTTTTGCTCAATTAAAACTGATATTATTGAGTTATTTATAGACGTCCATTGGATCCTTTTTTCTTCCTTAGTTTTCTGATAAACCTGTCAGCGATAAATCATTATTTTGGCCCCAATTATTTATAATTATTTTTATTTGCTTATCAATCTCATGCTGCAAATGATTCATGTTGCCTTTCGATTTTTGTACTACATTTTTAATATTTCTTACAATTTATAAATAGAAATGAGAATAGCGGATAATGTTATCCATTACGTTAGAACACTTGCTGCTCTCTGTTCCCTCTCGTTCTCACATTTTGCGCTCACTCTTTTGCTGTCTTCCACCACTACATGACTCATGCTGTGCCTATTAAAGTCCAATTACAGGAATGCTTATCAGTGCATGGTTATGGTTGGGGCTGGCTGCCATCTTGTTGGTTGGGTGGGATCGGATGTTCTATCTGCTGTGCAGATCTTTATTCTGTTTTTGTAGTTATGTCACTAGGGATTCTGGTTGTAGTTTATTAATTGAAGTGTTACTTTTGGTGTTTCTTTCCTTTTATCGAAAGCTTTCCTTTATATGCGTGTGCTGTTTGACTAAGCTTTCGTATGAGTTAAAAGCTCCAGATGTGTGTTAGCCTGTCAACAGGTTTGTCTCACTCTGCTCTTTGCTGTTCTGTTGCTGTTTTTGCTGCCGTTCTGGGGCTCCGTTCCGTTCCGTTCGGCTCTGTCCCTCGTCGCATCTTATTTATGGCCTCTGGCTGGTTCTGCTAATAGCGCATAAATCTTATTAATGATCTCTGTCAAGTGGCTGAGCCAACGAAGAGAACCAGAAGGTCTGCATATATGCATTTGCATTTCATTTCTCAGTTCTAAGCCCAGACTTCTGCCCCGCCCCTCTATGTTCTCGACTCTCCCACTCTCCACTCTCCACTCTTGACTCTGAGTTCTCTGGTGTGGCTGGGCCTGCTGATGGACAACTGCTTTCAACGCTACCGTCAATCAGTCAGGCTGACAAAATGTGTTTCACCCTTTTTCCTACGAATTATGAGGAGACCCATCGTTTGCCCTAACTTGAGTGGGTGTCGTGTTCCTGTTGAATGCTGAACTTGGGAGCTGTTGAATAGAGCTAACTGAAAACGTTTTTTCCAGAGATCATAACTTTCAAATTTAGTATTAATCCTTTAAACAGATATGGTAACATTACGTTGTATCATAAAGTTATATTTTTCGATGACAAAACATTAAAGTTAACATATTAAAATGGTGTAAGGTGTTTTAATTAGTTTTGGTTAGGGTATTCCTGCTTCGTTAGTGTTTCTTCGGGATCTTTCTTCACACTTTGTTGTGCAACACTTGAATGCTCCCGCCTTGCCACAAAATAGGCGTGCCTCGTGGGCGTTGCTGACTTCGCACCAGGCCAATAATCTTTAATAGGTTTGAAGAATTCAGGCAACGCCAATCGTAAATATGTGGCAGTCCTCCTGGCACCTCCGCCTCCTGTCTTTGGAGTTGTTGTCTCCACCCACGATCGGCCAATTTGCATATATACATTGACATATGTACAAATGTATATGTATGTCGCCCGATCTGCACCGATCTGACTTTGTTTTCCCATCTACCACAAGCCTGCCCCTCATCTGTATATCTGAATATTTTGTCATTTGCGTAGACACTTTTTGACATATTTTCATATGTCATATTTGTGTTTGGTTTTTCCTCCCCATGTGTTCCGGGAATGCCCATAGCAGACACCCACCCCGCTGATCTCGTTTCTATCTCAAGCAAGCAGTTAGATAAAGGGAGACGGGGACAACTGAAAGATCTGGAGATCTGGAGAAGTGGGAGAGCTTGGACTCATGTCTCACTCATCGCCCATCGCCCAAGAAGGGGGCTAGAAAAGGAGGATGGAATTCAAATTGTGGTCTAACAGTTCATAACTCGATTTGGGATTTTTTTTGATAAATGGGATTCTCATAATTGTTTGACATGCTGTGTGCTTCCCGAGACCATGACTCATCAAGGGAAATGTTGTACAGAGGATGACATGATCTCATATCACAGAATGAATGTTTTACATTTTAATGAAATCCCCAGAAAATTGTCCAAAATCGAGGGAGAGAGAGGCATCTATGCCAGGCGTTAGTTGACCTCTTCTGCTAATCTCAGAACTCTATCCGATAAGAGCTCTTAACTCTAGCGAGAAGAATGCCATTCAATCAACTGGGGATCAATTCAATGATCTCCCTCCCCCTCCTTCTGATTGTTTACATTTGAGTGCATTCTGTTCAATGGAAGAAATTCCATAAATGGAAATGCATTATGATAAAAATCTTGGCAGCTTGCGAGGGCGTCAAGCAAAACGATCGTTTGCTCAACTTATCTCTGGTCCGAGTAGCCCTCTCTTTTTCTCTTTCGCTGTCTCTCTCTCTCTGTCTTTCTGTGCTGTCTGCGAGGTGGAAGGCACGTTCGGTTTCGGTTTCGGTTTGTTCCAGTTTCCAGTGTGCGGTTTTTGTCTTTTTCCGATCGAGCCACAGAATCGACAATTAGTGAAAGTGGGAAATGTGTCTGGGGGCTGGGGGCCTGTTTTCTTGTTGACTTAAACCAAATATCTGTACAGGCCATTGAGATCTCTGGCCCTGGGACGTGTGAATATTTGAGGCTGACTAATCTCCATGATTTGCACTTTGCTCCAGTCTCCAGTTTTCAGTTTCCAGTCTTGGGTTTTCTCTCTCCCTGTCTGTCTATCTCTGTTTCTCTGGGTTACCCTGGAAATTGTCAATGTGCAAACAATCAACAAATTATCAGGGAGAGCCCCAGAGAGCCCAGAGATTAATGGCAGTCTGCGGATAGGGGGACCTAATAGATTGTACCCAAGACAAATTGTGTGTGTTTTATGCGATGAAAAAAAATGTAAACCATAGACATGAATGGGGGACTGGGGTTAGGGGCAGGGGCCCAGACCGTCCCAGACAGCACAGACATGGCCAGATGGTTGTTGGCCTACTGAACCGCACCGCACCGAAAACTGTGCCAATAATGTAAATAGCCACCGAAGTGTCTAAATACTTTTGGCAGCGAAATCAATCGAAAGGCGAGACAAGTCGGCTGCTAAACAGCGAAACCTAAAAATAAAACCCATGACGACGTTGTACACAGATTCGCGACACAAACCCATGATGATTATACAGTGGGGGTGGTGCCACATGCCACATGCCGCATTTTGCCAACTTTTTTATTGCGTCTTCTGATGGCCAATGATGATGATGATGCAAGGGGCTGGCCAAGAGACTCGACTCTTTTATTCTTGCTGTTCTGTGTGTGTGGCTTATGCTTTATGACATTTTCTGTGCGTTTCCTTCATGCGTGGCGTGGCAAGGGGGAAGGGGGCGAGGCGTGGGCTCCCATTGAAATTAATTGCTTGGGGTCCGCGTCCGCCTTTGGCAAGTGTTTACATGGTTTATGTCTTCTGGCCAAAGAGAGTAAGGCATTATGTGGTTATAGCTGATTCTTATAATCATTTGGTGTAATCTGCAATTAGCTGGGACTTTGTGCAGCTGCTGAAACGAATGATTAATTGGGCATTTTTCTCAAGAATAAATAAATAATGTATGCAAAATATGAGTTGTTATGTGAATAATTTGGGAAATCTTCTGACTCCATTAATAATAAAATATATTGCATTTTTGATGATTTCATTGAGCACATTTTTAATTTAAATATTTAAATAATCTTCCCAGACCTTTTTTTAGTAAAAAAAGATTGCTGCATGGAATTCCCAATATAATTTCGTTCTTTTTATATGTTTTTAAGTTCCATTTGGCGTCCAAACTTTCTCTCTTTTATTAGATATTTCAATCCAATCCCAGAAGAATATTTCCGGACACTTTTCAGGGCAACCAAAGTTCTGCCTCAGTAATTCAGCAAACATAAACTAGATATATAAATATCTGTTTTTGCCACATTTTGCGGCCACTTTGGTGTCTCTGTTGTGGCAGATGCTCGAGACATAAAAAACAAAAACTGTGCTAATGTTTTTATTCCCAGAAATATATATATGCATATATATGTATATATTGCTTTGACTTCTGGGGCGCCAAGCCAATTTGGCGACAGTTGGGTGGGATGGCCCCCCCGTCCTGCCACCGCCTTCTTTTTCCCATTTGGGGTGGCAACAAGTGTCTGGCTGTCTTCCTTGTGGTTTTTCTTCTTCTCAGCCTTCTTTTGTTTGATGATTAATGCGCTTTATATTTGGCCAAGAAGAGTGCCCGTTACAGTTGCTGAAAATTGTGTCAAATTGGTGGAGATGGAGATCTCTTGCTGCTGTCTCGGATGTCGGATTGTCGTGATGACGCTTAAGGTTCAAAGTTCTCCAGCGACCCAGTAGAAAGAGTAGACAAATGTTTGGTCGGAAACTCTTGAGATCCCATCAAAGGCGTGCCCTTGTCGGTGGCATGCCTCCAACTCCTTCTCCATCTCCTCCTCCCAACTCTCTAGATCTCCGCTGACCTCTGTCTGGTCGGGTCTTTCTCTTCCCTAAACGATCTTTAGTTGCATCGGAACTGCATTTCTTTTTGTTTCTTCCTCCGATTGTTGCACAATGATATGCAGTTGTCTCTGTTCTTTGTTTGCCTCTCAGTTGTTGTTCTCCAGTTGTTGTTTGTTCAACATGCCCCACGGGCTAGGCGGCCCTCGTTTCGACTCGAACGCAGACGCCTCAGGTTATGCTTTGGTTTTCTGTCGCTCTCGGGTACTGCCGCTTATCGCAGAAGGGAAATCTCATTTTCCTCCTCATTTTCCTCTCTCTTCTTCTATGTACATATCTGTGCCGGCAGAGTTCAAGTTCAGCATTGCGTGAGGTCTGAACGGGTGTGGAATACCCTACAAACAGTGGGGTATGCGGAGACTGCAGGGAGGGTTGTTTGTGATTAGAAGCAACTCTTAAGTATATAGATTAAAACATATACATACATAGTAAACCTATGAGTACAAACAAGGGTAATCCTCTCTCTATTACTTGAATTCCCTGATATATTTATATTCTATCTTTTACTTACTTGTATTCAATATCCATTCTCTAGGGTATCAGCTATTCGTCCTACTAGAGTTCACTGTCTGACCCGTGTCCTCTTGGGCATAATTTGTTGTTTGGTTTATAATTAAAATCCGTAACGCCTTGCACGTGATTCAAACAATGAGCCCGCTTTTCCTCCTGCTCCATTCCCCTAGCACATTCCCATTCCCATTCAACCTAAAAATGTGGGATACCTTGGCAGAGATGCCTCTGATGCCCCTGTCCCTGTCCGTTCCTCTGGCCGCTTGTCAGTCATAGTTTCTGTTTGGTAGCTGCCTCTTCTCGGGTGTAGTGTTTACCGATGTGGGTACACACACGGCCATCAACGTCAGTATCATGCTGATAAGCACGTGGACAGATTTTTTTTGAAATGGGTATGGGAATGGGAATGGAGGCCATCCATTCAGGTAGCTTCCGACGGAGCCGACAACGTGTCGCTCGGCACGTTCAAATATATATTAAACCGCAGATCGAGCAAGACCCCTGGGGGGACGACCCAAACACCAACCCAAAACCAAAACCGAGACGAAGCGCATTTTGATTGATTAAACAGACACACGACAGGCAGTTGATGCACTTAGTTACCTCTGAGCGGCGACACAGCAACGATTACTGCCCGTAATTCCTATGTAACTCCCCAAACCAAACCCCAAAATCAGTGGCAATTAGTGCGGCTTGTTGTTTGGGCTGGACTGGAGACGAGTGGCAACAGCAGCAGCAGCATTTTCGATTGGCCAACAAGAGACTGTGTCAAAAATTGTGTCCAACTTGGAGGCTTAATTGCCCGAGGCCTAAAGGAGGCACAGATGGGGGGGACTGTTACCGGTTGACCTCAACGGTTACCTTACGTCTGGTTACCTCATCTGCATATGGGGACCCGACCCGTCCCGACCCAACCCCCTCTCCGCTCTCTCGATTATGAAATCTCAGCCAAACAACCGATTTTTGCATATATTTTTCTATCTATTTTTTTTTTGGTCTGTGCATATAAATAGTTTTGTTTTTGTTTGTGGCCCAAAGCGTCTCGACCAAGAAATATGTAGAAAAATGGGACTTACTGCGACAGAGACAGAGAGAGCGAGAGAGCGAGAGAGAGAGAGCAAAGAGAGAAGTAGCTCCAACGAAATATGAGTTTTATGCAAATTGCTTTGTAAATTTGTGATATTTGTGTCTGCGAGCGGTTTTCCTTTTTCCTGCAACACTCTGCCTCCTCCTCTGTAGCCTCCTTCTCTTTAGCCTCCTCCTCTATATCCTCTTTCCTGGTTCCATACATTGTATGGATATGTTTTTTGTTTGCTGTTTCTGCGGTTATTGTAAACCAATTTGCCCATGTGATTTGTCTTTCATTCAGTGGAAGGTTTTTCCCCATTCTGCTGTCGCTATCAGTGTTTATTAGTCTGGTTTTCCTGGCGCTTTTGTTTAGGTTTGTATGCCGAGGGGTCTTCTGGTCTTGGGTTAATGTCCCTCCCATGAGGTGTTTGACATCTGACAGAAAAGTGGGAGAAATTTTACTTGTCACTTGCTTCTTTGCCGGGGTTGGGGCTTTTGCGGTTTTCATCAGGGCTTCCGTGCCTTGACTCATCCAGAGCTGTGCCTAAGTGCCTCAGGAACTAAAGCAGGTCATTGGTTGCTGGCTGACTCACTGGAGAGAATGGTATACCGATTATATTCGAATTTGCATTTGCTTTCCCGTATTGATATGCAGGTGATTCAGTTGCTTCAGTGAACGTTGCAGTCTCTTGGAATGCCCCAAAAAGTTTGTCACTTTATAACGTGGTTTATTTATATCGATTATTAAATATTTTATTAATATTCAAAGTATGCAACGATCAAACACCTTTGGGGAATAAACTCAAACAAGCCAATTAATGTCAGCAATCGGAGTTCCGCGGCAGGAGCATAGGCGTAGTTGGGGAGTATTTTCACGGGGTTTGGCATATGTATAACTATTAACTAGTGAAAAATAAATTCCATTTCACAATTTTGTCTAGTATGTTATTTTATGATAAAATTTTACAATTGTCTATTATATATGTATGTTATAATAGATGGCATTTTAGAGAAATATTACGTGTTTAATACATCAAAAGAATTTAAGAATTTATCGTATTTCTTAATGAAGTGATGACTCTGAAGAAAACATATAACATAAATGATATACATATTACATTATATCATTCATAAAAATGTTCTTAAAGTCTAAGAATTTTGAAATTTGTTAAATACATATTTACCATGGAAATATCTTTACAACAGAAACCTTTTTGAAACATAAAAATATTCAGAAGTTCATTAAAAAAAGGAAAAATTCACCATGCATTTTCCATAATGAATCGTTGACCTTGATGAACCTTTGCCTATGAAGTATATAGCTTTATTCTATAAAACATTCCCTTTAGGCATATTTTTCCAGAATATCTTTTCTGTAGAAACACATTTCAAAAGTTCCCCTTCTAGTACGCCAGTGATCTTAGGCAAACATCCCACTCCCTTTTTTATGCACACATTTTGTTGGACAATTAACCAAAAATTGGGGCCAGACAAAGGTTTCGACCTGCGATCCCCCCCACGTGTACATACTCGTATTTCTAGCTAAAGGCTCTCTGCGGTCATATATTATATGCGATGAAATTCAATTAAATCTGCAACGATGCCGAATTTCAATTTCGATATTCGATTTTTCGTCGTGTTATTTACCGGCTTTCAATTCAAATGCGATAAATGAAAGGCCAGAGGCGGCACCAGACACCAGGCACACGGCAGACAACAGACAACAAGAAACCACTGCCAATGGCCAAGAGATTGCATCAGATGGCATCTGAGATCACAGACAGAGAGGAACAGAGAGATATATAGAGGGGGAGAATGGTCTGAGATTATGGGTACTCATACACATACTCATACTCATAGTCGTATTCACATTCGTATTCAAGACCAAATTGATGTCGACGCTTCGACAGAGTCGGTTCAGAGTCTTGTTTTGGCCTTTGGGGCGTTGTTTGGCTGGCAATTAAATTGCAAAATAATAATTTTTATTACCAACTTGACGACTTTGACTGCCACGACTACGACTACGACGACGACGACTGCAATGGAAGACTCTCCTCCACTTAGTCTCCAACTCGGCCTGGCCTCAAATGAAATGAAAATCAATTGAACAAAAAACGATAAAGAAAAGAGAGGCTACGATTTCATGTTCATTTAGCAGACTTTGAGGAGATTGCTGGGGCGGACAATTTCGGTGTCGGTGTCGATGTCGATGTCGACGTCGATGTTGTGGGTAGATCTTAATAATTGGCCATTGGCTTTCCCATCAAATAAACAAAAAAAGAAGTTTACCAAAAGTGAATAAAATCTGTCAATAGATAAAAGGAAGGCTATCTTCGGATGTGAATACCCTAGAAAGGTCTTAGTGAGAGCTATTGGTTTTATCCTAACAATATTGAAAGGATGTTTTATGTGAAAATGTCTGCTTTAAATCATTAGAGTCCAAGGAATAGTTGGAGCTACTTTTCGACTTATAGTCGGTAATAATCTCCCTTTTCATGGAAGCATTACATTAAAGCCTTGAATGATCAAGGATATAACTAAAGGAAGCCACGTTGTTTTTTGAGAAATGTGTGGGATTGAGGAATGAAGGCTTAGCAATCTAAGGACCCTCTGATAGGGTATGAAAGAGTTTTCCAAAATGTAACAAAATCTGTCTATAAAATTGAACCAAGATCGTTCAATGAACCACAGTCGAAAAGACAGATCCTCTACCATCCGTCTCTCTCTCTTTCTCTCTTCTCTCTCTCTCTCTTTCTGTCTCTGACTATTTCCATAAGAGTATGTGGGTGTTGTGAAAATGAAAATGGGGCGAAAGGTTGTTAAATGATTAAGAGGCGTTGCATTAGCAACAATCCTTGCCCCAGACCACAGCCCTGCTCACACCTCAGCCACCTCCTGGCCTCCTACCTCCAGCCACCAGCCTCCTCCTGGATGTGTCTGTCAGGCTGGGGGACGGTGACGGGGACTTGTGGTAGGTGCATTAGAAAGTTCGTGGGAAGTCTTTTCAAGTTTTTGCCGACACTGAAATGGTGGCAGGGGCTTGTGGCACAGGCAGAGGCAGAGGCATAAAGTTTTTCTGCAGTCAGTGTGAAACGCTTTTCATAAAGGAAGTAAGCCAAACACAGCCAGTCGCATACATACATATGGAAAACTTAAGAGGTGGTAATGAAAAGCGCTAATACACATACACATGAGTGTGTGTGTGTCTGTAAGTGTGTGAGTGTATTTGAATTGCATGCAACTTTTATGTTAATTGAAGCAATGCGTCAATGGCAAATGCTTGTCGCCCTCTCCAGATCCCCTTTTCCGTTTTCCACTCGTTAGCCCCCCACCCCGCCACAGCGATGCTCCTTGCCCCCTGCTCTTTGGGTTATGTCAACTGTGAAATGCGCCTTGAAAAGGTGGAAAATCTTGAACCATTTCGCAGGAACAGACGAAAACTTTTCTCTGTGTGAGTGTGTGTGGGCTGAAGGAAAATTGTGGGCTTGACTTGGCTGTCTCATACCGAGAAAACTATTAGGCTGAGGGGAAAAGTTCATTCTGCCAGAAGATGTCTGCTCTTAATGGCTGATATTTGAAAAGGTTGTTTTAATTAAAGATACATTTAAGTACACCTTTGATTGCTACTCTGTAAAAGATTCTTCTCAGTTGGGGACCATTTTGAGTGGTTTTACGAAAGGTGTTCTCTATAGAATGTGTCCGTGAGTCAACATTACTCCAAGATCCTCCAATTATGACCCTCTATGCACATTCTGTGGACTCCCACGTATCGAAATCTTAACTGAAATCGATAGAAATCGATATTTATCGCAATTAACCCCAAGATTTAATCCCCGCTGTCGACTTATTGACCCAAACAAATATCAAAACATGGCCAAATGCCCCATTCGCATAATCAATTATGTGATTCCAAAACCAAAAGCCAAAAGCACAAACATCCCCGTTCCATCCCCACCCCCATCCGTACACACTCTGTCCCCACTCTTGCCACACAGAGGCGTTGCAGCAATTCCCAAATGGAACATTATCGGGGCGATATACGAGCCACAGAAGCGCACAATTTCCGGGGCTAATAATAAATATCAATAAGCCGAAAAATTTATTACCAACTAACCGCAAAATTTGCAATGCGTGAGAGAAGAGAGGGCTTCTTGTTCTTGGCTTCTCGGGACATCCGATACTCGAGAAGAAACTTGGAACATCATCAACAGCTAAACGACTTGTCGGAACATGTCTTTGCTCTCCCTCTCCCTCTCTCGCTTACTTTACTTTATGGCTTGAGGAGGTTCTCTCCGTCTCTCCGTCTCTCTTGCTTTCTGGCTTTCTTTATCGCCTGCGGTTACAGGAGGAGCAAACAAATCCCTTTGATTAATTCTAATAGCCTCAGATGCTCAGGCTCGACATCATTTCTTTCGTTTAATACTCAATTTGGTGGTGTTCCTTCCTTGGTTTTCCCTCAGATACTCTCTATATGTACGTATCTCCCTTCTCACCTCCTCAGATATACAGAGCTGCCTTCACGTACCCCCTCCAGCCCCCAGCCCCCAGCCCCCAGCCCCGTCTGGTACAAGGCGTCAAGTTGTTTGCGTTTCTCTGTTCTGTGACTAATATGCAAACAAGCGGCAGGCAAAGGCAGCACCCAAAGCACCAGAAACTTGGCCAATAACTTAACTTGGCTCAAATGCTGCCATGCCACACACTCCTCCTGCCCCCAGTCGCCTGCCTTCTGCCTCCTGCCTCCCACCACATGTCATAAGCAGACTGGGGCAACATTTACGCACCCGCTGCACGATACGCCAATAAGAAAAAAAGAAAAAGAAATAAAAGAGACAGAGAACAAGTCCAAGTCCGTGGAGACCATAAAAATAAGATTAGCACACGATTCGCAACGTTCCCAGCTGTTGGCAGCAGCAGCAGCTCCACTGTGCCCCATGCGTCGACTGTCGACTTCGAGTGCCTCGATACCCTGCACGCGTAGGGTATAAGCAAAGACCATAGAAACACAAAGATGAGTAACTTCAAATAATATTTTCAGTTCGATTTTATTGGTGTGGAATTTTTGAAAAACGTCGCTACATACAGCACAGAATTGTATGAGCGTTACTTATCTTAGTGTTTATATTGTTTTGGTATAAGGGTGTAAAAGAAGCTATATATATTATATATATAATATATATAAGTGCATATGTTCCTCTCACCACTCTTTTCCACGATCTTAAGATAAAGGCGAAGTTATGATATCCACAATTTGTAAGAAATCATACTGGGTTTTGGCATTATTACATGTATAAAGAGCTAGTATCTATCGATACAGCATATGTAATTAATTAATTTTAACCACCTATCAATAGGCAATTAGTCATCACGATCGATCGAGTAGAATGAGACATTTTTGTTACTATTTAAGGCAGTATTCTTGAATGTTGTTCTCTGAAACAAGGAGTTTGTCTTGGATGTTTAATTTGGGTTAATTTTCTACTGATTGAATACTGATTAGTGGGTAACTTGTAGTCCGATTTCTTTCCCATGGCTTTCTGACCTGTTCCATTTCGTTTTGTTTTCCTTCGTGCTTTGTTTTACTTCGTATCTGTTTGGGTGCAAGCCAAAATGTTAGTAAACAATGAATTCTGGTAAATTTGGAATGTTTATGGTTTGCCACCCCCCAAAAAGTGGGGCTAAATGGTGGTCACGCCTCGTAGTTATAGGATAAATATGAATACAGATCGATTGGGGAATCATGAGTGTAGTTGTGGAAAGAGTATATTTTTGCCGGCTGTAATTTATCGTTAATTTTATGAAACTCGTTCGATGTTCTGTTTGCATCTTTATCGTACACATTCCTTTACATACAGTTCGGTCCAGGTTCCAGCGCTGAAATTTACCTCCCTCTTTGGTTCGTGCCGCAAATGCGCAACGCTTCATATCAAGATACATTTGTATCTGCCCACACACTCGTGCATGTGTGAATATCTTTTATGACCTCTTTTTCGCTCCTCCCATATCACAGGCAGACAAAAACAGAATTAACCCACACGCAAGTTCCTTCGAGGAGTCTCAAGGATAATCACGAGGTTTCCTCTGCCCTTTGGGGAGGGATGGGAGGTGGATTTTAAAACTCTCTGGAATCTGTATATGCCGTTCGTGCCGCTTTTGATGTGTGGTGCGTGCCTTGGCATTGGGGTCGATTGTATTTATGAGCCTAAAGGTCAAAGGTGCTGTAAAAACAGGCACGATCTTGAATCCCAACACACTTGGGCCCTCTCCCAGTCAAGGTCGAGCCAAATGTTGTAAGTACTCCCAGCAGTGTTTTGTCTGAAGGAGTGTGTGGAATGGTTCCTAGACTCCAATATCTTTAGATCTCAGACTGGGATTCCATTGCGATTCCATCATTCAACTAAAAGAGAGCCTATATTCTGAGGATAGCTCCAGCGATCCCAAAATAATCTCCGTAATTATGCTTATCCGTTAAATATCCCCCTTCAACCGCACATTACCACTAACCGCAACAACAATTAACTGCAATTATAACTGTTGCCCGTAGGGCCACTGGAAAAAAGTAATATGAAAATATTAAAATCTGTTTCGGTTGGATTTTCGCATAGATGGTTTTCCATGCAATTAAAATTTGCGCTAAAGTGCAAAAATTGTGTGCGAGTAAATTCCATTAATGCTTAATTTTTTGTAAATGTTTGCAAATTTTCGTTGGCCAAATAGCAACCGGGGAAAAAGGCAATAAAACGAGCCATAGAAAAATTAGCGCATTCATAAAGATATCCATGAGCATGCACAGACCGACAGGCAGACGCATTTACACACTAAATTGGTTCATAAAGCTGCCACAATTTTGTGCCACGTAATGCTCTTATGGGTGGCACGAACAGAAGATGAGGAAGAGTGCAAACTAGAGGATAGAATATACATAGACAAAGACAGAGCCAGTATACAGTAAAAGTTCCATTGGGCAAACATTGGCCACTATGTTGTCTCTTTTCCTAGAAAGTGGATAAAGAAAGGGCTACATTGAGCTGCATGGTTTTCCTATTAATTAATAAAAAATATAGGATACACAAAGGCCTAATAACGGTACTCTTCCCAGAGCTTTTACTGTCTAAACGATTAACCGCATTTACAGATTTGGCTTGCAAAAAACGAACAAAAATCATTTAATTAGACTTTCATTCAATATATAAAAATCTTTTTTTTTCTTTTCAACACTTTCATGCCACATATGCATATTTTTTGCTGCCACTATAATCTTTTAATGGAGACTTTGCACTCGTTAGTTTTTATGAATTTTACTCAGTGTTGGTACTAGAATGGGTGGAGTTTTCTTTGGATTCTGAATGGCAAGGCCCAAAGTGAGTATTTTTCATCTCTTAACGTAGACAATTTAAGAGCGGAGTTTATATCTTAGTTATAAATATACTTAGGCTACAATTTCCCATAGATTGTAAATTATGTTTATTTGTATACCTAAATAGGAGAGATCGTATCACACGGAGAGATAATTTTCCGCAGGATATTAAATGCAATTTAGCTGAGAGCACGGACATCCTATTTATGTAAACTTCTGCTGTCAATTGTGTACGACTGCGTTTGTCTGTGTGTGGGTGCGTTTATCAGTGTGTGGGTGCGTTTATCAGTGTGTGTGGGTTAATTTATCTTTGTGTGCGTGTATAGGGATCTGCAAGCGTGTTCGTGTGGGATTCGAGTTGCAGTTCGAGTGCAGTGCCATTTGCCGTTTGTCGGCATTTCCTGGCGTCCAGTGCAAGCGTGGGGTTGACTTTTGGGGGTTGGGGTTACAGGTAGGAATGCCACCCAACTGAATTTTCTCCACTTCACGGGAAAATTACTCTCTCTCTTTCTCTCTTTCTATATCTCTTTCTCTCTCTCTCTGTCTGTGTCTGTGTGTGGTGGGAATTAATTATGCAGGCGTATCATGGCAACATCATTCCCAGCCAGCCTCCGCTCGCGCACAGCCTGACAGAGACCCACACACCTACAGACACTCCCTCTCCCACACAGATACAACAAACTAACAGAGGCACATACCCCTACACACGCACTGGCACATCCTTCCATCGCCAATCTTGCCCTCTCCTCCCCTCCCACCCAGCACCACCCTGACTGCGGCTTTCATTTGTGAGCTCTGCCCATGGAACATTCTACCTGATCCTTTTCGCTGTTTGCCGTTGCAGTTTCCCCAGTGCCACGCCCACGCAACGCTTGTTGCTGGACTCCGTTTTTATTTTGATGCCCCCTGAGAGTCCACAGGGGTATGTTGTGTTCGTGGAGGTGTATGACTCCAAAGAGTCATTCAAGAATCTGAATAGGGGGTATCTTATGGTCGTAACACTCCATATTCCATGTTTTTTCTTGTGTGTTTTTTGCTTTGTTTGCATTTCCATGTGATTTCACTGTCCTGCCAGAAATCACTGGGTGACATTGGGGGTGGTCGATGGCTGTGGCTGTGGGCTCGATTCGCTTCGAGAAAGCGAATTATCTCAGCTACCATTTATTGCAGTTTTAATTGATTTCATTTAGCTTCCTGTTCACATCCCCAAGGATATGCATACACCCCATGGATATGCATGTTTCTACCCCCTCTCCGACTGTGGACATATGTATGTGTGTGTCTGTGATGCGGTTACCTTGGCGCCTGTCTCCTGGTGGCACTGTCATCACCGTTAACCCTTTGGGGTGCACTACTGCTTATAAATTCTATAAATTTTAGATCATAATGTGGACAAGCGGCCCTCGGTCTCGGCTCCCGCCGTGCCTCTGTTGCGTTGTGTGTGTGAAAATTACATCTGCTTGATGCTGTTGCTCTCTAGACTGTGGGTGGGAGGGAAATGGGTCAAGAGATGAGCTACTATTTGTTATGCATTTTCATTAGTACAAACTTTCCAACTTAGGCGCTGTCATTAGCACAAAATTGGCTGCCATTGGGGCTGGGGTTCACAGGTGCAGCTTTTAGTTGGAAAGTTGTTCAAAGTGTAATCAGGATATTGTTATAAGGAACTGGGAAAACTTTTGAGTATACAATGGCTGGTACTCAATAGATGTAGATCTAGATGCGAGGTATTTCTTGAGACCTTCTTCTATCCAGATGGAAATATTTCCTCTGGCGATGCACTGCTCTGCAATGCACTGCCATCGGCGATTGCATAAATTCAGGTTTCTCTCCGACTCATTAGCCACAGTTTGCACTTTCCCCGGGCCTGCAACTCATTAGGCCAACAGCTCCTTTAGCGCCAGTTTGCTAATGAAGCCCCCACCCCCAGCATAACACCAGCCGCAGATCCAACCCACACCCCGATCTCCCTTTCCATGGTGCAAATCATTAATTATCCATTGTTCGTGTGGTTTTTTTTGTTCACTGTCATATTTATTTGGATTTTTGCATAGTAATAATATTTTTCCTTTTATTAGTAATGGGCTTTTGTTTTATTTTGCTCAACGTTTGGGTTCGCTTCTAGTTGTTGTTTTTTACACATTAAAATTTATGCTAAAAGTTGTAAATAAAATCATTTTGAAATGTTTTGTTGCTTTGTAATAATTATTCGTATATATATTTTGCTTGGTATTTCTGTGATGGCATCTATAAAGACGGATAGATTACACAGATTTATGGAAATATTTATGTGACATTTAGCATTGCATTGAGATTGCGATTTGTTTATGTTTATGTTCGTGTGTATGTTTGTGTGTGTGTGTGTGTGTGTGTGGTTTGGCGAAATTTCATAAATATACAGATAAATTTGAGCAAATATATTGCCCATAAAGTATGGCAAATAAACGATAAAAGTAGATTAAATAATATAGAATGGAGTAGCATTATGGAACATTAAACGGCTTATTGTGTCGCAGGCTAAATGCTAAATAAATTTTGATAATAATTCAAATTCATAAAATGCATTCGCATTAAAAATCCATCGTTAGAAAATTAATAATTGAGCTCCACAATTTCCCGCTGGCAAAATGTCATTAATATGCAAATGATATTATTTCTACTACTGTATATTTATTGCCAAAAGTTGTTGAATTTGTTTGGGTGCCGCTTAAATTTAAGTTTTCATCTAAAATATATATATACAGTGCTTGAACTATATCGATAGGATTAAACTAAAGAGTTGTGCGGGTATAGAAACTAAAGTGTGTGAAAAATTGCGCTTAACGATTTCCATTAAAACTGCTGTTTTACGATACGTTTTCTACGAGCCAAAAACTGTTTAAAGAGAACTCGATCTATTCAGATTGTAGTGTGAATGGCAAAATCGATTCAGTTTTTGTGTGAATGGCAACAATTGGGTCCTCGAATATCGTATCGTGCAACAGCCTTTAAGCTTTCTAGAGTTTTTGCTGTATTTCTAATGTTGATGTTCTATTTGCTTAATTTAGTTTAGTTGAGCCATAAAAAGATTCTGGGAATAAGCAAGAGTTCACATTCATACGAGTATGGTTTATACATTTATCCTTCACTAGACTCGTGGATATCATATTTTATTTTCTATATATGCAATATTTATGCTTGTTTATATGTGTGGTATCTGTTTTTAAATGCCTTTTGTTTGAATATTGGATAAAACATTTTGTTGGCTGGCAAAAAAGAAAACAAAATTAAAATTTGACTAGAAATTAAATATGAAAATTTAATTTTGTTTGCGATTTTGAGTGTGTGTGTGTGTATGTTGTTCTTTTCGTTTTATGTATTAAAACTTAGCTAATAACTAATAACATGAATAATATGCTACATGTATATATGTGTGTGTGTGTGTGTGTTCGTTTAAAGGTAATTTATATATTTAATTTGTAATTTTAATGATTTGTTTTCGTTTGTTTTTCGTTTATTATAATTAAATAACATAACATTACTTAATTAAAACTATAAACGCAGTCAATTTATATATTTGGAATTTCGTTTTTTCATTCTCATAAAACACGCATAACTTTCTCGAATGCCTTTCGTCATAATATTTATGTATATGCATATTTAATGTGGAAACATTTATGAACAATTCTACATTTTGTTGCGGTTTCTATGAGTTTTTCTTTGTGGATTTAAATATGCGCGAAAAAAGTCTTATTTCTTGTTTTTCTGAAGATATAGATTCTGTTTTAGATACTTTTTTCTTTACATACTCGTGTATTGTATTTGGAGACATTTACTCTACTCAAATTGAGGGCAAAAAATTGTGGTTGTAAAACATCTAATACACAATCAGCAGATACATATATCAATATAGTATTTTCTGTGGTTTTATTCGTATGGGATTTGTATAGGATATGCAACTAAATTCACTTTATTCTTTTTTGAATGGAAATTGGATATTGGATCCTTTCCTTTGCCTTTCCATCCCTGGTTGTTTGCCTTTCAACTTTTGCCTGCCTGCGCGAGACTGTACACAGACCGAATAATACTTTTCCAGGTTTACTTGAGAGCGGGGGAATTCTCCTTCCCCGCTTACGACATGGCGTTATAGACGGGCTGCTCATGCTGCTTGGGGCAGCGTCCGTGCTTGTCCATGTAGTGTCCGTACTCGCAGGTTGGGGGCTTGCAACCGCCGTGTTTTATGCATCTGAAAAATACACAGAAATACGGTTACGGGTAGAGTTGGAAGTTGGAAGAAAGAAAAGCTGGGTGCCTGGGGGTGCACTGGACTCACTTGCGATCGTCCACGGCAAAGTGCTCGTTGCCCCGCTTCAGCCAGTCGCAGTCGTAGTTGCCGGAGCTACAGTCACAACGGCACTGGCCATTGTCCTGCAGGATCACCTCGAAGCTGCGCGGACAAGTGCAACTCAGGATGGTGGCCCTCACAATGGATGTGCTGGCCAGGGCGACGGAATCCTCCTTGAAATTGGATCTCTCAATGCAGTGGCATTCGGTGTGATTTACAAATGTTCGCTTCTCGATAATGGGTCGATGTTGTTTATTGCTTTTCACCTGTGAATTGGGCGGAAAATGGAGAAAATGGGGTGTTAAATGCTTAATCAGTGATGCCATGCCACATATAAATTGTTGAAGCATTAATTATGTCAGCAAACTATTTGCATATTGAGCTTGCATAATGCCCCCAATGTGCGACCCCACTGAACCCACCACACTGATGCACACAACTATGATACATGTATGTGTGTGCTTCTATCCATTTATGTGTGCATCTGTGTCTGTTTATGTGTATCGGAGTTGACAGTGCCTTAAGCCGACTGCTCATCAAACTTGTTGTCATTGTTGCCATGGCTCGTTGTCGCTCTGTGGCTATAGCTCTTGTAATTCTTAAATGAGTTGTCAGTTGTCAATGGCAGCGGCTTAGTCGGATTATGGCCAGCGGTTCTGTGGGGGGTTCTTAATGAAAATATCTTTACAGAAACTTTCTAGATTATTTTCAAGTCTTTTTATTGGATTACCATAGGTCTACTAATGCCAACTAAAGCTAATAAATTGAAATTTACCAACAATTACTACTGTCAATATCTCATTCCTAGCATATTCCATGTATGAGTAATTCTGGTAAAATTTTGTATCCCCACAAAAGCCTTTGGAACGCTTTGAAATTCCTTAGTTTTATTTGCAAGCTTTTCAAAACAGAAACCACCCTTTTCCTTGCCATGAGGAATCCCCTTTCATTTTGGGTGGACGCCTCTGTCTAGCAGCCATTGGCAGAGCGCAAAACTTCTACAGCTGCTGAGATGCTGGGGATTGGATTGCATTGGTACTTCTCTGGATGTCTAGTCTCGGGACTGTAGACCCATGTCTCTCAGCCACTGCCACTGACACACTGTCTCTCTCCATCTCGTTCGTATTTATGTGTATGCGTGTGTGTTTGTGTGTGCTTTGTGTTGCATGACAAGTGCAAAATGATGAAATGCGTATGAATTGCATAAATTAAGTTGAATTCGTTTAATTAAAATAACAAGTTGGTTATTAATCAAGACCCAGGCACTCATCCAGCTGAGAGGAGAGGGCATGAGTAGCAGAAGGAGAGGAGTTTCGTTGCAGAAGGAGAAGAAGGAGCAGCAGCAGCTGCCGGAGGAGGAGGAAAGACAAATATTAAAGCAGACCGGGCAGAAAAATAGGTAAAAACGAAACAAAACCTTCTCCTGAAATGAGAGGGAAAATTCTGTGAAGCATTTGAATTTTGATTGGACGCATCAAACCGGAACAACTAACAAACCCAATAAGTTGACAAAGGAACACGAGAAATGCGAGAGCAGGCTGGAGGGTGGGAGGGGGAAACCACGACTTCCCCACGAAAGATTCTCTGAATGTATTTATGAAAATGCTGCAAATTGAGTTTTTAGGTAGTTTCGTTCGTTGCGGTTCGTTCGTGCTGGGGCTGTGTGGTTTTTTTGCCAATGCTTATGCAAATGCTCTCGAATGCAACGAATTGAAAAAGTTTCTCATGCTCAACAGAAAGTTCCTTCGCCACCATTCGCCACTCTGTTGTAGGTTTTCTGCATGCCACGGCACAACAAAAATGCCATCATGAGAGCGAGAGCCTGTTGAAGGGAACCTGCTTCTCGAGAAAGAGAAACCTTGGATTTGCAACTGAAACTGTGGCCCTCTTTCTTCACTAAGAGCAACAGTAATTGCCGGAAACGGAAGTGCAAAAGTGCTGCTGTTGTTACTTTGGCCCCTACGCCACCCTTTTTGAACTGCACTCAAGTGCTTCGCCTGTTGTACAAATATGCAAAACTATGCCTATAGCATGATATATAACCATATTGTTTATATGTAAGTGCGGAGGTGGGGGCGGAGGAGGAGGCGGAGGCGTTTCCAAGATGGCTTCTCTAATTGAGGTTAGGTTTTTATGCATGCAAATGCCAGGCATTCTTTCTCCCTTTCTCTCTCTGTTCTCTCAGTTCTCTGTCCTCCAGGGAATGTGCGTGTGTGTCCATGAGTGTCCATGTGACTTGAGCAATTAGTCAGTTATTGCTCGGTTTGCTTAAAAGGATGGCTAAAGGAGGTCCTGGCTGCCAGGCTGAAGTGCGATTAAGTCAGCAATATGTGTATAAAATGTTTTTCCTAAATTTGCATGCACTTTCAAGAGGCGTTACTTTCCCCCTTCCCCTCTCCCTTCCTTTTGTTGTGTTGACCTCAAACAAAGGTCTGTGCTGAGACCTAAATTAAGCAGAGCACTGGATGCAGAGTGCTGTGTAGAGATTCCTCTGGAGGATTGAGGCCTGACTACTTGGCAAATGGAATATTCAATACCAAAAATTCTTTGTTTGATTATGGATTACTGAAAAAATGTGTGAGATTCGATGCACTTTGATTAGGCTCGGATTAAAATATGGGAAATAGCAAACCAAAATCATGATCGTTGGAAACAGTCGCCCATAAATTTCCCAAACATCCCACACTGAAAAACTAAATGGTTTAACTTTTGGTATCGCATGGCCTTAATTATCCGAACTTTGCGAAACTTTCATCCACACTCTTGTTATTCCATTTAAGAAAAGCTCCAAACTTCTGCCCCCCCAAGAAGTGCAATCAACAGAATTATTCTGAGTGCACTGACAATTTCTAACCCATCCACAGGAACATCCTTTCCCTTTCCACCTGAATGGAATTGATGAATTTTGTTCGAGAACTTTGAACTTTGGCAAATGAATCTTTGAACTTTTGCAGTAAACACACACATACAGCATATTGCACAGTCAAGCCAAGCTAATGCCTTCTTCGCAGCATTCTAAATACTGGCTAAAACCCAAAGAATGCAAAACGGTAACTGTCATCAGCATTTCAGGTGAAGTTTTAGCCGTGTGGGAGGAGAAGGCAAAACAGCAGAGGAGAGCAAGAGCGACAGAGACCATTTCTCATCCATTTCAAACCGGGGAACATCAGTGGAGCATTAGAGAAGCTTTCGCCACAACTGCTTGGGGGTCCTGCAGGTGCTGCTGCTACTCCTGCTGCCTGTCTCCACCCGCTTACGTGCTCGCAATTTGCATTTGCCCCCAGACTCAGCGTCTACACTGAGCAAAACAAAGTAGAGATCTTCACGATTTCATGTCTGTAAGCCTCTGCCATTTTGTCTCAGTGTAATACTCCTACTCTCTCTCTCTCCCTCTCGCTATCTCCTTCTGTCGCTTCGAGACACACACGTGTGGCTGTTGTCTCTGTTGCTCGCTCTCCACTTGGCCTGGGGATTTATGCTTGGGAAAATTGCATTACGCAGCTCAAAGTGGCAGCGGATGTGTCACGAAAGTGCCACCCACTAAGCCCACCCCCGCCCCTACACTACTCTCTCCTCGCAGCATTGTTTAGCTAAGCAAAATGAATGCTCATCTGGAGCTGATTATGCATGTGCCTAGAGCTAGCCACATTTTGTGGCAAATTAATTAAATCGCCTGCGTTCCGGGGGAGGACAGGACACTGGCTGGGACACTGGGACTGGGACGTGGACATGGGCCATAACCATTTGCCTGTCAGCCAATTGACTTTTACTTTGGTCTTGGCCCCAGCTTTGACTTTGGTCTAAACAAGCAAAACTTTGTTTGTTGGCTTTGCGTTTGGCTTTGGGTGAGTGCGGCTGTGGGTGGGCGTTGGCTTTCACGTTTAGAGGCTTTTGATTTCAGTTTTGCTTTTCTAGCCACAACTTCTCCTGACTGTGGCCCGCTCTGCCTGCTTTGCTCTGCTCTGCTCTCCTGCCGCCTTTCGGCCTGGCCTGGCCTGGGTGAAAGTTGAGTGCATTGAACCCCAGAGAACCGGGAGGACCATGCGAGCAACTCATAAATCTCTCAACGCTTGCAACATGTGGCTCAGGCGGCAGCGGGCGCCGGGAGGGCAGGAAGATGTGTGTGGGCGTGTGGAGTGCATTGCCCCGTGCTGAACGTTCTACAATGCAGAAAATTCCCCCTCAAAAAATGCGAAAATTTGCGCAACATAAATTATGTTTTGTTAAAATTGTTAACCTTTTTTTGTATACTCTTGCGGGAGGGTATGGGGACTCTGAGAAGATCTTTGCAGTTCAGAGGAGAAAACCTTGAAAGTGTATTATTGATTTGCTGTCACAAGTCTCTAATTCAAAGTACTTTTGGGACCTGGTACTATCTGTTCTATTTGCATCAATGCAATATTCCCTGTATGAAGGATCCTTCGAAAAGTCAGTTGGATTGACTTCATAGGAACCGGAACTGTAAGGTTCGAACTATTTGGTTTTTAAAGACTATCCACTCCACCGTTATAAATCGCATTGATCAAAATCGGACTTAAAAAGGGTATCTAATGGAAGTACTTTCTTTCATGGTTCGCTCTTTTGTTGTTGGTTGCATCCTCTCCGTCTGGTTATCTTTTCTCGCCTCAAGGCACCCCTTCTGTTCCACACCTCGATCCCTGGTGCCCTCCTGAGGCCTTGCGGTGCCTCCTGGTGCTTGGGTCTCAAGCTGTTTGCCTGCCACTTGACACCTCTCAATGACAAACCGCTGAGATGGGCTCCCTCTCCCCCTACTCCCACTCCCTCCCGTAGCTCGTGCTGTTTCTTCTCCAGGCTT
This sequence comes from Drosophila algonquin, assembly GCA_035041765.1. Lineage (NCBI taxonomy): Eukaryota > Metazoa > Arthropoda > Insecta > Diptera > Drosophilidae > Drosophila > Drosophila algonquin. The sequence goes on along the minus strand of JAWNKY010001391.1, from coordinate 264,078 downwards.
TTCAGATGCTTCTTCCAGCGCTCTTTTGCTTCTTCCTGCATTTTTTTGCTTCTTCCTGCACTGCTTATTCTTGCTAAACAGCTTCTCCCCTCCCTTTCCTTTTTCTTCCTGGACTGCTTCTATAGTTCCTTCTGGTTTTTGTTGCACATTTTCTGTGTGTGTGTGTGTGTGTGTGAAAGCTTTTGGAATGCCAACAGCTTTGAAAGGCAACTACAGCTTCCTGAACCTGCTGGCCGTCTGGCCATATTTTGTTTTGTGCTTTATGGCTTGCATTATAAGGATAAAAGAACTAAAGGACACTAAACTTCCTTATGACCATACACTATAGCTGATGGCGGGTTCTATTCAAATGATCGTAATGTCTGAGATGAAAATAAAGTGTTTTAATAACAATTAAGATTTATTCTCAGCAAAAAACCTCAGAAATATAATTCCATTATCATGCAACTCCAGAACTTTGAATGCCTCAAATTCGGTGATTTAAAGACTTCCTTAAAGAATTTACAGTAGATGATTTTCCAAAAATCTTTAGAAAAAAAGATTTATAAGTTCTTCTATTTGTGCAAGGACAACCTATCTATTTTATAAGATTACAAATATGAATTATGTCTTTACTTTAAACTTTATTGATTGATTGTGTTCCTTCCAACATAAATTTCTTGGAATACACTTCTTGCGTCTCATAAACCTCCCATTTATCTTCTGACTATCCCTAAAATTCATCTTGTATTTCCATGTAAAAAGGTTTTTGCTTCCCTGACGAAAATGTTAAATTGCCCAACAATAATTTGTGTGGTTTTTGCTCCAAAGTTTTATTGGATAATTAAGCGGAGGAGCAGTACCAACCCAATAGCCACGTTCATATGTGGGGATGTTTGTCTTGTTCTTAAGCATTTTGCGGTTGCCCCCCACCCCGCCCACTTCTATCCCAATGTGGGCGAGCATATATCTTGAAAGTGGAAACTTTTTGCGGCAAGCGCAGCATAAATATTTGAAAATTAAAAGCCATCCGAAAGGTTCAGAGAGTTACGAGCTCCTTGGATGTGTCTGCCAGCGCCTGCCACCGCCTCGAACGGGAGTAGAGTAAAAAAACGTTGCAGCTGCAAAAACGGCGCCACAGAAAGGAAATTTATGAAAGTTCTGCAAAAAGAAAAGAGCTTTTCATAATGGAAAACTAAGCAAATGCAGGCAACAGCAGTAACAGGATTTGCTCTGAGAAATAATGAAGAAAAGGGCATATGTTTGCTTTCCGAAAAGAAGGCCACAAGATATGCTGGGGCGACGAGGGGATCTGAGGGAATGGCGTTTTTATGAGTTACTGTTGCCAAGCAAATTGGTATTTTCTTTGTAGGATACGAAGTCTTGGGGGGAACTTGGGAAATTTGTTGTTTTAGAGTGAAAATTTGAAATTGCTAAGAGACTTCATCTCAGTATTTCACTCTTAATTAAATCTTGAACCACCCAGTGGCTTCCCGTCAATTAATTTTCAATTCTCACCTCTATTCTGGCTTCGTTTTACATAATTTTCATATTCATTTCCCTAAACATTTACTCATCAGCATTTACTCAGCATCACCTGATTCCTTCTCAATTTCCGCTTAATTTGGCATCATAGCATTGATAAACTTCAATCCTCCCACAGACCTTCAAGCACCTTTTTCCCCCCCACGACTTCTCTGATATAATTATTAACAATCCATCAAATCAACAACAATGCAATCTGTAGCATATTATAATTATACAAAATGAGTTTCCTACCTCTATCAAATGCTTAATTACATTCTCAATTTCCACACACTCTCGTTTGTTCGTATTGAAAGCTCGTTATATAACAAAAAGCAGCAAGAACCATGCTCAGCCACAGAGCAAACGACAACAACAACAATAATCATATCATGGAGCATAAATCACCAAACAAATTGAATTATCATTGCGTCATTAAAAAGTCATTTCAGTCAAAAGCCCACAGAAAAAAAAACGAAGTACATTTCTACCTACGGAAAAAAAAGGTAAAAAATGAAAATAAAGGTGAAGCGATATAATTATGTTGCAATATGGCGCCCTCAAGCATGACCTACGCCCACGAACAACATTAAGAGCAACAAGAGCAGCGACAGCGACAACGACAACTACAATTACGATTGAAGGTAGGAGAACAAAAGAGATGGAGAGAGGTGAGCGAGAGCGGTAGCGGTAGCAAAACGTTCATTAGAGGTGGTGACGGTAAAATATAATCGATATTTTGTACGATACATTTTAGAGAATTCGATATACACTCATATCTGTACAGCTGCATGAAGATTCGATCTCTAAATATGGTTTTGTTTAAGAGATAAGTGTAAGATTTTAGTGCGCACTTTTTAGTTCTTTGTGTGGTTATAATTATCTTAAAATCGATTAAAACTTTCATAGTTATGGTGTATATTTTTTCCTTAATTACCAACACTTTAACTGATCTTTCAATATAGATTTATTCCTACAAATCCTGGAGATCGCCCTTTAACTATATATGTTATCGCATTTAAAATCGAGAAATTATCGATTATTATTTTCTACCATCTCTAGATATTTCTCTGTTTTTAAGTCCCTCCATTGAATGTGCTTCATCCGTGATCAAAAGCGTGCCCGTGTTCACTCAAAGCCTAAACACAATGAATGCGTTTGCTCCGATTCATACTCGAATCTGAATGAAAATTGGTTTAATTTAATTTTTGGTTTTTTTGTGCTGCACCCAAGCGCAACATTTGAATGAAAGTTTCTATCGACAGACCCAAGGGCGTGGCCTATTAAAGGGAGTTAATAGAAAACTGATATAATAATAATACTCGTAAATGCCACAACAACAAGCGAAAGCTTTGAATGAAAGAGTTTAAAAAATGTTGTGTGTATGATGCGGCGGCTTGTGATGAAAGGGTATAGTTTTAATAGACAATTTTTTTGGAAAGCAGACTAATAGGGCTGTAAAAATATAACCACTATAGGGAGGAAAATTTGATTAGGTTTTTTCATTCAGTTTTTTGTGAGTAAATATGATTTATGGTGAATTTATGGTGGTGAATCAGTTTATTACTGAGCAGCTTCTGTTTGACTAATTAAGTTCTAATCACCACAGAATAAACTAAAATCCTATAATTCTGCAGAATGTCTCCTTCATATTCACTAGTTTTTATATGTATAAATATTTGTGTTATTTTGTACTCACAAAGAAATGCAATTCAACGTTGTGGGTGCTCTTGGCGGCACAGATCTGGGTGCGACTGGGGCAGCAGCCACTGTCCTCGCTGCAGCGGTGCAGGACGGTGCAGTGGGGCGTGTAGATCTTCGAGGGGTCCTGCTGGACGCGCTGGCAACGTGGCTGGGGCACGCGACAGGTGGCATCCGCCATCACCTGGTGCATGTGGGCCTGGGCCAGAGCTGCAATGAGAATTTCCGTTTACTCTGGCCTTTCCATTCCCAATCCCTGGCTTTTCCGCTTTCCTCTATTGTGTGTGTGTGTGTGTGGACTTACCTCTCTCCCGCTTCTGCATCAGGGCTTGTTGTCGTCGGGCTTTGAGCATTGCCTCGGGCGTGCCCAATTGTTCCTCCTTTCGCTGCGTTAGCTTTCCCGTTATGTAGTTGGGTGAGTAAATGTTTTCAACATCCTGTAAAAAAGAGCAGGAATGGGGGAACACAACACAAGTTTAGTATTCGTTTGCTCATGCTAATTGATTGCAAGGTACGGCATGGAGTATGTTATGGCACAAAGGTTGTTCATGTTGTTCGTATCCCCTGAGCTTTTTCTAGCCCCCCAACACATCATTCACATTACGCATACGCCGTCTGGGCCGCACCGTAAAAGTTGGCTCACATTAATAATGCCACCATTTGTGCCGTGCGATGACAATTTGTCACAATTTTTATTGTCCATGGGCAAGACATGAGGCAAGAGGCAAGTGACAAGAGGGATAGTGGCAGGAAGGTAGGAATAGGTGGGCACAGATTGAGGTAACATGCCAGCTGAACATTAACCAGAAGTTGGACCAACTGAAGTTCATAAACTGAGAATTCATGTGCACGCAGACGGCACCGGTACCGAGAGAAACAGCAACAGGGAAAAGCCCCACTAACAGGCAGCGACCCAACGAGGAGAACATAAGAATGGCATCAGGTCTTACACTGAAACTTGGATACCCTTTCCCGACAAGCTGTGTGCATTTGTAAACAGAAGTCGAGATCTTAATCGAATGTTGCGAACTACGAAGATGATTCCTTCATGCCTAATGAATCTCAGAATTGTTCGAAAACAGAAATATCTGAGATAATGACCCCGATTATCTTCATTATCTTCATTACCATTGATCTGATGTGGCTTTAAATAAAACCATATCTTTCATCTGCCTTACAAAAGAACCAACTTCACAGATGAATCGACATACCTTGACCTCTTAAGTGCATAACAATGGCAACACGAAACAAATTGGCATTGAAGGCAATAAATACGACTAAGAGAACAATAGAGAAGAAATTGTTGGACATGGACATGAACATCGACATGAAGCTGGGACTCCCAGGGTCCAGAGACCGACCGGTCAACCACGAACCACCAGCAGCAGCAGCACCAACATCGAGATGAAGTAAAAATGTTGACCAATGCGCACAATTGGCAATTTGTGAAGTTAAGCGAAATTAATGAGCTGGCTGTGGCCATAGCTCCTCCATGCAGTACTCGTATACAAAATATATATACTATATAGTAGTACGGAGTGGAACGGAACACAACAAGAAATCGTAAATTCTGTAAATGTGGGTGGGCCAATGGCTAAATAAAAGGCCCAAAAGAGCAACAACGCACCGGCCGTGGAAGTCTGTTCATTAGTCACACATTCGGGATAGGAATGAGAATAAGAGGAGGTCGGTGGTCGGTGGTTGGTGGTCGGTGGTCGGTGGTTGGTGGTCGATGGCCGGTGGTTTGTGTGGTATAAGGTGCTCAAGAGCAATTGGCATAAATCTTCGTCTTACTCTTGAGCTGCGGCTCAATGCTCGGGCCCTCATTCAGCGCCCATTCCTATTCTCATTTTCATTTTAGCTTAGCATTTCTGGTCCATTTGGCCTGGCCGAAAACAATGGCTCTTTGATGTTGGTCAATGAGTTTTAGCGGTTTAACCTTAAGGCTTATGAATGGACCCTCCATTGTTCTATGGCTCCTCCAACTCTCCCTCATTTTTGTTGGCTGACGGGGAATGCGGAGGTTCGAGGCTTCAGGGGAATGCTGAGGTTCAAGGCTTCAGGGGAATGCTGAGGTTTGAGGTGCAAAGCCTGACAAGAATGTGGCGTTAATGCTCGACTATATGGCACTTTGGTCTTTGGTTTATGGCCAGGTAGATGCTCATTTGTCCGTTGGGCCCCATATTAAACGTTAATGCAATTTGATGGAAATGCTTTGCGTTCTTCAGACGCAATAGAAGAGATTACTTTTGTGTAACGTGTAGATACTTTAACAAAGTGGTGATAAAGTTAAGATTGAAGTCTGAACTTGAAACGGAGATGGAAGTGGTTGAAGGAAAAGATAAATTCTGATTATTTGAGGTTCAGAGATATTCCCAATATATTCGGACTTGTATGACTGACTGGAAACAAGCTAAAGGCTTTAAGGAATTTATCCTGAATTTCTTTATTTCAGATATTCTTAAATCCCCTTCCATTGACAGCTGAAATATTTCGTGCTCTCCATCACTACATTTAAATGGAAATCCCTAATGAGTTGTGTCCTTGCACAGAAGAAATTCCAGTGGCAGGAATAGGGGTTGCTGCTGCCGCTGCTGCTGCCGCTGCTGCAGGAGAAGCAGTCTTCAATCAGTCAGCAGGACGCAGGACACAGGACACCCTTCCATACCGAATCAGACTCTCGAGTTTTTATCTCATTTCACAAATTGCATTTTCTAAAATCATTTTTCCTGACCCGTATACTTCCGTTTCCTCTCGTTGCCTCACCATTTGCAACGTCTCTTCAAAGCTGCCAAGTCTCGCAATTAAATTTGTGTGTTTTTTTTCTGCTTGCCTCAACTGCTGTTGATGACACTTCAGTCTGTGATGTTCGTCGAGAATTTATCACCTTTAGTGTGCCATCGCTCTCGCACTCTTCGTCTCCCTTTGCTGCTGCTGGTGGTGCTGCTGCTGCCACGCCTCGTTTGTCAGCTTTATTCAATTTTGAAAACTGCAATGGCAGTAAAAGTGGGGGGCTGGCTCTAAGAGGAAGCTGATGCCAGACAAGCTGCCTTTACTTTCATCAAACTTCTGGCATTTGACGCCGCTTCGCTCTACTCCGCTCCGCTCCGCTCCTATGGCTGCTTATTAAAAACTCAACCGCCTGGGTTTCCCCTGCGCCTTCTCCCCGCCGTCTCCTGCTAGACACTTGGCTGTCGAGTTGAGTGCTGAAATATTGCTGCCTCACTGAAGCGGCGGTTCCACCGATTCCCTTCCGGCCCCGTTCTGCTCTGTCTGTCGTCTCTCTCGTCTGTCTGCTCGGTTGTCGTCCATCAAAATGGGGAGCCAGACATTGATGGTGGAGCCAGGGATATCATATCAAAGTTGAATGCTTATATTTATTAGCTGCATGCTAAATTTACTCTGGGAAGCACGAAAATCTCTCCCTTTTTTCGTGGGGAGTTGAAAAATGTTGAAAATGTTTCCGCTGCATACTTTTCGGGGGACATGCAAATATTGCACATACGCCACGGGTGACGCCAGGAATTCTCGAGCAGATAAAAGTTGGTTTGGAAAACACTAGGAAATAGATAAAAACCGTTTTGAACTGAGACCCAACGAAAGTTTTCCATTGAAAAGTTTACTTTCTCTGTGTGTGTGCGGGAGTAAAAGTGAAAAATAAATTCTATCCCCAACAATGCAATGGAAAATGTGGGTTCGCTGGGGTAATTGTTGTTTACTTATCATCTGTGTATGTGTGCCTATCTTTCTTTCTTTGTATTTCCTACCTGTTTTTGCCTGATGCGTTTTGTTGCCTATAAATTGTATTTGTTGAACTTTATAATGGCAATGAAGTTGATGTTTTTACGAAGCAATTTGCTTCAACTTCTAGCTGTCTCCTTCTTGCCATATTCTCTCTCTCTCTCTCTCCCTGTCTGCCTATCTCTTTCGCGCTTTTTACTATATTTCTTCTTGCGTGTGTCTTCTGCTTTACTGACACAACTTTTCTGTTACTGTTTTCCCCGCACAACTTTTTCTTTGAAGGCTGAGCTCATAAATTTTTATTATGAATGCACATAGTTTTCCTCGTTTGAGTTGCAGTCAGTGGCACTCTCTCCACGCCCCACACCCCACGCCCCACTCTTCTCCCCCTCCTCCTCTTCTTGTTCTCTTTGTGTGTGGTGGTTGTGGCGCGAATATGTGGCTCAGTTGGTGGTTGAGAGTTTGGTGTGGTTACTGTGCATTTGGCAGCTATTTTGAAACATGTTTTGCGGCAATTCTTTTTGGCTGCTTTCCGCCCCCATAAATATCGCCTAAATGAAAAGTTGTGGCAGCAACTACAAAAGCGATTTGTGGCCGCCGATGTGCGGCACGTTATTAAATTATTAAATTGATGTTCAAATGTGTACTAGTATAACTTATAAGTAGGATCGAGAGCAAACCTTTACACAGAATTTTGGAAATATCTACCATTCCCAGTAATTCTTTTATAATTTGTGCAGCTTTCGAATCACTCATAATTTAATTAAAACATTTCCCACACTTTACGGGTCACACGAATACACGTGTAATTCGCTTTTCACTGAATAAATTTGCCATACATGTACATAAATATAATATAAGTATGTATGTACGTATCTTTTCCCTTATTTATATGTATGTATGCTGCTGCGTCAGCATTTACGCAAATTTCCCAGGTGCCTTATTTTTCATTTGCCGTCAGCAGAAGCAAAGAGAAAGCATCGAAAAAGGGCAACTTAAAGTCCTTAAATTCCATCAAGTGAATAATAAATGATAAACTGACTGAATGATGGGCGCTTTTACAATTTTCCTCGCACCAAGATCTTTGCGGGGCCTTAACTCGGTTTCGCATATCACCCATGAGGGAATGTCCATATACGTTTTATTCTTTTTTCGGTTGTGTCCGCCATTAAGCAGGTTAATGCGCGCCCTTGCTCTCCGCATGTCCGTCCCACCCTTCCACATACGAACGAAACGGACACACACACACACACACACCCTTCGTACTCGTATATATCCATGTGTTGTGGCAGGTTTACCCAGGCTCTGGTTGTGCATCGCTCTCTGCTTGTCATCTGCAGTGGCAGGAATACAACAACAGGGTGAAAGGGCACAGCAGGGCAGGGCGGGGCGGGGCGGGGCTCTTTTGTTAAACATCAGGCTGCATTATAATGCAACTACTGCCCCTATCCCTATCCCAGACCGTGCATTGCCCTCCTCCGTCTCCCTCATTGTTCAAATTAAGTTTGGCGCACCTTGCTGGCTGGCTGTGTGTGTTGTAACTGACCCTGTGGCATACTGGACTACGTGCTGACCTCACCTAACAATGGTCTCGTCCGAGCCCACAATTTAATGCGCTTTTGAAGGTGGGGGAACGATACGAGGGGCAAGTCCCCCATGTAGGACAATAGTCTGAGGGAATTGAGAGGCCTGTCTGTTTGTGAACTTTCACTTGGCCATCTGTCTAACAGTCTATCTGTCTCTCCTGTCAGTCTGTCTGTGAGGAATGTTTGCTTTAGACGGGCACAAAAGGCAGTGAGGGCAGTGAGGGCAAAGAGGCAGAGACCTTCTGGCCCCCTGACAGCTGTCGGTTAGGGATAGAGAGAACCAACTAGATGTGAATTATAGATGTGACGGATATAGATTCAATTTAGCACTTCAACAGCTGGAATACAAGTATTCTAATTGATTACCTGGAATTGATTGAATATTTTAAACAAGGTTTGACTTTAGGAGTGATGAGACGTCCCCTAAATGTTTACCATGCCACACTTTTAATTAGATATCTATCATCTTTCATATTTCTATCATTTCTTTAAGAAACTTGGCCAAATTTACAGCTTAAGCTATATTTTGGCCCACTACTAAAACCTTACAAAAACTTGGCCACAACTGGCAGCCTACTTGGCCAGAGAACTCCTAAAACTCTCATTAATTAGCTCTGGCTTCTTGGGAATTTTGTTGTTGCTGGAAAGAGAACCTCAAGCAGAGCCATAGCCGTGGCCAAAAACAAGGACAACATTAATGCCTAAGCGGGCCTCAAAGGCGCACTGCTATGCAGGCGACTATGCCACGGCCACCTCGCTTGAACCGCAACTATTTTGCAATGCAAAGCGGTGCAAAAAACCGCAGCGAGCGCCAAAAGTTTACTTTGCATAGATAAAACCACAGAAATACTTGCCAACTTTCCTGTGTCTATCCTTTGTACTCCCCGTATACCATACCATACCATACCAGTTCTATCTTCTATCCCATCTTCTTCCCTGTGCTAAGTGTGCGCTGGCCTGGACATGTCCAGAGTTCTTCGTCCTGCCTGGGGCAGAGCCTTCTCACATGCCTGCCACAGAGCCAGCACCACCACCTGCGAACGGCAGCCAAAAAGTGTCAAATTTATGAACGGCTTGCAAAACAAATTTAAAACTGCATCGCCATGGCATGTCATGGCGGGGTGAGAGGTCAGAGCCAGAGCCAAGGGGCAAAAGGGTTATGCACGGACTAGGCAAAAGTTTAAAGTCTGCTCTTAGGCGAAAAACACAAACCGCAAAAAGTTGCAGTAGAACTGTCATGCACAAAAGTACAGTACGCCACAGCAGAGCAAAAAAAGGGAGGGAAAATAAAAAGAAGAGTGTGCCCAAAAACCAAAATGAATTTTCAGTGTTGCCAACTTTTTGTGGGAACGAGGGAGGGGCGGAAGGGCAGCCAGCGGAGAGCATGCAAGAGTTACGCATATTATTTGTTCAACGCTCGCAAGGGGTATGGTACGGGCGGGCGGGCGTTCGCTAAACTAAACGAAACGCTTGCCATAAATTCATTTAGTAAGGCAACACTGGCCATAAATTTCCAGCTATCGATTGGACCGGAAATCCAACGCAGATATCCTGGAGGAGCAGAGGAAGGAAAGGGTAAACATCCCCTCCGCGAGGGAGGAAGTCCGAGCAAAAAAAATACGTGCTACAAATGCAACGCGAAGCCAAATGGCCAAAGGCGATAAAATAGTTTATGCCCTTCGATAGCATTGAAGTGTAAGGAAGGATACATTAACTGGGATGAAAGGTATGCTCATAGGACACTTTCTTCCTGGCAGACTGATGTATAAATTCCTTTAATTTTATTTCAAACCAAATGAGATATTTTATTCAGATATCCCACCAGAGAAGACATCGGTGTTAGCATCCAGGAAAATATACCATCTTTAGAGTATATCTTTTATTCCCCTATAGCCAACCATCGTTTAACACCTTGTATATTTGTATTTTTGTGTTGCTACAACTTTCTGTTGCAGTAATTTTGTTCCATAAATCAGATTTATGTTTCGGCTGCCAATTGGGCGGGGCCGAAAGGGTTGTTCGATTTGCCCAAAAACATGGCAACAATTTAGGGAAAAAGTGCAACAAAAAATATACAAAAATAAAACAAGGAACTGCAAAAAAGCATAAACTACGAGCATGGCGGAAACGGAAATCAGAGCGCCATTTTGATAGGAAAAGAGAGAGAGCGGAAGAGTGAGAGGAAGGGAGATGGAAGAAGATGGAAGCTAAACAGAAGAAGAGGAACTCGTTTACAGGTCCCACTCCTCGCTATGTATGTGGCAGAAATTAAAGGCCAACAACTGGCGCGACAAAGATTCATTGAAGGTGCGACAGTTAGGATCGGACACAGTGGACTCTCATTATGACCTTTTTTGGGTTGCTGCAAGAAAAAACGTAATATTAATGACTTGCTGCGAAATTAATTTCTTCACTTGACTTTCACTTGGTCGCCTCGGAGACGGTCGCCTGCAGACGACGGAAGAGATCCCCTTCCCAGTCTCAGTTCAAGTCCATGCCCCATGTCCCATGTACCATTCCCGCCGTCCTTGCCGCCCATCCAAGTGGGTCAACATTGATTTCCGTCTGTTGATGGCCAAAGACGACGACGATGTTGAGCCAATGGACGACGCAGCTCATAAATATTCGAAGCGGCACGCGCTCCTCTTGCCAAACAACCGCACTCGACGCAATCTGCCCCTGCCTGTCCCTGACTCAAAAAGTGGCAAGACGAGGCGACAAAGTTGCTCCGGGAAGCAGGAGGTGGGGGGCACCAGTCTGGGGCACAACTGGAGCTTGTGGCATTGATTGAAAATAAATAAATTCGTTCAATTCGGTGGGGCTGGTCAAGACAAGCCGGCACTAGGGATGCTCAAGAGACGAGACTGGACAATATTTGTTTAAATTGATACGGTTGGGGGAGATTTGGGGCAAAGAATAGGAGTTTTTAGAGATTATCCTTTAAAAATTGTTTAGATAAATAATTAATAAAGGGAATAAGTCAGTAGAATTAGACTTTGAGGACAGCTTCCACCTTCCACCTTCTTATTATTTGAACAGTGATGTTTAAAAGTTATGAAAGATTCACATTATCTTGACAGGTTTTATCAACCTTGAACACAAACCTCCTTGGAAAGAGTCAGACAATTTTTTCCCTAATTCTGAAACATTAAGATATTAACAAACTCCCTACATAAATAATTCCACCTAAATTTCCATCATCTTTTGTTGCAAAAGTTCCCTAGAATTTCGTTCATCAATTTAGCAAGCTCTTGCAATTAATTACATTTTTCAGAACGATTTTAGCTGCAGAATATTTCAGGCGTCTGCGTCTCAGCATTTCAGAGATTCATATATCACTTAGAGTAATTCCTGGAAAATGATGTCCTCACATGCGAGTCTTTCATCGAGTCTCAGTCTCTGAGGCCATCATCCTGAGTGCCCCTCGTGCTGCGGTGCCCGCTCGTCTTCTCAGCATCTTTTCGGAAACGCATTTTTCTTCATTTCATCTTTTTTAACATTTCTTGGCCTTCGTTTTTTGCTTTTGCACACACATCATTTCTGGATGGTTTCTGTAGGTTCTTTTCCCGGGAATAAATGTGTATAAATATACGAGTACAAGAAGAAAGTGTTTCGCATGCATATTTAATGCCAGTTTATGGAAGTTCACATTTTTCGCTGTGGGTACATCCTTCAGTTCTCAGTTCTCAGTCTGCTTTCGGCTCCTTTGGGGTATTGCAATTTATTGATTTGATTCGGGTTTTATTCAATTTCTCCTTTTTCTTAAACATTCCTTGTCATAATTCCTTGAGAGGACCTTATCGGGCCGTGACAGGCCAGAGCTTAAGTTGCCTTAAATAAATGATGATGATGTTGCCAAATGCCTGTCGAAGGGCTTAAAATTCACGAACGAACGAGCCAACATTAACATTATCGATGCTCTTGGTGCAAAGTTTCTTAAGAATTTTGTGCAGGGTTTTCATTTTTGTATTTTTTATTTATTTTTATTTTTTATCAATGCACAGAAGAGGATGAGCACTTCGGGGATGGAGGATGGGGTATGGGGACCGTGCTTAAGTCAAAATCAATTGCCTTTGATTCTGATTTAAGGTTCATTGGCTTGGTGTTTGGTTCTCATGATGCGGCGGCTGGCATTGGAGCCCCTCATTCCTTTCATCTCTTATATCTTTTGGGCTCCTCTTAGTATCTTTCTCGTTCCTCCCTACATTTCTTGGTATTTTTGTTTGGGAACTTTAGTTCTTTTCGCTTGAGTAATTTCATTAGCCTCCAAAAAACTTTCAATTGATTGCTGATACACAAATATTTTTCGACAGCTTCCGATAATCCAGGGGCTAATTGCTACTCCATCCTCCAGACCCAGACCAGTGTCAACGGGTTCCCCAAGCTACTTGAGATTTCTCCGCTTTTTCATCATATTTTTTCCCCTTTCTGTTATCATTCCTGAGTTCAGTTGAAGTGAGTTTCGGTCTGGGGATGTGTGGGGGGCCTTATCGTACATTAAACCCGGTGAACAAGTGCCATGTCTGTTAGTCCCATCTCTCTCCCTCTCTCCTCGGGGGAGCGCCTGCACTTTGAACTTTGTCTGAGGTTTGTTCTGTGTGAAATTTTCTTTGAGTGTTGCCTGCTGCTACCCTTTTTTACCCCACCCCTTTTTTTCCGAGTTGTTTGCTCTAAGTAATTGAATGGCTCCGACGCTGGCTTTGGCTTGGGCCTCGGCCTCGGCTTCAGCTTCGGAGTCTTACAATTATCTGTACAGTAAATGCAGTTTTCTCCCTCCACCTCCACCTCTACCTCTTCTATCTGCTGCCATCCCCATCCCCCTGGCCACACTTTGGTTATTGTAGTTGCCGCCTTTTCCTACTCTAATGGAGGCTAATGAACTGTGGCTGTGAGAGGCAGCAGGAGCAGCAGCAGGTAGAACTTGTTCGTATACACAAATCTAATTAGTAAAGATGATGATGATACAACCAATCTATGCAATTGTGGCAGGAGATCCTTTTATGAAGGCGGTAGGTAAGAAGAGAGGGAAATCAGAGCATAGCAGGCGAGGGGGAATCTCAGGAAGCTATAAATGTGGCATGATAGTGAATGAAAACAGAACCCTGAGGGAAAACATTAAAGGACTTATGATACTATATGAAATATCATATCCATACGATTGGATTAACAGCTACAATCCTTAGTTCATGTCTTTAAATCTATCTTCTTTGTAACAACATTCTCTTCTTCTGACTGCATTTATAACTAGTGCAATCAGACCATTTCCAATATCATACAATACCTATAAGAAAAACCCCAATTAGCACTTCATTTGTGTTCCTTTTAACAATTTTCGTAACCATAAAACTAGTATTTTTCTGGAGCAAACAAATCGTACGAAAGTGAGTTTATTTGTGCAAGAAATCTAGTAGAAATTTAAGAAAGAGCAGGCAATATGCCCTTAAATGTTTACTATACTTATAAGCAACATTCATTTGCTGCATTCGACAGCTGCCCCTCCAGCTGTTTATTCCAAATAGGAATAAAAAGTAATTAAATTTCCATGCTGGCAGCAATAAAATCTGTCCGCATATCCCTATATGTACATGTATTTAATAATTAATCTTTGTTGCACAAATGTTTGCATTAAATTAAAATCGCAAACGACAGCAGGAAAATGTTTTATATAAATCTATCCACTCCACACACGACTACGTATTGCATATATGTATATATGTATGTGTATATCCCTACTTCAAACTGAACAAATGAAATCCTTTACGAGGTTTTTGCGGGTCACAAATTGAATTTGCCAATTGTCCATTTGATTGTTTGGATTGGTGTCCACCCAATCCAAAAGGAGGACAACTAAATATTTGTTTAAAATATTCTCGTTTATGTTTAAATATTTCTCTTCCCCAGAAGAGAGTGCTTTGAATATTCAGATGGCCATTCGGCATCCATGAGTTCGACTGAAATATTTATAAGAAATGATCGGTCGTGAAACAAGTCTTTTACTTGCTATTCCCATAGGATTTTCCAACCGCACAAAGTCACAAAGCGGATTTCAAAAATGACTCTGCAAGAGTATCTGCAGCTTCGGCCACCATTCGTTATCCTTTCGTTCTTATTTATTCTATTTTGGTGTGCATTTATTGTCCTGCATGAATATGCAGATGCATAGATCCAATGAAATCTGATGGTTTTCAGGGCGTGGGTTCCGTTCCAGCATTTGACAGTTTAGGGTTTTTCGGGCAAATAAATTGGCAGTTGAGCAAACAAAATGGCAATCCCTTGCACTCGCATAAACGCGTATTTAAGTTGGCTCGGTCTGGGGTCATTCTCTTCGTGAAAACATGGCCACAACAACATAAACATTGACCCACATTTCAATTTATTTTATTCGGTGCTGTCGCTATCGCTGTCCCAACTGCTGCTGCTGCTGCCATGGCTCTTCCGTGATTTGTGCGAGAAAAACACAAATGAAAGTCATAAATTTGCGCAGAAACATGCTAAGGGTTTGTTTGTCTCTCGCCCGCACCATTAGTTTCAACCCCAACCCCAATCCGTCCCAACCCAATTGTTCCCACTTCTAATATTGTATGTAGGTCAGAGAGTAAGTAATGTAAGTAGTCTGTGGGATATGTATAGCCCACGACATTTCCAGTCAAATCAGCGTCAAGTTCTGGCCAACGTTTCAATTAAACTAAGTTCGTTGCGAATGATTTCGCCCAGACCAGACCCCAGACCAGACCCCAGATCAGACCAGACTGTTGACAGACAAGAGCCAGACAAGTCACGTTTTCACTCTGAGCCACTGACACAAGCGCCAAGAGCTATATACGACTGTGAGTATGGTAATGAATCGGCTGCGAATACCCTTATATGGAAGTGGCGTCATGTTCGATGGAAGTTAGTTACGATTATGGTTACGGTTGGCAGAGCGGAAATGACATATGAATAGAGTCTATTGAACTTGAAAATATAATATTGTAAGCTAAACAAAGAAGAATGCTATAAAGGATCTACAGACGGATATGATGACTATAAAGAACTTCCTCTTATGTTCCTTCTAGTGTATTTCGATCTTCGGCCTGTGATTCGCGTGCTCCCTTCTGCCTATTTTTGCATGGCAATCGTCGACGCCAGTTTTTAATTGAATATTCAAGGCACAGACGATGCGATGCCACCACAGCCGTAACGCTTTTCATATTGATAGACAGGTCTCCAGTGGGTGCGGTGACAACAAGGGCTGCGGGTGTAGCAGCAGCAGAAGCAGAACAAATAGTGTTCCCCCTAGTCTCGAAGATAAAGCGAGAGGCAGATCCGTTCTCTATTCATAGTGTAAATATTTGCAAAACGACGGCAGATGCAGCTGAGGGGAGATCTTGTTGTTCGTTGACCAACAAATTGGTCACGATCGCTAAGCAGACGCCTATTGTAAGGTATAGTGTGTGGCATGGGATCGTTCGCAGGTCATCTACCCGTGTGGTGTGGCGCACCAACCCAACGACAGATGCATTTCTGATGATGGAAACGATGATGATGATAATGATGTTCATGATGGGGGCGTATACGGCGAAGTTCAATGCAACGGAAGTGCCGGCAATTGTCAGGAGTGGTTCAGTCTTGGTGTGGTTTCACTACACTTCACTTGGCACACGGACCACACACTCATGCACACTCACAGACTCATAGAAGATGTGGGGGCTGAGGGCGTGGGGGGGGTGGCTGACAACCAACATGTGGGTGGGTTTTATACTGTTTTGAGTACTTACATGGCCATCGTTGCCGTCTTCTAATGTCTTTCGAGCACTTACCTGCAACAAGAGAGAGGGAGAGAGAGGAGACAGAATTATTGCAGTTGTACCAAAAAGTTGCTCGTGGGTTGCTTGAAACAAAGTTGCAATTGTCTAACTCGAAGTTCTGTTCTGTTGAGTTCTGTTCTGAGTTCTGAGTTCTGTCCGTGCCACTCACTAATGTGCGCAACCATTTCGGGGCTGGCCAAAGTTTTTACTCTTTTCTTTAGTAGAGTATAAAAACAGTTGCTGGCAGCTCTCAGAAAAGTGCTTAATGCCAGTGAAAACAGTGTTGCCCAAACCCAAAAACCAGCCAAGAATAGTCGGGGAGTGTTTTACGGACGTACTTCAAAGTTGCTTACTCGTACTCCTATTAAGCAGCCTAGTTGGATGATAGTTTGAGTGTATTGCGGAATATACTTATACTCGTACTTAAGAAAGTCTACTCAAGTCAAGGAATCAGGGAATTCTGTGTGAGAGATCATTAGAAGTTGTTTGAATTTGGTTGTAAACTAGCCGCAAATTTAAGGAATGATGGGATATCATAAAAATTAATGTGAGAAATTTAATATATAAAAGACTGGTATTGGGATGGATATGTGTATGCTACGGGCAGGGTAGCATTAGTAGGAAAGTAGATCTAAGTAAATGGTCGTATCTGAGTAGAATATGTAGTGTAATGGAAATGGATAACATAAGTGGAACCCAAAAACATCATGGCATCAAGATGGATTTGTGGAATTTTTCGCAAATCTTTTATCTACATAGCAACCAGTTTTGTCCTTGACACAATATGCCATTGTCTGGCAATAAAGCCACTGCAATCTCATAGAATTCGCATTACAACCTTTTACAATTTACCAAGATAATCTTTTGGCAAGGAAAATCCCCATCTGTAATCCCCATCTCTGTCTCTCTAACTCCCTTTTACCTTGGCAAACTTCATTCGCACTAAAAGTTTTCCCCCTCCCTGATAGTTTTTTCTGTGCCATGCAAATCTTCTCTCTCGCTCCCCCTCTATAATCATAATCAGCTCATATGCAAACACAAGCGAAACCAAGCAGCGGCCAGCGTGGGTGTGTCTGGTCTTCCTGTAACTGCCACCTGCTTCTCGGCTGACTCTTCACTTTTCATGTCTTTTATCTGTTGTTGCAACAAGCTGCAACTTGTTGAGTCATTTTGTTGCGTTTAGTATTCAAGTGTCGGCCCCCAATGGCTAACGAGCCATCAATCATCGGTCGAACTACCAAAACTTTTGAGACCTGTCCAATCCCCAGCAACATGTTGCCCGGTGACCAGCAGCCACAATGTTGCCTCAACATGGATGATATATGTGCGAGCGTTTTTGTTATTTTTTTGGGCTTCAAACTTATGATTAAATATGATGGGACAGCACCGTCAGGTGACTCGCTTTGGGGCTGTTGACAAGTGAAATTGCATTCCACTCACCACAAAACCCAAACATAATTGCCCAGGCTAATGTAATGTATAATATTACAACGGATAAAGAAATGTTTTCCGATTTTTTTCTCCTTTTTTTCCTGGAAACTTTCACGCAAACAATGCCGGAGACAGGCCAACAAATTGTTGCAGTCAGGCTCTCCTATTTTCTTCACGTTTTTTGTTTCTTGCAACAAAATCAATTTTGCCGTGGGTGGTCGGGCCTAGGCCGGGCCTTAATTTAATTATTGCACAAAAAGACAAACCCAAGACAACAGAAGAAAACTCAAGTAAAAGATTGCATTTGCACAATTGAAATAGTTTTCAATCAACAAAAAGTCAATTAATACGCTATAAAACGCCACCAACACATGTCGCTCTAGTTTTCCCCTCCCTCTCTTCTCCTCCCCGCTAAATGATTTTTTAATTGCTCCGTCAGAGGCGCAGCAGCTGCCGTCTGTGCGGCCGGCGGTAAAATCTTAGACAATTGGCTAACTGGAAAGTGCACAAAAATGGTTGAGTTGGCTAATTGCATTGCAGATTTTTCGCTTGGAAATTCATTTACTGGAGCTGCAGTTTTCATCAGGGTTTATGTGGCTCTGTAGCTGCGAGATAATCTAGCGATTTGAGAGTGTCTTTTCATTGATTTTCGACTGAACGAGTGCAAAATGCATTAGGACTGTATATTACAGATTAATGCATGTCATGTCTCTATCTTCTGCGATTTGTATGCATATTTATTGTATTAAGAGTTCTTTCTGAAATATGTTTTTTCGATTTGTGGGTTTACAAGCTAAAAAGCTCCATATCAAGTGACTGCCGCATTTTCAAAGCATTTATTTTCGTTGACACACAGCCAATTCTATTTCCATCGCCTTGGCTGAGGGAATTTCCTTCAATTTGTAAGTGATTGGTGTCAACTGCTGTTGAATAATTTGGCATACGAAAAATTATTCAAAATTCGTTTAGAAAGTGCCTGAACGTAAACGCCTCCAATTTTCCAGCTGTGCCAAGCCCGCAAGTCGCCAGACCAACAAAATAATATTCATTCATTCATACACTCGAAGAAACTGTCAACAAATTATGCCAAAAAAGAAGAGGCAGGGGAATTCCCCTCAGCAGGACTGAAGACCCCCGAAGAACCCAAGAAATGTTCTCATGCAGCCACTCCTCGGAGAAGTGGGCGCACGCGACAATTAGCACATCATTGACACCATGTGCGACGAATGGAGTGCCAAAAGGGAGGGAGAAAGAGAAAGAGTAAAGGCAAAAGAGTGGAGAAAGCAGAGGGCAGAAAAAGAGAGAGAGAGAATGCATGAGATATTGAGCTCTTTAGTGGTCGCCTCTGCTGCTGGCTGTCTTCCCAAGAAATGGAGCATTTTATGCTCCAATAAAAATAATTAAGTGGCGTAATTGATAATGACTTTTTTGCCTTCGTTTTTCATTTGTGTTTTTATTATTTTATGTCATAATTTTGTGAATTTATGGCATCATTTTGGAAGGCGTCACCAGCTTGGGTTAAGTGTGTTCTTCTCTCGTGTTCTCTTGTTGATACCCTGGAAGGAGGTATTACGATTTTGAGCAGACGTGTGCGTATGAGAGGCACTAAAGATAAGATTACCGACGTGACATAACACTATTTATTAATCGGATCGGAAAAGAACGTATAGATATATTATAAAGTAGGAATAGGTTGAATAACTTTTCATACAGAATGGATCTTCAAGGGTATCTAATGCTTCGATTTCCGCTTCAAACATTGCATTCATGTTTTATTCTTATTCCCATTTTTGTGTGGTGACAGAAGCGTGACAACAATTTTATAATCGATGTTGATAAGCAGTCGAAATCGGGGGGGAAGTCGGCATTCAGTCGGCCTGCAATCGGGAAAATGCTGGAGGAGAGGGTGGGTGAGATTGGGCGGCGTGGATGCAAATGAGCAATCATCCAATTATGGATGCTTGTCGCATCAGTCGGAATGTGGAAAGTGGAAGCGATGGTGGGACACACTTAAAATGTCAGCAAAGATCAGTGTTTTTTAGTGTGGAATAAACTGAAGTTAATCGGTGAACAAATTGCTGTTGAACTCTGGGACAGTGGGTTGTGAAACCATAGAAAAAACTACTTACAGAAGATCGTTTATAGAGCGGAAGTATGGGAGACATCAGAGAGCTCTCATTTGTCACCTATGTGTATCCCAAAAACTGTTGGCATTAAGCATATTGCTGTAGTTGTTTTTTTATTCTTATAAATATCTCAAGTCATCTTTAAACATTCAAAACATTTTCATTCCATTCAATAACTGAAAACTTCTTCATGATAAGTAACATTATTAAAAGCTTACAGATTGAGCACCTACAGTCCGCTTCAATAGAATTTTGTATCTCAATTCTGTTCGAGTTGATGTTGATTGAGACTTCAATATTGATTTAGTTGAATTTCCTGCTGACTGGCGCTGCCTGAAATTCCTGATTCACTTTCAATTCGGCTTCAGCTTCAGCGTCAGCTTTGGCTTCTCGTTTCTGTCTCTTCATGTGCCCCCAAAGTGCATCAACAATTCCCAGCATGATTCTTCTTCTTGTCTGTTGTACAGTTGTGTACACAGTGACTAAGTCAAGTTCGTGAAAATGAAAGAAAAAACTTGTTCAAGCTCTGCCATTGACAAGCTGAGAATGCAGCAACGTGCAGTGACAACAAGAACATAAAAAGTATCAAGTGCTCTGTCGAATCGTTGAACTTTTGAACACGCCCCAACCTCCACGGACCACCGAACCTCCCTCCAGTACCGCCCCTGACATTACCACTCGAATGCCTACTACCAGAATGAAGCAGGCGGCTGCCATTGATGGCCTAAGAGCCGGAGCTAGAGTCAGCCCAGAGTCAGCCCAGAGTCAGAGTCGGAATGCCATTAAAGTGATCTATGGGCTTGTTGAAGTTGCCAATATTGTGAGCGTAAATATAAATCGCTTGCAAACACAATATAAATTATAGTTTTGTACACGACTGTACATGCCATACAGATGTGTGCGTACAGAGAGTTTCAGAAGTTTCAAACTTGTATTTCACTCCCTGATGAACGGAGACAGTTATTGCAAATGAAATGGGAATATGCTGAGATGTCAAATGGAAACTACTTGCAACATTGAATGGATAGACGAGTGAGTTATAAGAACTTTAGAGTTTGAGTTGCAAGTAGATTTGTATTTGCTTAGGAAAGAACGTACATACATATGTAGGTATAGTTTTCATGGAATGGAATACATTAGGTTCTCGAATAGAATATTGATGAATAATGCATAGTTAATGATTGAATTATTCGAATGGTGATCAATGAATGTGCATTGCATAGAAATATGTCAGTAATCGAATAGGACATATTCTGAGGTTGTACATAATGATCTTCTATCGAATTAGTTAGTAAAAGGTAGAAATGTATTTCAAAATGGGAATATAAATGGTTGTTAGAGAAAATAGAGCCATCGCTCGAATAGATTCCATTTTTTAAACATAATTGATAATGTTCTATGGTCTTTTATACATTTTACATTGAACAGAGAAATCCAAATTGTAAGAAATTCCGTACATTGTACGATTTGTTTGCTTTAATCAACATACAAAACCCACAAATATTATTTAGTAATCTATTATGCAGATCTTTTTGTCAATATGCTTTACCTTTTCCAACATTTAGCGTAACGCAAAACGAACGGTAAATCGTTATCTCTCTGGGTTTTTCCTTATCTAATTTGATTCACTAACAAAGACAAATTTTAACAAGGGAACGCAGGAAGTTCACTGAGTGGCCCCACATCGATTCTCTCTTTTCTTGGCTTTTTTCTTTCAAAATTAATCCAACAATAAATCTCTTTTGCCCACCCAGCGCACAGAAGGTCGATCGGACAAACACTAATTAGCAACGCCCACTTTCGGTTTCGACTCGACTCGGGACCATTTCAAAATGTATCCAACAAATGCATAACTTTTCCAGTGGTCCCCAGCCCCCACTCAGTGTGTCGTGTCCGAGACTTCGATTCCAATTCCAACTCCGACTTCGACTGTGACTCTGACTCTGAGTTCGATTTCAATTTCAATTTCATTTCAGCTTTGGCTTTTATTGATTGTAAATACTTGTGTTCAACTTTGGTTAGTGCCAAGTGCTGCATGTGTCACTTTTACGTTGCGTTGCTTTTGTGTTATTTACATTCAACTTGGAAGTGGCACAGCACAGCCAAGGGAGAGGGCGAGCATGGGGGAGGGGAGACCCTACATAAGGAAATCCCCTTCAATGTCGTGAAATCTCCAAAGCGTAACCAACCTAAACGAGGCAAAATAACTATAGTAAGGGGATTGTGTACACCATAAAATGCAGTTGAAATTGTTATAGTAATTGAATGGGGGCTTCAGGTGGGTCTCATGTCCATTGACGGGTTAAATTGTTTATCTTACAGATAATTATCTGATAAATAAACATACTCGTACACTTGTTCAAGGCATCAACAAGACGTAAGACGAAATGGAATCTGATGCTCTAAAGATAGCATCTGATTTCTAAGAATTCCATAATCCATTTAATCATTTGAACATTCTAAAAGATATGATTGATCTATGATCTACAGATACGGATATATAAGTTCTGATTATTTGTATATCCTATCTATTGAATGATGTATTCTTTGTACCTCCTTCAAACTCTGATCTTTTCTCTTTAATCTACCCTATAATTATTCTATCAAGTCTCTAAAATGTATAATTTTTAGGACACAGCATAGAACTTTATCAAATAACTGGTGGAACCTCCTCCAAACATAACTTCATCTTCGAGCAGGCATTTATTCAACCCTGATCTTTCATATATTAATTCCTTGAAAGCAAGCCTATCATTATCACATGATAACCCCATAATATACCACTCTCGAGATGCATGTCCAGCAGCCAATTACCGAAAGATATTCATCATTGGAGAGTGGCCTCAGCATGACCTCCATATCGACTCCACTCATCACCCGAAAACCGAAGCACGAACTCTGAACTCTTTGATCAATTAGGTATGGGAGTGGAATGGAGCGGAGTGGAGTGTAGGGGACCTGCACTTGCCACTAGTGTGTCTAGTGTGGTGGCGCCTCTAAAGCAGAGGATGCTCTGAGAGAGATAGATGTGTACCACCCACCCCCCGCAAACCATTAGAGACACGCAAGAGTCGAGGCGAGTCTGGGTGTGGAGGAGTCTCGTTCCCGTCTATAATTTGTTTGAAGAAACTGTCCCCTGTGAGCCGTACCATGTGTGCGCGTGTGTGTGTGTGTGACACACTTCAAGCTGTCAGCATTTGATGGCTCACGGTGGCCACTATGCAGTATCCACTAGCCAGTATCCAGACCCCCCTACCCCTCCCATACCACCGACTGCATACCGTCCCCCACTCAAACCCAATTAAGCAATTTGTGGTCGACCATCACATGGCTCACGCACACACGACGTCGGCATTGGCATTCAAAAGAAACCTCTAATCTTGGCCAGCTCTTTTGGGGCTGGCGCTGTGGGTTAGCTCTTTTCCCCATAAAATCATCATCGTGCGGCGTGTGTCCGATCTCCGATGAGACATTTGACACAATAAAAAGAGAGTTTTATGTGCCTTTAATGCTCAGGGAAAATATTATTTTACTATCAATAATAAAAACAATTTTCACTTTGGGTCAAAATACAAAATGACAGTTTTTTATTATTTGATCGCTTGACTTCTGTGGCCCGAAAGTGAAGGTTTTATGACCGTTTATTTGATAAGTAATAGTCGTAGATATATTTGGGGTTTATGAGGCTTGTTATAGGGTTGAAAACGGGGTCAGAGGTTTCAGATCTCAAAAGATTTTAAAGGGTGATGTGGAATTTGATAGAGTTGTAAACTGATTTTTGATTACTAATGGAATTATAATTGATAGAATGCGATAAAAGATTTCAGAGAAGTGAAAGTTGGAAGGGATTTCATATCATTCTTTAAATAAGTAAGAAATACCGAAACAAAATCCTGTTCATATTTTTCTTTCATTTATAAATATCTTCTCCTTCCTTTACTTTAATTTACACCCAATATAATGCAATGTTTATTTACCTCTCAACACATTTATTGGATACCCCACCCTCATACCCATTCATTCAGTCCATTCACTCCATTCATTCAAACAACTCCAAACTTGAACTCAACTCGCTCAGAGCAACTCAACTCCCTCTGCTGAAGTCTGTTCACAATTTATGGCTGATTCTACTTAGTACAAGTCAGAAGTGCAGCTGTCATAAATTTTGGCCAAAATATGACCCAGAAATGCCGCGAACCAAGTGACTTGAAGCATAATTCATTAGACAAGTGAAGAGGAGAGGAAGTGGAGTGGAGAGGAGCGCCGAAGTGGCTGCCTTGGCCAAATGATTTAATTAAACTGAAAATTAAAAACACAAGACAAGCGCCAAGAGCAAAAGCTAAAATGAATGAATGAAAAAAAGCAAAGAATATATGTATCTGACAGATACAAGACAAGAAGTCAACATGTGTGCTGCGGTCCGGCTGCAGAGGGGACTGGGGTCTCTGGCCACCCATCAACGGAATGTCAGAGAGCCATCATCGTCGTCATCATCGTGTACATCAACCTCATCACAGTCATCATCGTCATAGTCATCGTCATCATCTTTATCTGTATCTAGCATGGTGTAGTATATAGCTCTCTTTCTTTTGCTGCTTCGCTTCACATAAAAACGGACATAAATTCAGTTAGCTGCGTTGCATACGAAAGTATCTAATAGATATCATCTTGATACGGACCAGACCAAGACAGAGGCTCTTCGCTCCATGGATAGTCTGTTCGGTTTTCAGTTTGACGGCAACATTGTAAGTTATAGTATAATTGACGGCATGGCTGACTGACTGCCCCCCGCCCGACTGACAGACTATATGCTTGACTGAATGACTCAATGCGTGCACTTGGCAATTGCCACTGTACGGGTACGGGTCTTGGGTATCCCTGTCTCCCCCTCTCACTATGTATCTCTGTATCTGTATCTGCGATGCAATCAGTTTACGGGAATGAATCGCCGTTGGGCCCCCTCTCAAACATTGTTTCGCTCTCTTCTGCTCTCTCTCACCCTATTTCTCCCTGTTGCTGTTACGTACCACCCGCATTTTCAATCAGTTTATGTCAGTTGAAAGATTTGACGAGGGCTTCAATTTTCATTTTCCAATTTCCATTGTTGTTTTTCCTCGTTTTTCGGTAGTCAATTCAATTTCCACAGAATTTTTATAACCAAATTCGGGGCCGCAATGCGACTGGGAAAGGGAAAGGGACAGGGAGAGGCTGGGTAACTTGTCAGTGGATATTTGGTTGTTAGTTAGTGGCGAAGATGCCATAAAACCACCAGTGTTGTAAAGCCCGCAAAATTTCCAGGAATTTCCAGGAGAAAGTTCTGGAAGTTTGTTTGTAGAGGAGTTGCTTAAACGAATCAACTGACTTGACCCTTTACTTGCTACAAATCTCGTTTAGTTCCTTCAATTGTTATTTTTCTCATTATTTTGTTCTAATATCCTTATTTTCCTCGATGCCACACTCCACAACTTTTCCTGCTAATCTCATTAATAATATTCGTTTCCAGTTCTCGGCAACAAAAGACATTCTTGTATACTTTCTGTGGAATTTGTCCCCTGATTCGCCTTGGATTCGCAGAGCGGCGACCCATCGATGATGTCTTCGATTGGCTTCATTTGGCTGCTCAACATGCGCGCTGTTGGGCTTCATTAACTTTTGCTCCAAGATTGAGACATTTGCACCCGATTGGAACCTTTCGAAAGCAATCGTCAGCGCTAGGCATATTTAATGGATTGCCAAAAGGAATTCCTCTTTCTTTTTTGGATACGCTTGCCCCTCATGCATGAGTGACCCTTTTATGTGGGGGGAAAATCTTTGATTCTGCTTTTGGGATTTCGATTACTGTTCGGGATTGTTGTTTTCCCTTTTGTTTATGCAGTCATCAGTAAATTGCTTTGTTTGTACAATTGTCCGTACTTTTTCTTTAATTTCTGATTTTCCGAATGCACCTCAAGTGTTTATTGCAAGTAAAAAGTGCCACTTGCACTTGGCAACAGATGCTACCGGAATAGATGGGAGTGGACCTTGGGGCATTGAACTCAAAGTGGAATATACTTTGAACGATTTCAAGGTGGAATCCTCAGGAAAAGATAAACACTGCCCAGAAATCCAATATTCATATTTCTTCCACAAAAGTTTCTCTAAACAAAAGAAAGATTTTCCAATTCCCCAGTACGTTTAGGTATAAAAGTTGTTCTTTATAAAAGTTTCCTCTCCGAAAAGTTTTTTCTTGTTTTTTTTTGTTTAAAAATAGAGAGAACTCTTTCATTTGATTGGTTTGGAAATATATCTGTGTGAATGTTGTGGCATTATAAATTCTCTTTTCAATGAAACTTGACTGGATTACTTGCATTCCAATTAAGAGCCCACCAAATGATTTCTGAATCAATGAGCCTCGTGCATAATTAATGCAAAAAGTTGCAAATGAATTATTCGGTTCAACTTTCAGTTTCATGTGTGGATTTCCACGTATTGAAATTTGATTTTAATTGGAATATAAGATACGAATTTATTTCAGCTTTAATTAAGACAAATCAAAGGAAATCATTCTATGCGAATTTTAATTAACTTTTGTATGGTAAAATATGCTAAGGCAACCAATAATAGGGCCACAGGTGCCTTTTTCCCCAGGAAATGCAGCCATAAAATGACATAGAATTCGTAATAGATTTGCTCCAATAGTTGAAAATTCCATTAAAAATTAACATATATTTGATATGAAATACCCACTATCTCCTCGGGAATTGTTCAAATTTTTCTGTGACAACAAACCAACAAAGAAATATTTAATTTTAACTTTATTACAACACCAAAAAAAAATTAAAGAAATAACTTTATTTATTTGTCCTCTTTTTTCTCCATTACAAAATGTAACAATTAATTTATGAACCATTATTCATCATCATCATTCAAAAACATTTAACAAAACTTGCTCCCAGGCCACAAAAATGTATCTTCTTGGTGGTTGAATGCCACATCCATCCGATGTCACCGCATTATAAGCTGAACAATGACAATGTTTGAACAAAAATGTATACAATTAATTCCAATTTCACCCTTTCCATCAAATCTCTCTGATGATGTTAGACGTGTAAACACAAATCAATTGGGGTACGGTGCAGGGCTCCTCTTTTGGCCAAAGAAAGCAGTCGGGCCTACAAAAGAGACCTGCCAACGTCAAGACCACACAGCCAAAGGTTGAGCCAAGTCTTCAACTTGATTAATGGCCCAATCCGGCAATCCAATCCAGAGAGTAAAACCCCGAACAAGAAAAGTGTAGACATATTTTGGGGGGGCGAGCAAATGGGGGATTTGAGGAAATTGAAAAGCCAATCGCATTGAGGGAATTTTGTACACTTTTGTATTGATATTGTGCCGGTGCCGGCGAAGGCGAACAAACAGCACAGCACCCAAACAAATGATGTGCCAGGCCGGTCAGATTCGACAGGGCAATCAAAATGAAGTTACCTTCAGTGCGGGGTATCATTAATCACCACACAAGCGGCGGTCGGAGGGTACCCAGTAATTGGAGTAGAAGAAAGCAGAGCAAAAAAACAGAAAAAAGAAAGAAACACCAACAAAGGAGAAACGATTTAAAACAAATTAATAGTTGGAACAACACGCGGAAGAAAGAGGTTTGTGGGTTGAGATGGGGTTAAGGTAGGGAAAGGGGAAGGGTTAAGGGTTAGCGGTTCGGACAGAACTCACAGTTCCAATATTTAATTAGTTTGCAGAACAATAGCCAAAGGGTCTTTAGAGCTGGTACTTTTTGGAGATGTGGGGTATGTTGTGTTTGTGGAGATGTATGTCACAGTCAGGAGATTATCTTTATTCTTGGCCTTCAAAG
This sequence comes from Drosophila algonquin, assembly GCA_035041765.1. NCBI lineage: Eukaryota > Metazoa > Arthropoda > Insecta > Diptera > Drosophilidae > Drosophila > Drosophila algonquin. Next base: position 236,360 of record JAWNKY010001391.1, on the reverse strand, counting down.
TTTTTCATATGTATAAGGCACTCATTTGCTACCACAAATCATACTGGTGGGGTAAGTGTTATATAACTATTATAAAACAGAAGCAATCATCAGCTATTCAAACTACATTCTGTTAGACCCTATTTGCATATTTTCCTCTCATTGAAAGAGTGTTTTCGAGGACAGCATGCACCCATTTTACTTAGATCATCATTTACTTATATTTTAATGAAGAAAATTCCATGGCCAACCAACTATTCTGCATCGTTTTCGTACAATCTTATCCAGAAAAAAGGAATTTCATAGAGTTCCAAAGGAGTGACATATCTACACTACTTATTTTCCTGTTCAGCTTAGGCTAAAACCTCTTCTTAGACTTTCTTCCCTCTAAGGATCTTCCAATCCCTTAATGATCTGAGAAATATATGTTGTATGTATGCATCTGTCATAGGGTATCTATTAGTTGCATTCTAGTCGTCGTTCCTTTTGCTGTTGTTTGCTTTGGTAAAAGTGTCGGGAAGTTCAGTTTAATTAAAGCCACAAGCCGTTGCACAGAAGGAACGAGACAGATACAGTTAGGAAAAAGCGAGAAAGAGATATGTATCAAGAGGAAGACACAGAGAGTTCGAGAGAGAGAGAGCGAGAGAGCGAGAGAGCGAGAGAGCGAGAGAGGGAGACACGTGCTAAGAGAGCTGCTTGCACTCTGACCAACGCCGAGAGCAAACAGCATGGCCTCCATTGGCTTTTGCATTTTGATCAACAAAAGGGGTTTCGTGGCAGTGGCAGTGGCGGTGTGGCAGACTCCTTCACTCCCCCACTCCCCGCCCATTGGTCTCTTTATCCAAACGCCAGACTTGTTGAAGCCCTGCCACAATGAGAGCTGCCAACTCGACTGGACAGGACTTGCCACCCTCTTAATATTTTTGCTCGGCAGCCCAAAAAAAGGCTGCAGCTAGCAAATAATTAAAATTGTAAGCAAGCCCAAAAAAAATAAACAAACAAAAAATATGGGGAACAGTAAATAAAACCAACAAGAAAATGCCATGAATATTGTGTGGGAAAACATAAACACAAATTAAATTCAAAGCAAAGGAAAACGAGAAAAGTAGAGAAAATAGAATGAGAAAACGAGGACAGCAAATAAAATAGCAAAAAATAAACCAAAAATAAAAAAACAAAAAAAGGAGAGAAAAATTATATTCACGAAACAAGAAAAACTATGAGGAATACGAGAATCGGAGGGTCGAATGCCTTAGGTACACTTGGAGATCAGATCTAAAAGTTTTTATGGAAACATAAGGTTCTTGTTTTGTGTGATATAGTTTATCAGATGGCGATACGGTCGGATTGCTTCAAAAAATAAAGATATATATGTGTTAGGTTGAAGAAAGTTTCCGATATATTTAAAAGTAAGAGGCAGCCTTACGAAATTTAATAATATCTGTAAATTAGGAGTTCGAACAAAGTTCCTTTAAAATCATAATACTATTTGAAAGGGTATAAAAAAGAAAAGGGAACAACAAGAGTATGAAGAAAAATCTACTGCAGCGAAAAGAAAATGAGGAAAAAAATTGGCATGGGCATGGGCCTGAGGCGAATTTTTCATGGCAGTGTGGGCGTGGTTGTCGCACAAATTTTTTAGTTAATTAAAACTAAAAGTGAAAATGCGCAAATTGAGGGTAATAAAAACGCTTAAAGCATCATGGGGCATAGAGGCAGAGACTGAGAGAGAGGGAGAGAGAGAGAGAGAGAGAGAGAGAGAGGGAGAGAGAGAGGAGAGAGAGAGAGAGAGAGATGGAGAAAGAGAGGGATCAAAAGGAAGAGCAAAAGGAAAAAGAAAAGCGGGCACCAAAACAAAAACAATAAAAACGATGATGACAGAATGCAAATAACGGAATAAAACACGGGAAAAACGAGAAGACAGAGAGCTGGCGTACCGGAGGGGACCCGCGAAATTTAGCGAAATAAATAGCAAAATATGCAGGCGAAATACGAGAACAAAAGGAGGCACTCAAAAAGGACAGAGCACGAGAGAGGAGGCTGAAAAAAAACCAAATGCAATTTACAATGCTAACACAAAAATTGGTAGCATGAAAAGAAGTGCTGGGAGGGAGAAGAGAGGAGAAGGGATGCGATGAGAGGATGAAGAAATAAGTAAAAAATTTGTGGGCGTACTGCAAAACAGGCTGCATAAATGAGAATGAGAATTAAAGTCAGGCCACAAAATAGGAGGAACGGAACGAGGAGGAACCATGGAGGATGAGAGAATGCATGAGATTAGAGATGGGTCGTACATCACGTTTTTAAGGCAGTGACAAACACTGCCCCAAAATGAGCTTTTTCTAACACTCGCGAAAGACAAGAAGATGGAATTGGAGACCTTTTGAAAGTATTTAGAACAATCTAAAGGTATTAATACAAATTATTAGGATCTGGACCAATTAAGAGGTTACTCTACATAGATCTATGTTCTCCAGATTTCATACTCTTATTATGGTAAAATGCAGGCATATTCTTCTATGACAATAAAGCTTTCGTTTAAACGAACCTACGACTCTTTTAGTTTTCTCTTTTTTTATGTGTCGTAGGCCTTGCACGATGAATCATTGCGTGTCACGATGTACCATCACTACATAGGAAGGGAGGCGTTACACTACGTATTCCCGAACAGGGGGACTGGACCCCATGCTTTGTTTAGCTCCTGAAAGCTGGACAGCTGGGCACAACAGAGCGTGGGTGTGGGTGGATAGGGGCGGAGAATGAGAGCGAGAGAGAGAGAGAGGGGCAACAGCAGAGTGGCGAAGCAGCTAAAGGGAAGGCGCAATAAACAGGCGACCAGTTAACAAAAGAAAGAATGCGGAGAAAATGGTTGCACTGGGGGCCTTTGTTGTGTTTAAGGTGACAAAGAATTAGCAGGACTACAAAGGATGCCAGAGAGAGAAACAGAAGGGGCTTCAGAAGGAAACTTTTCCTCTAAACAGGACCTGGCTGTTACAGAAAGAAATAGTAATAAAAGGAACTTGAAGGTTTTTATACATAAAACTATTTGGGAGGGACGGAACTAGACCCATGGAATGAGTAATTAAATTAAAGATATTACCAAGATAAGAGAAAACTAAATTGAAGAAATTTGTTGGGCAGATTGCGAATTGACACTTCAATTTTGGAAAAGAAAACCAACAAAGTGGGTTCGTCTATGTGAAAAGTACTGGACAATTGACAATCTTCAATAAATTGGCATTTTTTTGCAAATTTTATATCATAACTAATGAAAGATGGCATTTGCATAACCACTGGATAAATAAGTATACCAATTATATGCCGTTTCGCAACTAAAAATATAGGTAGATATTCAAATGAAAACTGATAGAAAATGGCCATAAAACAACTCAAATTAATGTTTTTAATAAATGGTTTTGGCGTATTGCCCACACGGTTATTTATGAGAAATTCAACCAATTATCCTCCTGCCATTTCTTATACGGAAAACATGAATAAATATCACCTTAAATAATGCAAATTTTCACATGAGTTTCCACTTCAAGGCAGAAAGAGAAATGGGCAAAAGTATTTAAGACTTAAATATAATATTTTCTGAAGTTTTTCCTGGGAATATCCCTCTCCGCCACTAAATTATTCTCTCCATTTTTCTCATTTAAGCCAGGGGGAAATCTTTAAACAGGAGCCAAGCCATGCAAATTTCTTTTGGCTTTCGTTTTATTTCCATTGCAATTTTCATTCCATTTTCTTTAGCTTCTATTTCGCTGACCAGCTAAAAAAAAAAGAGGGGAAATGTGAAAAGCGTGCAGTGCCAACAAAATGCAGATTAAGTCAACAACTTTGGTGGGGCTTTCTCCCTGGAGGACACGGGGTTGGATTTGGATTTTGGTTGGTTCTAAGGGTTGGACACAAAGGATGCTACAGCTGGAGTATCTGTTAGATTGGAGCCACAGCTGTGCGGGAGAGTAATGTTAAATTGGGTTCTGGTTACGAATTTGTATGCCATTCTTGCTGTTCCCTTCTGTTTTCCCAGTCTTTCGGTTTCCTTTGAGTTCTGTCTGCTGTTTACCATATCCATCTCCCGCTTTTCTTCTTTTGGATCTATTTCTGTTTCGATTAAGTTCTCTCGTCTCATGATTTCCTCTCTTATTCTTTTCGCCTTTACTTCTTTTCTATTCCAATTTATCTTCTTTTGCATTCTCTTCCCTTTGCATGACAATTAGGTTCAAATGAGCTAAAACGCATGGCGTACGGTAGTCTCTGGCCTTCAAGATTCCTCTGGGAAGCAAAGGCCCCTCTTCACTCCACCCACTCCATCGCCCACCCCTTTTAATTCTTTACACTTTTCCCCCACTCCTCTTTTTCCCCAAAAAAAAACGAACCAAATTTCCTCTGTATTTCCCATGTTTATTTCAATTGCATTTGTCGGCCGACTCAACCGACGCCTCTCCATGGATGGGTGAAAATATCATAAATTGCGTAAAAATAAAAATTGGGAGGGAAAATTCGAGTATCCCCCACACCCGAGCGGCGGCAGGCCATGGAAATTATGAAAAATGCCAAGTAAAGTGGCTCAAACCGAAAAATCATCATCATCAAAAATTAGCTGCACTAATTTGTGTGAAAATTGGGTCACGTCTGTGGCTGGGGTAGAGAAGGGAACATTTCCACAGGGGCGGGAGATGGGAGACGATAGACGGGGAGTGGCGGGAGGCAGGGATACGAGATTGAGTTGATTGGTGCCTGCATTTGGCAAACAAGAGGCGTAGTCGATCGGTGGGGGGTATGCAATGGGATGCTATGGGGAGGCGTGTGGCAAGTCAATGATGCCACAAACGTTTAATTGTTTTAATGCTTTGAATTAATTGAATGTGCAAGAGGCTGCTGCTGCTGCCGCTCTAACCGTACTCCGTACTCCCCCTTGGAGCTGCAGCTGCGTTTGTGTACTCGCGCCAAAATGTTTGAAGTGGCACCCAAAGGAGGCGGCGGTGGTGGTGGTGGTGCCTCAAGTGAGGCAGAACGAAACTCAAGCTAATAGACTGATTGCAAAAGCTGAAGCCACCACCACACACAGGAAAAGTGGGGAAAATTGTGCAGAGAGAGAGAGAGAGAGGCAAAGAGAAGAGATGCACAGAGCAAAGTGAAAGTGTTGGGAATCGATTTGAAAAGCAAATAAAATTGACTGGCGGTTGCTTTGGCCCAAGGCGCCAAAATAATCGAGCGAGGAAGAGTGTGTGTGTGGGTGGAAAGGGAGTGGGTGAAGGCAGGAGGGGAGTGGAAGAGTGTGAAAGAAAGGGGGTGGATTGGAGGGAAGTATGGTGTGGTGGAAGGGGGAACCGGCACCGGGAGTGCATCCACAAAATGCATTCAAACAAATCGAAAGTGTTAATAATTAGGCGAGAATTCGATTTACTCTACAAAACAAAAATAAAAAGATAAAAGAGAGCACACACTCTCTGGAATAATTAGCTGGATATTTGTTTATGCCATAGATATAGTTAGCAGATCATTAAGAGAATAGACTACAGAAAATGAAAAGTGAAAATAAACCATCATAGGAAATTAGAATAATTATATTAAATGGCAGGGGAATGTACTCAAAAAGAATCTAAATATTAGATATAGGAGAGCATATAAATCGTGTTAACAATTTCACAATTATAAAATATAGAAATATAACAAATTGCATGGGACATAGATTCATATAAGAAGTTAATCCCCTCATATTTCTTGGCCTCCACTCTTTTCTGGATAGTTTTCTTCCCAGTAATGGTTCTCCCTTAAAATTAGAATAATTACCCTAATTATTTCTCTTTATAAATCTCACTTAAGATCGCTTGAAAGCAATCTGCTATAACCAGTCCACAGAGAACTAATTATGGTATTAGGGCTGTTGTTTATGCATGTGATGGATACTCATGGAAAAAACTGTAATTCAGGGAAATACCCAAGAGATTTTTGGGGTTATTAAAGAGATTTAGATGGAGAAACAAATCAAAGAAAGTATTAAGTGCGATTTAATGAAGAATTTAGATTGAAAAATTGAAGTTCTCCAAAAAAATATAATAAAAACTTCTAAGTAACAGTTTCCTTTCAGGTTTGTGATCATTTGTTGATTCCGTTCTACTTTAAGAAAAGTCCGAATAAAAAACGGGCGCAGTGCGAATAAATCCCCCAGAATAATGATCATCAAATTGATTAAAGTAATAGCTGTCCACTATATGGTAATTAGTTTATCTGACAATTGAAAATAATTACTGTCAATAAATTCATCAAACGTACAAATCTTCTAGAAGTTTTCCAATCAATCTTAATATACTCCAAGACCACACACAAAAGTTCGCTCAATGTTACAGCAAACATGTTTTGTACCCCAAATTCTTGGCATTGAATCACCCGAAGAATTCCAACTGAAAGATCGTTTCGACACCTATACGATGAGTAATCCTCAGACGAGAGAGACTGTTGCCAACTGCGGACCACTTCAATCGAATCAATTGGGCATTTTGCAATAAATACGCATTTAATTGGTAATCACTTTGCATTGCAGTCGCTGGTACCGTGTGCGATCGCATAAATCTCAATTGAATCTGAACAATTACGAGTGCGAGTACGAGTACCCACAGCAATTAATAATAAAAACGGAATACAAAACAAGCAAAATATCGAGCCTAATCTAGACGAAGAGATCTCCTTTACACAGGGAACGTGCCGAACGGCCAGTCACAATTAATACTCGTACAAATTAATTTGTATGCCAAGTGGGAAAATTCTGCTGGCAGACAACACACAAATGAAATGAAAATGAGAATAGGGGGTGGGGGTGGGGGTAATGAGTGTTTCCTAATTGAAACCAAGACAAGCATCAACTGTGAACTGCATTGCGTTGGCAAAATCTCGGCGAGCCAAAATGGTATTAAGTAAACAACTAATAAAAAAACAAAAATAAACACTAGAGAATTTTCTGAAAAACAGATGAATAAGCAATTGATCGATTGCTTGTACGATTCGTTTTGATATTGAATATTCAATTAATATAGAAAAATCTTGGAAATTCTGGAAATTATAAACCATAAAAGACGCTCTTCGACGATTTTTCTAGATCATTCATGATACGTCGCTTTATTTTTATATAATGAATCATAATTTGAATGGAAATCTTGTAAAGAGATTTATTTTGAATAAAAGACGTGGAAAAAACATGGGAATAAAACCCTTTGACTCGCAATGGTTCAAAGAAATCAAAACAAAGAAATTATTTTATATACCCACGAGTATTTATATATTTATGGGCAAATACGTGGGAAATCCTTGTAGGGGAATGACGTTTGTGGCATTGTGGAACTTCATTGAAAGATAATGAATTGCCCAACTCACCAATAAATCCCCGATTCATAAATTTAAAGAATTTTTGAAAGAATAAAGCTTTTGAAAAATCCTTAAAACTCTTCTCTTAATAAACGGCATCACTAATTTGTTCCACTGATTCCACTTATCTAACAAAAATTCCCAAGAATCTTTCAATTATAGCTACCATCCTCAGCGAAATGTCTTCCTGCTCCGACGTGTTCCCCAGGGAACATTAAATTGAATCCCCAATCGCTGTACTCACATCATTATCATCCGATTTGGCCTCATTGAATCCCGTCAAGAGATGTCGCTGCTGTTGTCGCTGGCCGAGAATCTCCTTCAGATGCCTCAGCTTTTGGCGGTGATGGGCAATTTGCTTTTGTTGCCACTGCGGGGAGGTGAGGCCTCCTTCTGAGGCAACGCTTTGCTGGCTCGGATCATCGTTGTCGTCGTCCCATTGGCTGTGGTGCAGTTTGCGTTTAACCAAAATGTGCTCATTGGAATTGGATGGCGACAATGTTGGGGTATCTTTGATGGGAATGGGCATGAGAATGGGCTTCTTCGACTGCTTTTCCAGATACATCTCCCAGGGTGAATCTGTCGTGGCTCGCTCTAACTTTGCCAGTTCCAGCTCCATCTCCCTGGCCGTCTCCATCTGCTTCAGCTTCATCTGCCTGACTGCCTCTGATTCTGTCTTTGGATTCCGCTGAGATTTATGCTGATGATGACGCACCGGCCGGCCCAGTCCTCGTTCCAGTCCCAGACCCAGTCCCAGTGGCTTCTCCCACGCCCGTTGCTGGTGCCGCAAATGATGCTGCCCGTGTCGGAGTCGTAGATTCTCTTCTCGATTCTGGTCCGACTCTCCCGCTCCTTCTTCTCTGTAACTCTGCAGCAGCAGCATCTTCTGCATCTTGGTTGAACTTTTATCACGTTCCTTCCTCAAGTCATCAGTGGCGGTGGCGGCGGCGGCAGGTTCGTGTGGCAGCAACACCTTCTGCAGGCTATCATCATCATCTGCTGTTGCTGTTGATGGTTCTGTCTGGTCATTAGCGCTGGCTCCCAGCCATAGGCTGCCCGACAAGCAGATCAGGGCCAGGGGATACAACAGCAACACGTTCCACAGCATTTTGTCTTTTTGTAAAATTAATAGTTTTTCTTTGTAGTTTTTTACTCTTCTTTTCTTCTTGTAATTTTTCAATTAACAAATCTTGAAATGAGCCACAAACTTTGGTTCGAAAATAATTCCTTCACACATTTTACCGCCATAAATCATAAAAGATTTGGAAATTCTAGTGTGTCACTCATGAGTTTTTGAATGAATGCTGCTAATGAATCATTTGAATTTAATTGGATTTTACACACACTGTTTTGTGATGCCAAAAGATACACACAGATGCAGCAGATAGACAGAGGAAATCGGCTAGACAAACAATTGATTGCCAAATGCCAAGAGTTCTGGCTGTCTATCCGTCTTCTGGTCTCTAGAACATGTTCAAATACTGTTTGGTTTTTTACACAATTTTTGCTGGCAGTCCGGAACACGCGCTGCTTTTGGCCATTTCACAATCCACAGATACAGATACAAAATTACGTACGCAACATGCACGCACTCGTAAAGCACACACAGATACACAGGAACACACACACGAACGCGCACAAGAGGGGGACAGCGGACATACAGCTCGAGATAACGGCACCGAATGACGGCTGGCAACACTCGTAATGTATCTGGCCGGCTGGCAGCAGCATTTGTTGCCGTTGCCCCGACTTACACTAGCAACATTTCCCCTTTGGATGTTGAGTGGATGCCAAGTGCTTGTGTGTGGAAAATAAACAGAAAACAGCTGACAACATAAACAAAAGACGCCGCTAAGCGAGGGAGAGCGAGAGATATGATAGGGAGCCAACAATAATACTGAGAGAGCGAGAGCGGCTTGCTGTGCGCACGTGTGAGTGCAGCAGCAGTTGGCAACAAGTTGCAGTAGGTGCATGTTCCGGACTTGAACCTGGCAACATGTTGCTGAATGACAGAAGGAACTGGAATTTTTGGAGTTTAGATAGGTTTATCATAAAAAAAGAGATAAGCAGAACTACTAGTTATTCGATTTTTGCTATAAAAAATAATTTTTGAGTATCGCAATTCTTAATATACAATTTGTGCCACGCTTTTGGCTCCCAAATCTGACATTTTCCAGAGTTTTCTTGCTGCATTTGCTGCAATTGTACTCAGACTCCAGTGGAGTCATTGCCCGCGATTCTATGGCGTTACGAATGGCATTTTGATTGTTTGTTCAACATTTCTATTGCTCTGAACTAGTTTTCTGTGCTTATATTGGGAATACAGAATACAAAAGGAAAGCACACACGCAGCAGGGAAGCCTTATTCTCATTGGTTAATGGCTTTATTTTTGGGATTTTCTTCTGGTAAAATTGGTAAACATTTCAATTGAACTAGAACGGAAAACTGATTCGTCAAAGTTTGGTTGGGTTTTCTTCATGCTGGTTGTAATATTTCTACAATTCTCTCTGTATCAAATTGGTAAATAACAGGCAGATTATTTTTGGAACTTTTGCTACACCAAATCGACTTTTCATTTACTAATTGTCGTATCAGAATACTCTTCATACTAGTAATTCCCCAGATCCGATAGACCCGACCCTGCTTTGGTCCTTGAAACACTTCTTTCTACCAGTGTTGACCAACGCTCAGGTGTGCCTCTCTAGATGGACTCCCATGCAGCAGAATTGCATTCCTGTATCAGTTTTGTACTCGCACTCGCACCTGCCGCTTTGGCAGATGCCTAGGATTAGCACTCGGTCACGTTGTTGCACCTATTGTTTGCGTCTGCTGCCCTGCCACTTCACTCTACTACTCTCCTGCCCTGCCTCTGTCTCCGGCTGGTGGTGTCAACAAGTTGGCCTGCAGTATGATTGATTGACTCCAGAGCATTCCAGGTGTAACCCTGGCACACGCATCAGAATCTGCCACATTCAAGCCACCTGTCTCCCATGTGGCTTGCCCCAAAAGATGATGACGCTGTCGCTGGACGATGATGATGATGAGGTGTTGCCCACTTGCACTTAATTGCATGTTTGGTCGAGCGAATCAACGCCCCGGCCAGTGCCAGTGCCACTGCCACTGCCAGGGCCTCGACAGACCGCCAAAGTCAAAGCCGAAAAACGCCTCTGGAATGTGCCTCAATGTGGTCGCCCCTCCCTCCCCCACACACCCTTCTTCTTTGAGAGGCGGCGCCTCCTGCTGTGTGCGACGATGGCGGCGACCAGCGTGGAAATTTATGTGGCCAGTGCTGGCCATGGCTAACAGAGACAGGGTCAGAGAGGGAGAGTGGCAGGAGGGTGGAGATGGGAGATGGGAGAATGGGTGCTCCTGCTGTTGCTGTTGCTGCATAATTGATAAATGTTTACAAATTATTATGTTGCACATACAGCAGTGGTAACAGCAACAACAGGAACGGAACCATCGAGGCCACCCAGGCGTGGAGGCCGCCTTTGGGGCAATCTGTAGAAGAAGAGCTTTGCCTCGTGTGGCAGATGGGGCTTTTCCAGAGGAGCCACCCGACCGACCCGGTGAAAGCAGGCGCAGAATTTGTTTTACTTTATTTTTTTTTGTGTTTTCCTGTTGTGTTGTTTTTGTTGTGCCCTGCAACGTTGCCGTTTTTCTCACGTCGAGGCGCCGCCAACTGCATTTTCATTTAATTTTTCTTGTTTTTGTTGGCGCTAATTAAAATGAATCAGGTTCAGGAAAACACAGAAGAACATAGAGCTAGAGAGAGAGAGAGAGCGAGAGAGAGGCAGGGGTCTGTGGTGCTGTTTTCCATTAGCAGCGCGGATCCTATTGTGTAATGGATCTGGCTTTATTTTTAGACCCCCTGAAATTGCTGGCAAAATCATTTTCCATTGAGGCTTTTTCACTTCAGTTTTTTTTATACGTTTAGAGGAGGTTGTAATGATTTGTACGAGATGTTTGAAACAGGGAGAACCCCTGAATCTTGGGGAGAATAGCATAATGTTCACTTCTTTTGAATCTATTATCTAAGCAAATTCAAGACTATGTACTGGTTCATTTGGATAAAGATCTACTACAATATCTACCCCAATATCTGAACCCCTGTAGCTGGGTATCTTCTAGTCTTTATTTCAATTACATAATTCTCTACTTCTTTTCTTTGGTGTTGACTGCGGCTTTTCCGCATTGCCCTTGGCATTAGCTTTTGTTTTTGCCTCTGTTGCCAATGGCTCGTTTTTACAATTCACATTTACCGCATTCAATTTGCCTAAGTTGCCATTCAATCGAGGAGGCATCGGTGGCATCCGAGGCATCCGAGGAGGGCAGCAGCTGCCGAAACGCCAGCGAATTCAATACAAAATGCAAATGAGACACAGAACGAATCCAAATGCAAAGCGGAATGGGAAATGGAAAATGAGACGCCATCGAAATCATAAAAATCAAATTTGAAATTGATAGACGGAATGAGGGATAGAGGGAGCAAGGCAGCGACTCGGGTAGAAGCTGTCGAAGGATATCATCTGCGGTGCAAAAACTGGATCAATTGAAGTCGAAGCTGAATCGAAATCAAAATCGGGAGCAAACCGAAGGCAACCCCTAATTGAGATGAACCCCTAGCGATGTGTGTGGTTCGGTTCCAACTCTGACAGCCACTTCCTGCTAATTATTCAAAATAGTTTTTGGCTTCCAGCGGCGAGGACCACAATGCTGATCTATGACAGTGTTTTGTCGCCCCGTCTCACACAGAGAGGAAGAGAGAGAGAGAGGAAAATACTTTTTGAAAGCCCTAAACCGCTTAGCCCAACAATGATGAGGGGAAAAGCAAATTGACTTAAGATAAAACTGCCAAGGCACAAGGCCCAGGGCCCAAGGCCAAACCATAACCATTGCCAGAGAGAAAAAGGGTGCCCAACCCCAGTTAAAGAGCAACGCAATTTCCGGTTGCCCCCGCCTGGGGCAGGCAGGGGTTACCAGATGAAGCGAGACAGATAGCTAGACAGGGAGGGACAGACAGACAGACAGACACAAGAGTCAGCCAGTCAGCATTCAAATATTTGTCATCATCAAATGACATTCGTTTGTCGTTGGTTTCGTTTTGAAGGCCAGAGAAAAGTTTGTGTAGTCAAAGGTCAGTGCATGACGTACGATATTCGTATGTTTACAGTGCGTTTCAGCAGTGTAAATGCTGTTAAACACTGTCGTTTCTATGTATGTTATAAGAGAGAGAAAATGAAGTAAACATTTACAAATTTAAGCAACGTGTTTTGGTGTATCTGTGGACCTAGTTCTTTGGCTTATTATTTGGCCTTTCCTTCCCTTGTTGAGCTTCACTGTATGCATAAACGAGTGGGAAGCCTGTCAGGGAGCATTACACTCCAGGGTGGGGCTCTGTGACATATGGTTTAAGATCTTTTTGAAAAGATTGCTACACATCCGTCATCCCAGTAGCAGCAGCAACAACGGGAGTCAATCGATTGTCAGCGATAGGCAAAATTTGCATTCGTCTTGCAGATGGAGCACTGCCACGCCTCCATGCATACAGAAGAAGGCAGCGAAAGAACTTTTCGACTGGACACAAGATATGGAAAGGTGAAAGGTACAAAAATGATAGGAACGGAGATGAAGGTATTTTCATGGCTCCATTTTAACGAGTTGCCAAGTTCCCAGGAAGCTGCCACAGTTTTTCAATGGAAATGCAGCGAAGAGCAGGAGGAGAGGAGGGAAATGTAAATAGCTGGCAAGAAAATACAATAAAAGCAAACTCGAGTCGAAAATCCAGCTGAAAATGCAGTTTGGGGAAAATGCATTCGGTGATTCCCAAATTCCGAGAGACCCAATGACATGGTTTGCATTCCCCAAACAAAACAAGCAGCAGGAAAGATTTAAGGAGAAGGTGGAGATGGAGATGGAACCATGTGAATAGAAGGGGAGATGGAAACTATTAAAGCGGCATTTGCAGTGTGTTGAAAGGCGTTGAAGCTGCAATTAGTTAAAGGAGGTGGAGGAGTGTTGTTGCCACTGCAGCAGGTTGCGCGTAGAGCATAAAAATAGAAGTGCATCAGCTCACGAGGAGAAAGAGAGAGAGGGAGGATAGCATCATGTAGAGAGGGGGAATCTTTTTATGTTGTCTTCGAGGTAATTGAAGCAGAAGATGTTGGAAAAACACGTAGGGGGAAGTTTTTACGACCATGCTATAAGTAGTTAGCATTGAAATTTCCTTACAAATTAGAAGGGGAATGATGTAAATATCATGTACCATTCATGTTGCCTAAGAACTCTCTGGGAACTCTCTAGACAGTCTATACCAATTCACACGAGATTTGCATACCTTTCATGAGGGTGAAAAGAGGAACTTTTAGGAACTCCACTATTTGGGCCAGCTTAGAAATCTCTTCAGTTATTTAGTCCTTTATTTCTTTAGATTTTTCAACGAAAGCGAGGGTAAGTATATATTTTTGAAAGTTCCTTTAAAATTTGGAGATACAAAAATATCATACTACAAGCATATGCCAGAATGAAGTAAGACCGAAGGGAACTCTGGCTTTTCACATTTAGGATTACTATTAGGATTACTATTACTTAAGTATACTACTTTTAGCCATTTAAGTATTTCAAATGACACAGCAGAAGCTTAAAAAATAGTATAGAATCTGCCAGTTATCGTCTACCTTTTCCCATTGAGCTTCTTTTACTCATTTTCCAGCTTCAAATGTTATAAACCCCAATAATCAGAAACAAAGACTCAATTGAGTCATCAGTAAACTTAATGCCTTTGAAAGCCAGCATGCAAACAGAGCATCATTTCCATGAGTTTTCCCCCCTCAACATTCTCTCATACCTCGCACCAAGCAGAACCCATCGTGCCCCAACGTTCTCCCCTGCATTATAAGCCATCGTATCCTCACTATTGCCCCCTCTATTTCCCACCAACTAAGCAAACAATGTTCTCTCTCTCTCCCCACCTCACTGTCTACTATACTATGGGATGCCTTCTCTATAAACATAATAATCTGCAGCTCAATTGATATGCGTTTGTGTATCGGAGGAGTAGTAGCAGAAGCAGGCCCGACTCTTTGTATTGGCCATAAACAATTTGAGCCAATTCCAGTTAATGGCAACGGTCCGGTCCGCTCCGGTCCGGTACAATAACCGAACTAACGATGCCAACGTGCGCCTTGTCGGAATACCCGTATCCTCCACATATTTCTATAATCGTCTAGTTTGAGACGTGCCAAAGCATTGGCAGTACGGTATTGAAATGCCTTCGGTCGTACGAGCATCCCTACCTAATTAAATGCAGCAAATGGCGATGGACAGGATTAGAAGGATGGAGTGAAGGGTGCATTTCTAACAAAATTCGATCCGCTTGGGCGCCGCACGAGACCAGAGCCGAGAGCCCAAAGACTGATCTCTAGGGCGGGCAGTCCAGTATCTTCTCGGACATTGTTTAACTAATTGGATTAAAGTTGATGCCTGACCTGAACAGAACCAAACCAAACCGAACCGAACCGCACTGAGTGGCGGACAATGGACCACTCAGGGAGCAGTTCTGCGGCAGGTAGGATCTATGTATCTCTGAATTTATGGGGTAGGCTGTACAAGCAGGACACCAAAAACAACAAAAACTGACACTGAAACTCGTTCTCGTTCTCGATCTGGTTCTGTGTTTCTGTATTTTGTTGTATCTCGACCCCGCAATCAATGTAAACAGCCAAACCCCCAACAACAATGGCATTTCAAGCAAGTCATTTTCGGTTTTTATTGGTGTTGCACCTTTTGGTTTCCATTTGTGCTCGTACTCGTAGTCGTACTTTTACGATGATTCCGATTCGGCGATAGCACACACAGCATTGAAGGTGGTTCTGTTCTCCTCTCCTTTTTTTCGAGTGCATTTAAAATGAAATTAAATGAAAATTATTTCCACTTTGATTTCGTTTTGTTAAATGAAGAATGGAAATTCTAAATAAAGACCGTAGAATGATGTTTAATTGGATTGAGTGGGATTCTCAAAATAAACCTTTTAGGGGTAAGACAGGAAAGGGTGTTTCCACCTAAAAACTGAAACCAAAAGTGTTCTTTTGTAAGATAAACTTTATAAAAATATTCTCAATGAAAATGTTATTATTTTTAGCGAGAATTCATACGAAAGATATGAAATCTGTCAATTTTAATTTCACTGAAAAAGTTATTGGATATACATACATATATGATCAATATGTATGATATCTGAGTACCTAGTGGAAAACCTACTTCTAGTCCCAGAGAAAATAAATATAACGAGAGGGAACGTTGTGAGCCGCGGCAAAGGCCGCTGGCTCTACCTTATACCGGTACTCAGTCAGTATATATATACATACATATATGAGCCTACGATTTATGAAATTTATTATATGTTCTCAAAAGGACGAAAATAATATTTAAATTAAAAAAATGAATTTTTTGGAATTTTTATACATGTTTCCATTTTTGTTTACATATGCTTTGTATATCTGCGCCTACATTTCTATGTCTACTGACATGTATAACTACATATTTGAGACGTACAAGTGTTTAGGACAGAGCGAGAGAGAGGAGGGGGCATGAGTCAGCGCTTGGCAGGCGTTGCCGAGCCACTGAAATTTAATTTGTTTCTTCTGGCCATGAATATTGATCCGATATGATCCAGATTCGGCAATCTGGTAGATATGGTAATTTTCCATGATTCTGCGTTTTTGGTTTTCTCGTATCTTCAAAAATTGTGGATTCCACAGATTTTCGTCCTTTGTGGGGGCGGAAAGGGGCGTGGCAAAATTTTGAAATACACTTGTGCAGGTTTGGTATCACAGGAGCTTGGATAGAAAGTTTGGTTGCTCTAGCTCTGATAGTCTCTGAGAACTAGGCGCTCATTTATACGAATAAGCAAAGCAGACAGGGCCGCGTGTGAGAGAGAGCGAGAGGGAATGATGACTTTCGAAATGGTTTTCTTCATTGTAGCTATAATAATGATCCGATCTGATCCAGATTCAACACTCTGATAGAAATGGTCATTTTCTATGATTCTGCTTTATTTTAGTTTTCTCGCATCTTCAAAATTGTGCATGCCACAGACCTTCGTCCTTTGTGCGGGCGGAAAGGGGCGGGGCGAAATTTTGCAACACATTTGGAGTAGTGTGATCACACAGGAGACTGGATTCAAAACTTGGTTGCTCTAGCTTTAATAGTCTCTGAGATATAGGCGCTAATGAAGACGGACAGACGGACGGACGGACAGACGGACGGACAGACAGACATAGCTATATCGACTCGGCTATTGATGCTGATCAAGAATATATATACTTTATGGGGTCGGAAACGCTTCCTTCTGGGCGTTACACACAACCGTTATCCCCACAAATCTAATATACCCCTATACTCTTCGAGTACCGGGTATAAAAAAAACAACCAGAGTTGACTTCAATCCACACTTTTTTCTGTAACCTCCACCCATAACTCTAGCATTTAAAACGAGAGGGAACGTTGTGAGCCGCGGCAAAGGCCGCGGCTCTACCTTTACCCGGTACTCAGTCAGTATATACATACATACATTTATGAGCCTACGATGGAGCCTACGATTTTGTAATTTATTATATGTTCTCAAAAGGGACGAAAATAATATTTAAAATTAAAAAATTTTTTGGAATTTTTATACTTGTTTCCATTTTTGTTTACATATGCTTTGTATATCTGCGCCTACATTTCTACATGACATGTATAACTACATGTTTGAGACGTACAAGTGTTTAGGACAGAGCGAGAGAGGGAGGGGGCATGAGTCAGCGCTTGGCAGGCGTTGCGTAGCCACTGAAATTTAATTTGTTTCTTCTGGCCATAATATTGATCCGATCTGATCCAGATTCGGTAATCTGGTAGATATGGTAATTTTTCATGATTCTGCGTTTTTGGTTTTCATTTATCTTAAAAATTGTGGATTCCACAGATTTTCGTCTTTTGTGGGGGCGGAAAGGGGCGTGGCAAAATTTTGAAATACACTTGTTCAGGTTTGGTATCACAGGAGCTTGGATAGAAAGTTTGGTTGCTCTAGCTCTGATAGTCTCTGAGAACTAGGCGACACAAAATACGAATGGGCAAAGCGGATGGGGTCGCGTGTGAGAGTGCGCGAGAGGGAATGATGACTTTCGAAATGGTTTCCTTCATTGTAGCTATAATAATGATCCGATCTGATCCAGATTCAACACTCTGATAGAAATGGGAATTCTCTATGACTCTGCGTTTTTAGTTTTCTCGTATCTTCAACATTGTGTACGCCACAGACTTTCGTCCTTTGTGTGGGCGGAAAGGGGCGGGGCGAAATCTTGAATTACATTTGGAGTAGTGTGATCACACAGGAGACTGGATACAAAACTTGGTTGCTCTAGCTTTAATAGTCTCTGAGATATAGGCGCAAATGAAGACGGACAGACGGACAGACGGACAGACGGACGGACGGACGGACGGACGGACAGACAGACATAGCTATATCGACTCGGCTATTGATGCTGATCAAGAATATATATACTTTATGGGGTCGGAAACGCTTCCTTCTGTGCGTTACACACAACCGTTATCCGCACAAATCTAATATACCCCTATACTCTTCGAGTACCGGGTATAAAAACTGAAAACTTTTGCAAAAAATTATATGTATGTATATATTTTTTTGGCAACCGAATTTTTATGAGTATTTTTTTGTTGATGCGGAACTCGTGGCAGACCAGACGCAGCAAACGTCAGGAGCAGCAGCTGCAGCATGGCAGACATTTTTAAGATCCTAGCGACGTGGACGTGGACGAGGACGAGGACGACGACTCTTCTCAATTTCGGGTTTCGGGTTTGCCGCAGCATTTTGCTCCACTTAATTGTGTGAAAAGTTTTCTTACGCTCAACGTGAACAAACATGACTGGCAGCAAAGTGTTTTCTTATATTTTCTCTATGGGGTAAAAAGTATTTGACAGCACAGCCCCGAAGGAACGTAAAGTAAAAATTATTTAATGTGATGAAAGTTAAGACTTTTTTGCCAAAGAAAGAACAATGAAAACTTAGTTTGGAGAACAAAGAAAATGTGGGAAATGTGCTAGAAAAATAAATATGTTTACAACAATTGGTAGAAGTGTAACCAAACAAACTTGGAATTGGAACCAAATTAAAATGAATACTTACAAAATATGGATTGCTGTTTAAGGTACAAATCTTTAGAAATTTAAGCAAAAGACCATCAAGAAGGGAAAGGTTTAAAGATCAAATATTTTCCTTTAAATTTTTAAATACATAAATGTAATCCCATTTATTCCCTCATTTTCGAAATTGTATTCATTGGGAAAAACGACAAAAACTCATTCGAAAAGTAAGTAAACTTTTGACAATAGAAATGTTTTTAAGCTGTTGGGGGTTTGTATGGTTGGGTATGTCATGGGGCTGCCCTGGGGGGTTGGGTACTACTTGGGGGTTGTTTGTACTAGAAGAGGGCCTGAATGGGCGGGCGTCTATCCATCAGGCGACAACACTTAGCCAGAAAATGAGACATTTATGATGACGACAACAATATTTTTCGCTCTCATTTTTTCACGATGATAATGATGACGATGGTGAAAACTTGCACTGCAGTCACATGCAGAGAACTGCACTCTGAAGAGGAAAACACATAGATACACACACACCCACACACACACAGACACACATGTGGTTGTGTGTGCTCTGCTGCGTGGAAAGAATTGTTCTTGAACAGGACTCAATGATGGGGTGGGGGAGGTAGGAGAGGAAAGAGGCAGGAGAGGAAAGAGGAAGCCGGAGAATTGTTGGCTGCATTTTAGACAAGTAGTGCGAAAAAAAAGAAGAAAGAAAAAGTCTGGCAGAGAAGGAGAGTGGATGAGCGTGTGTGTTCAAGTGTTGCTCAGTAGGAAAAAGTGAAAAGAAACTATAGAAAACATGAGAAAAACTTCTGTGAACCGAAGCTTGGATACCCTGTAAGTTTGGGAATCAAAAGAGGGTACACTTTTCTACCTTTTCTCTCACAAAATGCAAAATAATAGATCCAAATTTTCAATATATTAAATGACAGGTAAATTTCTTTGTATTCTTTAGGGATAATAGCTGGCAATAAATGGCAATACAGTCCATCAATCTAATGGACGAAAACGTAAGGATAATTCTGTTCAATATAAGATGCTTTCCTGTCCCTGAAAGCTGAATAAGTCTGTAGTACCCCTCCTTGCAAGGGAGGGTATCAAAATATGAGTTGAGCGAAGGAGAAACCATCACTGGAGTGCCAATAACGGGTGTTGACGTTTTATATTGTGACGACAGGAGCTCGGGGAACCACACAAGCCACATCCAGCCGATAGAAGAGTGAAAGAGAAGGAGAGAGTGCAGAAAATCGCGTGTGCCTTATCTAGGAAAACGCGAGCGCGTTATTCGAGCGTTTCGTGAGCGTTTTTAATTGGACCAATGCCACCAGTCTCCTAGTTTTTGCACTGCGACCGCTCTTTCTCTAATCACTAACTAAATAATTAATCAAACCAAAACCAAAGCTTCACCATGTGGTCAAGGGGAAGGAGGCGGTAGGAGGGAGGCGGGAGAGTGCAGGCACTTGGGAGGAGAATGTCACGCCCAGGAAGTGACATTTTCGAGTGAACGTCAACACGATGGGACAGCGGACCAGTGCCAGAGCGTCAGCACCGTCAACGCGTTCGTTCGTTTGGACCAACCGCCAGTTGATTAATGAGCCACGCTTCTCGGAGACCCCACCATGACGGCGAGAGCGGAGAAAGAGCTGCTGCTGCTGCTGCTGCTGCTGCCCCCATGTGGCATGGTGGCATGGTGGCACCGTGGCAGCATGGCAGCAACAGCAGTGACAGTAACCGAGGCAGTAAGTTAAGCAGTTTTAAAAGGGAAATGTCAGTCGGGGGGATAGTCAACTCAAGGATTTGTTGATGGTAACTGGGGAAATGAGCGGCTGGAGTACGTGAGCTGAAGGAGGGACTAAGAAAAGAGCAGCCAAAGGAAAGACTTGCACAAGGAATAGAAATAAAAATGTTAGCTAATGGAAACGGTTTGGGAATAGACAGGGATATCAACGTTAAAAATTAATTATCCCCGGTTTAAGAATAGATCGAGGAAATGAAACAAATGAAAATGTAGGGAACTTTAAACAGAAGAAGACTTCTTAGACTTACTCTTAGCGATAGATGCTCTCAAGGTTAGGAGATCTTGTAGACTTAAAGAGTAATAGAATGATGAAAACTGTATACAACTGCACCACACTCTGCCTATCAAAAGATCCATAGTTATAGACACTGTTATTTCGAAATGATATGCTCCGAATACTTTTACCACTATCAATGTTTGAAGTCCGGTCTACGGTCTATCTTTTAAATAGATACATATTTAAAATTTCCGAATAATTCACAATGGAATGCAAATCGAATTTCCACGACATGTACTAACAAAATCGTATTCTGCCTTTCCATCTCCTAGTCCTTGAAAATTCCAATTATTATGCAGAAAACACCTCTCGACTCGACCACATTTCGCCATGAAAACAACTGCCATAATCGAAAAATGAGAAACACACACAGACAGACATCAATCCACATCACATCACATATCATAGTCGTATCATAGTCGTATCGTATCACTCTTCATTGCGATGGCAACCTAATCAAGCTGGGGAATTTCCCCCAAAAATAGCACCACACAATGCGTGTCCGTGTGGAAGCGGAATTCCCCCCTCCCGCATCCAGAACTACTTGCAGCGAAATTAAGTTACATCTGACTGAATTACAAATTGAAATGTATAGCCCAATAACCGAAAAATCGAACCCTAAAGCTGGAAAATATTTTTCCACACTCCATCACATGCCAGAAGACCCGCAAACCGGCAAACCAGCAACAACTACAATCAGCAACAAATTGCATAAATCAAGTTACAAAATCAACTCAAAAATCACAATCACAGTTGTAGTCGCAGTCGCAATCGCAGTCGCAGTCACTGTATTTCAGTCACTGGCTAAACACGAACATTCCAGCGCAATTGCAATTGAAATCTAATTTTGATAGAAATTTTCTAGCAGCATTTTTTCGCAGAGATTTTCCTCTTCCCCCATCCCCTCTCCTTCCTTTGATTTCTGGGATTTTGCTAGAGGAAAACGCTTTTCGCGAACTGCGTTTGAGTTTGCATTTTTCCGCAAATCGTTTCAGTTTGGCACGTGACCCATTTGGTGTTCTTTTTTTTACGAGTATGCTCTATGTCTATGCCCGTATCTGCGGCCCAGTTTGGGGGCCCAGACCGAGATTGAAATGTAATCAAAAATTGCGTATACTGCGAAAAGTGTAAAGTGCAGCTCGTCTCTCTCTCTACGTTTTTTTCAAGTGCGTTGCAAGTGCTTTTTCTAACTATTGAGAGCTTAGTTTTTATTCAGGGGATTTAAATCGTTTTAATTGGGGGAAATGGCACAGGTTTTGTATTCCAAAATACCTATGCGTTTACATAAGGTGCGCGATCGCTTTAGGCTTATAGGCTTCTCCTATCTTCTATCAATAATCCCCTCACTATGTAAATCTTTCAGTAATCTGCGCTAAGAATTCTCATACTTTATAGATTACAAGTTGTGCCAGCTTAAATCCAGAATGTACATACATTTACAGCCGGAACAATCGAGGCTAATTTCACACAGCCCTGGCCTGTAGCAGCATTTCTGGATTCCGTTCGAGAACAGTCCGAAATTAATTAAGGCAAACTGAATCATGACAGTGACAGACACGCACTCCACTCGCATCAGGTCATTCAGGCATCCAGGCATTCAGGCATCCAGGCATCTGGGCATCAGGGCATCCAAGCATCAAGGCATCCATGGCTCATGAGTGCAGAGGTAGAAACGGACAAGCAGCCATTCTGGACCCAAAGAGAGCACAGCTGCATACTAATAAGCAGAAGTCGCCACGAGGATTCATGTGGCTGCCAACCTCTTTGGCCTCTTCCAAAACTGGGTGTTCCCAGCCTGGCCAAAACCATTGCCAACCAAGCCTTGGTCAGCCACGTGCCACGCCTACACGACTCCGGGGCTGTGAAAGCTGTCAAGCTGATGTCGGTACAAGCATTATGACGGCATTTACACTTCAGCTACAACTACAGTTCCAGCTCGGGCTCTGGCGCTGGCGCCAGCTTTGGTCAGCTGCAGGATTAGGAGCTGTAGAAACAGGACGGACCTGAAGTCTGAGCTGGAGCTGAAGCTGAAGCGAAGCCGAGGACCTAGCATGGCCAGGACACATGAGCTCATAAGCTGCCACAAAAGGCTGTAGGGTCACACACACGCCGACAAACATCACACTGATGCTGACCCCTCTTCTGTACGTATTCTCGTGGCATCTTTTATATCTGGCATTCATCTGGTGCTACCATGGAAGCTTTACAATTTTTGTGTCTACTATGCAAATAAATCCAAGTCGTGGCCAAAAACTCAATTTCAGTGTGGAACTGCAGCCCCAGCTGCGGCCTATCGAGGAGGATGTCTGGCATGTGGCAAGTTGCTGTGGCACGGCATCCTCCTCTTTAACCCTTTCTCCCACTCTTCGGGGGGGCTCTGTGGCCCGTCAATCCGCCCTTCCAACATATGGCGACAAGCAGCGGGCAACGTTTTCTATTTTCCCCCATTTGTTTGCCTGCAAACACGCAGCGAACAGAGCGAACAGCGTCAGCCACTGCCACTGCCACCAAGGACAAAGGACGAAGGACGAAGGACGTGGCACGACAGCGATGCTTTGCTGCTGAGCATGCACTAGACCCATTTCGTAGATGTTTTAGAATGGGGCACGGCACGAGTACTAAAAAGGGAACTGCCATGGGGTGTGGGCGCCGAAAACGATTGCACTTATCCAAAAGGAAAAACAAACCATGAAATTTCATTGAAATATGCATGGCAAATGTGGAGATACTCTTTGATGGAAAAACGTGACAGATTGGTATTATATGAAGTTATAATCTTGGTAGACTTAGGATGGTTTTCTTTGTCTATTTATCCAACAATAAAGGACTTTCCAGTGCCAGCCCTTTGGATCTGCTTCTTTAATTCGTTTCTATAAGCTCTTAAGCTACCCAAATGCTCGTCTAATTCAACAGGTTAAACATTTCACTTTGATGGACAGGCCCCTGTAGCTATTCCATTGTCCGCCATTCGACTAGTGTCATGGATAGACTTCCATCTGTATCTTTCTATACTAAATGCCCTTGATAAAGTCATCATACCCTTGTCGGACAAAGGCACAAAAAATATAGCGCACACCACTCGTTTTGTACGTGAGGGAGCAACGATTTCGAGTCTCGAATAGTACGAGAAGGGCTACTCATACCAGGAAGGGGTGAAACTCTGGGGTTAGGATGGTTTTCCTCCATGCCAGATCTGTTTTTTTTTTTGGCTGTTGAATTTTTGCTTGAAATTCGTTTTTCTGCACGTTGCACACGCCACACGGCATTGGGTTAGGTCCGGGACTAGAACTGGAACTGGGATTCAGAATTTTTGGGTTACGTTTTTGGTTGCGCGCCCTAAATGGATTTAGCATGTTACTCCTTCTCTCTTCACTGACTGCAGCTGCTCTTTTTTTGCGGCCTGCTGGTGTTGTTGGTGTTTCTAGGAGGAAAAATGTGTTCATTTGCATGGGCCGCACATATGTCCCAGAGAGCTGTCGCTGTCGCTAGATAATGCAATAAAAATCCACACCAAAACTGATGTTAATTTGCAAATTCAATTGTCGAATCAATGCCGCCGCATGGATGGCAAATAAATTTAATTCTCTTTGCGCCTGTCACGTTTCATAGACATACATACATATACTATCTTCTGATTGAAGGTGTCGAAACGGACAGCTATTGATGAGGGGACAGTGGACCCTCCAGGACTCGGATGCTCTGGTCTGGTTAGTGCGGTCCACATTTTGTGGTCACTTGACGGACAGTCCATATGCACACTGCCTCTCCACAAAAATGTCTAACAGCAGGCAGTCCCGAGTCTCGGCCCTGAAGAGACGCTGCGCTGCGCCGCTCTGCCACAAGTTCGTCAGCATGGGACAAATATTTGCAGATATCGCAAACGATGCTTCACGTCTGTTTCTGTTTCTGCTTCTGTTGCCACTGCCATGCCACTGCCGTTGCCGTTGCTGTTGCTGTTTGTTGGTGATTGTTGATTGGTGATTGTTGGTCCAGTGGCCGGCCTGCTGCTTGACCAACACCCAACAATTGGTCACGATCACTTTGGCTTTATTGCATTTTCTTTTTTTTTGTTGTTGTTCAAAATGTACTTTTCTTCCTCTGCTTTTCCGGGGGCCGTCATGGCGATGTCTCCCTTGTTTTCACACTTGCGGTCGTTGTGGACTGCTCGTGATGATGATTTGACGTGACTAATGGGTCGTTGGGCTTGTGTCCGGCCAGGCCAGCATAAGAGGCAAACAGGTGGAGGGCAGGGCAGGGCAGAGCAGGGCGCGATGGCTTGTTAGTCATGCTCGGGCTGTGGTGGCTGCTGCTCCTTAACAAGGTACAAATTGCGTATATCGCTTCATTGGTAGCTCCCTCGATGGGAGGAGGGCAACGATGGGGAACGCGAACTGATTACAAAGTGAACTTTAACTAAAGGTCAAGGATGGGGCGCAAAGAGAAGAATTTAATAGCTAAGAACATCCGGTATTTGGTCGGGGAGAAACTGAACAAGGAATATTCACTATTGGGGGGATAATCGTAGTTTTTGGTATATATCTGAGAATTGCTAAGATTTGCTAAGCTAAATGGAGAAATACATATGCATATTCTTTCAATTATGAAGATCAACAGAAGCTCAACTTATTCTGAGGGACCTACAGAATGCACGATCATATTTTCTCACAATAAACACATCCCTAACCTTAAGAAATCATTCCCTAATTTTAAGAAACTTGTAATGGTTCTTCATTATCCTTATTGTAGTAATTTTCCTACAAATTAAGAATATATCGAATATATTTTTTCACTGTAAAATCACATTAAAATCAATAAAAATATAATAAATTGTATGCGGAACGAATGAAAATGCTTGAAGCTACCCCAATCCAAAATCAGGTACCACACACCACATTCCCTGCTTATCACATACCACAAATTGCAATCTTGAAATGTCGTTCAATCATTTGCCAGAACTCACCTGAAAAGAGATGCAAAAAAATGATAAAAAATTAGTGAAATATTTGGCATAAATCGCTGACAAACAAACAAACAAATAAACAAGCAATGGCAATCGCAATCCCAATCGCAAACATTCCAATCGAAAGAAACACAATCGACTGCTATATCCATCACCATTAGCATCACCTTTGTCATTTTGCGACCGAACACGGATTAGCTATGAAAATTTGGCATCTGTCTGTCTGGGCTGTAGTTTGCTCGTTTGCAGAGGGGAATTTGCATATGACATCATCAAAGTGCCAGCAGCAGCAGCAGAAAGCAAAAGCAGCGGCAGCCAAAGTTTTGCGCAAAACAAACAAAAGCAAAAATGCACCCAAAAGCCAACAAAAAAGGCTGGCAAAATCTCTTAGCTTCGGTGCGACGCGACGGCAGCCGCCTGTCAAATGATTTGCAACTCTGTGCAAATTTATTTGCCTGTCGTCCCCGTCTCCACATCCGCCAATGCCTCCATCGCCATCACCATCCCCCATCCCATCCACGCTGCACCGTGGCCTGCCTTTGGCAATTATTAGTTAGCAGTCGTAGTCGTAGACGTAGTCGTAGTCGTCGTTGTCGGCATCGTCATCGTCATCGCGGTTGTCTGGCAGCAAACAGAAACCAAAAACCCAGCCACGTAGAGCGGAGCAGACTGTAACGTGAAGAGTGCAACTGCCCCGCGGTGGACACGAAGGCCACGCCACGAACAAGAATGAAAAATTTCGACGGCGCATCAAAGTCTATATACTCTTGGAGTCTGGGGAACAGTTTCCTCTGCTTGGAAACAAAAAGCTATGGGCTAGCGCGATACTCAACAGATGGCTTTGAAATTACCATAAAGTAATCGCTTCTTGGTCGCTTCTTATGATATAGTAATCCAATTTTGATGAAACTTAATATAGTTTTTCAACACTCTATAATATTCTTTAATTTCAAGTTTTCTTTTGATAACATATGTATGTATAAAACATCAGATTAAACCCAATATTCGAGGTGTAGTTCCTATGTAATCCCTTAATGCCGATCGCTTCTATATGCGTAGAAAAAACGATCAGAAATTCTTCCTATTCTGCATTGACAACTTATCTGCAAAAACCATAACACCCTCTTCAAAAGGGTATGCCAAAAAAAGAAAAAAATTATTTTGATGACTCTGAAATTTGTTTGCCAACGGACTCTAGAATCCATTGCACCTTGTCTCACCTCCGCTCCGCTCCAATCCCCCCTCCGTTCCGTTTGGGGCTGATTTCTGTTCGATTTGGACGTTGATGAAGTGATTAACCAAGCCAGCAAGCATTTGGCTTTTTGATATCGTTTAGTTTATGAGCTGACCTCGAGGGCCCCTCAATGTTCCACCGATTTGCGGTTGATGAAGCGCACAGCAGGTGCAGCACCATCCAAGTGGAAGGTTGATAGGGAAGGGGGAGGGGAGGACAACAGGAAAGGGGTAACAATGGAAAGCGGATGGGAGTCGCTGGATGAACGGATGGTTGGATGGATGGATAGAAAATGCAAATTATGACATCGAAGAGTGCAGCGGCAGCAAGGGACTTTTATGTTTGCGAAAAGATCAAATTTGATTTATGAAGATAATCGTGAGTTCTGGGAATTAGTCAAACATGTAGCAGACCTTAAAGGTCTCTCTATTGAATTTTAATTATGATTATGATTATATAAATAGAAATATAATTTGTGAAGAAAAACCATAGAGATAATGAGGTCAAGAACTTCCTTAATTCAGGCGGACCTTCACTTATTTTACAGCCATAAAGAAGAAGATTTTTTATGAAGATTCTCCCGAACTCACACAGAACCTAACTAATTCTACAAGTTCCTTCACTCGTTTGTAATTCTAGGAACTAAACGCAAGTACTTCCACAATTAGGGCTGATCTTGAAATTCTCATTCAATTCCTTTTCCGTTAAAAAAATTCTTAAAGATTGTTTGATAAATTAAAGACTCATGTAAATTCAGTTTCGTATATTTAACAAATTCCTCTATAAAGTAAATGTCACTTGCCCATTTAATTTATGATTCATAAAATTAAGCAAAAGGTCTATTTTATTCAACATATTTCACAAGATCTAAAAATGACTCGCTTCGTTGCCAGCAAGAAATGTATGAATCCATTTTTATATATGTATGTATTTTTGTATATCATCACCACCTTGACTTTGTTTCTTTTAATAAACTTCCAACCAAGTTGTGAAATTCTAAAAATATCCAAGCAATAAATAAGTGTTGCATTAACCTTTGAGAACCCCTCAGAAAGAGAACCCTAAAAAGCCCTTAAAGCCTCTTTTGTGGGTGCAACCAAATCGAAGTTTATTCAGAAAAGCGAAAGTGTCAAAATCTACACTCCCAAAGCACGAGAAAACCCCACCCAAGCCATTAAGACACCCCGTTATAAGCCCCGATATACAAAACACCTTCGATGGTGTTGTACCCAAAGTTCGTGTCTGGCTTGGAGGAGACTTTGGAGGGCTTTGTTTCACACTCACCGGCGAACCGAATCGGAATCCAATCAAATTGAAATGAAATTGTGTAATAAAAGAAAATCGCTTATAAATGCCAGAGAGCCCAATGTGTGGCTGGGGCCAATCGAAATGCTGGAAATGAAATATTGATGAAATTTACTGATGCATTGTCCGCATGTCAAGCGTCGCTGTTGTCGTCGTCGCCGTCTGCGGTCCGCGAACGCGAACGAACTTGACTCCGAGTTCGAGTTCGAATCCGAGTCCGAGTCCAACAACTCCTCATGCATAATGCAAGCCGAGTGCAACTGGAGACGTTGGAAATTTCTAACAATTTAACAAGAAACACAAGACGAAATCCATCATCGATGGAGCTGCGGCTCATACTGGTTGTCCGCTACTGGGCTTTTTCTTTATGCCAATCGAATCAATTAGACGATTTATGGATGATGGGCCTGGCATTGGCATTCGATTTGCTGTCTTCGGCGCTGTCTTTCAACAATTTCGAATGTCATAGATTTTGACAAGCCTCCACACACACACAAAAGTCATGACCTATCGGACCCGACCCCTGCTCTTATCAGATGCCAAATCGAAAATTGAGTCATCCTCATAGGCCGCCAAACATTAATTAAAACGCATTCAAATGCAAATTTTTGTCAATCTGCCAAATGCCAGAGTCAGAGTCAGCCTCAGATACGGACCCCCCATGACAGCAGCCCCATTTTGGGGGCATTCAACATTCGGCATGGCATTCGACTGGCTCTGGCACTGGCACTAAGTGCAGGAGTTTCGACTCTTGTCACGGCCCAAAATTATGTTTATTGATTTAGCTGTCAAAAAGTGCATATCTTTTGGGTAGTTTCTTTTTTTTGGTCTTGTCCGAGTCAGAGCCAACTTTTGTAATGCCAAATGAGTTGGGATTTACAGTGGTCGAAATACATAGAAATACTCATACCATGACATGGGTATTAATCAAGTGAATAGGCAAGTCACTTGAGCTATTTGTCAGCGACTAATCGGACAGAGCCACCAGTCAAGTCAGGTATTTTATAAATGTTATTTACTTTATTAATTGTGGAGATTATAGGTATTTGCAGATACATTTTAATTCTAACGAATTCTTTGTTTAAAGGTTAAATGTCATAGTATTACAGAGCTCTATAGATATTACAGAGTACACAATCTCTGAAGGAAGTAAAACCTCATTAAAGAGCTTAAACACCCATTAAATATTTGGATATTTTGGGTCGAAAGAGTGCAACTTTATGTGAAGTTCTTCTGTGGTCACACGGTGCATCCAACTGAAAGTGTGTGACACTTGTCAGATACCCAGATACACACACACACACACTCTCGTTCGCTGTGTGACACTCGCAGGTGGGTGTGAGTTTGAGTTTGAGTTCTCGTTCGCCGGAGAGTCTCACCCTTGCCTCGGGGTCTATAATCGGGGCTCTTACGTTATACATATGTATAACATAATGGGATTGCAATTTGCTGCGACTTTTTGACACACATTCCAGACACACACTCACAGATACAAACACACACAGACAGAGATGCAGATGGAGGGTCTCAAGAGTGTGGCATGAGTAACTCAAAAGATTTATGTTAAATTTTTAATGACCAACCGGGCAATGCATCAACTTCAATAAATATTGGATAAAGACATTTGCAAGAGCAACCTTTGACCTTTATTCTCCAGAGATTTTACACTTGATTGTGTGTGTGTGTGAAGTGCATAGATTACGTCGCAGCACCCTCAGAAAAGTAAAAAAAAACAGTACCAGTATCAAACCCAGGGACAGGTGGACAATGCGCACAGCAGGTGACATCGTAGAAGGGGGGTGCGGGGGGTTACAGATCATCAAAAATCGACATTTATTTCTTTCTCCCTTTTCTGTGAGTCCGATTTGATTTATACGTTGCGTTTGATGAATTAGAATGCACCACACACACACACGCAAACACAAACGTCCACACTCGTAAATGGGTTTCAGATACGTTTATATCTTTGTCTCTGAGAGAGAGAAATAGAGTTTTTTATTGTCAGTTGGGTTTCTGTGCTTCTATTTGCAGTTCAATGGTTCAATGCTTCACTTTAGTTACAGTTTTTGTTGTTGTCTTTTTTGTTAGGCGAGGGGCTACGAGGGGGCCTTTGAACAGCAGGCATGACCGTGACAGGCCCTCCCAACCCACACCACTCCAATTCCACTCTTTCTGTAACCCCTCCATGATGTGCCTAACACGACTTTCAATTTGTCTTTTGCGGACTTTTTATACCCTTTACTCATAGAGAGTATGTTGATTTTGACTAGAATTCGTTACCTGCACTATTAACTAGATTGTTATACTCTTATCATAGATAAGTATTAGAAAAGATGGCTCAAAAAATCAAATCTTTTAGAGAAAACATGAATTATTTTTTAAAAAATAGTCTAGCTGTGCTTTTCATACCTAACTTCCATTAGTTTTAATCTAAGCTCGACAAGAGTATCTCTATCTTCGATCTGCAATTCAAACCTTGCTTTCTCATTTTTCTTCTTTTTTTTCACTCTGTTTGAAAGGGGCTTGGAGGCGGAAATTGTAGGGCAAGCATTTCGCAATGGACTTGCAACAAGCAAACGCGTCAACAAAAATATTTTCGTTTGCTGTTCATGATTTATCGTTGGACTCTTTTGACAAGCGTGTTATTTTCAGTGTTTTTGCTGTTGTTGTTGCTGTTTTTGTTGTTGCTGTTGGGATCTGTGTCGTTGTGGGTGTTGCTTTGTCACTCGCAAGTGTTGCGTGAAATAAGAGCATTTTCCATTTGGGCGGGGTTTTTCGGATTTGGATATTAGATTACAAGAATGTTTGTGCATGATTTAAAGGTGTTTTTTCTTGGTTATAAAGTACGAAATATAACAGCAACAAGGAGCGGCCTTGACAAGGCCAAA
The DNA here is from genome assembly GCA_035041765.1 of Drosophila algonquin. NCBI lineage: Eukaryota > Metazoa > Arthropoda > Insecta > Diptera > Drosophilidae > Drosophila > Drosophila algonquin. The sequence continues at coordinate 205,399 of JAWNKY010001391.1, read as the reverse complement.
GGAAGAGAGAAGTGAGTTTTTGAGTTGATCAAATTACAAAACAATGAAAACTTGGGTTTGGAAAATATACTTTGACAATTATATTAAAAGTTTAGGAATATTTATCATTTTTTTGTATCAAAAAGATACCAATCTGATAGATCTCAGATAGATCGATGACCCATAGCCCATCTACTTTCTCCACTGTGTCAAAAGGTTAAACTGTCACTCCCTTTTCTGACCTTATTCGACACCCAGATCCGATCCTATAAAATCCCCGATCTCCATTTATTCTGCACATTATGGTCATACATTTTCATGGTTATTTCTTTGTTAAACGATCCTAATTGACAGAGAAGATACGAGATACGATCAATTACGATCATTTAACGGGGGCTCGGTGGAAGTTCTCTTTGAAATTTTCCAGAATCAATCAACTTCTTTGATATATCCGCTTCAATAAAGAAACTTCTTTGACCAATCGATTTTGTTCGGGACTTTTAAAGCTATATGGTAATTGCTGGTGGCACATAGCCAACCATCCAACCATCCAACCAACCATCCATCCATCTATTCATCCGTATCCACATAGCCATTTGACCATTCACATAAGGCATAAACTAAAATGGTTATTGTCGCCCATTCTCTCACTTGTCCGAAGAACATTTCATTATTTCTCGTCACGTAATAAAATATTTATGTCACCAGCGCGTCACCAATCCAGCGCTTATATCATGGCCACGTGATCGCGGATCGTAATAGAGTTCTAACTGTAAACACACCCAGACAATCCACATCCACCTTGACCCCGTTCCATGGGTTAACCAGAGGCCCAGCCCAATCCCGGCATGCATTTCAATGAAGGCTCCAGCTGCGCTGAAGCTGAAGCCAAAGCTAAGGCTCATCATCCAAATCAATCACAAAGTCGGCATCAGTCATGATTGAAAGGGAAGCCAAGACCACCAGAGACATGTGTCTTCAGTTACTAAAACTGAATGCAAACTGGCGCACAGAGGCAGAGGCACAGACAAAGGCCAGAGTGCTGTAAGTGATTTGAGTTGCGTTGAGCAAACAAACTGACAAACTGCGGATGCATTCAACAGATACACAGATACATATCGCTTTGCCTCCTCCTCTGACAAAACAGTTTTCTGTCAGATTAACTAACAAACTGCTATCGTCGCTGCTCGCTACCATCTCCTCTCCTCTTCCCTCCCATTCCTCCTCCTCTCTTCTATGCGTATGCGTATGGGAGCATGTTTTGTGTGCGAGTGTGGCATGATTTATAAAGTGACGAAGCCGCTAAAGATTTCGCGGCATTCCAAGAATTTCCATTGCAGCATGTGTGTGGCATTCAACCCAAAAGCAAAAAGGGAAGTGCAGACTGGATAGAGACATAGACCCCGTGCACAAACATATGTACATATGTAATCTTTACAGTCAAATAAAGTCATTGGAGTTGCCTCTGGCAACCCCACCATACACCATACACCATGCAGCAGACACTACGAAGTATTAAAACCAAAACCGAGAAGACAACGCCAAACATTGCCAATTAGTTGCGAGAATTTATATTGCTTTTTTCGGGTTCAGAGCGAGCCAGAAAATACGAGAAAATAATTCTCTTTATATTAGAAGCGGCTATAAATTATGTGGAGCACGGGCACAAGTCAAGAGACCAGAGAGAACCCCATCCAAAAGAGCTTAAAAAAGTCTGCCAAAAAGAGAACATTGAATGCGAAGCAATCTGGAGACAATAAGTAAGCACAAGTTGTGCAATGGAAAATGTCTCAGCGGAAAGCTAGAGGGGGAGCAGTACCACAACGAGAGGCAGTAGAGTGTTTTTCCATAGGACAAAATGGGAAAATTATTTTCAAAATGATATAGTACTCGTACTGGCAGTTCCTAGGGGCGACAGGCACCGACTGGACGGTTTAATGAATGCCACAGGCCAAAGAGGAAACCCAGGAACAGAAAAAGCCAGAAATAAAGGAAAGAGAAAATAGCACTGCCAATAACAGGCTGAAAACAAAGAAAAAACAAAAAAAATATGTTTGAAATGCGGGTGGGAATTAGCTGAAAAATGTCATCAACAGCCCTGGCCACAGAATGAAGAAATAATCAAGAAAATTTCCTACACCGAGAGAGTAATTACAAAAGAAAAGCAACCTCCACCAGACAAAAGCATCCAAAAGCTGGTCAAAATTAATAAAAGAAATCTGAGGAAAAGCCTTTAAAATAAATGCAAAAAAAAGTTATTAGAAATTGTATCTATGGAAAGAAAACGCAAAAGAAGAGGGAGACAATGAAGCTCTTGGGGGAAATATGTATGTACATATATGAGTATAATCCAAATATGGAAAAACAAAAAGCACTCAGCGGCAGCACAAACAGAAGACAACATTTCCCACCATTGACGCAATTTTTCCAAGTAAAATATATACAAAATGTATTTCAAATTTAAACAGAAACATATTTCATATCTTTAAACTGAATGTTGCATATACTAGCTATTTCTTGAAGGCTGAAAGTCGGATTCAATTGAATTTAATGTCTGATAGAATATGTATTTATAATATGCCTTCGCTTCTCCGTTACATTACCACTCCATTAGCCGTGAGTAGCGATTGTGAATACCACTTTACCTATAAGCCACATTATCTCCCGCTGATTCTAGCTGCAAGGTCGATGCAACCGCTGTGGCAGCCTTCAGCCACACCAGCGGGTGGTAAGTGATGAGATGAACTTTCGTTGCGTTTGCTTAACCGCTTTTGACATTTCGATATAAGTAAGTACAAAAGCTAAGCTCCACTCTTGCTATCATCTTTTCACTCACTCTCTCTCTCTCTTTCTTTTCCCATTTACTGCTCTGTCAGAACCTGGCAGACACACAGTAAGAAAGAGGGCCACAAAGGCTATAGCTACAGCCTGGAAGGAAGCAACAGTAACAGGAACAGGAAGACGAACACCAGGCAGGCAATATACGAAAAAAACACCCACAAAAGACCTGGTAAAAGCTTTGGGTAAAAAAACAACTACAACAACGAGAGCAAGTGCTGCCAGAGTAGCAAGACAGGATTGGTGGGTGTGGCAGAGGCAGACTAGAATATCCTGAACGAGTGTGTGCTAGTGCAAATGAAGGATATCCATTAGAGTTCAGCAAAGAGCTCAGAAAGAATATGAAGGAGAAGACAAACCTTTCAAGGCTGAAAAAGACTTGCAAACAAATTTACACCAACAACAACAACACAACAACAGGTATAGAAAAACTATTCAAAAAGTACAGGAAAAAAACACACACACCATCAAGAAACCATCAAAAACTATAGAATTTTTCAAAAGAAACTACAAAAACACACCCCAAAAGCTTCAACAACAATACACCAACACAGCACCTACAACACCTTGAAGGACTGACGAAATTGCAATGCACACTGAACAAAAAATTATGTTGTTGAGCAAATTTTTTTCAAACACCTTTAACAGGAAACGGAAACTAAAGAGAGACAATTGTATTTGCATTGAAAATGTTTCTCTCCTTTCAGTTTTGTAAGGAAAAACACACATGAATGGAACGAAAGGGGCTTTAATAGATTACCAGGATTTCACATGGGATCTGTGTGGATTATTAAATATTTTTCATTTTTATAATTGTGAAAAATAATCAAGAATCAAATATTCAATTTATGCAAGAGTTATCATAAATCTGTGTGCTTTATGAAATATTTAATTTTTTATTAATGCATTTGTAGCTAGTACAGTGTTACTTCACTGCAGAGAAAATACTGCATGAATTAATATTTTTATTTGCTAATTAAGGTATCACTTTTCTCTATATACAGGCTTCCCTGTACTTAACAATTGACGAACAAATTAAGTAATTTTCATGCACAAATTAATGCAATTTCCTTCTTTCTTCTGCAAACACTCGAAATATCCCGATGGCCTTCCATTAAAAATCAGAGCCACTTCAACCGCATCCCATTAATGAACAGACAAACGAAGTAAATAATATATAAAAAAAACAACACTCACACACACACACAAACACACACATTAAAACTATAAAATAAAATAAATAAAGGAGGCACGAACAAGCTTAAATAAAAAATGTTATGTTTGCAATTAAATGCTGTTTAAGTAGGGCAAAATGCACGAGTCAGCCGCATGTTACCGTGGAGATGGAGATACAATTGAAATGTGGCACGAACGACAGCTCTCATTGGGCATGCCACCAAAGCAACAGCAACAGCAGCGGCAGCGGCAGGAAGGAAGGAAGGAAGGACGGAAGGATGTACACACTAGGAGAAAGGACTCCAAAGCTGAAAGGTGAACGCCAGAGGAAAGACATATCCTGCAGAGTAGCCGGCGTCGTCATCCGCAGACATGTGTTAATTGTATTGTTCTGGTAGGTAAAGGATGGTGATTGCAAGCGGAAGGGGGGAGCTTGGTTGCATGAGGATTGTGGCAAGGTGTATCTGGTGTATCCACCTGGCGACCCTACAAAGCCCACCCACCCATGTTCCCCTCCCGAAAAACCTTCACTTGTTGTTCAACTTTTGTGTTCACTGTTGTTTTACACGCAGCTGCTCTTTGTTGTTGCCATTCGCTGTTCATTTTATTGTATTTAGTATTTTGTTGCTTTTATTGTTGCTGCCTTTTCCCCGAGTGTTTATTTAGCTGTTAACAATATTTTCGAGTGCATTTCGAATTTACATTTTGCTCCTCTCGCACAGCACACACACACACTCACAGTCGGAAAATTGTCTCGACATCGGTCGAGCAGTTAATTTAAATATAAATTTTAGATTATGTTTTAAATTATTTGGCATGTTGTATGATTTCTGTGGAATATTTATCCGGATAAGGGATTTAATTTTGATTGCGTTGGCAAATATTTAAAATGACATTAATCGTGGGAAATATTTGAGGATTTTAATGGGTTGACAGCAATGTTTTGGGGCTAATCATAAACCGTAAAATGTATGTGCAACAACTCGGAATGGTTTGGACTATTATTATTTGCGGATAAGTGATACTAATATTTGTTTAAAATTAGCTAATTTGTGTTATTGAAATCCCTCAAATATTGGGCTTATTAAATGTAAATTTCTGTGCATATGGCAGTGCTCTTCAGTCGATGGAAGCAGCAGAAGATCTTTTGGTAACTTCTGGAATCCAATATATATGTATGTAACTTTCGCAATTTGTTTGGCTTCTCATCCAACTATAAAATAACTTTAAAGCAATTGCAATCCTTCATCAAGTTTATCTTCTCTTGTCGCTCGACTTAATGACATCGCTTGCCCAAAGGCATCCAGTACGAGCAACTCATTTCGATGACAAGCTCCACAGCTAACTTCCGTTCAGGTTGCACTAAAGTCAAAATGGTTGGCCAATAAAAATAAACAGCCAGCACTAAAATCAACAACAGAGAATTCAAGTTAGCTGCAATTTTCCCGCCGGAGCCACACCGAGAACCACTGGGGCCTCTCTCGCTCCCACAGAACCAATATTATTTGCTTTGGGGCTAATTTAATTTGTCCTTTATCGAGGTAATTACTCTGAGCAAAGGACAAACCTGACCTGAGGGTCACAGGATCAAAGAAACGCATGAAAATGCAATTAAAATTGGACATTTGCCGCAGAAAAAATAAATAATACGAACACTGACAAGCAAACAACGGCTCAAAGCAAACAACATGGAATGGAATGAAATGGAATGTATTCCAAAAAGTGCAAATCAAATTCAACAAATTAATTGCTGTACGCTTTTTAATTTTGCAGAGGGTAAAATGATTCTCAGCGGATAATTGCAACAGAGAAAAGAAAGATTATACTGCAAATAATTCAAAGTGAAGTTTTCTTTATACAGTAGATATCTAAGTCAAAGATTTTATAATATTATAATAGAGGAGAGGAAAATAGATCGCTTTGCTCTGCAAGGGTATCAAAATATTCGCTACGTTAAGCTGGTCTTTCTTTCCTGTTGTTGAACTTGTTGGTGTCATTTCGAAGGTTGTGTTGCATATGTTTTTGTAGCTCGTTCTGGTGTTGTTGTAGCTCTTGTTGCCACTGGTGTTGTTGTTAGTTTTGCTGTAATTGTTGGTGTAATTGTTGTCTCTGCTGCTGTATGGCTGATTTCAATTAGCCAACCCGCAATGGTGAATGGTGAATGGTCAACCAAAAAGTGCAAATGCTGCAAGCGTCAGCTGCTGTCTGGTATCCTATCCCCCTCCTCTAAGACCCCTGCTGGTCGCCCTCCCTCTCTCTCCCCCCTTGCCTTTTCCGACACTGGGTAAATATTTGACAAGAACAGAGGGCAAAGCGAAATTGTTTGTTGCTGTTTCGCATTGCCTGTAAATGGGGCATTGCTTTTGTTGTAAGCCAAAATGCAAACGGCATTAGCCATGGTCAGTGCGTTCTGCCCAAAGCACTGAGAGAAATAGAAGGGTAGAAAATGTGAGCAAACAAAAGTTTCTTGTAAAGGTAGGATTTATTTATTCAGAAAAAGATAGAACGATTTGTAAATACCAGTTTTTATAATAGTAATTAAAATCAAGAATGTTTCTTTTACAGAAATTAACATTCTATGAACCCGCAGAACTTTACCCATTTCTTTCAGTGTTCTATTCTGTTTACTTATGGATTTACCGACTGAGTAATCACCAAAATCAAAATCAAACTCGGAACCGAAACCGCAACCAAATACTCGTAGACCCCCGCCGTCCCAAATCTGTTGGTCATTTGTGGCCACAGCTCTTTTTTTGTTGTTGTTGTTGTGGAAATCTCTGAATGAATCCCCCTAACAGTCAGCGTACATATCAGACTCTCTTATCAGACAGAGGGGGCTGCCCTCGTGCCACAGAGCACCGCACAGCTACCCACACACATCCCCCCGGCCCCACACAACAATGGAGCAATGTCAGTGATCAGGGAGAGCAACAACAAAAGCTAATGACATCATGGAATCTGTGGCTGGTGGATGGTGGCTGGAGATGAGATGCCGCCTTATCAGCACACACAATGGGCGCAATGTCAGCCGCCGACTCACCTCATTCTCAATGTTGTAAGAGCCTCCCCTTATGAGTGGGGTATTGCGACTGGTCTCCCGCAGGGCCTGCAGCTCCTTCTGGTGCTTCTGCTGCTTGAGATGGTGTTCGTGCTCGATTTTGTTCCACTGCTCGTTGGAGAAGCTTTCCTCGGAGTCGGAATCGGAATCGTCGGAGGAGTCCTCGTCGCCGTCATCCTCCTGGAGATTGGCGTCGATTAGCTGCAACTTGGGCTTCTCAGTGGGTTTCTCTGTGGTCCTCTCAGTGGGTTTCTCTGTCGTGTGCGGTTTCCTGACTACCACCAGACCATGGTCTTTATGGGATTTCTGCTTGTCCTGGTCCTTGTCCTTGTCCCTCTTGAAGAGCCAATCGAAGATGTTCCTTTTGGCGGCTGCCTTGTCGTGGGGATTAGCCACACTGGGATGCTTGTTTTTATTGGTGTTCGCATCTGAGTCATCGGACTGGTCGTAGCCATCGTACTCCTCTTCCTTCGGTTCAATGTGCGGCAACTTTTGACTGAAGAGCGAATAGCGCGGCATTTGTCGGGCCAACTCTTCATCCACTGCATTGGAACTGGAATCCTCCTCATACTCGTAGTACTCATCATCGTCGTCGTCGTCATCATCGTCATCATCATCGTCTTCGGAGGAGGTATCCGCCTCTTGCCGCCAGTTGGGTCCTCGAGTAGACCTGGGTTCAGCCCATGGCGGATATATTCCATCGCGATCAAAGTAGCGACTGTGATTGCTCATCATTGATTGGGGTGGATGTGGGGCCTCGGTGGTGACGACGGGTCTCGGAGTGGATGGCGAGCTAATGGCCAGGCGGTGCTGCTGGTGACGCAGCGAGGGGAAGACTCTCTGCTCCCAGGTCACATGGTGGCGATTGTGATGACGCAAATGGTGCTGCTGCTGTCCCGTAGCCACCGCCGGCAATTGCTGATCGAAGAGTTTCATGGCCGTTGCAGCTCCAGGTCCGACTCCCACAGACGGTGGCCTATGATTCCCCTCGAGCTCCGCACGCAGATGCTGCTCGTGCCTCAAATGGTGATGATGTTGATGTGCCGCCTCCAGCTGCTGGGCCTCCTGCAAGAGCTGCAGACGCTGCTGCTGATGGGGATTGCGATTTCCCATCTGGGGAGCTGTTGTTGTGATCACTGTCGATGGGCCATCACTCCCGGCCATGATGAGGGGCAGTACTTCTACTGCCAGAAGAATCACCACAAAGTTGAAGATCGGTAGAGCCCACCTGCCTCTACCGCCTCCACCTTGGGATGGCATAGCCATTTCGAGTATTACTTACGGCCCTGCAAATACGAATTGAGAGATCCTCTGTCCTCTTGCCTTTGTCTCACTTTTCACTCTCTTTTCTTATTGTTTAATTCCCTTTGTCGTTTGATCTAGGTATACATTTTTCTTTTAATATACTATATATCTATTCATTTTTTAAAACATTTTCCTTTGTTTGCGCGAGCTTTTACTTATTGCGTTTTATGTTTTGACACTTGCCGACACTTGTGCTTAAATATTTTCCTTCTTTCTGTTTTAAATGTTTATTTTCTCAGCTTTTTATAAATGGAATTTTAATTGTTCACATTAATGGCACGCAAATTATTATATGACACTTATTTTCACTTTTTACAAACAATTTGTCATCTGGAAAATTTTTCAAGCAAATTTCGTTTGAGATGCAAACCCAATTAATTCTCTTTTAATGATTTCACAATTAGGGAATACTCTTATACTTTATTTTCTTTAGAATATTTTGTTTTCTTTATGACACTTTTAAAGAATTTAAATTCTCGTTCAATTTTGTTTACTTTTTGGGGAAATTTTAATTAATTGAGCACTTTTCTGTCGACATTTATGCAAATCGCCTACAAATCCGCTCAAAGAATACGCGCGCGACTTTTGACGTGATGCCAGCGGCAAACAAACGCCCTCCTCTCGCACACACTCACGCACTTTCCACAGACACAGATACACAGATAAACAGATTCACTTGTACGCTTATGAGTACTATATATATTCCTATATCTTCACTGATATCTGGTTGTTTGTGCACGAATTTGTTTGTTTGGATTTAGTTTGCCAGATGAAAGAATGGCCTCATAGATGGGGCATGCAGCACGTACCGTACCACTTTGCGTGTGTGTCTTGATTTCTGGTCTATGCAAATGGCGGGGCTGGCTCCACGAATAAAGACAAGACCCGACGACTTACAGATAACAAATGCGGCACGAGATCTCGCACGTATTCTGAATGGAGATGCGCCATGTTGAGATGCAATGTTGGCAGATACACGTTACACTGGCAACAAATGTTGCGATCCACAAAGGTAGCTAGGAGAATGCCTAGCTGGCCTCATGCTGCCAGCAACATGAATGGAGTTGGGTTTTGAATAGTAGAAAATTGATGGGAAAATCTATTAGCAAAATTATCCAAACTAAGCTTAAGGCGATGCAAATTTAATTTAGTTTCGAGAGATTAATGTTAACAGATCTCGCCCACACAATCTGCCATTGTTGCTGAACCGCTTTAAGTTGTAATGATCATCATCAGACGCCCATGGCTGCCCACATTTGCCTTTTACTTGAGAACTTCTCCTCGAGTTCCTAAGTTTTGCGTTGGCTGCTGTTGGCTGTTGCTGTTGGGGTTTTTGTGTGTGTGGGCCGATGACCAGACATTAAATTACTTAATAATATTGAGGTTGCGGCTTCTTCTTCAGGCAGTGTACACTTTTCCATGTGTGATTTCCGGAGAATCCTGGCACTTTAATAACCTTGAACCGCGTCGAACAATTTTCCAACTAATTGCCATTAAACAAATTATATAAAAAAACACGCAAGGGGTATCCGGCATGAGTCAGAGTTCATAGTTCTGAAAGGGAAGAAAACATCTTAGCATGATCATAAAAAAAAACAGTCCCCTAACCTAAGCCTGATCAATGATAAAAGACAGGGGAAAGGGGTAGGGTTGAGGTTGAGGTCCCAAATGAAGACTTAGAATTTTATGATTCTCCTTTTTTGTGTTGTGCTGTAAAATTGATTTTCTTTGGTAAGCGTGCAAATAGGATTTGTCAGGGTATTCCATAAAAAATAGTGTGCCCTTCCAACTAAATCAAAGATTCTAAGATGCCTGATTATAACGAATTATGGGTTGATAGATGGTCTATGGTATACCTTAGTTCTTTAGAGGTTCTTTAGCCTCATTCCCCCCTCAACTTTCTTTGTTTGAATTTGTTAAGCTCAAAGGCAAACAAGTTTCATTTTCTTGCGTTTAAAGATTGTTATACCGTTCTTGGGTGTATCTGTATTTGTACGTGTATCTGTGGCTGTGGTATCTTTTCTGTGGGGTGAGTAACGGTAGGTGATAAGCTATAAAGCTATGCGCTTCTACGCTCATAAAACTTATATTACGTGTTGAATTTAACGCTCAATTTGAAATGCTTACAGGGAGGGTAATGAGACCTGGCTAGACTGTTGGGCAGGAGATACAATATTTCTGGGAATTTAGAAGAAGTTTGCAAAGAGAAATGTGACAGAGGGGAAAGGAAGATTATATTTGGGTATATGTAAAGTTAAAAACATAGATAAATACGTAGTTACTAGGTCTTGCCTTGGTTAAAATTTAAACCCAATTCAATTCCCACCCCAATTAGATTATCCCTAGAACTTTATTTCTGTTTATATCCGAAATTCTATAAATATCCTCATGCAACACCTTAAGCCACAGCCCCTTCGCCATGCCCATCCCCAACCCCCATCGCCATGCATCGTTGCGTCCAGCCCTTAAGCCGAAACTAACCCCTCAACTAATTTGCAACATTTTCAACTTCTCAACAAGTTTTTGGGTGGGTTGAGGGGCGGCAGGGATGACTTTCCCAAAAACTGAATCCCAGCCAGAGAGCGAGAGGCAATTTAATAATCATGAAGCAATTTGCGCTGCACTTCAGAGAAGACCACCCACCCCGCCCCACCACACCCCAATCCACTCCACTCCACAGTAACCCGTTGTGCCACTCCTTCTGTTGCTCTTAGCCAAGCTAATGAAATCATTGCCAGTGCTCGATAAAGCGTTAAAAAATCATCAAGTTGCTAATTAGGTTGACTAAAATGCTTCGGTAGCGACACAAACTTTGTGGTGGGGCCATGATGGGCTAAGGCAATTCCACCCCTTTTACCCCACCCCTACCCGCGCCAACCTCCTACCCCTCTGGGCCATGCAAGAACTTTTGCAAGCCAGAAAGTTTTCCATGTTTTTTTCCTTGCAGCAACATTTTTTAATTGCTGGCAGCAAAGTTTTTGCAAGCTGAGAAAAAAGGATTAAAAATGTATCTTTTAAATTAATTTTAGCGACATCAAGAAGGTAAATAAATAAATAAATCAAATTAACTTTTAAAACTACAATTAAATTAAATTTCATCGGTAAAACTTTGCCTCCTTCCTTTTCTTTTCGTCTGGGAAAAAATTAAAATTTTTAATTGCCAGTGGTTGGAGTGGGAAAAATAATGGGAAAACGACGTTCACAGCCGCAGGATTGGGGGCGGACAGTAATTAGCATTTCCTGATCGACCTAATCAATCAGAGGGGAAGGGAGGGAAGTTGAATTGGGGGCGGCTCTGCAGGTTAAATGCCAATAAATTTCCGGGCAAAACAATAACAGAGCAGACTTGGCCAAAAAGTAGGGAAGAAAATGAATGGATGGGAAAGCCGAAATATTTGATGCCCTTTCAGATTGATCACACTTATAAAATGTGGTAATATCTTCAAAAACATGCAAGTTTTTGGTCAAGCTTCTGTGCCAAATCATGTTACCCTACTTCAGGGCATCAAAAGGCCAACAAAAGTCAAGAGCGATAAACAAAGTGGAGCACAGAGTTGGTAGTGGCGGGGAGGTATGATTGGAACCGGAGACAGGGTGGTGGGTGGGGCAACTTTTGGCTCAAATTGTTTTCCCCGTCGCTGTAGCTGTGGCTGTGGCTGTGTCTGTTGTTGCTGTGATTGTAATGGATGAATTTCTTTTGGCTTAGCTGTTGGGCAATCCAAAGAACGATTCGGTGGAGCGGGAAGAGCAGCTCCCAGAGCCAAACATGAAGTTGTTGTTTTTTTTGTGTAAGGGGGCGTTGTGCTTGGGGCGTGTCTCTAGCAATTTTCAAGTTGATATCTTTACCAAGCACCAGCACCAGCACCATGTGCAGGAATGCAGGAGAAGAAACGCTTAGAGCTTACAGCCCCAGAGACGAGAAGTGGGTGCGGCAGCCATGAGCAAACAGACTAAGTAACCGATGGCCCAAAGACTGAGAAAGCAACTGCGGAATCGGGAGAGTAATAGAGAGAGAGATACGGACATGAAGAGGGAAGGATGAAGGCCAAAACTAGTTGTGTTCAAGTTAACTCGTGGGGAAAAACGACAAACGGAATTCCGGAAGGAGACACTCTTTCACCCTTTGCTATAATAATGGTACAAGGGGCATTCAGAATTAATCTGTAAGTTGCATATTCCAAAGACCAATCAATTGGCCATGAATTAAGAGCTGCTTTCTGCCCCTATATATAGTTGATATAGTTTTCAAGTATAGTTTCGAGTTGAAACGAGTTTTTCCCATTGCAATTTATATCGAAACCATTCTGACAGCGCAATGTAGTTGCACTTCTTCTTCTTGTCCGTTTCCCCTCCCCCTCCCATTTTATCTCCTTTGGCAACAACTTTCAGTTGTCTATCAGTCTCCTCTGGCACTCTACCTGGCACACTTTGTAGCCACTTTTATGACAAATATAACCCCAAACCGAACCAAAACGAAACGAAAGCCAGAGTGCACAATGTTGCCAGCGTCATAGCAGCACGTAAACTCAACTGCCACGCCCACTTTACACCCACCCACATAAGACAAGAGATATCCTGATATCCATGTATATGTATATATGTATATACTATACTCGTACATGGTGCTCCTATGGCCAGAGAGAAATGCCTTTGCCATTGAAGACGAGTTGGCATCATCAGTGTCGTAGTCGTCGTCTCGTTTCCCTCGTTAAAATCTGTGAAAAAATATGTCTGGCTTTCCGTTATACAGGGAGTTATCTGTAGGGTTACAATTTCCTTTCCTTTTTTCCATTTTTTTTTTGTTCTGTTTGTTACAACTCTTCTCGTTGTTGTTGGTGTTGCTGTTGGCTTGTTAACAACACCAGGAGGCAGACACTTCCTTGGGCTTCCGTTGCTCCTTCATTCCTTCATTCCTGGGTCCCACGCTTGAGTTTAACGCATCTCTTCCTCTCCCTCCCTCTCCCTCTACATATATCTCTGGTGTCCTCATCCATTGTCTCAGCCATCCTCTCCTCTACTCCTCTGCTTAACCTCTTTCCCTGCGAAGGGTTCTATTACCAGGCGCTGTTTTCTGGGTTATAGGCCCCCTTTGTTTGGCCAGAAAAGAAGGCGCCGCTTTGTGTCTACTAAAATGTTTTCTTCTTTTCTTTTTTTCCCCGCTTAAGTTGAAATGTTTAACGCTAGTGGCAGCCACAGAGAGAGACGGAGGGGGGAGGGGATAGAATAGTGCTCTATTACAATATGCTGCCATTGATGGCGGAGATGAAGATGCAGTAGAGGTAGAGATGCCAGCATCAGTCCCTTCCTCCTGCTAAACGGAAGTTCTGGCCACACAGGCAAACAACTTTGGTCCCAGATGGTAAGCAGTTTACAACGGGGCATGGGAAACCGTCAGTCAAACCGTTTAAATGTTATCAGTGAAGTGCTCCACGATGACTCACAAGTGAGTGAGCCATAACTATGGCTATGAGTGCCGCATCCGGAGTCAACATCCTGGGGTGGGATCTTAAGTAACACATTTTTATGGCAAAAGGGTTAGAGTCCATCAAACCTTTATAGCGAATTTAAGAAAGCACTTTAAAAGACATTTGGCCGTTCAGAAAATTTACTTAAAACTTACAAGTCAAGGTCCTGGAGAGCTGAAAGGTTTACGAATGTCTTTAAAGAAGCGTCAGGAAAATGCTCAATAATTTCCATAAAATAACACCCATAAGTTCAAGTTCAACAATATTCCTTAGAACCATTTCAACCATTAAAAGACACACTGGGAACGCCCACAAAGGCCTTTCGAACTTCTCCATCTAAAAGCCATCATAAATGGCAACAGAGTTTCGCTTAAATCAGACTTTGTCGCTGGGCCCCCGAAGAAAAGTTTTAAGCCGAAAACTTTTTTAGAGAAAAAACTGAGCCTTAAAGAAAATGCTGAAATATTCGTAGGGAAACTTTGAAGTTGCGCTCGGCTCGGCTCCACTTTTGGCTCCTGGACACACTTGTTGCCCCAGCAACGTAGTCAAAGAGGCTTTTGTGGAGGGAGACTGGCTGAGAGGTTAAGAGGAGGCCGAGTCACGTAGGTGGCAACAAATAACCGCCAGCTATAAACGACCCAAAAAAGAATATAATAAAAACTGAAGGAATCGCTCAAATGGGCACAGAGAGCTCCTCTCTCACACAGGGCATCCAATGAACTGGAGTAGGCGAGGGGAGGAGAAGGAGGGGAGGCTGTTGAGGAGGAATATTCGTATTCGTATCTTGAAGGAATATTAAAACAGTCGCAGAAACAGTAGAGCCCAAAAAGCTGACTGACTAACAGTGGGCTCTTGGCTCTTGGCTCTTGGCCTGGTCTCTTCACAGCTGTGCCATAGCTCAAGGTCAGAAGATATCCACCCAGGGGGGTGTGGAGGTATGGAGGTATGGAGGAATGAAGGATGTCGGATAGCATCGGGTCTTGTTTCGGTTTTCCTTTTTGGGGGCCCCACTTTTTGCCTCTTGTTTGTGCATGCAAATAAATATAAAATTTTTATGAATGAACACGTATGATGAAAGAGCAACGCGCCCACGGACCAGAGACGCCACTTGGCCTACAATGGGAAAAACAAGGCAACTGATTGGAAGAACATTATGTAATTTTATAAAACGTTTTGGATATCTAATGAAAAGCAAAGGAAAGGCAAAGCAAAAGGGAAATGTTGAGCTGAAGGAAAGACAGCAAAAGTTAAAGACCAATTAGACATCAAAGCTAAAACTCACAGAGAACAAAATATTTCTATTGTATACGTAGATATTTATATCAAAACTAAATATTTAATCGATATCGGCATATATTATTGATAAATAGTCCAAATTTAACACGTCAATGTCTTCGGTATACCCACAGTGCGTTGTGTGGCTTGGCGTGGCCCTTTTCCCAACACACACACACACCTCACCTTCGTGCAGTGCAACCTGCCGTCCCTTCCTGCCACAACCCACTTCCTCCCTGGAGGCCACCTCAGGACTGACATGGTTTCGCTTAACCAGGCCAAAAACAGAAAATCTGTTAAAGGTAGCGCCACGGACAGACACAAACTGAAAGCAAGCCAAACGAAGCCAAACGTAACGGAGCCCCCCAGACCAGACAAGAGACAAACGGCAGGCGGCAGGCGGTGGGTGGTAGGCGGTTGGCGGTAGGAGGGCAGAAAGGCAGGCCAGCTTCTAGCAAATACTTACACAAGTTGGCATGTTCCCTCTGTGCGGGAGCTGTGCTCGCGTTTTGCCAGTAAAATGTTTCTATTTTTATCACCATTACGAGATGGAAAATACATGCCACCAGACCCCGAATACCAGTCCCAGTCCGAGTCCCAGATCCAGTGCCCAAACCGAACTCTTTCCTGGACTCCTCTGTCTCTGCCTCTGCCTCTGTCTCTGCCTCCGTGTTCTCCGCTGCATTTGCATGTGAAACAAGCAGATAAATTCAGACATGCAAACGCCATAAATTTTTGTGAG
Source organism: Drosophila algonquin (assembly GCA_035041765.1). Taxonomy (NCBI): domain Eukaryota; kingdom Metazoa; phylum Arthropoda; class Insecta; order Diptera; family Drosophilidae; genus Drosophila; species Drosophila algonquin. The sequence goes on along the minus strand of JAWNKY010001391.1, from coordinate 189,561 downwards.
GCAAGAAGCAGCAGCAGGGGCAGTGGCAGTTGCAGTAACACAGTAGCAGTAGCAGTAGCAACAGCAGTAACACACACTGAAGGGGTCTTCGAGGAGATGGAGTATCCAGAGGAGAATGCACCGCAGCAGCGGCGTCATTTAAAATCGAAAATTTCACATATTTTTGCATCAAATTTGCATGCAGCCAGAGGATACAGGATGCAGGACATACAGGAAGCAGGAAGAACAAGATGGTGGTGGTAAGATGCAGATACAGATACATATCCACGAGTACAGTGCATGCATCCGCATGTCCGTGTCCACATTGCGATACAGCAAGAGATACATATAGAGCAGGGCATTATGTAGATGGGCATCCGCAACCCCATCCCCATCCCCATCCCTCATTCTCCGTTCCTTAAAAATGCTGGCTTAAATTTTCGGTTGGAACTTTACAACTTTTTCCAGCAAAATTGAAAAAGTTTTTGGTGAGACCCTAAGAGAGGTCGCAGTGCGGCAGAAGAAGTTCCAACATGTCAGCATATGGTTGAAGAAAGGTGGTCCGGCCCGGCCCGAGCCCCTGAGCAGGCCATGATGCCACCGATTAGACTCAAGGCACGTTCCTCCTTCGACCAGACAGACAGACAGACAGACCGCCAGCGTGGACAAGATTTATGGCCTCCGATTGGGTTCCAGTTATTAGAGGCAGCATTCGAGACCATCCCAATCGAATGCAGTTGCATAAATCAAATTCATTTGCCAACTGTTTTCACTCGCCCAGTCCGAGTCCGAGTCCGGACTCTGGCATTCGCCGATATTCGAGATACGAGATTCGAGAGTGCTCAAGAGCCTTGGCAAATGGAGCAGTCAAGTGATTAGCAATCATCGTCCAACAGGTAGAGGAAGCACACCATTGATTGAAATGTCCAACTGTCAGACGTCAGGAAGGCGGTTTTCCTTAGCTTTCCCCCCCTACCCCTCCACCCCGTTCTATTAGCCACAAGCAATTGACAGATTCAGGAGGTTTCGATGGTTGATGGCTGATGGCTGATGGTTGCTGGTTTTTGGGCAGGTTTTTGAATGCAACTCAGGCAACTCGGATGCTCCAACCGAGAAGTTGACAAACAGCAGTGGGAGGAATAGATTTTGGTCTAGAAATTGGTTAAATTTCCTTTAAAATTAAGAGAAAAATCATTTTAAGAATTCAGCAGTTAGGGTAGGTTAGAAAATTGAATTAAACAGTTTCAAAAATTAACCACAATAAGAAGTTTTGATTACTTATGAACTTCTAATAAGTTTCTCCTGCTGAGATTCCATTTTCATTCAAGAAAATTCAACCATTCATCTTAGTCAGACATTACCAGACCACAACGCAGGTCAGTTACCACCAATTCCATGTTGTTGCAACCATCTGACTCATCAAACAGAAAAACCAAGCAAGAGGCAAAGAGGTAAAGAGGTAAAGCCCCTCAAAGACGTTCGCTGCGCCGACTAGAACTCCATTAGCAACCATTAGAACAGAGTTTTATGTTACAAGTCGAGGGCTAAAAGCATTTCAATTCAGAGAGGGATAGAAAGAGAGAGAGAGAGAGGGACCTGCCTGAACCTGCCTCAATGGCCTCTGAGTCAATTCAAATCAAGGGAAATGCAAATGAAAAGTAAAATGGAAATGGGAAAGGGAAAACACACAGAGAAGAAAAGGAAAATGAAATGGGAAAAAATGCGATTGAGATTCTTCCCCATCGGGGATAGGCGGTGGCCTATCGAAATCGCAAGGCATTTGAATAATTGAAGTGTTGAGAATATCACAAAGGCTCCGGCCCCCCGCCCTCACCGCCAAACAGTTAAAAAGATACAATTCGAGATACAATACTCAACAAGTATTCGTCCTTTTTTTTCTGCTGTCTTGGCAAATTGCCAATTGTCAATGGCTTTGACATTGCCAGCCCTTGAAGAGCGTGACAAATTGTTTAGAGAAAAGCGAAACGAGACCGCAAACCAAGGAAAGAAAGGAAAACTGGGCCAAGAGTCATAAATTCCTGAGCCAAAAGGAATTTATCTGGCTTAGCCCGGCCAATTGATTCCGAAAGCCCGTAAGAAACAAATCCAATTGACCAACAAAAAGTGAGCACACAAATAAGAATTCCGAGTGGAAATTGAATCAAAGTTTTCTCCCAGAAAACCCCAAAACTTGCGCAAGTCGCGTAGCCGGCGTGCCGTAAAAAGTTTCAGCAACGGGCACTTGCCACAGCAGATTTTCACAGAGTTTTCAGCACGGGCACGGGCACAGGCCCTAACAAGGAAAATAAACAAGATGCTGGCTACAAAACAAACAACCTACCAGCAGCACCAAAGATGCAACAGCAACGGCAACGGCAGATAGAGACCCATCATCGAAAGGCAGATGCAGAAGCAGGCAATCCGAGGCAGTCCAAAGATACTTTCGGTTTGCGCTTCCTCATTGCCCAGCACTTCCCCTCCACTTGTTGTTTGGTTATCTTGTCCAAAGGTAACTTTAAATATGTACTGCCAAAAATTAGGTGAGAATTTTGTTTAGCCACAACATGGTTTCAAGTCGAAACTTTGTTTTCTATCCGTCAGCTGCATCTTAGGAGCTGTGCGAACTGTCGCACATCATTTTCGAGTGCAGCACTTGGATTCACAAGTGGATTTTGTCTGAAGTGGAAGATGGAATACCCTTCAATGGTATTCGAAGCTTAGGTTATATATTTCCTATGTATATTTCTCGATAATGATTGATTGCATTTTAAGCTGTTCCGAGAGTCAGTTCAATGTTTATCCTTCTCTCAGGTAGGTAATATGAAATCTTAACATGCCTATCAATCAAGTTTGATGCTGATAGAACAGTTTTCTTGCTTACGAAACCATTTGTTAGTAGAAATCTACATTCCGATATACAGATACAGATATTCAAAGTGCCCCTAATAGAACCCCATGTCAAATGTGAGAAGCATTCATCAACCCCCCAAATCAGGCCTACTGTTATCCTCTCAAATCTTCTAAAATCCCGCCCTCGCTTTTCCCATCAATTCCTCAGCCAATCTTTAGACAAACTTCATCTTGTATTAACGATACCCCAAGCGCACATACACCTACAACTCCAAGTATTCTTATAGCACATAAAAAAAAATCCGAAGCTAATAAATCAAGCAAATATTTGGGTCACGCTTCCGTGGCTACCATGCCACAAGTCTCTAAAGAGTGGATATGGGGCTGGGGCTGTGGGGGTGGGGAGGTGCAAATGGACATCGGCAGTGTCTAGTAAAAAGAAAAATATTTGCTTGAAAATTGCCTGTAAATATTTGAGATGCCAGGGACTCGAAATCGTTTGGGTTCTCTCTTTTTGGTTTTTTTTGTGGTTTATTTGGTTTGATTTATGCGCGGTCAGCCACACTTGACCCAAACATGGATGAGGCCCGGAGACACAGTCGTGGCTTCTGGCTTCAAGCAGACAACGAACGAGTGAGTATATTCCACATGCGTACTGATAGATGTATTTATCTGAGCCATAATTCAATGAATGTGTCAATAAGGCAAAAAGCTGGCTGAATCAACTTTAACTCAATCAATTCCGGCAGCATAATAATAAACAATAAACAATTTTCCCAGAAAAACAAAAGTTCTCCTCTCTCTCTCTTTGTGGAGATTACGTGACCCCGCTGAAAGTTGGGACATGTGTGGAAATCGGCGTGGAAGCGGCGCGTTAGGAGACTTTAAGAAGGCGCTTAAAGTCGCTAAATGTCAACTTGTGCGATGGCAAATGGGAAAAGTGCAAGCGCACATGCACATGCACACACGGACACTTTTCCTGCTGGCCATTTGTCGAAATGAGCTGCCAGGATTGCGGGCAGGGTCATGACACATGGCGGCCAGGCCAAGCCAGGACAGACAGGCAGGAGCAGGACAAGGCCCGAGACCGAAACCCAGCAGACAAACAACTGTGAAATGCATTTGGACAACTCCAAGCTCAACACAAAATTCAAAGGGAAAACTAGAAAGGAAGGGCGGTACTGCCGATTACCGAAAGTTGTATACTCTATGGCATAGACGAATTAGTTTTTCCTAAAATAAATGTATCTATTTGAAACCTCTTTAGTCCAAACATCTACCAAAGTAGTTTTCATGGGATCTTTCAGACATGAAACAATTGAGACTCTTATATGGATAGATCAGTTGTAGATCCTCTAGAGAGTCCAAGATGCATTCCTTTATACACTTCAAGAGTATCCAAAAAGAGCTCCAACCAACGGGAAACAAAACTCACACGAAGGAGAAGCAGGAGGAATCTTTTGCCCTGCAATGCCATAAAAGTAAATGGAACATGTACAAGTGTCTCTATACGAATGTCCGGTAGTGTGCGAGTGCTACATTGCGTGTGTGGCACTGCGAGTAGAATGTGTTTGTGCAATTGCAACAACAACTGCAGCAAACTGTCAGCTGCTAACTTTAAAAGCTAGAAATGTTTATAGAAAACTCGTTACACAAATCGAATAGAAATTCTCGTCTTGCCCCAGCAAGCGGCAACCTCATTTGACACGGGCCCCCGAAAGGGCAAAGGCATTGAACGAGTGCCGGCTAGAGGAGTTCAGAGTGCAGTGAACAGAGGGGCAACCCTGGCAATAGCCACGGAAAAAACTCACTAATTTCCGATCGTAAAAACTTCAATTGCTGTTCTCTCAATGGAGGTGTAATTTCTGAAAGACCAAAGACTGCATTGGGGCAAGTGGTAAGGGCAGGGGTGAGGGGTGTTTTTGGCGGCAAATGGCTGATGATGGAGTTGCAACATTAAGAGGATGTTGCAGTGTACGCGTACATGATGCCACCTGTAATTGCTTAACTTGTATTTGGAAATATGCTACTTATGTGGGCATGGGAATCTATGTTCTATATACGGAATGAAAATTTGCCCCAACACACCGTTGAGTAACCTTTCGACTAAAATTATCTCACTCTTCTCTTATTACCCAGCCGTTACTCTTTCTTTCCTTTTCCCTAGGGTCCTTTGGCCTGGCTCCAATCATCTGCAATTTTCTCGTCTTTAGCTTGACCCACTGCACCGTCGCTACTTTGTTGACTGCGTTCTGCCAAATATTTGCCACAATCTACAAACAAATTAAAATGGAAGGAATTTCCGGGACAAAACTTCGACAGACTCTCTCTCGCCTTTCATCCATTTGTCTAGCAATTAAAAAAGTATAAAACCAGCAAATTAAATGCGCCAACTGTTGGACCAAGTTTCCCTTATATTTTTTCCAAATTCTATTTTCAGTGGCGCGGGTTTTTTGTGTTTTTTTTTTGGCTGCTTCCAGCTTCAGCTGCTGCTCGGCAAACTTTTTTGCTCTGTCCGTGTCCGTGGCCAAAACAAACCAACAGGCGCCGCGTCGCCGCACTTAATTAAATTAGAAGAGGCGCCGTCTTCTTCTCCGCACAGTGGCACCAAAACGATGTGAAAAGTCAGGGATGAAAAGCGCCCGAACAGACGGCGACATTCGCAGCAAATCAGCAAAAACTAATGCCAAAGTTTCCTTTTTGGCAGTAGAAGAGGGCAACGGCAATGGCGATGGCAGTGTGCCCCAGTCCTCAGTCTGAGGAGACATCTGCCTTTGGTGGTCGTGTAAGTCGCGGGGGCGTGGCTCCTTCCAAAGCTCACTGTGCCGTAAAATGGCCGACAACTTTCGTCTGCCAAACGGAATTTAGTTTGTAATTCTTTTTTGATGTACTCTTTAAAAAAATATGAGTGTTATGATTTTGGCAAGATCTTTGAAATGCAATCAAGGATTATCGCATTGCCAAACTGTATAGCATACATCGGTATCAAAAGCCACTACATATCTTAAGACAAAGTTGCAATAAAGTTAAACAAAATCGGACAACCAGATGGCTACCAAAGAAATTCCCAAGACAGATGTCCTAGGGTATCTGCAGCTTCGGCCACCAAAACTATTTCCCCTTTTTGTCTCATTTTTTTTGACAGTCAAAGTAAAGCACCGAGCTGAGCTGGCTGAGGGGCGTGGCACATCCGACAAAGTTTATCAACTTAATTAGAGGCTTGATTACGTTGACTCTCGTCCATCGTCCGTGGGCATTAAAATTAAACGCGATAAGAATGACTGAGGACTGGCTGGAGGATGGATGGAGATAGAGATGGATATGGAAGTGGAAATGGAGGAGGAGGTGGAGGCAACTCTCCGAATGGCGGCAACTGAATTCGGATACGGTGCTAGCACTTTGACACTTTAAAGCCGCTGCCAGACGGCGGTGGTCTTATCGCTGGCACGTCGACCACCTACACTGATCCTGCCCCCCAACCCCTGTCTAGGTTGCCTCTGCCGTGCTTCTGCCCACATCCTGCCCGTGCTTCCGCCCCAGATCCCCCGTCTTTACACAGTCTGTTATCAGCTTATGGCTCCCATTTGGTTAGCAGCCCTTTAACTGCTTGCCATTTATCGTAGATTTGATTTATGGCGCAATTAAAAACTGCCCCAGATGAAAGAGGAGAGTTTCTCTCTGTTGGGATAAAAAGCGGGGGGACTGTATGTGGATTGCCACATTTAAGGCGTGGCGGCCAGCAGTCTCACACGATTCTTGTGTGGCCCCATCGATGCGGAGCCCAAATTTATGGCAACAAATTTATTGGCAAAAGTACAGCCAGCCAAAAAAAGAGAGCAGAGCACAAGCACAAGAATTTAAATAGAATTTCCGCTTGCTTAAAAGTGACAAACGGGAAGAGCTCTGAGGAGACGAGCGAGAAGCGGTAACCCCCGCTAAGCTGCAGCGCTAAAGTGAGATTGCAGTTTTTTTCTCAGTCGAGCGGAACGAGGGGTGATCGACAAGATTGCCAGATGGAACATATGGGTGGGTTTGCATACTTAAATCATGGCAAAACGAAGAAAATATATCGTAGATAGGTTTTCGAATCTGAAAGAAATTTCATTTTATTTTAGCTGTATTTTCTCTATGGGTTTTCGGGTATCAAAATTTGCACTTGGTTGTATATAATTGAATTTTAATCATTTTTATATTGCATATCACTTATGATATTCTGCTGTATTGATATTTCTTTCAATAAACATCTTTAATCTTAATTTAAGTTCTTTATACTTTGAGCACCATTTGGAGCCCTCTTCAGAAACACTTCAGGCAACCCTCGCTGGCTGGCCGTGTGTCAACTTGCGTTTGGCTTTTGCTACGAATTCGACTCTCGGCTCGGCTCTCCGTCTCCTGGTGCTTTTCCTTTATCCTTTAGCCTTCAGCTGTTTGCCTGCACTTTGAGTTATGTATTGTCGGTCGCTTTGGCCTCTTTGGACTCGTGTCAAATATGTATACAGCCAGACAAAACACAGATACACACGCATACATATACAAGAATATATGTACATGCCATAGCTATATGTTATATGTGTGTGTGTGTCTGGGTGCGTTTAAGGAGGCAAGGAGCAGAGCTGTACAGTGCAACATGTTGCCAGAAAACCATGAAATGTAAATAAATTTCTCATGCGGCCTGCCATGTCGTAAAACATGAGGTTAATGTGGTAAAACCCGGCTAGACACCATGGATGGGAGGGGGTGGGAGGCGATGGGTGGTACATGGTGCACGGGAGCAAGTAGTTCCGCAGAGTGGGCAACATATTGTTGCCTAAGCAAACTATTAAGGACAGTAAGTGGCATTTAATGGGGTTTACTCGGGCTCGGAGACGGGAAATGCAATCGCATATTTCATTGCCACATTTGGTTGCACACACACACAGACACACAGCTGTATAGCTGGACAAGTTTTGGCATAAATAAGTCTTGAGTGGAATAGCAAAAGTATTTGCCCTTAAGCCGCCCTAAAGTATGCAACATTTGTTGGGGATTATTGCGGTCATGTCAGAGATTTGCCTCTCTCTTCTCTTCTCTTATCGCTCACGCTGTCACCTTCTAACCCTAGAAAGGTGGACCCACCTAAGCCGGGTCACGCAGTTAATTATTATAAACTGACAAAACGGTTTTGTCCTACTCCCATCCCTACCAAAAAGGTAACAAATGTTGGCCAAACTCCAAGTCGGCACCCTGGTTCGGGCCCAGTCTATTTAATTAACACGAACAAAAAATTGAGTTAAAGTTTTTTTCCGAGTGGCAAGGGAGAGAGGCCAAAGGGGCGGGCTAGTGGCAAATTAATTTGGCTGCCCTTTCGAGCCCGCTCTCTGACGAACATCAACTTCTAATTGGCAGCACATTCCGCATACGCCGCGATGGCCCATGTAAAAGCTTTTCCCACCAGCAGCAGTCAGGAATGAGTGCTGATGAGGGCGGGGGCAGGGGCGGGGACTGCAAGGGCAGCGGCATCCTGTGAAAAGTTTCGACATTTTGTGTGGGCAAAAGTTATAATAGATTTTTAGTTTCACTCATTTAGTTGAAATATTTTCGGGGTCTGCATAGATTGAGGAAAGTGGATGGGATACCAACATACAGCATCCACTTTTGACCAGGAAAAACTAATCATTTGTAGTTATGGAGAAAGTTGACTTTTGGCAAACAAGAGATTGAATTGAATTGTTTTCGGGGTTGCTTGATTATTTCGTTCACAGAAAGTCAAACAGTTCGAGCTTAAATGGGAGTTCTGTAAATTGTTTTTTCTAGTATGTCTATGTGGTATGACATTAATGAGGAATACTAAATGTTCAAAAAGGGTTTTTGCTACAAATTTAAGGGGAAAAAGCTGTCCAAATGAATTTTCATTTGACATATTGTAAAAATTCTGGGAAATTAAAGCTTTTGCTGTGTGATGTTCCGCTTAGTAGATTCTGTAGCTTTGTATATAGAACTCATAGGTAATACCCGCATAACCGATACTCAGTAGAATGAGTACCTCTAAAGATCCCACAACCCGGTAACAACAAATGTGACAGGCTCTTCAAGAAATGGTCAACTTTAAGTATAATTTAACATACCAAAATATCTATTATTCCCTGATATTCTTATGAAAGTTTGACCTCCATTACTTAACAAAGTGTCACTCCTAGCCTTCCGTTTTATCATTTCAATCTTTCTTCTCACATTTATAGGGCAAAACCCAATTATATTTGTTTATGCATTCCAAAAACTAATCCGACTGTTTAATGTGTTAAACTTACACCAGTAAAATCATATACCATTGTCGCCAGAGCTCCCTCCCTTCACGCCCTCCTCAGTCCCTACTCCGCTGGAGTTCCGTTTAAGAAAACTTTCTTCTGGTTCTTGGGGTTTTTGCGCTGCCTCGCCTGTCTCAGAACTTTCCCCTGGGCGTCATGCTGTCTGTGCTTGTGGCTTCTATCTGCCAGTTTTATGGTCAACATTGGTGGCTGCCCTGCCCTTCTGCTGGTTTAGCGCGGGGTTCATATATCTTTAATTTCTTATGCTCCTTGTTATGTCAGCACATTTGCCATAGCATACTTTTCAGCACGCCAAACTTGAGTTGCTGTCATTAGCGGGAAAGATTCTTGAGACAGTGGAATGGAATGGAATGGAATGGAATGGCACGGGGATGCTGAAGGAGATGGAGATGCCATGCTGCCGCCTTGGCTGTTATTTGTGTGTGTTGACGGTTTTGTGGCGCTCATAACTGGGTCAACAATGGTGGAAAGAAGCTCTTTGAGGTCCTGCCTGCCTTTGCTTCCTTTGTGGTTATTCCGGTTGTTTGGGGCCATCGCCCGTTAACAAGTCAAGTGGCGCGCATAACACCACAAAAAATTGTGTAACGACAACAATTTATTTTGCTGTAGAACTTGACGTCTACCCTGGTGCTGCTGTCATTGTCAGCTAGCCAGATTTGACAGCGAGTCTGCCTTCCAATGTGGGGTTTTGCGGGTTCCACCTCCACCTCCTCCTCCTGCCAGAGCCAAAAGTTTCAACCATTTTGCTAGTTTTATTTACACACATTTTAGCATTTCTCCTCTGGCTCTGGCTGGCTACGTGTCAGCATTCATCTCCGTTCATTTAGTTCAATTTTATTTTAATTTTCGACACAACGAAATGCTGTTTTTTTTTGCTGGCAAAATGTTTTGTCAGGTTCGTAGCGGGGCATCTGTGGGATCCCTTTGTGGCATTCAAATGCCAATTGACATTAATTTTAATCCACGCTACTCACCTTTTAATGTGACGTGTTCATATCAATTCAAATTTTACTCCGACAGAAGAGGCTTAAATTTAATTCGCAGAGAAATACTCGCGAATTTCTGAATTACATTTCAATTTCCATATGAATGAGTTTTTGTGTTTTTGACACTTCAATATTTGCATTTAAAGCTTAAACTGAAAATCAAATATTTACGGCCGGATGCACTTTTGGTACTCTGATAGTTCTTGTGATGGGAGGGGGAGTGAGGTCTTTAGGGGTTCAAAATCTACATATTTTTCAAGTGAACTTTAAAGAGCAAGTTATAAACATATATAGTTTTAAATTTAATAAAACCAAAAGTTTCCTAAACTTGAATATCTAATGGCAAATGTATTTTGCAGCACCTGCTAAAAGCCACCCCCATCCACTCCCCATCCCCCAACGATCCACTGACCGAAACGTGACAATTTTAGCCAAGTGGCGAACGGAAGCCAAAAGCCGTATGCAAACATTGCAGTCAATCGCTGTTGCCAAGAGTGCACTTGGCCATATGTGCGAGAGCAGCTGCTCGAGTCGAGTCGGTTCGATTTGGGGCGCTTACAACGGCTAATGCAGCAGCTTAGTATTTGCATAAAGATTCGCTAAAGGAAAGTGTCGGAGCATGGCACAAATAGCGCAAATCTGCCACAAAAAATTGAACAAAAAAGGGGAAATCAAATAAAGTGCAAAGTGCAAGTGCGAAAAGGAGGAATCAAAAGTAATCCCCAAGACGTCATCATCAGACAAATGCAAATTATTCGATTTTCGACAAATTATGCGCTCAATTAAAAGGCAAACAAATCGTTAACAGAAGACTGCGGAAATTGGCCAATGAAACAATGTAAAAAACTTGCTCAAATCAACGCCTGGAGCGGCATTGAGTTGGCCAGAAAACTGAAAGGGGCCGCCGCACAAGCCAAATGCAAAAGATAAACCCAATGAAGATTGCTATTGCTGTTGGCCAACTGTTGCCACTCCGCTGCAGCGGCGGAGATTAGTTTTGGCTTTTTTGTTTGTCTTTAGCAATGGAAAAAATTAGCAGCAATTAAAGGAAATTTGCAACGAAATGCGATAAGTGCGGCCGATAAGTGTGTTTGAAGTTTCGCTTCATGAAAGGTGAACTCAAAGTCGAGCTGCGAGCTGCTGGCCAATAAATGCTGCCTTTATGGTCCGGAAAATTGGCCAATGAAATGTGCTCGCCCATGGGAAAAGTGTGCCGTAAGTGGGTCAAAGTGGCATTCCTGATAAATGGTCAAAGCAGCAATTAGATATTGGCTGAAAGAACTTTTTATGTGGATGCCACTTCCTTGTTGAACTTTCTCTTCCATTTGGTCTGTGATTTCTTAATGCATTTTCTGTATTTGAATATTTATTTATTGGCCAAGGTAATGGTTTTTGTTTTCATTGAAACAAAATTTACACTTGAATGGTTTAGAAATGGTTTTCTCTTTTGAAAATATCTTAAGTCATTATTTGGGCAGCAATTTTTAAACTCCACAAAAACCCAATTATTTAAAATACTTTACAAAAAGGAAACTCGTATTCCCTTGTGTAAATTGATAGCCTTCAATCAAAATGTAGCCATAAATTAAATGCCAAAAGACATATGTACCTCAATCAAACTCCCATCATTCCCACACTGAAGACTGAACCCATAAAGATGTACGCATGTACATCATGTCTCAATATTTTGACAACTGCTGTCAAGTCTGGGACGAGTGTACAAGCCATAATGAGATGCCCGAGTGCTCTCCGCGTTTTATTTTTGATAAATTGATAAGGTCTCTGATAGGCACAAATTACAGGCCGGGCCGACCGAACAACCTCTGGCTGCTGGCCAATTAAATCCGTATGGGCATAATCAAAATCAGAAAAATGTAAACTTGTTGTGCATCTTGTGAATGGGCATTGAGTAGCAGCGGCAGCAGCAGCCACTGCCACACCACGAGAACAATTTTCAAGGGCAATCCACATCCATGACTGGGGCAAAACTGGTTCTGACCTGAAGGGGGTACCTGAGAGGTAGGGGAGTTGCCAAAGGCATCTGCATTTCGATGAGTCAGTTTATGGGTCGGTTCGATCGGTTTGGTTGGTTCGTTGTTGTTGTCGTGCGTCGCTCTCAATGGTCAAGGTAAATTCGCATCTCACGATCTGACAAATTGAGTTAATTTAAATATTTGGAGTAAGGGAGAACAAAATTGGAATATACATATTTATGTATTTCTTATGGCAATCGCCCACATATCGATTCTCATGCCAAACTACTTGAAATGTTGAGGAAGTAGAGCGTAAATGACATACTATATATGGATCAAAGGTCAGTCGATGAGCAGGTGAGAGTTTCTAGGGTCACTTTAAAAGCGTTAGAAAAGCAAAACCAACTCAAAAAAACATACCTTTTTTTTTATTTCCAGAATACCAATTCCAGAATAAAAATCTTACAATTTTTATACAAAAAGGGAAACTTTTGTTAAATGTTCTTAAATTTCATTCAAAGTTAAATACACTTACAGAAATTGTATAAGAGTTATCTATAATTTGGTAAGCACATTCTTAGAGATATTTCAAAATATAATCCTCCATGGAATAAATTATGGGATATAAATATCGGAATATAATAAATATAAATATAAAAATCCTACCTATTCTGTGTTCTGTCTTTCTGCTTAACATTGAAAAACATTTCCAACCATATCTATTTTATATAAATCCATAATATATCTTCTTCCAGCAATGCCATGTACCACCTGGTGCCGGTTTCCGGAATAAACCTTTGCCATTTCGATAAACAATATATATAGTTTAAAAAATGTATGGGCAACAGCAGCAGTAATTGCCATAATATAGTATCGTAAAAAAGCAATACGCATTGTGTACAATCTTCATACATTGTTGCGATTGCCATCAATTAAATGAAAAGCCTCAGCAATTTGCATGGCCATGCAAATGATGTGCAACAGGCGGGGGCAAGAAAAAAACCAGAGGGAAATACGAACCAAACTCAGATGAAATGAAAAACTTTAGTTGCAACAGAAATTGACGTAACTTGCATTTAATTTGCAGGCGAAAGGCCACACTACTTTCTAAAAGCGAAAATTGAAAGTTGTCATGTTGCGATGAGGGAAATGACTCCTTGATATTTAAATATCGGAACAGAAATCAACCCAAACCCAAACAGTTGAACCTCTGCAGCAGTTATAAATCGATTAGATGGACTTAAACTCTAATAAATCATAGCAGCAGTCATAAATCGATTAGATGGACTTGAACTCTAATAAATCATAGCTCCCCCCCCAAATGTTAACAAACTTTACCTAACACCTGGTTAAATATCACATTCTACTTCCGAACCAATATTTACACAACCTTTATCAACGAATGCAACCTTTTTGTTCAGATAACACCACCAGAATGGTGCTCTTATCAGACAGCCAATTGATAAGACCTCGTCGAAGCAGCTCGTTTGACTATGAATAGGGGGATATCTTTCAGTTCGGTTTGAAAACGAGTCGCGTGCAGAACGTACCGGGAAAACACGTACAAATCCTTAAAAGAGTGACGTAAAATGTCCAACATACGTTCTTTGATTACGCTAATTATCTGGGTGAATCTGTGCCTCATGATCTACCTTATACCACCGAATCAATCGCGTGAGGATGTACCCACATTAGTGGCATACAACTATTCGAATGATGAAGAACATTTGATTGACTTTGAGAACTTTTCCTATATCATAGAGCAATCCCCATGTGAATCGGATACCAGGGGACTGATAATAGTCCACACAGCTCCCAATAATCAGGAGAAACGTTCAGTGATACGCGAGACTTGGGGTGGCGTTATCAATGCCCTCAGTGGGTCACCACTTCGATTGATCTTCGCTTTGGGCAACATTCAGAATAGATCCCTGGAATCCTTGATACTGGAAGAGCATTCGCAACATGGTGACCTCTTGCAGGGCAATTTCTTGGACACCTACAGCAACATTACCTACAAGCATGTGATGGCCTTGAAATGGTTTAACAAGCACTGCAATAGTGCTCAGTATTTGCTTAAAGTGGACGACGATATATTCGTGAATACCCCGATACTTTTGAAGAACTTAATGGAACCGAAACCATCCAATAAAGACCTATCCGTGCTCATACAACAACGCAGAGAACTTCTGCTCTGTAAAAAGGTAGAAGGCGATCGTGTTATTCGTTCTTTTCGCTCCAAATGGCGTGTCAGCTTCAAGGAGTACCCTGATTCACACTATCCCGACTTTTGTCCAGGCTTCACGATTCTCTACAGTCCAGATGTTGCCAAGAAACTCTATGCCGAAGCCCAAAGAACACCGTACTTTCGCTTGGATGATGTTCACATCACTGGTATACTGTCAAAGCGTCTGCACATCTCGATCAGCGATCTGAGTCCGCACGTGCTGTTCCCAGAGGAAATGGAAAGTTTACTGAGGGGGAAGGAAAGACCCGTCGAACATGTGGAATTTCTGGTTTCCTGGCATAACTTAAGCCCAACACAGATGCGTTCACTCTGGTCATTGTTTGGAAACAACTAACTGAAGGACAAAGAACCTCTGAGCTTCCGCAGTCTAGAGGCCTCCAGGGTGAGTTTCAGCCTCAGCTCCAACTCCAATTCACTGCGAGTCAAGTGCGTTCAATTTCCTTGGAAAACATCTGGCTGAATGGATGGATGGATGGATGGATCGATGACTGGCTGACTGGATGACTGACTAGCTGGCCGACTCCTCTCCTCATCAATATAAATCACAGCAACAACAAAAGAGGCTCTTGGCTAACTGGCTTTGGACATTGTTTACCTCTGGCGAACAGAACACAAGTCCAAGCCGAAAGGCTGCAACTGGAACTGTAGCTGAAACTGATTACCCAGTCGCCTGGAGTCGGACCCCAAGGCATCCTTCCTTCCGATCCTAGTAGCCCAGTACACATTTCTGAGTGATGTTCCCGAGGCAGGCGCCATCCTTTGTGCTCATTGTTTTCCGAAAGTTGGTAGCTTTCGGTGGCGGTGTGTGTGCGTGTGTGATGGATGCGTTGCAGCAGCTGTTTTACGGCAACAATGGAACGAATGGAGCGGAATGAATAGCCGGCAATGTGGAATATGGCCATGATTCATTATCTAGATGGCCATTCAAGTTTATATATACTCGTACTTCTGGCCCTACACCCGTTCAGTCGTGCATGTTTATGAAACGAAGGATATGCCAGAGATCCTTGAAGATGGACAACCTTTGTGAAGCTTCTACTTTGGATATACTTAAATATTGTTCAAATATATCCAAGAAATATAATGATTGCTTTCAATGAAATACATTTAAACGAGTTTTATTTTTAGGTTTTTTTTGAAGTGAAAAATGTATATTTTAACTATGGTTTCGCTCCGACTGATGGTTGAAATTAAGCGTATAATTTCTTGATTTTCTTAATTTCTTAAACAATATATTAAATATATTTAAAGTCTTTTGCTTTTTCCCTTCATATACTCTTCTTTATATTGAATTGTATTCAAACCAAGGGTAATGCACAAGAACAATAGAACCAATCATTAACCTGATAACAAATGATAGTGTGGCTTATCAACCAAAAAAAGGAGATAACAGCAACATTTTTAACTATTGACTGTTGACCATTCAACGGTTATGAAAGATATAAACACACAACAAAGCATCGTTCATTGGGGGCTTGGTTGCCAGGCTGGCATTTAGCTTAATTTCAGATATGTTCGTATCTGATTGGCCATATCTTGTTCACAGTTTACCATCGCGATAAGTTCGTAGTAGTAGTGGTAGTCGTAATGGTAGTGGGGAAATATCCCCATTCATGTGCGTAATTTGAATTGCAAATAGAGGCATTTTCCGGCTTATCTCAAGTTGTCTATCTGGCCAACAACAAATGCGAATGCGAGTGCACACGTTCTCGTGCAAACCATATCTAACCAACGGTATCTTTGTATCTGCATCTAATTCTGTATCTATGTCGGTGTCTGGTACCCATTCTCCAATGTCTGGCACAGACAGCTGCAGGCCAAGTGCAATATTTAGCACGCCACAAAGTGTTGCATATGCAAATTATTACAGACATTTTGTTAATTGTCTTGAAAATCGTCGGGCCAGACGTGAATTTATTTAGGTCCGGCTACAGTGGCAGTTGCATTCAATCTATAATCTTTAATTTGCTACTGTACGTAAGTGTGTTATGTGTTGGCCAAATCTTATCAATGGAATGAATGACTTTACAATGCGGTTTTAAATACTTGAGGCAGTCACCGCATTTTATAAGCTGATAAAGTTTTATTTGCTTTCTTTAAGGCTTTATTTGTCATGGTTATTCCTGAAAACTTTCATTAATGAAATCTTCAATCGAATATTAACCAAATATGTATTTCCCTTTAAGTCTGGGCATATTTATCACATCTCATTCTTCAGCCTCGTTTATCGTCGATCAACAAATAATGGAGCATACAAAAATGAAAGGACAATCAGCCACAGTGAGGCCGATGTCGTTTTTTATCCCGATTTTTATTCGTTTTGTTTGACAGGAACAATGGCATTCCATTCCCATGCCTCCCCCTCCCACATATACACATATACACGCATACTCGTATTCCTTTGGTCGTCATATAATTTTCAATATGCCTCCTCCTGTATTCACCATCAACTCGTAGTTAGCCTTTTTCTCGCTGTGTGTGTGTGTGTGTGTGAACCATTTTTGTTCTTCAATTTCATCAGTTTTTCCCCTTCCCCTTCCCCTTCCTCTACTCTTTTCTCTTTTCTTTCCATCCTGAACCAACAATGGACGGGCGAGCAATCCAAAAACGAGCATCCATTTTCGATTTTTCATCATCAATGGCGAAGCACTTCTTCTTCTGGCTTGACTTATTTCTTTGGCCATATATTTTTTGTGCCTTTTTTCCCCGCCCCTCCCCCCACCGTTTTGTTTCCTGCAGTTTTATTGGAACGCTTTTGGCGCTTTCAGAGAGCGCGTGTGGCGCTCGGCGGGCAGCTTTTTGCCTTTTTTTGTGATGGGTCGCTCTGGCCATTGTTTACTTCCGTTTCCGGTTGGAATGGGGCACGGGGGCATTCGAGTGAAGTGAAGAGAAGAGAAACGGATGGCAGAGGAGTGAAGTGGAGTGGCGCGGAGTGTGTGGCAGGGAAGAGAGCAGCGGATTGGGGGTTTGGCATATGCAAATATTTTCAACATGATTGCATTTTTCTCTTTTGATTTCTTGCCTTTGTGTCTCATCCTCACACTCCACTGCAGCGTTCTTCCGCTCTCTGTCCCTTGTTTGCGCTCTCCACTGACTTTTTATTGTTAATCGAATTGATAAAATTAAAAAAATATATATATGTACATATGTACAATATATTGTATATATTTGATATACCCTTGGAGAGGGTGATACGAATTTGTGCTGAAGAAGGACAGAGACGTATCGCTGGCTGAGCCGAATTCTTGGAAAACCTTCTAGTAGGTTTATAAACAAACAATTCCCTTAGGCTAAGACCATTCCCATTCGTGGATCTTCTACAACCGACTCTGTATACAGTTCATGCAGACATCGTCCTTGAAGGGTATGTCTACCTTCGGTCTTTGTCCCCATTCTTTAAATCCTGATATACATACATCCCTTTGCGAAATAAAATTAAAGTGATAAAAGGGGAAATTGGCTTTAGGCTGAAATTCCATTCCATTACCGGTTAACATTTGGTGTCCCTGTCACAGCTATATCTCGTATCTCATTTGTCATGCACTGGCTGTCTCTTTCTGTAAAAGAGAGAGAGAGAGAGAGAGGTCGGGTTAGCCCCACTCACATATCGCTTAAACGTAATTAAATGAATTTGTTTATTTTACAAAATGAGCTTCGCACTTTTCACGCGCTTTAAGCTCATTTTGGAGACCTCCGTTTTTTGCCGGGGGCGGTACTAATTAAGTAAAAATATTTACACATGCCACATTTGGTGGCACACCCCCAACCCATTCTCTTGGTCCCATCTTGGGGTTTTGCCGCTTTTAAACGCTTGCCACGCTCTTATCCTTCTCCAGGGATATACACGCATACATATGTATATTCTCATTTCATGTCGTGTAAATAAAAATTAAAACCTCCTCACTTTTTGCCTCCACTTGATGCTCTTTTTTTTCCGTTTAGCCTTCGTTCGGTTTGGGTTTGGGCAAAACTTTTTAAGCGACTTTTTGTTGCGCGTGTTTAATTTGTAAAGACTCTTGTGTTTTGGCGGTTCGCATCGAAATTATGCTCATGAAAAGTCATTGAAAAGTTGTACTTTTCCTTGTGTTAAACTGTTTGTATTCCCTTTTAATGAAACTGATCAACTTTTGGGATTTTTCAGGTTGTTTGATTAGGCAGTAAAGGTCTGTAGACAATCCATAGGAAACTGTAAAGATAAAATTTGTTTAGCTTTCAAAGATTGTTTTCGATTGTTTAGTACATTTTTTTTTTAATATAAATTGGGGATTTTCTTTTCACATATCAATTTTGAGAAGAATCTCATAAGAGACAGCAGAGTTACTTGGGTTATAATTTAGGTCTGGTATAACTTTTTACATAAGACACTTAAATATTGCTCTTCCAACTAAATCTTGTCATTTCTATGTACGATGCATTTTAACCTAGTAAACTAGTTTTTAACTCTTCATTCAATATAGTAAGGAAACGAATAGTTTAGGTCAAGAAACCTCAAAAGAACTCATTCATATATTTCCAAGAAAAACCTGTAAACCAGTGTTGACTGATTAATACTTTTTATTGCTATCATAATCAAACTATTAAGATTATTTTCAGTGTAGTAAATCAATTAAAAGACAGTCCCATGACTTTTTAATCAACGCTGGGAACGATTTGTGAATTTGGGAGTAGTCAAACAAAAACAACAACATAAGACTTATCAGCGAAACACAAGACGATTGTCCATGTATCATGCACACGACGCGTATTGTTTGTGTACTATTCTCGTGCATTCTCTTTAGCAGCATTCACTTGTGCTTATCGAATGTCGAGCATTCATATAATGTATGATATTGTTGCAATTCTGGAGGTTCTCTTTTGTGACTCTTATGTCATGTGGTAACGATCAATATGTGGGATCAGTATAACAAAGATTTCTTCCCGAATTCTGTATTCTTTATCCCTAGCAATCGCTTAGAACTTACAAGTCCTGCAGTAGAGTAGCTCCAACAAAACTTTCAAACTATAACTACATTAAAAATGAAACATGAACTTTGGTTATAAATCACATCTAGCCCCCGAGTTACTCAACTAAACTTGACTATGAAATACTGCTGGAAAATCTCCTTCCCTTAGAGATAATCAAATGCGGTTCAGCTGTCAAATTAGTGGAGCTCATACACAAACCATACAGATATCGTACTATATGTACATATGTTGAGTGTACACAGAGAGTGGCCTAAGTGACAGCTACAAATCGCTGCGAATTGGACACGAAACAAACTAATCATGTATGCCCAGGCAGATCCTGCGACAAGCAAAGGATACAGAGAGATAGAGAGAGAGACAGAGAGAAGGACTGGAGAAAATGGTATATCCAATCGATAAATGCATGATATGCAGGAAGGAAAAATGCAAAAGTGGGGTGTCGGTGTCCCCAACCTCCGCATAAAGCAAGGACAAAGGAACAGGAATAAACAAGCAAGGCAAAGGATAAGGCTAAGCCAATGGCTAAGAGGAAGTGTCTGTTTTGGGAGAGGGAAGGAGTGCAGGAGACAGAGATGGAGCTAAGTCGGTGCAGGAACATTGAGGTTGAAGTTGACTTACTCGCAATTGGTATTGGCATATTGGGCAAAGTTTTCCAACGCCAAAGTGGATTGCCTCTTGATTAATTAAAAGCTCTTTGATGCTGCTTTCATTTTGGTATATGTTCTCTGTGTTTGGAACTTCACATTTTCCTAGTGTTCCTCCTCCTGTTATTCCTCTGGCTATACTCCCAGATCCTAGTGCCTCTTCTTAGCCATGGGGCTTTATGTGGCTGTGTGTGTGTGTGTGCTATTGACAAAAGGCATTTGCAGCAGTCAAGGACGCAATCGAGTTGGCATTGCACATTCAAAGGACTCAGCAAAATGGAGAGGTAGAGAGAGAGAGCAGGAAAGCTATCCGAAGAAAGGGAGGCAATCTATCCGGAAAAGGGTAGAAGCAGCACAGAGCGAGAGAGCTAGAGGACTGGCAAAAAACCCCAGTTCCCAAAATAGTCCTTTAACTCCTACGCAAAATGTGTGCCAATTTGGGTGCTTGTATTGTGTGTCCTTTGCTAATGGTTTCCCCAGCTTCCAATTGTTTCGTCATCCCTACCAGGATCCCGTATACGAAGTCCCCCTGAAGTGCAAATCAATTGCCAGCCAAAGGAGCAAAAGACGTAACGAAGTCCGGGACAAAGAGACGAAAACTTGAGCTAATTGCCTAAAGGTGACCCAGCCAATTGCCAGTCCTTACGATAATTAACATCCCAATTACGTAGGAAGTCCCCACCGTTATAATCATGAGCAGACTCATCCACCTCCATATCCATATCCACAGACAATTTGAGTCATTATATAATCAAATGAACCAGAAATTGGCCAAACACACAGCTCCTCGAAAAAAAGTAATGTAATAAAGCAATAAAAAAAGTCACTGCCATTGCCATAAGCTCTAAATATAGCAGGGAGATGGCGTGATGGCCAGATCTCGCATGAGCATCGATATAAAACATGAACACGAACCAGAGACGTGGGTTGCGGGCTGTGCGCCACTGGACTGGATATTGAGTGCAAACATGGAGCTCACGGAAGAGAAGTCTGTCTGGATGGATGGATGGATGGGAGATGTGAGTATTGAGAATGCTAAAAGCGAATAAAGAGAAAGACAGGTTGAATTTTATTGAGTGTGTTTTGTGTAATTATTGGCAGGCACGATGTGGAGATATACTCAAAATGATGTTGTATGGAAACAGAGTAGTTTTAGCAATAACGGAAACTAGTTTCGTGAAACGAACTCTTTGGCTTCCTAATCTGAATATATAATGTTTACTATACAATCTTCCGCCTTCTCACATCATTCTCATTAAACATCTCCTTAGAAGTTAGGAATTTTATTTTACCTAAAAGTGGAACATCATCATTTAAAATCAGAATATTTGGTTTGAAAGAATTAGTCCTAAGGCGCCGTAAATATAAAAATATCATTTTTTCTAGTATAACCTCACAGAATAATTACCCCTATATCTTTAAAATGAATCTTGCAATCTATATGAGCTCACCATCATTTCTATAGAACCCTAGACCTAGACCAACATAACCATGTTCCTCATAATTCCAACTTTCCTCTCGTTAATAGGATGTTAATAGCTCTGTCATCAATTTCAATCTTCCAGCAAATCAATTTCCCCCCATACGCCATGTCGTATTAAACCATCATCAACTCCACATAGGATGTACCCTTAGTGTTTCCAAGAAGCTTGAATCATCCTGAAATGACCAACCAACCTCATTCTAGCTTTATCAAGTGCCGGCCATCCTCCAGCCTTAAGAAAAAGTTCTGTCCAGCTCTGAATACCATTAACATGAGTTCTCGTGTCTCTCGCCTGCGATTAGGAATGGGAGGGAACCGGTTAACCTATGGATTCATCCATGGATGAAGGCCAACATCCACAGGGACGAACCAAAGGGAAAGAGTGCCCAGAGAGTCAGGCTTAATGGCGCCAACGCCGATTACCAGAACATAGACATTAAATGCAGAGAGGAAGTGACATTAATTGCATTGATTTAGCGGGCCCTCCAGTCCAGCTATTCACTGATAAAAGTTAGCCAGGGCTCACAGTGGTGGTTCCATATGAGAGTCAACAAACGCCAGCAGGAGGATGGCGATGGAGTGTGGGCAGCGGGGAGTGGGGCTCTGAAATGTAAATAGGTAGGCTGGTGTCCATGTCTGCTCCGTTTAGGCCAGTCAATGCGTATGCATTTCCAACTATTCGAAATTGTTACTAATGAGAAATTAATTTGCAAAATGCTAATCAAGCGGCGGCAGTCGACAGGCAGTGGTTGACCATTTGGTCGGATCTCCATTCTAATTCCATTTCAAACGGATCGAAACGAGCCGAACCAAGTGATTTAATTAAGGCGATTGTACGTAGAGGTATTTTGACATAGGCCTGGTTCGGACTAATGTCGATTTAATTGTTTTTACTGCCAGAAAAACTGAAAAATAAGTCTGAAATAATTAAAACAGACTTTAGCAACACGATTCACTAAACGAAGTCCTAAGCAACATGTTGCAAATGTTGCTGCCAATTAACACTACACTGTGCTACATAAAATTGATGTTTATAAGACGCTGCACTGTATCCGAAACAATCTTACAAATGACACACCATACAGACCCAGTAATAGTTATACTAAGATATTAGCTTCGAATTCAAAGACGAAGAGTTAATTTATGAAACTCTTGCAAAAAAGTACATTCAACAAGTTTATTTTTGTGGCACAGTGCCTAGCCTAGTGCTGTACAGCGATAAATAAGCATCGCACCATAAATTTATCATCGGACAGACAATTTGGGGCGTGTGTTACATTAATCAAAACCTGAGGAATATTTTACCTGGTTGCACTTCTTCACCGCTGCACTGAGAATGCAATCAGCATTTCAATTTGTTCAGACGCCCACGCGGTGGTCACTTTTTATAGCTTCGTGCGTGCATACGTGTATGTGCATGCGTGTGAGTAATTGAATCTGCTGATTGATTGATTGATTGTGATTGATTAATGATATTTAAAGTGCGTGCGTGCTGACGTTGCAATTGCAGTTGCAGCTTCTTGGCAATGCGCCTCGAGGCAAACCAATTAAGTAAACACTTTATTTTATAAAGGCAGAAAGAAAGCACTTTAAATTAGAATTTTACCGCCTTTTCAAGAGCTCTCTGACAAAAGCAGCTTGTTTTTTAACACACGTGCGTGTTGTTCGGCTACAGCTGTTTACATACCTTACGTATGTAAGTCACACTTTCTTGTTGCCAAAAAAAATGCGCATATAAAATCGAACAAATTTGTTGAAAAAGAAAAAACTATTTTTGGCTTAAACGTCTTTTTAGAAGCAATCTAAAAATAAAGAGTCACCAAACTTGACCATCTTATAGACAATTGATTCATCAATCGTATAAAATTACATGCTCGGGCTTGAGTTAGCTAGTTAGCTAGTAATATTAAACGGAATATCAAATTGGGAAAAATTGTAAATTTAGGGGTGTCTGGCAAAAAAAACTATCGATGTCTGCAGTTAGGACCCTAACATCGACTATATCGATGTTAACATGGATGTTTCTCCAGCTCTAATATAAAACCGAAAAAATTAGTTGAAAAAGAAAATAACCGAAAAAAGAGATTTCAAATGTCTGTGCTGCGTTTTCTGGTGACGCGGCAGGCCCTGGCAGCACTGTCCAGGCCAGCGTTCACCAATCTGCTGCAGAATCGGGCACAAATCGCACTCGCCTCCACTCTGAAGGCAGCTCCCACAATGTCCGATGGGAATCCGTGCCAAGTGCAGATTAGAGGACACAAGCGATTTGGCCATCAGCAGGAGAAAACCCCACAAGTGACCAAATACTTCCATGGGCTCCTCCTCAGTCTGTTCATCATATCCGTTCTGGATTGGGGAAAGTAAGTAAAAACAACTACTAAATATGTTCATTCGGTGGCTAAATGGAATCTATTTTTAGAGTGAAACGTATGCTGGTACCCAAAGTGGATGCAGATTCCGGCCAGCGTCCCTCCTCGGCAGCTGGCGTGAATGGAGAGGATAACTCGGAAGAATCTGATAGCGACGATAGCGATGAGGATGAATCCAGCGGTGGCCTGCATCTCCATGAGGGAAAAAAAATCAGGGAAAAAGTTGGTTTCCGCGAGCGCAAGGTATAATCCATTTCATAGGAATCTGTTCCTCTCTCTTTTCATTTATTAAATTGTTTTCTTTTACCAATATTTTTGTTTTTCCTTTTATTTTGTCCTCATATGTATCTATTTTGCGTTGCCATTACACACCACACCATACACACATCCATGAAGATTATTGAGTATGAGAACCGCATACGTCAGTTCTCCACGCCCGATAAGATATTTCGGTACTTTGCCACAGTGCGTCTGCAGGATGCCACACAGACGATTGTGTGCATGACACCCGAGGACTTTCTGCGCTCCATCTATCCGGGCATCAAGCAGCCAGATGGTAATTGTTGTTTCATCCTGTTCCCATCCTGTACCATCCCTCCCTCCACTAACATCAGCTTGAAGTTCCCTTTTGGGTTTTTGTTTTTTGCCTGTCTCTACTACTGCTCGTACGATTCCCTAAGCTAAGTTAATGTCCTTTGCCTTAGATCATTGAGTATGAGAATCGCATACGTCAGTTTTCCACGCCGGACAAAGTATTTCGTTACTTTGCCACCATCCAAGTGCCGGTAGCCGATGATCGTCATGAGGTGTATATGACACCAACCGATTTCTTGACCAGCATGACGCCAGGCATGAAGCAACCCGATGGTATGTGCTTGATAACAAAACAAAAACAATCAAAAACCCCCACTCAAAGATTGCAGCAAAATTGGATTTTTTCTACTAATACACTGAACATTTCTTTATCGATTGCTTTACTAAATGGATTTTGATCTGCTTCTTTTTAGGACTGGGTCTGGATCAATATCGTCGCTATGATCCCAAGGCAAGTCTTTAATTAATTTTCAGACCTTTTATTTCTGAAAATAAACCCTGTTTGGTCTACAGTCTGTTGGCGAACAACTGAATCTTCACTTGGAGAAGAACAGCATCTTCTATAAGCTGGGTTCCTATGGACTCATCACCTTCTCGGACTACATTTTCCTGCTGACAGTGCTCTCAAGTAATTAAATTAAGGAAATATCTATTCCCCTATAAATTTGTATGATTCTTGAGCAGTTTCCCGACGACACTTTGAAATTGCCTTCCGAATGTTCGATCTAAATGGAGATGGTGATGTGGACTGTGAGGAATTCGAGATGGTTGCCACTTTGGTGAGGTCGCAGACGAGCATGGGTACCCGACATCGTGATCATGCCAATACGGGCAATACCTTTAAGGTAAACACGGCATAAACGATCGCTTGAAGTACGATAGTATGAAGGAGAACGATAGAGTACCATCAAATGTTGTACTAAACGAATCCTTTTTGTGTATCTTGTATATTCTCTGTCTTTTGGCTTTGATCCTATATTGAACGCGTGTCTAACTGTGTACATATCAAATCTTAACTTCCCTCTGTTTTTGACGTACTTACAGTCCTTGAAGGTACTTTTGTGTGATAATGCTTAATCATTTTTTTTGCCCTTTCAAAATCTGTACATACCTTTACCTTAACCTTAACACCCCTCATTTTCGCACCGTACTAACCCGAATCACTCACCGACCACACACACACATTTTTTGCCTTTCCGCTCGGAACGTAACTAACGCACCTGCTCTCACGCACCCCAGATTAATCTTCTTGTTGTTGTTTCCCTATCTTTTATTGAGGATCATTAAAAAGTTCTTTGTTCCTCTCCATAGGGCGTTAATTCCGCTTTGATCACGTACTTTTTTGGACCCAATATGGATGAGAAGTTGACCATTGAAAAGTTCTTGGATTTCCAAGAGCAGCTGCAGCGTGAGATTCTCTCTCTGGAGTTCGCGAGAAAAGAACCCAACGATGACGGAAACATCACGGAAGCTGATTTCGCTGAACTGCTTTTGGCCTATGCTGGTTATCCCGCGAAGAAGAAACAAAAGAAGTTGAAGCGTGTGAAGCGTCGCTTCCGTGATCACGGCACGGGCATATCAAAGCAGGATTATTTGGATTTCTTCCACTTTTTAAACAACATCAGTGACGTGGACACTGCCCTGACCTTCTATCACATTGCGGGCGCCTCTATTGATCAGCAAACGCTGCAGCATGTGGCCAAGACAGTGGCTTTGGTCAATCTATCCGATCATGTGGTGGATGTGGTCTTCACCATCTTCGATGAAAACAGTAAGGGCTATCTACAGAGATATTATGGAATACTATATAACTCTCTTTAATCATTGATTTAGATGACAACCAACTGAGCAACAAGGAATTCATTTCGGTGATGAAGAATCGCGTCCAACGCGGCCTGGAAAAGCCCAAGGATACGGGCTTCCTTAAAATGATGCGTTCAGTGTTCAAGTGTGCCAAGGAGACCAAACCCGTGCTCTTGGACATATAGTAAAGGGTTCGAGAGAGTCCTTTGTGGATTCTTCTTCTACTTCAGCCCCAATCTTAGTCATTTTTCCTACGCTTATTCTCTGCCTTATTTATATTTTTGTTTTTAGTTAATCTTTACTCAAACCGATTTTAGCTTTATCCTTGTCCTTGGGGGTTCTTTGACGATGATGATGATTCTCTATCTTTTGTAAATTTCACCAACTCTTGTGCGCTTAATACGTTTAATACTTAATACGTTTTTTAAATAAAAATTCATATACATATGTATCATAATAAATATAAATACAATTTAAAGATAAGACCCTATTTATAGGGTTTATCGTTCAGTTCTTAGATATTTCTTATCATTGTATGGAATAACCAAGTAGTAGTGATATATAAATGAATATGCTCTGGGCTTCATTTGATCGTAAATTATTACTGGAAGTCCAATGCGATTGCCATCCTTCACTCGATTTGACTTTGTAAAAGAATGAATATAAATGTTGGGGGATTATTTAAAGATGAATATAGTTTAAAATGATAGATGAATTGTTCGTTCATTGTAAAATATTATATAGGAAATACTGCCTTACAGGATAGGAATGTCTTGATTTTAAGCAGGATTTGTAATCCTGTTTGAGAGAAATCACACACACTCTTGTTACTCACAATGGAAGTTAATCAAATAATTAAAATAAATAAATGATTCAATCATCGTAAAAAAATTCGCTCTTTCGATCCGTATGATGGCATCACAGTTAGACCGCCAAATTCCCCTGCTCGTCAACGTCCACGTCATCCACACTCATGCCGTACAGCTCCATGTCGTGCTGCTTGAGATGTGCCGTGTACGCATCCAATTCGGTGAATCTCTGCTGGCACTCGCAGCACTCCAGCCAATCATCCACCGAACTGTCACCATCATCGCTATCATAGGTGGACTTTTGTTCGCCGCTGCTCTCCTCCTCCTGATGCGAGGCCTTGTGGGAAGTGTAGTCCAGATAGTCCTGGAACCTCAAAGGACAGCGCAGGCACTTGTACCAGCGATCCCGGACATGAGTGACCATGTGCTTCTTGAGGGTCGAGCACTCACGAAATGGCTTGCGGCACTTGGAGCAGCTGAACGGCTTCTCGCCCGTGTGGATCATGTAGTGGCGTTTGAGGTTGTGGCGCGTTCCAAAGGGACGGTGGCACAGCGGACAGGGATAGGAGCGACGACTCCTAGAGGGTCTTGTCGGGGGAGCTGTAGCTGTGGCGTCATTGCTGAGGGACGAGGATGAGTTGGCGCTGCTGCAGCTACGAGGCAGGGGTGGGCGGGCAGGCGCAGGTGGCTGTATTGGGGGCGGCGGTGGCGCAACTGCCTGTGGGGCAGATGGGGTGTGCTGTGGTATGATTGGTACTAGGGTCACGGTCAAAGTGGGTGGTGGCGAGGGCTCTGCCGGTGGTGGTGTGCCACTCTCATGATACTCCTCTATGTCGTCCTGATCCTGCTCCTCCTCTTCATCTTCTTCCATCTCTTCTACAGGATTATCCTCTATTTGCTCTTCCGTATCCGGCTTCACCATGAGATTCTTGCTGTCGCAGTCCGCACAGCGCGTCGAGTCCTGCTCTATTGGCGGTCCCAGATGGCAGATCATGCAGATGAACTTCGGATCATGGGAGTGCCTCCGGCGATGCTTCTTTAGATCACTAAACTCTCGGAAGCGACGCTCGCACAGATCACAGGGAAAGGGACGTTCGCCTGAAAAGGAATTTAGGGAAGTATTAATAAATGGCATTCTGTTTGCGGCCCAATCTCTCACCTGTATGTATCATCATGTGGCGTCGCAGATTATAGTTGGACTGCACCTTTTTCCCGCAGGCGGCGCACTCGAATAGATGCCGTCCACGGCGGTTAACATAAGGACGTCGTTTGTTTGATTTGCGAGGACTATGCTTTTTCTGCTTAGTGGGCCGCTGTTCCTTCTCTTCTTCATCCTCTGATTGCAGAACAATA
This sequence comes from Drosophila algonquin, assembly GCA_035041765.1. Taxonomy (NCBI): domain Eukaryota; kingdom Metazoa; phylum Arthropoda; class Insecta; order Diptera; family Drosophilidae; genus Drosophila; species Drosophila algonquin. The sequence goes on along the minus strand of JAWNKY010001391.1, from coordinate 161,200 downwards.
ACTTGTGCTGGCTCCTCTTCATCCAGTTCACAGCTGACGGCAGCCAGCGGCAGATCCTCATCGCTGGGATCTTCTGGCTCCTCTTCTTGCTCCTCCTCGCTGTCGCTTAGCTCGATCTCCGCCACAATGCGCTGCTCTACTCTGGGTATCAATTGGATGTCGGGTGATGTACGTTTCAGTGGCCAAATTCCTGCCAAACTTCTGGCTGCACTTATAATCAAACCGGACGGTGGTTGTTCTTTCTCCTTTACTCCCTCTTCATCGAGCACAATGATTTCCAGGCGATCTTTCTCTCTTTCCAGACGACGCTGCCTTTCCAGCTCCTCCCGCTGCTGTTGCTGCTGCTGCTGGCCGATTCTCAAAAGCAGCGCCTTGATCTTTACATCATCGATGGACACAAAGTTCTCCTCCGGCTCGTGGTACTCGTATCGAATGCCATCCTGTGGCAGCATCTCGCAGCTGGCATCGCAACACGACGACGCACTGCAGCAGGAGAGAGGGCATTCAGAGCAGCATTCAATGCAGGACGCAGCGGGCGCTGCCCCAGTGGAGCACGTCGATTTGCTCAAAGCCAGCTCCATGGTCTGCAAAACAAAAGAGGGATAGAAATAGTGGCACACCAATTAACATTTAGTAAATGTTAGTCATGTACATACATATATGCATCACCCTCTTCACACGCTCTTGCTATCCTTACCCGCAGAGGATCAACATCAACTGAGAGCAGAAAAAATTTCAAACTTTCTGTTTTTTTGTGCCTCAGATTATGCGAATAATACTATGGGCGCTCGCTCCCGTGTTGCCCGTCTGTGCTGGTGCCGTCTGCCTCTGACGCCGTGCGAGTGAAGAAGAAACTGGATTCGCTCGGGCTCAGCAACCTCTCGACAAAACGCCACAAACGCCACAAAAGTCGAGTTTAAGCAGTCGACGCTGGCAGCGACGCCAACGTGCCCGGCCTGCCTGCCCCCCCTGTTGGCCAGTCTGTGCCGTCGGTGCTGTCTGTGAATCAGCGAAGCGCGAGAGCACGAGAGAAGGCAACTGCGCTGCAGGCTTTTTTTCCAATACACGAGCGCAACGTTGGCGTTGGCGTTGGACCTCTACCTCTCCTATCGCCGCCCTATCCACTGTGTTTGCGTGCGTTGGTTGTTAACTTGATTTTTCTTTGGGGGGCACTGCATGCCTGCCTGCTGCCTGGCCTGCCACACACACACAAAACGAAAAACAAAGAAAATGCGCACAGGGCGGACCGAAAGCATGCCCCAAAGCAACAACAACACTGCAACTGCAACAGCCGAAGCAGAGCAGCGGCAGAAAATAAACTAACGATTTTCAAGATTACTCTGAGAGTGGAGCCCGAGCCAGAGGAGAGCCAGAGTCAGCGCACCCAACGACGTCTCATTGACGTCCGAGCGCCGTGCGCAATAATTTTGTTCTCCTCTCTTGATTGTTGTTCTTTTTTCTTCTCCATCTCCTTCTTTGTGCTTCCTGCCTGTTGCTGCCTGTTCCCCCTCCCCTCCTCACCCACTACCCCATCTTCGGCTTTAAAGATCGGTCTTTAAGTGTTGAATAACATCGCGGAGAACGAACCCTTTTTATTGGAAACTTGAACGTGGTTGTGGATGGCGTGAGGGAGATGGAGCGGAGGGGATGGGTTGAGGGCTGGAATGGCGTGTGAAATGCTCATTTGTATGCCTTTAGCGTGGGGGCCATTACCCATTACATACAGAGTTCTGGCGCGGATCTAGAGATCTCCTCCTCAATGCTTGGCTAGGCTTTCGATCCAGTGGGGAGCAATGGAAATGGGAATGAGAATTGGTTTGGATTGACGATCGTGACTACAAGTACGAGCAACGCCGCTCACACTTATTTCTTTTTGCTCTTTCAGCTTTTGCTATAAAACTTGTTTATATCGTATCCCCACCGTTCACCATCCACAGCAACATCCACACGCTGCAAACGCCCACTCGACCCGGGCCTGGGGGATTGGCATCGTCATGAACATCCGTGTCGGGTCGGGGCCTGGCTGTACATGTGCATTCCCTGTACGTGTGTGTGTGTTGTCGAGTGAGGCTGATGCATGTGTGCGTGTTTGGAGAGCAATGCTCGGCACGATAGTGCCCCCAGGTGTTCGAACTTTTTCGCAACGTGTAAATGAAATGTATCTGTATATGGAATAAAATAAATGTACTCGTAAATACATATGTACACATATGTATATGAATATAAGGCTTGGCAATCATCATGATATCACAATAATTGGTGCCAATCTGTTTTCGAAATTCCTTTATATTCATTTTTCATTGCTATGGCATCATTTTCATTTTTTGTTGATATTATTTTATAATATACGGTTGTAAAACTGATAAGGGACTCTTACCTAAGAGTCCTTTACGATAGACGACAGGTGTTTTTTTATTTGTATAGGAAACTCTGCATCAGTGCTGTAAGAATTTTTCCTCGATGTGTAAATGAAATGATTGTATCCGTATATTAGTATGCAAATACTGAAATATTTTCTCAATGTGTAAATTAAAACTCTGCATAAGTGCTGTAAGAATTTTTCCTCGATGTGTAAATGTAAGAATTTTTCCTCGATGTGTAAATGAACTCATTGTATCCGTATATTAGTATGCAAATATTGAAATAGTTTCTCAATGTGTAAATGAAATCATTTTATCCGTACATTAGTATGTATATAATATACAGAAATATGATTATGATAATTAGTGGCAATCTGTTTTGGATTACGTTTTCGTCCAAATATGCCCTTACTTTTCATAATCCTATTTTACAACTGTAAGGAATGTACATTTGACGAACATTCACAGGAAGACAGATTTCTTTATATTTTCTCAATGTGTTTATGGTATCGTACATATGTACTTCCAAGAAATCCTTGATTATAAACTTCAATTGTATTTCTGTTTACAAAGTAGAGCCAACCTCATACGATACTCCTCGCAGGTGTCGCAACTTTCCGCAGTTTTGTTAAGAAATAAATAAATACTCATATAAAAATGGGAATTTGCTTTGAAAATAATTGTATATTTACTTGAGTTCGGCATGCCTTTATTTTGGATATTTATAATATTCTTTTATATTCAACAACAACATACATAGTGCATTTAAATATGTTTAAAAATTTGATAATGACCCTTATTTGGGACACATTATCATATATGTTTTTTGGCTCAAATATTTCCTTTTTGGAATCCTAGACATCGAGAGACTTTTCCGCAATGCATAATAATCGAACTGCTGCCATGCATTATTTAAATATTCTAAAAAAAAAACATACTACTTGTGTTTTTATATGTGATTATTGTTTATAGCGTACTTGTCAGCATTTAACCCATATCTTTGAAACTGTTCTGCGTTGGTGCTTCAGAAATATAAGCCTGAACTATATAATCGAAGATGCCATGTAGGCATCTTGTTTGATTCCTCTGGCCCGATCGCTTGATTAAATTATTCTTAGGAGTCCACTGTATTCGAAGAGATATGTCCTATTTTAACCAAAGATCATATATTCGTTGGAAAAGTATATATAGTACATAAGAACACATCATAAAGTATAAATATATATGTACATATGTATATTATATGCCATGTACTACTATACACATGTCTAACCCTGTGTTTTGTATACCCTTTGGTTCATCTTTTAATTTAAGTTTTCCAATTCAAAGGTTGTCTGAAATAATACTTTGCTATGCCCCACGATATATTCCATAGGAAACAATATTTCACTTTTAATTATCCATCTCTGTTTCAGCATTCCGTTCGATTAGATCATCATAAATCAACCGAAAAATAAATGCAAAAGCTTCATTTCCAAAACTGACGTCACTTTTCGCCTGTCAGAGATATATAGATGGATAATGTCTAGAACCAAAAATATCTCAGCAATTTATTCTACTAAAAAATCAATAAATATGTGGATCAAATACTATTGAAAAATGTTTAATAGGCATTTCTTTCCATCTGTGGATCCTTTCTAGATATAACATTTCCTGAAACTACGTAAATTCGCTTACGATAAATACAAACGAAATCGTAAAACTATAATAATTGTATATATATGTATATATCGATCAGTTTATGGCGGGGATATATGTATGTATGTAGCCCCGCACTTAATTGGATCACATAATATGGATATATAATGTTCGATTACACAGAGGAAACATATTTGGCAAAATTGGGTTCTTGGTAGCTATCATCTAAGGGGATTGAGGACTACTAAATTACAATTTAAACTTCCATAATAAAGTGGAATATATATTAATATACAAAAAAAAAACTGGAAATTTGGATGAGGAATAAAATACATAATAACATATAGAGGATTAAGTTAAACCAATAACTTATTTGTGTATGCCTAAACCTTAGGCTAAACATATTAAAACCAGTGATTGCTAGGAGAATGTGGGATTATGTGTGTGGGGTAATGGATTGCTTGGGGGGACATTATGATATGCTTCTAATCGAAGGCGATGTGTAGACACAAACAACTTAACTATGTACAACAAAGCTATTAAATAATGTGGGATCAATGGTTTGAATCCTTAGCATGCTCGAGGACATCTTGGGGAGTGCATTAACTTAGAAAGTATTGTATCCTTAATGTACATGTGGGACAATCGATTGCTTAAAGCTTTTGCTGCAAATCCTTGCTGGGACCACCACCACCCTCATGATGGTTAACAATGTACTTCTTAGCCCCCGAGAGGCCCTGCTTGTTGATGTAGAAGCTCTTTTGGGCAAGCGGCGAGGCGCCATCGTCCACCACCAGACGATTGAGAAAGGTGGCCGCCGTCTTGGCCCCACTGTCGCAAGACGAGGACTCTATGCTGATAGTAGAACAGCCCCCGATCGATGAGGTCTCGCTCTTGGCATCGTCCATCAGAGTGGCATCGTCGGCCAGATCGTTGACCAGCACTTGGGTGCTCGACGACGCCGTGGAGAGTATGGAGGAGGTGCGACTGCGGCAAGAATTGGGCTCGTTCTCCGGTATGGAGATACCCTCATCAATGCTCTGACTCTGACTGCTCCCAGACAGAGCCAGACACATGGGCTCCGATGAGGAGCCAGCATCCATACCAGGACCACTGCTACTACCAGCTCCGGGCGAAGCGGAACTAGGCGAGGGACAGCCAGAGCTGCTGCTGTTGTTGTTCTGGCCACCCACTCCGACGGCATTATTTGTGCACAGCTTGGAGATGAACAGCTTGGGGGTGATGCGTCCATCGTAGGTTCCCGAGTCGGGGCTGGGACACACGGATGAGGGGGATTGGCACACGGGCGAAGAGCCGCGACTGTGAAGGGCGAGAGAGACTTTCATTGGACTATTTGTAATTGGAAGGCGGCATTCAGACGTACCTCTCTGTAAACATCTTTTTCATCGGCGACGGCGAGTAGATACTCCAGTTGCTGACCCCGGGATTGTCGTCCAGCTCAAACTTGCGCTTCACTGGACCCAGCTGGGAGGGACGCATGGCAATCGGCGACATGGATCGCCTGGTGGCAAAAGTGCGCCGCGTGGGCGACGGCGAGTAGGGCAGACGGATGGCCGCCCGATTGCTGGTGGGACTGGGACTAGAGCAGCTGGTGCTGCCCGTCGGTGGCAGTATGACCTGCAACGGATTGGAGAGCTCGTCGGACTTGCACGACCAGTTCTCGGCCACCAGCGTGAGGTCCTCCCAGCTCTGGGAGATCTGTATCTCGCGATGCACCTCCCGCTCGTGATTCACCTCGCGGCTGTTCAGGTCGGCGCACTCCTCCTGCCGCAGCTGGGAGACGCGCGGCGTCAGGCACAGTGCGGCCCCGTTCGCCCCACCATTGGCGGTGGACATGGGACTGTAGCTGGCCGAGTAGCGGCGGGCACGTGGTGCAAATATGTTGAACACTGGCGCCGGCGAGACCTCGCGGGAATTGGGCTGCGATCGGATGTGCATGCTCTTGCCAAAGTAATCGATGGTCGAGCTGCATTTGGAGGAGTAGTGCTCCTGATGCTGCGGTGGGTTCTTCTTAGGCGTCTGCTCGTGCTCCTTGGCCGCGGCGGCAGCAGCTGCGGCTGCGCGTGTGGTCATGGGTGCGTGTGGCGAGGGCCGCCCGGTAGGCGTGCGTATAATTGGCACACTGAGGCAGCGTTTAAGGGTCTTCGAGCTGCTGGGCGGCGGCGGATCAAGGGTGTCCATGGCCACGGGCGTCGCCGTCTTGGCCTGCTCCTCGCTGCTGGCTTTCGTCTCCGTTTCCATTCCGTTGCACTCTTCGAAATCCAAGTCTAAAAATATAATAGAGCGGCAAATGTTTTATTTTCGACTTGTGGGTATTTCTGGGGCCAGCGGCCTGGGGCGAGGGTTTCGTCGGTTCTTGTTCGAATTTTTTTGGTTTTTTTGTGGATTTTTTTTTTTGTTTTTCTCTACATTTTTGCTCACACTTTGTTCTCGCTGGCTCCACTTTGGCCACAGCTGATCCGAGAGGGCCCCCTCGTTCAGCGGACAATATCCAAATTACCAAAAAATGTCTATTTCAGTTTCGGTCTGCCAGGATTTTTGAGTGCCCGCTGCCTGCAGCCCTCTGCCGGCGTCGCTGCCACCGTTGGCTACTTCAGCTGCCTGGCAAATTTTTTCTACCACAAAATGCGTGCCCAGCGAGGCACTTTTTTGCTTCGTTTTTTGCGCCTTGCTGCTAGCGAGTGCTGGCAAATGTGGCCAAAATTAGTTTGTCCAGAGTGTGTGGCACAGTTTTATATAAATTCTTGTGGTCGTAAACGGTTTCTAAGGGGTTTAATTTACTTACAAAATTGTGTCCTGTGATTATAATTTTCAGCTACCCTTTTAGTTTTTTTCTAGTGCTGTAAAATGCCAGTGCTGCATTTATGGGAAACACGTTCAGACTGAATGGCACTCCAAGCTTGGTAGCAAATACCTTTCAAAAATTGTTTTATTTTGATGGAAAACTACTTGATTAAAATTGTGAATGCTGGAAAAAATTATTTTTTATTTTGTTTCATGTAGTCCCGCTTTTTAAACAGCCCTTTTTTGCTTTTCCACGCTGCTACAAAGTACTCGGCATTTCTTTGCCTGATACGTTTATATTCATGCAGCTCTGGGTTTTGCTGCTGCTCAACACTGTGCGCGCGCACATTTGAAATTCACTCGCTGCTGCTGCCGCCAAAAAAAGACATTTTGTTATAGACACATGTTTTATTAATTTATTATGCGAAACTTAAATACAAAATGTCGTAAGAGAAAACAATCGTGTTTACAAGCTTCAGTTGTTGTTTTACTTTTGGTTTTTTTTTTGTTTTTGTCCATCAGTGACTATGGGATTGGCATTTGTTTTAGTTAACAAAAATCACATGAAATTATAATAACACAGTCGATCTTCATTATTCAGACTAATTGAATCTGTAAATCATCATACATTATAATGAAAATGTAACTTAACATTTAACGCTAGGATCGTACCGAAAATCGTTATGGAAATAATGCATTTTTCTTTCAGAACTAATAATACTTAAGTTTTACAAGAAATGTTGCTGCATTTTGTTTTGCATTTCTACTACAAGCTAAAATTACATTTTAGGCTAATTTTTGTTGCTTATGCGTTTCTCTTTCTTTATGGATGGTTTACAATTGAAATCGTTTAATTACTTGACAGATTTTGAATGTTCAATGGATAATTTGGTTTTCAATGAGATTTTTTGTGTGTTGAATGTAACTTTTTTGTTGAGTTGGCAAACGAAAGGGCATCTGAGCGTACGCTTGACGTGGTCCTTAACCATCGGCCAGGCTGGGCGTTACCCAGCCGTACTTCTCGTGTGTCTTCACTAGCGAGCGGAACGACTCCTCTGCCTGACGGCTGTAAGGGTAAGAAAACAATCGATTTTAGTTTCTTTAATCAACCAGAACCAGAACCATTCTTTCGCGCTGCCCGACTCACCGACTAAACTCCTTTGTACATTTTGGTTTACGCATGATACGACCCTGACCCTTGACCACGCTGGCAGAGAACTGCATTATGACGGCCTCCACGGTGTAGGCACTGGCCCAGCCACGGGGTGTGAGCAGCTCCATGCATATGGCACCGCCCTCCATCACATAGCCCTTCTCGATGCGCGGCTCCACCACACGCATAAAGGGCGGCGCAAAGGGGAAATTGTCAGGAAAGCTCAAGTGAAGCAGGATGTTTGAAACATTCAGTTCCATCATGTCACGGGCCAGCGGCGAGTCCGGATCAATTACATGCAGACGCACATGCCATTCAAAGAGGCTATCATTAACCAGTTCCACCTGCAAAAACGAGTTGAAAAAAAGACTAAATAGAATCCAATAAAAGAGCAAATAGATGTGCTCGTTTACTGTGAAAACAGCGTCGGACTTCAGCTGCAGTCGTTCCATTTCACGGTACTCTTTCATGAGGCGACGCGATCGAATACTCTGATCGGCGGCCACCAACTGACGCCCTGACGTCGGCGTAACTCTAGAATCACAAGAACATGTGGGTTTTATTTTAGACATTTTTCAAAAAGTTTTTTTTAAGAAATTTTCAAATCTTCGACTGACTTATGATCCTGTCGTCGACGCTTGCCTGGTGAATCGCACAAAGCCTGCTCGCCAGCCATTCGAACTACAGGATTTTTCGAGTTTGTTGCTCCAGCTGCGGCTCCTCCTCCTCCTCCTCCTACGCCTCCGGCTGGTCCTGATGCTGATCCTCCCGCAGCTGCCTCATTATTGTTGTTAATATTGTTGCCGGTGGCTCCATCAACTTTGTCATTGTTGTTAATATTATTATTATTATTATTGTTGTTGTTGTTGTTACTGGATTTATGGAAGATTTTGCGAAATGCAGTGACTACTCTCTCCTTGGAACGCGATGACATTTTAGCAATTATTTTTAGTTTTGGTCTCTGTTTCTGTTTACGAGCGTGGTTTTGGTTCTTGTTGAGCGGTGGCTTTGATTCTTAGTTAACGAGTGTGTGTGTGTCTGTGTGTGTGTCTGTGTGTGTGTGTGTGTGTGTGTGTGGGCGTCGTTTTTCAGTCTTTTTCAAACATTTGTCTCTGTTGTGGGTGCAACGATTGTAGTTTGGGGATGATTTGGCGTTCAGTTGTATGCTGAAAAGGAGAGAAAAAAGAAACGATTTGCCATGTGAAACATAATATATTGTTGTAAAACAGTTCCAAAATAGCATAATTTATATACAAATATGTATAGATCGTTTATAGATCGCTGGAACCTAAATAGATTTCGTGTGGAACCCAAATGGATTCCATGCGGAGCGTATAAGTTACTAGCTACAAACACACGATAAAACCGTTGGAGAGCAGCATTGTATTATATCGTCTGTCATCTCTCTCTCTCTCTCTCTCTTTGATTCTGGCTTCCTATTCAGTCGTATAGATGCTATGATCTTCCTTGAATTAACTTCTACTACAATATTGGACAACAATTTTAAATAAAAAGTCCACATTATTCCAAGCAGAACTTATCAGTTTTCCACTTTTTTACAAAAAAAATCTATGGGGTACCCAAAAATTACCATATCTTATTTTGCGAAGGGTGCCATTTCTTTGGAATTTGATTATATCGAAGCAATTTTCATATTTCAGTGGTCTGTCTCTCTCACTCGCCTAGAGCCTCATTTGTGACCTTGAAACAGACGCATTTTTCCTACCAAAAAGATAGCCCAGCCACCAGATACTTTAGAATGTCTAGAGCAGCAGCCGCCATAAGCAGAAAACACATCCTTGAAAACCATTTTCAAGCAACAAAATATGTTAAATACCACGCTTCAGCGCCAGCAAAACAACTCGCAAAGAAATTCTGGTAGAGGGACGACATAAAAAACCATATTACGTCGCAGCCAGCAGCTGCCAGGCAGCCAGGACGAGCAGGAGGAGGCAAACGAGGAGAAATTGGATGAGCAGTAGGAGGATGAAGTGGAGCTGTGGTGCGGCAAGAGCCAAAGCACTCGAGGCGGCACACACACACACACACACACAGAACAGTTTTATGGCCAAAGTTTACACAGCCTGTGCCTCTGGAGTGGAGCTGCTGTTGCTGTGACGCTGCCAAAGATACAGAAATGAAGTCTGAGAGGACACCCACACCCACGCCTCTTTAGAGGTGTTTTCGAGGTGTTGACCATGGTCTCCGCCAAATTGTTTGTCTTGCGCATAATTAGCTCTGCTCCGCCCGCACTGTGATTGGTTGGAGTCGAGTCTTTAGGTTGGACTTAGGCCAACCGCATTACTGCGGGTGTAACCGAGGGTCTATTATTATTATTATTGTTATAAAAGATAGCAGATAATTGTGAGCCAAGTTTAGAGCCAAAAATATCAGCTACAGAGAGACCAAGGAAGAAGAGTGGGTGCCAAATAAGGGGAACAAATGTATGATGTTTTAGCTATGTATGTACATTTCTTTACCTTATAGATTTTTCTATTTATATTCCCAATCACAGGAATAAAGTCTTCCACATACACACTCCCTATTTGGTACAGATTTTTAGCCTGTGATTATTTCCTCATCTTTTATTCATATCACATCGGAATAGTAGATGCCTCTCTGAAAGCTTGTTAGGCTACACAAATTATGAATGATTGATTGATTAATGGCCCCTGTAAGATGTGTTCTTTTGACCCCTCCACCAAACTCATTAAGAGTTCATTAAAGTTCGAGCTGCTTCCCTATTCCTACCCGTTTTTTTTCTTTCTTTTAGTTATGGTCCATTTCCGTGCAACTGAAACTATCTTTAGACAAACTTTTTGCACTTTTGCTTTCAGCTCGAGGGAAAACTGGACTGGCTGTGGCACTGGTCCGAAACAAAAGGCGCCACGGGACGATGCCAGAACCAGAGCCAGACCAAAACAAGTTACAGCAGAAAATCAGACAAAGAGAGGGAGAGAATAGTAGTCTGGTCTCCAATTGAACAAAATAAATGTCAAGAATGGTTGACATATTTCCCCATCCACCCACCGAGGGGGAGAGCAGTTGACAGGCCCTTGAAATACGAGTATTTATATAGATTGGGCGACAAATTGACTGCGAGGGTTGCAAATTACAGTACAAACACACACCACACCAAATTCGAGTATATATCTTATCTGGCGCCAGTAAAATCGATAGAGTCCCCACGATTCCCGCACTGACCTACCCCGGACACACTCAGATCCAACAGATACAGATACATACATACGTATTTAATAATAGCCTTGCCTTCGGCTCGCCAGCGTTGAATCAATGTTATTTGCAGATCCAAATATAGCGATAGCTGCTGGTGGGACTCTGCCTCCGGCTCCCTCGATTCCCTCGATTCCCGAGTGTCGTTAGGTCAGGTGGCGGGGAGCGGTTCTTTCAACTGCCTTCGGGGGCCGTGGGTTAAATGAGTTTTTAATTGAATTTCGCATTGCACAATCCATACTCGGAATGGTCTTCCATTTCAAGTCGATGCTTTATCTTGTCACGCGTTAAGTGTGAAATATTTCCTGGCTATTGGTACCTTAGCACCATTTGGCTGCCACTGCCACGTTAAACAGCACTGGTTGGTGCCGGGGGAATATGGGGCAAAATGTGCAATCAACTTAATTACTAAAGATAACTCTTTCATTTTAGAACTATGTACGCGGTTCTGTTAACCAGTCATTGCGCTTGAAATGCGCTTGAAAGAATAAAAAAATCTACGGCTGGTCGTTATTCAACACTGACGGGAGTGGGACTGGTCAAAAATGCAATAAAAAATTATTTTTATTGCACATTTTGCATTGAAGAGTAGATACTTACTTATTAAGCATTTGGCCAAAAATATTTTTTAACTTTTTCCCAAACCAAGTTCTATACAACTTTTTGAATTATTGGGAGTATTTCTTTTATTTCAGTTATACAACACTGTGAAACCATGTAAGATATCAGGTACATACATAGGAATAAGAATAGGACTGACAATTACAGGTGGGAACTTCTTCAGATTTATTTAAATCATCCCAATTGTTGGTTGCTGTGCAACACTGCCTCGCTGCCAGTGAGAAGCGTGGGAAATTTCACAAAGGTAAACAATTTCAATTAACAATTAAAACGAGCTGCATTTTTCAGTTAATGCATCAAATTATACACACAATCCATAATTATATATCCATACAAGACCGACATCTGTTTGTGTGCACGTCCGTTCATGTTTAAACGTTTTGAGACGTGTTTATTGTTGTTTCTCCATGGCATGCAAATTTCCTTTCCCCATCGCTTACCCCATGCAAATTTCCCAAAGTAAACACGAAAGTAAAAACGGAAAACAATACGTATACGCTATATCATGTGGAAAGAGGAAGGCAAAAAAAAAGAACTGAATGTAAAACAAAAACTGTGCCAGTTTATGCAAAAAAAATCTTTAAATTCTTGTTTCTTATGCGTTTTATTGATTTTTGTTACTGTTGAGTGACTTTTTAATTGCATTCTTTCCAAATGATATGCGGGAATTATTCAGCAGTTGAGAACTTTGCTCGTTAATCAACACTGGTACTGGTGCAGCAGAAATGCGGAAATATTTGTCAAGCGGGTGAACAGAGGGGTTGGGTCCGTGGGGATGCTGACTAATGGTTACCCCCAGCAACAGTTCTTTGTTCTGTCGGCTATTGCGTTGTGCTGCTCCCACACTCTTCTTCTCACTTTTGCCTGTCATGGCATTCAGCCCGCTGCCACGCGCTGGTCATCTCAACACAACTTCTCGCACACACACTCATGCACCCACCTCCATATATTTATTTATGGATACCCTTTGCTGAAAGACTGCTGATTTAGACGGATATTTGAAATGCAGATAGCATGGTTTGTCTCTTAAAGGGTATCAATAGCCGCGACTACACTTCCCTACCATGTTATTTCTTCCACCTTATGCACTTGTTGAGAGGAGGGGCTGGCTGCCGCTCCCCCTGCCTCTGCCTGGCATTGTTCTACTTACGCTCCTGCTCGTCGTCGTCGTCGTAGTCCGAGTAAGTGAGGGTCAGTCATTGCTTGTTACAGCTCTCTGTTAATTTATTTATAAACAATTGTGCCTGCCTGGCTGTCCGCCTGTCCGCTGCCACTCGGACTCTCGGGCGCATGCAAATTGAATCAAGCAGGGATTGCATTCGGTTTGCCCCTCTTTGGAGAGCTTTTAAATATGCATTCAGAGTTAATCAAGGCCAGGCGAAGCGAATCGTTTCCTTTATTTCCTTGTTGGGCCCGCTAACCAAATCGAATCGCTTTGTCACTTCCCCTCCCGCCAGAGAGTGCCGTCGTGTGCCGTGTCTGGATGAGTCTGCGGTCTCTCTGGTTCATTGACTTATTCGGTGGAATTCCAGATAAACTAAACTGACTAACGGACTGTGACTGATTGATGCTTTAACCCCATTATAGCCGCCAGGGCAAACAGACGAACAATAGATGTGACTCTCTCCCTCTTTTCCCTTTGACCTTGATATGTCTCTGTTTTCTCAGAGCCTATCTTTTTGAAGTGAGCGGCGCCATAACGAAGAGAGAGCCGACATGCATACATACATACTCGTACTCCTTTGGCACTCGCACTCAGTGTACACTAAGCAAGGTAGTCGGATCGGCTCGCTCGCTCTCTTGTTTTGCTTCTTTCGATTCAGTCTGTTGTGAACAGTTGCGAGCGAAGCATCTCCGCGGACGATTTTTTCGTGTTCCCTCAGACTTTTTGCGTATTTACAATGTCGCCGCCGTATTGCTTTTTATGCAAGATTACTATATATACATATTATTGTCAATTACATATTATTCTATATACATACATATGCATGCACGTACAAATTACTCCTTTGAGACTCTTTCGTACAACGCATTTGTGAGAGTGTCTCTCTCACTCTCTCTCTCTTCTGTCATTTTGACCTTCTTTGCTGCTCTCTATGCGACTACCTTGCTTAGTGTACACTGCTCGCACTCGTTTGCCATTTGCTTATGTATTTATTAAGACTCTCTCAGGCATTGCCAGGCACGTAGAAAGCGTCTACAAAATGGGAATATATGAGTTTGGAGAGGAGAGTGGTAAAAGGATAGAAAAGGAGCAAAGAAAACCAACACAGTAGAGTAGGGTATTGCTAGACTACTAGATACCCTATACCCACAATATTCACATACAAGTATTCCTTTCGTGAACAATTCTTCAGACAGCATGCCCGTATCCTCTAAACAAATACGGGGTATAAGGATGCAAAGCCTGACGCCTAGTCCTATTCCTGGTCCTAGTGCTTCAGATCCTCCTCTGCTTCTTTCATTGCTGGCTGGCGCGTGTCTTGTTCAAACGGAAGCCATTTACAAAATTGCTTTCAACAGGCAACAAAAATAACAAAAAATTCCATGGGCGAGAAGTGGACTTTGACATGGAGCGTCATTTTAGCGCTTCAGTTGATGACGTTAGTGGTTCGATTGTGGCTGTGTAACCGTTTCGGGACGGGTCGGGTCGGGTCGGGTCTCTTCTTCCTCTCTCTCTCTCTTTCTCTCTCTCTCAGGCGTGCGTGTGTGTACGTGTGTGTGTGTGTTGAACCTGTCAATTTCGCTTTGGTCGGGTGTCAATGTTAAGTACGTTGGATATAGCGTATATTACATGCACACGACACGATAAGCTCGTGCTGGCGGTTTCAAGCATGTGATTAAATTTCGCTCTACTCCCATTAACCACTTCAAAGTATGCTATAGCTTTTAATATACATACATATATATTAAATGGAGTAGAAAAGTTCCATTTAATGAGAGTATCGTATTATGATTCCAAGGATTATTATCTCTTCTTTGTATCGTTTCTATTCCTCAAGGATTGGACTTACCTTTCTGTATAAGCAAAATGGATATTTTTCACACCTCCTCTGAAAGATTAGCAATGCTGACGTCAATGGGATCTGAGCCAGACAGGGACTAACTGACAGACATCCGCACTCGTATCGCCACCTGCCATATTGTTTATGCTGACTGAAATTGTTTATCACCTGCCACACACACACACACACACACACACACACACACACACACAAGACACACCCACCCACTAGCCCCCCACTCATGTAAAATGCATAAATTCCAGCGATACCATGACTCGAACCTGAACTCTCTCTCTCTCTCTCTTTTTCTCGCCTTTTCTCTAATTGCTGGCGACCCTTTGCTCTGCTATTTATAGAGCGACAGCACCACCACACAAGGGAATTCATGGGCCCAGGGCCCGACTTTCATGGCTATGCATAATCAATTTATGTATCGCACATGGGTTAAATCTATAAATTAATTCAGCCGTAAAAATAAAATGCCTACTATGCCATAAAGGCACAAACACACACACGAGCACTGCATATAGAGACAAGGATATAAGTAAGCTCCACTGATCAAGCGCGATTTAAATGCACAACATGTCCAAGGAATAGAGGAAGGAAGAAAGGAGGAAAGGCAGGAAGGAAGGAAGGAAAGAAAGAGGATGCAAAGTGCTGTGTCCCATTGTGTTAAGTCAGCGGGAAAGGACGAAAGATAGAGCAGACAGGCCGAGGGGAGGGCATATTATCTAGCTGCGAGGCTTACTGCCTCTCCCTCTCTGGTTCTCATACGTGGGTCTGGCCTTCATTCATGAATGGCAAACAATAAAAGAGAGCCCTCTGCGCCCTTTCGACTTCTTATGCTTGGCTGAGTGTATGCTTCATATGTGTGAGTGTGTGTGTGTGGGTCTGTGGGGGCGTGAAAATGTCAGCAGTAAATAAAATTTGAGCATTCGCCGTTGCTGGAGCTTCATTCATTCGCTCGTGGATTTATTCCGCTTTCTTCCTTTGCTGGCATTCCTTTTTTTCTACTATTATTTGCTGCGCTGCTGCCTTTCATTCTTGACTGTCACAGGCATTTGCAGGCAATAAAAACCAAATATGCATGAACAACAAGAAACAAAAGCAACTGAAACGAGGCTTGGCAGCAAGTTAGCATAAAGCCAAAAGCAAATTGAAATTTTTCAACTGAGCTTTATCGCAATTCGGATGCTTCAAATTCTATTTGATGAAGCTATATAGAAGGCTTATGGGATGAAGTAGATAAAATAGGAAGTCAAATAATCGTAAGGTAAACATTTTCGAGGAACCACTGTTTCTAGCTTCTTCTAGTTCGAATTCCCTGTAACTGGAACCTACTATTGCTGCCCAACAGCATTTATTTGTTTACTTTTCTAACTCAATAAATCATATTGCCTTAGTCCCATTTTCCACAGAAAATCTTTATCGATATATGTACCACCATATGAATACCTCCACCAAGTTTTTTTTAGTTGGATTGTTTTTCAAAAGTAAAAAGTGCGAACAATTCTTATCGATCTGCTTTACTTAACGCCCAAATTTAGTACAAATATGCAACACTTTGAAGGGAATATAATGTGGAAAAAACGTTTAGTAAATGGTATGGTCCCACAGGGTATGCGAAAACAACAAATATTTGTGTTCTATGAGTAGTGGCTATAAAAATGTAAGTACATATGTACTTACAAAATAGGTAAATCTCATAAATAGCATTCTAGAGATAAGCAAACTTTATATGAGGTTAAGGCTTCACATTGCATTGTTCTTATCTTTAAGAATATGTGTGTTTGCTATAGACGACGAGTCCTACCCAGAGATATAGGAAAACAGTTTCCTTGGAATTTTCAGTGTGACCATGACTGTGGCCTTGGGGGCCACAAAACAAAAAAAAAACCACGAAAAAGTCAAGTTCAATGAAAAGCTGACATTGAAACGATAGACAGGATCCCCAGAACAGTCCACCCCCCTACGCTCCTCATCCATTTTGCATCCAGCGCTCAAAATCTTGTCAATGTCAGAAAGCTCGAGTGCAATGGATAGGACAAACACAAATACATTGTCAGCAGCATCCACACAACACTCAAGCACACACACACACACACATTGAATATCGAAAGGGAGCAAGCAAGGCATGAACGTAAATTAAATGGTATGGTAAGGCCTCCAAATCTGTGCTCTGGAGCACAGAGGAATGCCACAGAAAACCTTAACGAATTGCTCCCAAATTTGTAGAAATCAAACCATGTTTACAAGTAGAGTAGTACTGCCTTGCACTCTTTTCATTATACCTTGGTAACAAACACCCATTGATTGGCACCAAGAGAGGGAGACAGCGATAAGACAAATGGCAGCAAATTTCTTGTTGTCAGAGAGGGGGAAGAGGTCAAAAGCTTTTAATTGGCAAATTGTTGTCGAATGCTGCGACGGTTCATCGCAGGCGTCAAACAAAGCGATAGAGAGTAGAGCAAGGGAAAGATGAAATAGCAGAGATAACAGTAATTAGAACTCCTGTTACTTACCAAAAGCTTAATGCACTTTTCTCCTTCGTTCCAATGTCTTATCAATGTTGCACTCTCACACATACACACACATGTGTACAGTCATAGACAAACAAATAACAGCAGATTATTCCTCTTTTGCGTTTGTGCAAAAATCAATCAAATACAATTTCCCCTGCCCGTTGCAGTAAAACTACTTTTGTTTTAGTTTTTTTTGTTTTCGTTTGTTTACTGCGTTCTATAATAACGACCTGAATACTATATACGTTGAGAATATGCCTGCGCCGCCCGCCGTCCGATTCAGTTTTTGTTTGTTGTTTCCTGGGTTTCCTTCTGCGGGCCACACTTTTTTTTCTTTTCGTTTGCAAGTTCTCGAGTTCTCGTTTATCTCGACTAGCATGCGCGACAAAAAGTTTGGAAACGGTGGCGGCGGGCTGATTGTTGATATTATATCAGTGTGACCGCGGACCGTCCGACCATCAGAAATATACAGAAAAAACGTTCTCATTTTAAAAATATACCGTAAAAATACCGACAAAACTCATATTCCTCGATTTTGATATCCTGTTTAATATAATATTGCAGTTTATGGCCGCAAATAATAGATTTAACCATTTTACAATGGCTGGTGGGTAACGCTCTGTAACGCTCGTGTCGAAGTTAATTGTTTTGGGGGCTATTGTTTTATTTGTTCACTATAATTTGGGCTATAAAGTGCTGGGGCTACTCCTTGGAAGGAAACCCATAAATTATAGTAAAAAGATAACATAATCGAATAACTAATCTCCCATCAAACAGTTTACTTTGATTTCAGCAATTTATCCACTATTTTAGTAACTTGCTCATTTCAAATCGGCGCGCTGTAAAAAATCCTCGCCGTCCTGGGAAGTTTATAATATTTTTCCCTGGGAAATTGCTGGGGATCTTCTGAAAATATCGGGCATGGAAAGGGAAATTGTTTTGATGTAAATGGAAATTGTTGGGATGATGTTGCCTCCACAAAATCTTTCAAAAGTCCCAATAAAATATACGGTCTGACCTCAAAATATACCACAAATATAACATATTCCTCGATTTTGATAATGTTTAATATCACTCGCTGAGCCCTGCACAAATAATTTTAACTGATAGATGAAAAAAATTTCAATAGGATTGACCAATTTTAAAACGTCAATTTATTGGATTCTGTCTAAAAAAGGTTTAAACGAGATAGGTCAGAAAATAAGTCCCTATTTTTAACCGGCAACTACACGTTAACTACACATCGGCAACATAAAAACGAAGTACGGACCTATCGTATACCCTCTTTCTGAATAAATGTTAAAATAAAGCTTTACAAGCTGCTTTGAAGCCTAAGTAATGATGACTTTCTCTCGTATTGAAATTTTTCATGCATTAAATTAGATTCCCGTATATACAGTGGTGCTCATAGACTCAAGCCACAAGACTTCAACCAAGAATTTAAACGAAAATTAAGATAAGTTTTTATTTCACAGCTCCAATTTTTTGTGTCACATTAGTGCAATATATCAGTGTTCTAATAGAAGAATAACCAAGCTATAAAAATATATATTCAACGAAAAACTTAAAAAATCTGAGACCATCTCCAAAATGTCCTGCTCATATACTTAAGCCAACTTGAGCTAAAATCGTCAAACTTGTGTTTTTTCGGGGAAAGTTGTGCTAGTTATTTTCTAAACTAAAATATTGAATACTAAATACGTTTCCCAAAACAATTTGACCGCTATGAGCCCCGACTTGAACCCTATAGAGAACTTGTGGGGAATTCTTAAACAAGTCGTTGGCCAAATAAAACCAGCAAATAAAAAGGATTTGTGGCGAATTTTGCAAGAAGAGTGGAAGAAAATCACTCCTCAACAGTGCGCACGTCTTGTGGATTCAATGCCAAAGCGTTGCTCCACTGTTCTTAAGCAGAAAGGTCATCCCACTCAATATTAAAGTAAATTTATTAAAAGTATAAGGAATATTGGGAAAATTTTAACTTTTTCAACCATTTTTTCCAGCTCCACAGCTCCACAATTGGAGCTGTGAAATAAAAACTTTTCTTAATTTTCGTTTAAATTCTTGGTTGAAGTCTTGTGGCTTAAGTCTATGAGCACCACTGTACATCTCGATCCCGACACACATTGGAGCCATGCAACAAAATGCCGGTGTTTTTTAAAATTGGCGGTAATTTTGAAAATAATACCAGTATATACCATTACAAAATATACCTTGATTTTGATAAACAATTTTGAAAAACTGCGGCAGCCAAGAAAACAATTTTTTGCCTCTTTTCGTCCAGGTCCATCTGCACCCCATGATCAATGACCACTCTGCCGAGTACCTCCGTATTCGAGACCCATTCAAAAAGTATAATAATTTAATATTTATTTAAATTCTAGGTTGTCATGTCTATGGGAATCTTTAAAAGATTAAAAAACCTCAAAAAAATAAACGGTTTTTTCTACTGTTTTGTTGCGGTCAACAGTTTAATCAATTCACCAACAACTTTAACGTTAATGCTATTGCCGAGCAGCCGGTACTTTTGTCGATTTGTCGTTTCAGGGGGAAAGCCAAACTCCTCGGGAAAACTCATCAGGCGTGCAACTTCCCTGGGCGTGAAGTAACGTAGTTTTATTTGGCGCAAGAGATCCAAACGCCGTAGCCGCACATCCTCAGAGCTACTACTGGTATCCTGGTTATTATCGTCGATTTCTTTCACCAACTCAAATATACGATGTGACTCCTCTTCAGAGAGCGGTGTAAAGGCCGAGCCCGTTCCTTCAGAATAGTGCGTGTAGCCTTTGGTAAAGCACATGGATCTATTTTGTGTTGGATGTATTATGTCCATGACCAACACCCTCTTGGCAAGAACATCGTCAGGCACAAGGTATTCGGAGGACACATTGTCCTCAAGGATGGCAGAGATTTGGGAAACGGGCTGTTCAGCGATTTGCTTTCTTTCGGGCATTTCCTCCCAGATTTTTCCTCCGGCAAAAGCAAAGTCTTCCGCCTTGCGAGCAATGCAATAATACCGATGGCGAGTATTGGGAACATTAAATTGTGTGGGCGTCAGTATAAATTCCCGCCAATAGAATCCAGCCTTCTCAAGGGCTTCAACGAAGTGATTTCGAGCCTGAGAGCATTCGAACCCCTTCACGTTTTCCATCAAAACATACTGGAGGGTTTCGCATTGCGGAATGAGAGTGCACAAATGGGTGAGTGCATCCGATCGCTTGTCCTCCGTGTCCCTTTGTAATCCCTGGCGGGTGTGCGGCTGACAGGGCGGCGACATGAGCAGCACGTTGGCTTCCAACTTTCTGACCTCCTTCCCACTGAGGCTTTGAATGTTTCTCGTCTTCACGAGGGTGCTTCCATAGTTATGCGAATACACAGCATTAGCCACTGTATTCACGTCCAAGGCGGCCACTATATCCCCATCCAGTTGTGCATCTGGAATGCGAGTGTCAATAGGATTTTCATTCATTCATCAAATCCACTCACGTTTAAATGCATAGTGCATGCCCCCGATGCCGCTGAATAGTTCCAAAACGCGGAATCCCATTAAATTTAGATATATTTTTATATTTTATATTCGACACGTTTTAGTAAACGATATCGATACATTGATATCGATAAACGATACATTGCTATTTGTTTTGTATATCGGCGCAAAACAAAAAAATATTTTTTCACTTTCCATTGTTTTGCAACACTAGAGCTGCGCGCAACAGCCGGTCGGCGACGTACCAATGTGAATGGCTTTTTCACAGAAGAAGAACAACATAAACACGTGCGGGCTTGAATTTACTTTTACCGCATTCGTCTTAAAATGATTAAAATAAAGAGAAAACTCCCACCTCCGCCTACAGTGGACGAGGACTCGGACAGTGATTCGAGCTTCGCAGAGGAGGAGACCGAGGACATCGAAGTAAACGAAGAGGACGTCAGCACAGACGAAGAACCCCACACAAGCAAAAGCAAACAACAGCCAAAGGAAGATGATGAAGATGCTGGCGACGACGATGGTGAGAACGGCGCCATCAAAGATGAAGATGAGGACGACGACGACGAAGAAGACGACGAGGACGAGGAAGATGATGAAGATGATAAGAAAGCACGCATTCCTGTTTTCAATCCACTCAGCTTGATGAGAAACAAGGAACAGCGCCTGGCTCTCTATCGCAAAATGAAGAAGGAGAAGCACAAGAAGAAGATGCAGGAAAGACGCGCCCGTCGCAAGGCTGGTATGCCGGCTAATCCGGGTCACACAATTGAAAGCCTGCGTGAGAAGGATCAGACAGAGGTGGCCAATCTAAACGATTCGGACAACGAGGAACTGCAAAAAGAGCTGGAAATCGATGACTTCAGTTCGTACTTTGAACGCGTATACGAGCCCAAAGTGCTCATCACCTTCGCCGACAATCCCGTGACCAAGACGCGCAAGTTCGGCCTAGAGCTGTCTCGCATATTCCCCAATGCCCTGGTGAAGATTCGTAACAAGGCATCGGTTAAGAAAATCTGCAAAAGCGCCGAACGCGAGGAATTCACAGATGTGGTCATCATCAATGAGGACAGAAGGAAACCAAATGGTTTGTTGGTCATCCACTTGCCCAACGGCCCCACGGCGCATTTCAAGTTGTCGAACGTCAAGCTTACATCGGACATCAAGCGAGACCACAAGGAGATAACCAAGCATAGGCCCGAGGTGATTCTGACCAACTTCACAACGCGCCTGGGTCTCACAGTCGGACGTATGCTGGGCGCCCTTTTCCACCACGATCCCGAGTTCAAGGGTCGGAGGGCGGCAACGTTTCACAATCAACGCGATTACATATTCTTCCGCCACCATCGATACGAGTTCTCCAAGGAGGGTAAACGTGTGAAGCTCCGCGAATTAGGCCCCAGATTCACTCTCAAGCTGCGCTCGCTTCAGGAGGGAACATTCGACAGCAAAACTGGCGACTACGCCTGGATAATTAGCAACAAACGGCATGCCATGGAGTCCCGACGACGCTTCTTCCTCTAATAATGTATTTCGATTCTTTGTATTTAGCATAGAGAACATAAAATAAAAACTATTTCTCAGCTCAAGAGAGATAACCATCTGAGAAGACCACCACGTTGACACTTTGTTTTGTCCAGAAATACAGAAAATAATAAAAATACAAAGTTCTTATCCTAAAAATGTGCAGCACTCAACAGTTAACCGAATTGGCACACTACGGGGAAAGTGTTCCAAAAGTAGGGCACCTTCTCTCCCACCTACATGGTAGGACACTGGGGGTTGGCGCCACCAGCACCGCCGATAGCTGTGGGATCGGGAAACGGTAGATCACCGCCCGTCTCGGCCAGAATCTCTGCTGGTGGCTGTCCATAGTCTTGCAGCTTTCGCATATCGTCCAGAACCACACGGAACTTTTCACGCTTCACGGTGGCCGAATCATCGGGCTTTTCCGTCTGTAAATGGGCCTCGATGACCTTGTAGAGCTCCATCTGTTTTTGGTATCTAGGGAGACATGGAACGAGCAACCGTTTAGAAGATTATGGGCATTTAAATTAATTTCTAGCCAACCTACCTCTCTTTGTCCTCAGCCGATAGCTTGTCATCGTTCTCTTCGAGGTACTTGGGGTACTTCTCCAACAGCTCCTTAATGCTGGGCAGTAGAATTTCAGCCGAAAGCAGGCTCTGCATCATGCCTTCCATGAAGGGAAGGAACATGTTGCCATCAGGGGCGCCACTCTGAAAATTTGAATGATTTCACGTGATTCAGACGGAAGTCCACAGAGATCCCAAACTTACACCATCCAGATTCAAGGAGCCAAACATGCTGGCAATGTCATTCTCGGAGGCAGGTGATGCCAGATTGTCCGTGCCTTCCTGAAGACCCTTCAGGGCCTGCGAAATGCTGTCTGAATACTTAGAGACGTCTTCGTCGGTGGCCGAGTTTTCACCACTCAGTGTCAATGCTGCTGCCTCGGCCATCTTCTTGAAGCCAGACATGATCTGATCTGGATCCTGAGGCAACGGTGGGATATCCCCACTGGGCGTATCCGGACCACCGAACAACGTGTTCATGCGGTCGGCCAACACTTTGGCCTGCTCGCTGCAATTCAAGAATACAAAGTTCAATGTTGGCTGATGACATCGCCCAGCCGCATCACCCGTGACTCACATGAAAAATGCATCAGGGTCTTCGGAACCTTCGGCGCCCTCTGCGGGTGCCGCATCGGTGGCCTTGGCCTTCTCCTTCTTATCGCCCTTTTTGTCGAAATCCTGCAGAGCACCTGTCGAGAGAAAATTTCAATATGAAATCGCACATTATATAATTTGGTGAAATTTTCATTGTGACTCCAAATGGGCCTTCGACTCACTGTCCAGCAGGTCGTTTAAGTCATCTCCGTTTTGCTTTTCCTCAGACATTGTGTAATTTTTCTTTTATTTCTAATTAATTCTGAGGGGGGTTGGGGAGGTAAAAAATAATTGACTGAAGGAAAACAATTGCGGTCACACTCTTCTAGCAAAACGGTCACTTTCGATGGACCTTCGATAATTTTCAAATACAACCGTCACTATCAACCCAGATAATAATTCGCGCCAGGCATTTTTAAAATCGTATTTCAAATTTCAGCGAGACCAGGAAATTGGAATTAGCCAAGGTAACTTTAAAGCAGAGCTGCTTCAATTTTGATAGGAGTTTAGAAGAAGTCTGAAGTGATTAAATATTTAAAAACAATATGCATCTCGAGAACAATTGTTGTCCCCATTTATTAAATAATTATCCTCGGCCATAGTTGTTTCCTGCGATCTAGGGCAGCGAGTTTTAACGCATACGAACCACACACGATCCAGTTCTCACGAACTGGATCTCGGTCAAACAGACCTGATACCATGATTAACTCACACACTGGTCACACTATGTAGGAGCAATTCAAATGGAGTGCTCAATTCAAAAAAATTAGCCCAAATTATTTATTTATAAATAAATGCATGTATGAACAAACAAATTTAGGTTCCGTTGTCAAAAGGTACCGTTCTACCAAGATGTATTTTGTGTGCAGAGGCCTTAAATCTGAAAGTTAAAGTAATATGATGACGTGTATACTGGCATCAAAGAGTGGCAGATATTGTACGAATGATTTAATTTATTAAATAATGAAAAATTTAATTTTTCAGAAACAAAAGAGTTGGGACTTTTTAACTACCCAAACAAACAGATTGTCCCAAAGTTGTAAAAGTTTTAAAACATTTGAATATATCCCCATATCCCCCCATATATCCCCATTTGAATATATCCCCAGTTTCCAACATCTCCTAAAAGTTGTATTTTTTCAGTGCTAAATCATTGCAGTTTAAGAGTGTAGTATATATTTGTGCAAAACTCGGCAACAAAATGAAACAAACCAAGGACATTAGTCGAAGATTATCTAAAATAATCACCCAAAATATTTACGGTTCTTCTGCGAAACACAAACATGCTACGGGGACAAGCACCTTGCTGTGCGCCCATGAAGATCGGCGACCAAAACTGCGACCAGAAACCCAAACCGCACATACCATACTCGTACTGCGATGCGGAGCGCATCGAAACGCAGCGGTGAGGGGCAATCACCAAGTCAACAAATCCATCAAGGTTACGCCGAGGCGCGACCAATTCTAAAACCAGAACGCTACACCCACACCCACAGGACAGCAACAGGACAGGAGAGGACAGGACAGGACACATGGGTTTTGCAGTAGGGAGTCCAGTCCTCTTCTGCTCGAAGGTCATCTCTCCTGGCCAGTTTTTCAATTCATCTCATATGGTCAATTGGTTTGGTTGGGTGTTTTTCTACTTTAACCGCACAGTTTAGTTTACCGAGAGAGCAAAACGAATTCACGATTCGGTACGCCCACGCAGCGAAAGAAGTATTGTGGTAAAATTTTCTACTTCTCTTCCATTTGGGGCGGAGTTTTCAACGATATCGTGTATGAGGGTTCCATGAATGTGCACAGCATGGGCGGAGCTTCAGTTGAAATAATGCATAATTTAGTGTTTTATTTTTAGGGCTACATACAGTACGGATTAAGGGTTTTTTATATCATTGTATAAAAGTGGAATACACATATTTCTTCAGCATTTTCTCACCATTTTGGAACGAAAAACTAGACCATCTTTAAGTTTTCCTGGAACTTAAACGTTTCAAAAAGTCAAGACAACCGTCAAAAAGTCAAAAACAAAAGTCGAAAACGTAAAAACCCTTTCGATGGCGAACAATACGGCATACAGTCGATCCCAAATATACAAAACCCGGATGGTCCGTTTGCTCTTTTTTCACATAATTTTTAATGAACAAGAGGTTTGTCATAAAATTATTTATTTGGATATAATCGGTTGCTTGGAGAGAGTTTTGAGAGTTTACCTGAGACTCGGCATCAGCGCACGCTATGCTTCTCGGGAAGAGTGTTGAAACGGAACCCAGGACCCGGGTCCTGGTTCTCTTAACCGTCATAAAATGCACATCAGCATTCCTCTCTCTCTCTCTTGCTCTGTCTGTAAGCGGAGTTTACTTCCTTCTTGCACATATATTTTTTCGGAACTTTGTGTAGATATAATATAACCTTTCCTTTCCATATACATATGTATATTGGCTGCAATTTCACGGTCACTGATCGCAGCATTTCTATGTTTTATTTTTTTCGACTTTTCCACATCCTTCCAGCGAAAGAAGGTGGAAGGAAGAGGCGCAATTTTATGAGCTATTGATCATGCCATAATGGACTTTCGCGATTGTTCAGTAATGGCAATGATTGCGGTTTTATATGATGCACCACCACCATTCAGGTCGCGGTTGTGGCGTGTGTCTGCCCAGGATCACAGATCACATCGTCATCACTATCTTTTGATACTATTTACTATAGGCCATAAAAATTGCGATTACAGCGCGGCCTGAAATATTTCCTGGAAAACTCCCAGTTTTCCTTTGAATTCAAGTCACCCCCAAAACGAACTTCTTTCTCATCTCCCATCTCCCATCGCCATCCCCATACCCATCCGCATCTCCTTCGGCATTGCGCAATGAGGCACTGAGTTCTTCATGCTCTGACACCCATCGCTCTCCATCAAAGCGCTTAACGCTCGCTCCCCACATGCAAATGAGCCCTTGCGTCTGTCGTAACTCCCGGCGGTGGCTGGTGGCGGCTGTGGCAGGGCCAGATTGGGTCGTCTCCTCCAGATGATGTGGGTTGCTGTTTGCTGCCCCTGGTTTTCTGTTCTGTTTGATTAAATGGAAATTAAGTGTGCGTTTCGGTTGCAGCCGCCCCATGCGATTCGCCATGGCTGCCTTTTTATTCCGGCCTGCACATATTTTTTTATTTTTTTTTATGTTGCTTGATCAATTTGGCATGTCCAATTTTTGGGCAGTTGTTTGGTTTAAGTAAATTTTGAATTGTGCTTGTAGCCTATGCAGAAAACGATGGGCCTTCAATTTATTTATTATCTAATTTTGAGGGGACCAGAAGAAGTTGATCCTTGATCTTCCGATTCTACTTGCTCTCAATTCTACTTCCGACAGAGTAGAAATGGTTCGAGTTCTGGGAATTGAAATTGAATTCAATTTTGTTAGTTTACCGGGGTTTCCCCATCGGAAAGATTTAAACTAGTAGAAACTTTAAGAATTAGGATTTACCCTAAAGATTTTACTTTCGAAATTATCATTCAATAACGTATTGAAAATACGAAATATTTTTAAATTGTGACTAAGCTAAATTCTATGCTATTTAATTGTTAAAGCCAGTGCTACAGATCTTCAGATCTTCAGGCTATAAAATATTCTATATTTTTATATTCGACCACATATTGATCATTTTTAGAAAAACATAAAAAAAAAAACATACAGTTTTAAATATTTTTCTATGACTAGAAAAAAGAAAAAGAAAAAATATTTCCACGGCTTTAATTACCTTTATTTATGTACAATGCAATTTTCGAGATCTTCTTTAATTAAAAATCTTCTTTTTCTTCCTCTCATCTTGAATCTCTAATATAAAGCTAATCATTAACTTTGGAGATGCACTGCATTTTCTTGAATCAAATAAAAGGAAAACCCAGCTCCAAGGCCTGTGATTAATGAAACAATTGAATAATATTATTTAAATTCGCATATATCCGATGCGAAGCGTGGCCAATGGACAAACGCCGCCGCAGCTCCAAGACCAGATCCAACAAACTACATAATCGAAAACCACAAAGATGTGAGAAAAGTGCCACCTACTTTTTGGAGTGCCAGTGCACACACAGCATCTTCGACGGCTAGCTAATGATGTGTATATGGTGTGTGGACGTTGGATCTATCCACGATCGATGATGATCTGATCGGCTACAAAGCAGAGCAATTACAAATCAGAGAACGAACTCCCGAAAGCGGACGGATGGACGGACGTAAGCGAGAGAGCGAGCGGACGAGCGAGAGTTCGGGACAACAGGTTGCTGGGCTGATGGATGGCCTGTGGAAGCCCCTTGACGGCCGACAGGAAAACAAATTAATCTTGTTGACGTCTTGGCTTGATCGCCGCGCCTCATCACTTTCTTCAGAGAGCCCTGGCTGCAGGCCAGACCCAAAGAGACCGGAGACCCAACAGTTCAGTGCCTCCAGATGTTTGATCTCGACCTGATGCTGATCTCGACTGATCTGCTGTTGGACAACGATGTGTTGCGCCTACCTTTGCGCCTTCTGTTTAATGATCAATTTGTTGGCCCTCCGGGTCTCAGATGTGTGCCGACAGCGTTTAGCAGTCGATTGGATTGGATGGCTTTGTTTTTGTTTAGGCCCCAGGCTAATGAGTTTCTTAAAAGTGGGTGTATGTGGCAGAGGCTCCCCTTTGGCCCTCGGGAAACGGGAAACGGGAATCACCCCTTAAACAGTCAGCGAAATTTCCGCCAGACAATGCGTCTCAATGCGTCGTCTGAGCCATGACGAATCTGACCAAGACTCTGCGGCGAACCGACCATTGGATTGTGGGCAGAGTTCGAAGAGTTCCTTTCAATCGAAATACGACATTCTCTACTCGTATGAAATATGCTAATTTGCAGACAATGCCATTCCCGGGAATGCCAAAACTCAGATCGTGACCCACAAACAACTAATGCCTTCAATTAGCCCGGCTAAACTGTCATGGAGGATATGGACATGAAGCCGCTACCAGGTTCGCACTCGGCTGCCACCAAAGTGCAAGGGTTAATCGCATTCGCCTTGCTGCTGATCGCCGCCTGGAGATCGGGAAAGACCCTCACCTCGCACTCGCAGAACCTGGATCGCCCATGGTCCAACCTATCGATGGGCGTTGGCTGCGTTAAGCCGCAGCATTTTTTTTTGATGGGCTGGATGGATGGCTAGCTGGGACTACCTGGGGTGGCGATGCCCCGGTTTAACTCGTCCCCTGGCATCCATGGCAAATCGTTTACAAATGTTGATCAATAAAACGTCGGACTGTAATGCGATTATCCGCTATAATCATGCCCAGCTACAGATCAACACTTGAGAACTTTTCCAAAATATTTGAAAAAGTCAACTGGCGATCTCCCTGCAGGATCTCCCTCCAGTGGCTCTCCTCTCGACGTCACTAAGCTGGTGCGACTTTCCCTCTAATCTCGCACTTTGCTGCTATTTGTTTGCATGCTTTAGCGGGGATTTCGTTTTACAATCGCTCTCTGGAACTATAAGGACACATAAGGATACTCGCAGGATATGTGTGTGTCTCCTGGACTGCTGCTGCTAGCATGGGATGGGCATGGGCCGTGACCAGGGGGCAGAGAGGCAGCCTCTCTGCCTACATATTGAGACGCGTATTTACTAAAACTTACCAAGGATTACCCGAAAAGTCAATCGCCGCCTGCCTGGTGGGATCTGATCTGGTTAAGCCAACGGAAATATTTGAGGATCAGCAGACAGCTTGAGGATCAACGAGGAGGATCAATGCTTAAGTCAAGGTTGGAATAAAAAGATGAGCAGATTTAGCAGTAAACTTGAGGATCAGCAAAAAGTTTCCATATTTAAGTGATAGTTAAAGTTTAGAAGAAGAGATTATCTTTTTAATGGCCATCCAAAGACTATAGGAAATCATTTGAGGATTAGCAGAAACTTAAACGAACGCTAATATATGAAAATCTAAGGAAAAACAAAAATATATAAAAAGGAAACTGCTTGATAAGTCTGGTTGATCGTCTTGAAATTATCATTGAAATTCACTTACTATAAAGCGCTATGGATGGCCTTATAGATTCTGAAACATATTAAAGGTATGTAAGGATCCTAAAATTAGGACAAGGAGAAAAACCTATTGTTGATTATCCTGCAAACATACTGGAAGACCTTATAGAGAACAGTCGGATCTGACATTATCTTCAAAATATTGTAGAAGTTCTGAAGTACTATTCGGATCTGCCACGCAGATCACGTATGCCACAAACTAAAGGTTCTGGCATGGTAAATAAAGTTGTTCCTAATTTCTAGAAATCATGGCTCTAAATAGTTCATTATCTAAGCATCCCAGACACCCGTTGAGTGGTCGGTTGGTAGGAAAGAGCGCCTTCGCCATCGCCTTCTGTGGGCTGCATGGAAATTCGTTGCACAGCAACAGACAGGGCATGGCAGACATCCACGACAGCAAACAAAATCGAGCGAAAAAGAAACAACAACGAAGCTACAGAGCCCTGATAAAGACATTAGAAGCAGGGAACGTGGAAACAATCAAGGCCGTTCCAATGTGTGACAACAGACCACATTACGTTTGCCCAAAGCGAATCGATTGCCAAACAGAAACAGCAACAGAAATCAAGAGGGAAACAAAAACACAAAGTTGGGAAGGACTAGAGTGGAATGATGATGAAGAGATTTCAAGACTTAAGAGGTACTTAGTAACCAGAGAAATGTTAGCTCTCTCCTTAAGGAAAAATGTGGTTTTTGATCGATCAAAAGCGCATATTATTCAACAGTTAGTCAATAAAATCATGTGATATTTGAACTTTCATGGCATTTGAAGAATGTTGAATTTTAATGAAGAAAGAACCAAAAGATCCCGTCAAGAATCTACCCATCAAACTTATCTAGAAAGTTGGAAAGTTTGTCAAGAAATGGAATTTGTTATTCCTACTTTATGGTATAAGGGCGAAGCCAAACAATTATTAACAGCTTGCACGTGGAAATATGAAAGCTGATAACAAAGAGGTTGGAGAGCCCCAAAGTGCCGCCCTATTCCCAATGCCCATCGCCAGAGAGATCCTGGATAATAGGATCGTTAGTTTTTCCAAAGATTGATACTCTCAAAGAATCCTGTCGCATATCCTGTAGCAGGTACGGGTATGGGCTTTGAGGACTGTGACAACTGTGATCACGAGGATGATTTTCATTCATAGCACCCTGGGTGG
Source organism: Drosophila algonquin (assembly GCA_035041765.1). Classification (NCBI taxonomy): domain Eukaryota; kingdom Metazoa; phylum Arthropoda; class Insecta; order Diptera; family Drosophilidae; genus Drosophila; species Drosophila algonquin. The sequence goes on along the minus strand of JAWNKY010001391.1, from coordinate 130,474 downwards.
CATCATAAAAAGTCTCTTAGCGTCTTTATTCATTGCATGGATGTGTCTTCATTTTTCCCGCTTGACGTCCGTTCGTGGAAATGCGATCGAAGCTGGCTGTCAGCGTTTATGACCACCGCTGCCTCCTACTGTTTCCTGCATTTTCATACCGCTCTCGCTGCACTCTCTACCTCTCTCTCTGTCCCTCTCGCGGCCCGAACCGATCCTGATGCTGATGCAGGACATTTTGCGCGTTGATAGCGCTAAATTAGCGTTATATGAGTGGCCTTTTCAGTGGCCATTGTTTGACCAAATCGAGAAATCAACGAGGATCGCAATCGGATCGATTGGCTGTTGCGGCGCCGCGTGGCCCTTTGCTTCGATTGATATCCTTAGCGGCTTCCCCAATTGATTCTTCTTCCTGTTTTAGTCAAGGTCACTGGCTCAAGGTCGTCCTGGGTTGCCTGGGTGTTTCTTCTGTCTCCTGCCAGGCGTAAATGTTTGCACATTCGGTATCCGTACTGGGTACTCCTCCCGTTGGGTTTGCTTAACCAAGAACCCAACGGGCAGCCGTACCGAGCAGTAGAAACCCAATCTATTGTTGAGTTGCGGCCTCCGTTGTCCTTGATCCTGACGCTCTGGCTCTGTGGCTCTCAGGAGGATGCGGGATTCGTCACGTCTCTGTGGGCCAATTTCCTCGCTGGCGTTTCAGCTGGGGCCCGAGCCCGGGCCCATCATTAATTCTCCCAACACTTGGCGCTCCGCCATTGTTTCACGGTTTCTCTGTGTGTGTTTCAGTGGTTGCAACATCAGCCATCGGTTCGCTTTCTTTTCCAGCGGTTTTACTTAACCTTTTTCGAGGGGTCTCTGTTGCGTGAAATTTCATAATTAATCAAACCCACACGAAGCCCAAAGAATAGCCACCAGAATCGATGCCATCAGCTTGTGAACACTGATGCATAATACCTGAAGTGCGGTGAGAAAAGCGTGACAAGGATATGGCTAGGATACGCCTAGAATAGGCCTAGGGTAAGACTTATATATGGGAAAGAAGAGCCTGCCTGTGGATCATCATTTTGAGATCGATTCTTGTTCGAATATCAACGGAAAATATAATTGCTTGAGTTTCTATTTAAGCATTACTTCATAAGTTTTCGAATTTTATAAGTTAATGATAATTCGAAGCTTTCCAATCCTCAATCCAGTCCCATAACATTTTTTAAGACCTTTTTTCTAGGGAAGAAATCTAAGGATATAGTAACGTTGTCGTCCTAAATTTATAGATTTTCACCACAAATATGATCCACCCCTTGATTCTTATATTTTCTGGTCTTTAATTCAGATATATCTATTCAAATTTTCTTATGATATTACCATATCATCTCACCTTTCATCTATTTATCCATACTTTCCCTCTAGAATTTCCCTGTAATCTCATTCCGAAAGATCCTTCGTATCGCCACGGAAGCTCCTTTGAGTGGTTCGATCCACGTCCGATGGGTCTTTGTGTGGTTCCGGAAGCCCTGACCAAACTGTCGGGCAGGTGGAGGCAATCGTTGCCATATAAATTGAGAGCGCTAATGAGGTATCAATAAAGGATATATTACGCTTGTAAACTGTTTAATGCATACTCGATTGCATTATGCGTTCCATTGAATATCTAATTTGATTTCCGGGTGTAAAAGTGGAACCCCCCCATTCATGAACAACTATGCCCAGGACTGGTGCCATGACCAACAGAAGGACCAGTTGGAATATGAGAATTTAACCCCCACTCCCTCCCAATTTGTGCTACTCATTCCCGTCTTTTGCTTTCGCTGAGACGCCCCCAATGAGCGGGATGGATGGCGTGCTGGCTTCAGATCTGAATGTGAGAGTGCGAGGGAGAAACCAGCGCTGGGCGAGCGGCGATTGGTCCGCGTATTGCTTTACCTGCCAGATGGCTGACATCTTGGCTGCCGCTGCCGTCGTCGCCGTCGCCGTCTTCACAGAAAGGCAACGATCTTGGCCGCCGTTCGTCTGGTGAAGTCAGTTAGGCACAGACTGCGCAACGAGTCAGACCACATCTCGTCCTCGTCTTCGTCTTGTATTTCGTTTCGCCTCCGTTGCCGTTACCGTCGTCAGCCAGAGTCGTGGCTATGCTTATCGAAATACTGAAACAAATCGGTTAATTATCATTTTGAAACACCCACTTAAAGCTCTGATCGATTGTCAAGTGTCGGAAAATAGAACGAAAGTGCGATCATCAATCGGAACAGAGTACGCCGGTTCGTTCCGGGCAAATATTCTGTGGACTTGACACCTGGAAGCCACTGAAACTATGACTGTAACCGCCTTTGCCGCCGCAATGCACAGACCCTTCTTCAATGGATATTCCACTATGCAAGGTAAGTGTCTGGAATCATCCAAAGATCTGGGGATGATTAAGTATCGAACAGTCCATCATCGATTGAGAGATCGAAGATCGAAAAGCCCTTCAAAGCTTCGGAGATTGAGTTCAAAGAGTCTTGCACGTCTCCGAAGATTGAAAGAAGAAACAGTCCCTCAACAGTCCTTCCCTGGGCTCGGAGTTTCCTTCAACAAACCGAGGATTGAGAGATCAACAGAGATCGTACAGTCCATCTTCTCTCCAAGGACTCACTCACTAATGGCCATTAGCTGCTCTCGACGGGAGAGTCGCGCGTCGTTGAGAAGGAATGACCTTCTGCCGACTGCCGACGGCCTCTTCCCCTTTCCCGGGAAGTCAATTGTGCGAGAGGTGTCGTAAATCAAGTGGCACAGGGACCACTACGGTCCTGACACGCGCTGCCTCCTACCTGGCAAATTGGAAACTATGTATTTTTGAAAAATTGTCTAACTTTCCCTTCCGTCTCTTCCCTTTGCAGACATGAACAGCGGCCAAGGACGAGTCAATCAATTGGGCGGAGTATTCATCAACGGACGTCCACTGCCAAATAATATACGTCTGAAGATCGTCGAGATGGCCGCCGATGGCATCCGACCATGTGTGATCTCACGCCAGTTGCGCGTCTCCCATGGATGCGTGTCCAAGATACTGAACCGCTACCAGGAGACGGGCTCGATACGTCCGGGAGTGATTGGGGGATCCAAGCCGAGAATCGCCACGCCCGAGATCGAGAACCGCATCGAGGACTACAAGCGCACCAATCCGGGCATGTTTTCCTGGGAGATACGCGAGAAGCTCATCCGCGAGGGCATCTGTGACCGCAGCACGGCCCCATCCGTGTCCGCCATATCGCGCCTGGTGCGCGGCCGTGACGCCCCACTGGACAGCGAGCTGTCTCCGTCCTCCTCCTCCGCCGGCCAACAAAAGGCCCCGTCCAGCTCCTGCGGCTCCGATCTCTCGTCGGGCCACCACAACAACAACAACAACAACAAGCCCTCCGACGATGACCTCTCAGACTGCGAGAGCGAGCCCGGAATCGCCCTCAAGCGTAAGCAGCGTCGCTGCCGCACCACCTTCTCCGCCGCCCAACTGGACGAGCTGGAGCGCGCCTTTGAGCGCACCCAGTACCCGGACATCTACACCCGCGAGGAGCTCGCACAGCGCACCAATCTCACGGAGGCCCGCATCCAGGTGTGGTTCAGCAATCGCCGGGCACGTCTCCGCAAGCAGCACAACACCGTCCCGGGCGTCCCTGGATCCGGAGTGGGCTCCTCCATGCCGTCCGTCTCCATGCCCCCGAGCGCGGTGTCCAGCGTGCCCAGCATGGCGCCTCTGGCCATGATGCCCAGCATGGAAGCGGCAGCCGCTTACCAGCAGCAGTACGACTTCTACAGCTCAGCAGCACCCACGGCCACGGCGGTGGGCAGCAACCTGTCGCCCGGCTCCAGCCTGACCTTGTCCTCCCTGAACTCGGCCACCACGCCGCCGCATCACCATCAGTTCTACAATCCGAGTATCGTCAGCACGGCCAGCTACATCATGCCTTCGAGCGCCAATTCTGGCCCCGTTTCCGGTTCCGGTTCCGGTTCAGGTTCAGGCTCTGGCAACACCATCGTCTCTGGAGTCACGCCCAGCTATGAGACCCAGCTGGGTCTGGGAGTGAGCATCGGAGTGGGTTCCTCCGTCTACAGCACTGAATCTGAGCCGCATCAGACAATGCCACGTAACGAGAGTCCCAATGAGTCCGTCTCCTCAGGTTTTGGCCAGCTGCCGCCCACACCCAACAGCCTCTCTGCGGTCGTTGGTGGAGCCGGTCCCTCCGGCGAGTCCTCACAGTCGTTGGCCAATGCCAGCGGCGGTAGTGAGGAGCTGTCGGCCGCCCTAAAAGTGGAGGCCGCCGATCTGGTGGCCGCCGCCGCAGCTGCGGGGCAACCACAGCTCTACAGCAGCTGGAGCTCTATGCAGAGCCTGCGCCCGAATGCCCCACTCTCCCCGGAGGACTCTTTGAATTCGACCAGCTCCACCAGCCAGGCCCTGGAGATGTCGGCAGCCGCCCATCAGATGTTCCATCCGTATCAGCACACGGCGCAATATGCCCCATATCCCACGGCCACGGGGCACTCGCATTCCCATTCGCATCATGCCCACGGCCATCCCCATCCGCACGGACATGGGCACGCTCCTCATCCCCATCCGCATGCGCACCATCCGCAGTATGCCGGAGCGGGACATCCACACTATCCGCCCACCTCCTCGACGCATTTCATGCCGCAGAACTTCAATGCCGCCGCCTTCTCATCGCCCTCGAAGGTCAACTACACGACAATGCCCCCGCAGCCGTTCTACCATCACTCCTGGTATTAGGAGTGGGGCAGGAGGATAGGAGGATCGGGAGCAGGTGTCACCGGATCCGTTATTGAAGTCGCCAAAGATGTACATACACACACAGGAGAAGATGTGGGCAGGGGGAAGTACAGACATTTTCCATATGGAAAACATCTTCAAGACTTCCCCGAGTAGCACCAATTTTCTATAGCTAAGTCTTGATCATAGTCCATATCCTATCATAATTATAAGTATAAGTACTACATGTATATGTGTATCCTAAGATCCTCTATTCTAAGTAGCAAGTGCCTTGAAAATAAATACATATTCTAATTTATCCAAAAAGATCGACAGTCCTCTTTACACTCGAAGTCTCTTAGGGTTCCATTCAGTAGCCTTGACACGCTTCTGTTCGCAGCAGGAAATCGGAAATGGAAATCCTGCTGGCCCATTGCTGTGCCACATTAGAGCCTTTAAGTAGCTGCACATTCCAACCTGGACCTGGCTGGAGATTTCAACAAACTCCACGGGGCACAGGCACAGGGACACATCATTGCAGAGAACTCTCGGAACTCCTAGTTTGGGATGTCAAGCTGTGCCAATGCCAAATGTTTTTCCGAAAAAAAATAGAAAACAGAAACTCCAAAACTGGAATCAGGAAAATTGCAGTATTCCCTGAGTTTTCACTGCTTATCAGAATCGAGGCAAACACCAACCAAGGTGTTAATTGCCCTTTCGATTCCTCTGAATTGAATCCCCAGTAATTGCCCTATTTCAGACATACCTCAAATTCACACCTCATCCCAGAACTCGAGCACAGTCCATCCTACGTGTCCGAGTGATGGCAATTAATGAAGTCATTACCCCAGAAACGATCACAAAACGATCCCAAATGATCCTTGAACGATACAATCCGCAACAGCTCAGACAGCCTTAGGTCGTGGCTCTATTATTTTAATCTAGAAAAATCGGATAATCGTTGTTTGTTTTCCCCTAACCAGACAGCAAAATAAATATTGACTTTGCAATCGACTTAGGTCCTACTTAGGGGGTTTTCCAGGTAACCAACGGGCCAAAGCAGTGCGAAAGATTAGCAAAGAAAATTGCACAAAATCCATTTAGATCCATTTGATTTCTATCAGAGATCTCTTTGTGGGTCTAGGCTGAATATATTCTCATTTAGATAAAATCTTGAATTTGAAAATGTTCAGCTCATACTCGTTACTTTGTTATCATTAAGGAGAAGAACAAGTTTGACAAGTGAAAAGATCAACCCAAACCCGAAATCAAGAATAATCATACTACTTCTATAAGGAGGGCTTTCATTTGCAATGTTTTCAGTAGAAATTTCTCAATTGAATTCATATATTTCCTATTAATATTTATCATTAAAGTGAATTTCTTTGGAAGATCAATGTTTTGAAGGATATGGTTCGTAGGAATGAAGCTACGTAGCTATAGAATTTATTGATGCCTGCGACCCTTATCCGCGGTCGTATGAATAAAGCTACGTTTCAAATTCCATCATGACGATAGCATAGATCATTAAGAGGAAGTGTGGACAAAGACAATATCTGTACGATATGGATAGTATTTATATTGACTTTAGTGTAGATCTGTACAATAAACATTTTTGAAACGTGATCAAATATGGTTTGTTTCATAGAAAGACAATAAACAAGAAACATATTGAAGAGTGGCTTCATTTTCATTAGATCTTGATTTATATACTAGTGGGCAAGCCACCGGCACACTCGCTTCGCGCCTGTGCCAACTCCAGTCTCACTTTCTTAATCAAGAAAACAAAAAATACCCTCTAAGGGCAGAGATTTGTCAAGAACTTAAGAGCAAGAACAGAAAAATATCGGCATCACGACGACTCAAAACGTTTTTTATAAAAAGGATTTATAGAGAGATTTTATTAATACTTCGCTTGGTATTTTGGATCAACTGGTTTCATTCCCTAAAAATAGAGGATATCAAAGATTGGTTATTTAATAATAATTAAAGGTTTATTGTGTTTTGTGGTCAGAGCTGCAGCGGGGCGGGCTCGGCTGCAGTAGCAGACGAAAGCTCAGATAAGACGAACCATAAACAAGAGCGCAAGCTTTTGGGGGGAGAGAGCTTATGGAGAGAGAGAGATATTAATATGCAATAGCAAAACCAAACAATGATGCTCGATGGCGTTTAATTTAAAATAATTCGAAGTCGTTCTGCTCCGAACAGTAACATTCGAAATGAAACCGACTTCTTTGACTTTGACTTAATTAGATTCAATTGGTAAATCTCTACTATACTATATTCTTTTAAAAACAGGATTTAGAATCATAATTCTAGTTGGCTTTTCTCCTCCTTCTAGTGTGGGAATCTAGATCGTCCCATTCCCTAATCAATTCCTAATGCCAATTTAATAGCACCCCTCACCATATTTTCAGGTTAATAAACCAATTACGTTTTTAATTCGTTACCCACTGAGCGGGACGACTCGGGGGAAAACTCGGTTCTCGGTGCCATGAGAGAGCTACTGTAGAAAGCTTCGATTGGGAATGTATTAAATCTAAAATATAACGCATTAATTTTCGGTAGCGATACAAAATTACTAAGCAAAGTGTCTGCAAGAAAAGAAAAGCTCCGATGGTAACCCCTCTCTGGGGCTTCCACTGGGTAGATAATGGAAGTTGTGGAACTCAGCTCTGTGCTGTCCAGAGATCAGGGACAGTGCAGACTGGGGCTGTGGCTGTGGCGGTGGCTGCTCTTGGCCTCGCTATCGCTCCCTCTCCAACTATTGGCGTCACTGGGTGATTAATGAGCCGACAATGTGTTGAACATCAAAGGCAGGGAAAACAGTAATTTACAACGAATCTCAAGATGAAATTTAATTTAATTTTTTTATTAATTGTTGCTGGACTAGACGTCGGTTCGGTTCAGTTCGGATCGGATCTATCTACCTGCCCTGCCACATGATGGACCAATAAAATTCCTGGCCAGATAGATCGTCAGGCGGTGCCTGGGACATAAGCAGCGCAAAACCTCAAAATATTTACTCGACAGCAAGGTGGACTAACCCCGACGATGGATTTGCGAATCAAAAATTCCAATTCCAGGAGGGCAGCGAGGTCCTAAGGTTGCGAAAGGATTTGTAGCGTCAGTATATCGCTCTCTCTCTCCTTCTACTGCTCCTCTCTCAGAGAGGGATTAGGATATTTCGGAAATAATCCTTTGCTGCCAGGAAGAATGCAGTAAACGGCGCACTGCAGCCCTTAAACCATAACCCTCTGGACCCATGGACCTCTGGACCAGGTCAACTCGTTTTCGGCACTTTTACGACCGACATCATAAACTTTTATTTGCTGTCATTCTTCGTCCTCGCGCGCAGCTCTCAGCCGGGACACAAACCCCTTTCCCAGAGGTCGGTCGGTCGTCCTGGCAAGAGTTAAGCCAAGAAAGGCTTAGCTTTCAGTCAGCCAGTCGAAGTCAAAGTCAGGTAGGATGTGAAGATCGATCGAGGGGTTAGGTAGTTCACAAACTGCAGCGATAATCCTTACTAATGAGGTGTTCTGTCCGAAGAGAGAAAGAGAGATCTCGCTCAAACTAGAGATTGTGCGAAGTCTGTAAGTCAAGGATAATAGGGAATAAGGAGGATTTGAGGAAGCAAAATGAGATCCGATCCGATCACAGTCAAATGAATGAAGTTGATGGAACCATCAGCATCCCTATCCCACTAAGAGTAGATCCATAGTCCAGCCATTTATGTGACAGACACCCCACGACATATCCAAACAGTTGCCATCCTGTGTATTGGCAAACATTTCGGTTTGGTCTGTCGGTCCAACTACTCGTACTGTGATCCTCCCCCTCCCTCTCCACGATCTGTCGATGCTGTGTGTCCTCGTTCAAGTCAGTGGGACAGCTCGGCCGTGTCCTGGCCGTAGAGCGCATGCTGTTAGCGCACAAATTGATTTGTCAAATTGAGGCGCACAAGGACATTGCCATCATTAACGATGATTGCCCGTACCGGGCCGAAGGTCGTTGCGCAGTCGGTGCCAACGACTCGGACACGGACACGGATACGGACTCCGACATGGTGCTTCTTTGAGATCTGGGTATTGTCAACACTTTGTATACCACCAACTGTTTCTGTTTCGCGACGATGTCTCTCTTTCTATATATCCATCTCTGTTTCCTTTGGATAGGTTGGAGTTTTATTAATAAACACCTTGCTGTTGTGAGAGTGGAAAAGATATATAGCTTGCTCTCTCTCTCTCTCTGTTTGATCTTCTCAAAATAGTCGTAATCGATTTGGAATGCTTGGCGGGACTTTACTTTCTGCTGCTTCTCTTGCTGCTCCTTTTATGGCCAATGGCTGATGTTAGCAACTTGTCAGCTTCCTTTTGGCATCTTGGCCCAGCAAGTGTCTTCTGTCTGCCATCCACCGCACCCGGCACTCCGGAGTGCCAAAAACTTCAGTTGGCCGGAACCGATACGCTACTTTCCGCCAATTAAATGAAGCTACGAGAAGTCGAAAAGGCTGGCTAATGAAACTTGTACTGCGATATGGGGCAGACCAAAAGATAATAGTTAAAGAAGTTATTGAAAGGAAATTATTTCATTAGATTTACATTGAGATTGATACAGGTAAAACAAAAATTATGCAATCAACATGATTCTACGAGAAAATTGAAGAAAATTAGGCCCGTGTTCAGTAGCACAACATAATCAGCGATCAGTGATCTTTATGATACAATTTTGGCATACAAATATGCCATATGACAAGTATCAAAACACTCAAAACATGATCAAGGCGATACTTCACTGATCGCTGATCGAGTTGGCCTGGGGAACACGTCGATTGACTGTGTGCTGAAATTTAATAGAATGAACCTAATTGTAAAATTGAAATTTACAGAGTTAATGCAATTTTACAATATATCTTTGAATCCTTTGAAATATCATTTTGTAAGATCTTTTAAAATGGTAATGAGAAAAGGAAATCGAAATATGTTTTGAAAAGAACAGTCCAACCTTTGATTGGACAAGGTATGAATGTCCCTTTGAATTTTTGGGCAGGCATGATTTCGATTTATCGTTATGCCATCAAGATATTTTGTTAATCAGTAAAATATACATATAATATATTATTTATATAGTGTCATGAGACACTTAGATGATGTGACATGAGCATTGTTATTCCGTGTCCCTAATTTGTCAACACTGTAGATTTCTGTAGACTCATGGAAGAAGTTGCTGAAATACACTTCACTTTCCCCGATATCTACAGCAGATACTACCATTTACCAAAATATTCCAATTACTACCTGGAAATCCCTCGTTGCAGCAAACAGGTGCCTTCTTTCACTTTTCTTTTTTACTCCCTCCCCCTGCTCCTACACACAAGTACTCAACAAAAAACTTATAGAAAAGCAATCCCTCAATCCCCAGAGCCAAAGTCTAAGCCATCTAATTCAACATTTGGCCAAAATGGTAATGTGCTCGCCGCTCCATACCGACATTATAATTAATGATAAGCAGAGGTCGGGTGTAGAAGGGGCAATCAAAGGGAAAAAACAATGGAGAGCAATATTATATACAAAGTTCGTAGTTCGATTTTCGATAAAAGAAAAGCGTTTGGGTTCTTATCGCCCAGTTTTGAGGGGGGAACTTGCATATTAATGGTTCATTATGGTGACCTGCTGCCTCAGTGGCAGTTATACCGGGATCTGGATGGGGTCTGGCTGACAGAGCCATGTGCTGTGCTGCAACTTCAGTTTCAGTGGCAGCTCCTTTAGACTTTAGTGTGGTACGGTTTTTGGGTGCTTTGTTTTCTGCCGCTCTGGCTCTGCCTCTGACGCCTGGCGTGACGGTTTTAATTTTATTTTATTATTATGTATATTGTGGCGCACGGGGCTTGCAAGCACGCCCTCACGTCTCCTTCTCTCTCTCCCTCTCTGTCTCTCTGTCCCTCTCTTTCCTCATATTTTCAGACAGTAGTTGTAGTTTTATCATGAACTTGTTTGTTTTTTTATGGTCAAACGTTGGGGTCTCTTGCAATTAGTTGTAGAACTACGCGGCCAGCGCCATCCAGCGGCCGTACCGGGGAGTAACGAACGACATTGCCCGACTTTTTGCAGGCCCAAACCGAAGCTAATGAAGCAACTTCTGCGCCCTCGGACCACCGCTCCAAACACCGCTTCACGTGGTCTGGAGCTCTGACTTCACGGACGCGTGCAAATTCCATTGAAAAAAGGAGTCAAAGTTTTCCTTTATTTTTCTCTCTCGCTCATTTCTGCCTCACTTTATCTGCATTGGATTGGCCCCAGCAATTTACGTAGTTTGCATTTTGTTGCCTTCTTGGTAGTACGTTTTCCCTCCTTTTGGAGTTATTGTATAGCAGGGCTCTCCACATTGTGGCCAAAGTTTGTATGTGCTTGTGGCAGGCACTAATTTTGTATGCGGAAATTGAAGTTTGACATGTGCTCTTGAAGGGCTCGTCGCGGGTCTCTCCACAGACTATAATTATCCTTAAGAGTGAATCAATGTACATAGAGTTTTCTATAATATTTTCATGTCATCCATGTCCTTTAAAATCTTTATACATCTTGTGCACTCTTTATTAAATTACTTATAATTTCATTGCATAATTATTATACGCCTTTGTTCCTCTCAAGATCCCTTCAACTATAGCAATATTGTCCACCTTAAACCTTAATAAATTACAACTAATCCTTTAGGCTTTAAAACTATTTACACAAGACTATTTCCTTCTCTTTGATTCTGCAAATTTACCTTGAAAAGTGATCTTAAATGATTTATGTTTAAAGTTGTTGATCTCTTTCGATTTCTCTATAAAATTTGAATACATTTTTTGAAAATTAAAACCTCTAAAGCTTTATTTAGTTATATTACCATCCCCAAAGTAGTTTTCCCTTATAATACATACAAAAACCTCTCTATAACTAATTGAGTTATAGCGATCTTTTGCATGAGGAAATACACTTTCAAGCTCTATAAATATATTACTGATCCTCTCATACTTTCACGAGTATTTATGCTCTCTTATATAAGAAAACTTCAAATTGTTCTTACGATTCCAGGATTCATTGGATTTCAGATTTATATTTACATATAACAAATTTAATATTAATCTCTGTACACACTATATCTATTAAATTTTAATAACTGAAACCATTTAAGCTCTTGAAAAAGTAAATTACTGGACCCTAAGCAAAGTAATCTTAAAAAATAAATCATTATCTTTATGTAGATCTTTATCTGATGATTGGTTCACTCAAAAAACAGCCGAACGACAGCGCCGCAGACCCTTTTTGTTCACCCTGTCGCCTCTGTCCACGCCGTAACCATGCCAGATGGTGTCCGGCGGTTTGCTCCAGCGCACAAAGTACGTCTTATGAACAGCGGCCAACTGGGACTTGGACTTAGTTCTAGAGTGGAGGCGTCGGCGGAAGGGCCAGAGGAACCAATGGAGTGGACCGCGGCTGAGGAGAGGTGGCTGGGCGACTGGGGCTAATGCTGGTGGATGAATCGCTTCCAGCTGCAGAAGAGCAGGGATCGAAGGAGGCTGCGGATGAGGAGTAGTCTGCGTATGAGGAGCAGGAACCGGAGGAGGCTGCGGATGAGGAGCAGCAATCGGAGGAGTCTGCATATGTGGAGCAGGAACCGAAGGAAGCTGCGGATGTGGATGCGGATGTGGCTGCTCTACTATCACAGATTCGGGAGGTGCACGAACAGAACTCTTACGTGAAAATCTTATTTTGGTGTTGGATGCAAAGACCTCAACATCATTGTGGTCATTCCTTCTGGCCTTTCCTGGGATGGTTCTTATGGTAGTGTTGGAATTGAAAACTTCAACTTCATCCATGTCCCTGCTGGCCCAGGGTTTCAGGCAGCTCCTCTGAGGAGGCTTCTCCTCTAACTCCTCCAGAATAGGCGAGACCCGACTGCTGCGATTGCATTTGAAGCAACGCGGCAGCTTCGATTTGGTCTGCGGAGGTGCTGCTGGTTCTATTAATGCCTTTTCCGGCTCCTGGAACTGGATCTGGGGCATCTTCACCAGCATGAAGTGATCGTTCAGCAGGCAGACATCCGAAACTTTGTCATATTTTGACTCCTCCCCGAAGAAGGAGTCCAGATCGATGTTCTGCTGATAGATGCGGTAATCCTCTCCGATCTGCGGACTCCCCTGGCCGGTCATCAAGCTGGGTGTGGCCTTCAGAGTGATGAAGGCTGGACGCTGGCATAGTGCCTCGGACTGGATCCGTTCAACGGCTGCACGGGCAAAGGACGTCCTTTGGTGCTGGCTCATCTGGTTCAGCTGCCTGCAGATGATCCGAGCAATGATGGACAGGCTGTGTTGGCATGTCTGGTTAGACTGCGGCAGGGGTATGCTGGGATGCGTGCCTGTCATGGTAAGATGTTAGGGATGTTGATGTGATTAGAACTAGCAATTGTACACTCATTTTCATTGAATTGAAAAGAAAAGAAAAGAAAAGTCTACTAAATTTTAAACTAAATGGAACCCAAAACTGTTGCATACTTTCAGGCATACAAGAAATTGCTAAAAATTCAATTTTTCCTTTCAAAGAATGAAATGGAATTTGTCTGTCTGGCAAGTAGTGTGGGGGGCATTTTTCATGTCAGTCTTGGCTTTGGGCCATTATCCTTCGCTCGACTTTTGACACTGCACTTGGCACAAAGGCACAGGACATGCCAGACAAGCGCCCCAAAAGTCCTTCGCCCTGGTTTGCTTCGCTGCTGTTTGGATCCAATTCCAATGCCAACCGTATTTTATGCCCCACGAAAACAAAAGTTATATTTATTATTTTGACAGGTAAACAAATCACGAGCTCACACACACACATACAGCCAGATAGAGGCACAGACACAAAACCAAACAATATGCAGGTCCTTGCCATGCCGCCTAACTCCTTAGACACTCACATTTTTCGGCTTTCCTTTCCCCCTTTTCCGGTCTCCTTGTTCCGCTTTATTTTTACTGACGTTGTTTGCCGCCTGGCTTTCCAACGGCAACTGAAGCAGCGCAGCCTTTTAGACCTTGCCACATTGCATTGCCGCCACATGCGTGGACAATAAAAATACCCTAACCCTGGGGAAGCCCCAACGAATTTATCAGAACTTTTGCGTTACCTTATGATGGGCTCAAAATACTTATAAGTAACGTCTTTTCGAACCTAGACTTCAAATCAAGATTACATTTTGTTAAGAGAGATCTTTTATGTTTATCATGGCATTAGAATTAGGATTATGATTTTATCATTTTTGGAATATAGTAAAATCAAATAAAAATGTATGAAAAATGACACGAATTTCTTGTCAATCAAGTATTTGGAGCCTTTTGACATTTTTTGGCAATTTGCATAATTCCGCATCTTTGTTGGCAAAAAACTGTGTCAACTGGTTACTGGGAGCCTCAACAGAATCGAATGTTTTATTGTTTAGAGAGTATTAAAGAGTGCGAAAATTATAATTATGCGATAAAGCAAGGTCGGTGCTAGACTCTGGATGTGTCGTCACTTATTCATGATAATTAATATTAAGCTAAACAATTTAATTTTATATTGTGTTTTAATGTTGAATGTGATAGTTTTTAAATGCAAATTTTTTTTTATTACTCTTGTCAATGAGAGGCTTAAAATTATTTTAGATACCTCTACCTTAAAAAACGGGTATATAAGGTCCACTAGCTTTAAATTAATTTTTAAGACAGAATTTAAATTGAATTAATTCTGCGTCCATCATCGATCTACAATCTAGTCGCTAGATATCTAGCCCAAGATTGCATTGAAAGTGAAAGTAAATATATTTTTTATCGGATTGAGTAAAAAGTTAAATAAAAAAGTCTTGTAACTTCTGAAATAGTCTTCTGATCATACATCACATACAGCACATACATTAATCAAAGCTTAAATTTATAAATAAATCCTGCCCTTCATTAATTAACTTTGCATTTTGAACTATCTAACTTCGTTCAAGAAAGGGTATTCAACCGGAGGCATTTTCATTAAATTTTGTATTGCATGTTAATGGCAGGACGAGTAGTCGGATTGATAGTTGACAATTAGCAGAACATTCCTAGTTTAATGTTTTTATAAATATTCAAATTAAATATGAGGTAAGCTAATGGAACATCTACTAGTATACATACATATATGTACATACATGTATGTATATATGTATGTACATGCATTCATACGAGGGTAATATCTCTATGTCAAGGTTGTCTAAATCGGTTGAAACTTCTTAATTGTTTTTGACTGCCCATGGAAATATATTTAGTCATATCTATGCAGTAAACATTAAAGTTTGTCTTAGAAATAAGCATAGGTATAGTACATATTATTGCTCCCAACTTTGAAAGTACTGAACCTCCTTAATTAAGTCGGAAATAGTAACATAACAATTGTATGCCTTGCACATTAGTAACCCGTTTCAGAAATCAGATTAAATCAGATCTGATATGAATGAACTACTACACCGAGTACCCCCAGCCCCCCTGCTATACCACAACATTTCGCTTTGCCTGCTGTTATTCCCCTCTGCTGTCTCCATGTGCCGCCTGACATGTCATATTGATTGCTAATGCACGCCATATCGATAGGGAGAAAACACTAGTACCAGAAGATTGCCATGGGGGGAAACGGGGAAGGAACCATAAAGCCCAAACATTAAGCAACAAGCTACACCCCAGACCCCAGACCACAAATACGGCCATTAACCAAAGGGAGGGAAGGCAATGGTTTTGGGGGAAAGGGGAGGACATAATAAGCAGAAATTGTTGTTTATTTTGATTTTTGTGGAAGTTGATGATTATTTAAATGGCAGCTACGGTTTAGGGAGCTCAAGTTTCGAAATTTGATTAGGGTTGGATGGCTATACGTGCGCTTTATGCTCTATAGACCTTTAAATGCGGTGCCATTTGATGAACAGTCTGCAAAGTGCAAGTACAGGGGAAGCCCGTCAGGAGAAGTTACCCAGGGTTTTGGCAGAAGTAAGCAGCTGGACCTTCATTCCGGGAGTATATATTTCTTTTTAGGGCACCTGTCCATTACGTCCACTTTTTACTGTGATATCTAGATACATGTGCAGCTACTGTCCCACACCAAATTGACACCAATTAGGTGAACGGGTCGTCGATCGCACAGAATTGAATGGAAAATGCGGGCAACCCTTTAATGACCTTCCCCACAGCAACGAGGGATATCTACAGACAACATCAAAAGATAATAAATATAAAAAACAAAGAAAATAAAGCTTCTGGAGCCGAAGCTTTTGATACACTTGCAGTTTTCGTCTGGTGAACTTATTTTTATTGCATAAAGCAACTGCAATATCATATTCCAAATCTGTGACATTTCGGTCGATTTTCTTTGGAAATGTTGAGCTAATATACTGCTAGTTATTTGATCCTGGAAGATATATACATATGTATGTATATATCATATGTCTGTGCAATGTATATAATAAAATGAAACGTTACTCATATAGTGGTGTATTTGGGGTAAGAAAATATCAAAATGTAAACATTATGGAGTCGTAAATACCTCGTTCTCTGCAATGAAAAATGTGTTATAGGGCGTGTTCACCAGCAACTATTGATAAGCGGTCTTGAACACTTGATCAGTGATCACTCCATATGATAAGTAAAGCATGCATCATTTACTTCACTGATCGCTGATCAAGTTGTCCTGGTGAACGCGTCCATACCCTCTGTAAGGGTATACAAAAACACCAAAAAACCTATTAAAGTAAAGCAGAGCAAAGTAAAAGCTACTTTCTGAACAAAATACTGGTTATCGCCTCAAGGACAAAAACTGAAAAAGAGAATACTATATACATATACAGAAACTCACACTCAAACTCACTCACTCTCTCACTCTCTCTCTTTCTCACTCTCACTGTCTCTCGGTTATGATTGCTGAACTTGAACTTGGCTTCGACTGCAGATCGTTTTTGCTTACTCATCCAACAAAACATCAACAAAAGAAACAAAAAGAAAAACATTAAGCAAAGAAACGGTAAATCATGCTTAGCTTCGTTTACTTATGTTGGAGCTGCTGCTTCCCGGTCTTTTGTTTCAGTCTGGACCCACCCTACCCTGAATGAAGGTCACATCTGCCCGGACCTGGAGACGTGTAAACAAAGACACCAGCCACACAGCCAGGCCTGGCAGCCAGACACATATGATCATTTATCAGATTTCAGTCTAGATCTCAAGGATCGTCTGTGGCCGATGGCCGGTCTCTCGCTCACTGATACCCCAAAGATATTCTCTCTTGGATCCATCGCTCAGCTCAGCTCAGCTCAGATGGATGGAATTGTAGGCTTCGTATGCTCCCAGCCCCAGCTGCTGAAATCAGTTTGCTGCGAGCAACGAGACTTGCCGGACGGTCGTTCAAGCTTCGACTTGGAATACGATCTTCTACTTCGGATCTTTGGGATATTGTGTAAATATTGCGAAAGCTGGGGTTTCATTCCAGTTTTGGGAATATGTGCAAAGGAATCTTTGGATTTCGAGTCTTGTAATTAGAGTGTTGCAATGTTTTAGTGGAAAATTGGCTCATATAAAATAGTGTCTAACGATCTCAAAATGGGACTATAAATATTGAACGAAGCTTTCTGTCTTGCATTTTTGTGTTTTATTATCATAATGCCTCACTTTTAAAGATCATAATATTCTTCTAAAAAGTTTATGTTAACTCAAAGAAATATAACCTCAAGGCGAACATTCTTTTGTCTGACGGTTCATTTTGTTAAATAAATGAAATAATAACCCCAAAATCTGGGGTTAACAAATAATAAAAAACTTTCTAACAAAAACAAGGTTCAGAAGTGTTCTACGCCATATATAAAATTAAAACAACATTAAACAAAATGTAAACCATTTGAAACAAATCAAGCAGCCCTCGTTACATTGTATGGTTATGGCTTTTGGTTGTTGCAACAAACACTTGGCTTCCCCATTGCAACAAGCCATGTAGCTGCCACTCTCCGCAGTGCAGTCAAAGAGAATACTACACCAAGAGCACCGCCAAGTGGCCCGTTCGGCTGGTTGCACTTTTTGGCATAGGCATAGCCGTAATCGAGTCGTCCTCTCTCTCGCTCTGTGTGTGCCACATTGTAGTATACGTAATTTTCATTTTTATTGGCAAAACGAAACGAAAACGAAAGTGGAAATGTTGCATTTGCTTTTCCTTGCTCGCCTACGCCGGCAGCTGCTCTTTCCCAGACAATTGTATAAAATATAGGAAAAATACAATAAACTGCAGAAAGTTGAAGCTAACCAAAAATTGTGTAAAGGAAACCAGCAAATACGGAAAAGATGATAAAAGGCAAATTAAGTTAATGACAATCATTATTTTTTCATTATAGGAATTACGCATATCGCTAGGAGCGCGCTGTACTTGACGTTGCACTCAAAGGGCTGTCGGGGCAAAAGATTAAAAAAGGAACACACACCATACTTATCCAGCTGTCGCCATGATTGAGCGTGAAATTGTCCAGTAAGTTTTTATCGGCATAAGTTTTTTAAGCGGGAGCAGTAAAATGCAAAGCAAGATAACAAAAAGTTCAACTCAGAGAACCGAACCCCAAGCGCCCCACAAATGTGCCAAGATCCAGAGTCAACATTTGAATTTGTCTCAACATTTTCCATTATCGTATTATGTTTGCTACGATGTGCTATGGGTGCATTGGGTGATACTATGGCAAAGTCCGGCGAAGCGAATGCAATCTATGAGTATTCGACCATTTGAACATTGTACAAGCAGCGACCGCATACAAATAGATAAATTAAATCATTTCGGGGCTTGCCAGGCCTCGACTTTTGGCAAATATTTGCTTCTACTTGAGCTTGTAGTTGACCCAACTAATTGTTGTGCTATTAGCCATGGAATACACAATGAGTGCTATGTTTGATGTTTGTTCTATGTATAATTTTGTAGCACCACAACTGCTTCGAAGAGAATATTTGATGTTATGCAGGATATTCTACAGTTTCTGGTGCTTTTTTTGCGCATCTTGCTGGAAATGTTTGTCATACTCATCGAGAAAATGTTGCCCAAACGGCTGAAGGATATTAGCGGTGAAGTTGTTCTGGTAAGTAACGAACTTTCTTTTGAATACTTATTTAAAGTATAAAACGTTTCGTTTTAGATTACCGGCACTGGCCACGGAATTGGCCGGGAGCTTGCCTTGCACTATGCCTCCATGGGCAGCACTGTGGTTTGTGTGGACATTAACGAGAAGAATAACCTGCAGACAGTCCAAAAGGCCAAGCGTCTCAATCTTGGCGATGTGCACAGTTTCATGTTGGTATACCCAAAATCAAAGAGAGATCACCTCATTTAGATATTGTTATAATTTTTCAGCTGTGATGTTTCCAAGCGCGAGGAGGTAATGGCACTGGCGGCTCGCGTCAAGGCAGAAGTTGGACCCATATCGGTGCTGGTCAATAATGTGGGTATCATGCCCACGCACCCTATTCTACAGCAATCGGCTGAGGAGATCCAACGTGTCTTTGATGTGAATGTGTTCTCGCAATTCTGGACAATCCAAGCCTTTCTCTCCCACATGGTAGAGAAGAATCGCGGCCACATTATCGCTCTATCCTCCATTGCTGGTGTGGTGGGACTCTCCAATCTGGTCCCGTACTGTGCCACCAAATTCGCAGTGCGCGGTTTGATGGAGGCGCTGCATGAAGAACTACGCGAAGGACCCTATAAAAATATGGTAAGACTATTAATTGGACATATGTAGAGGCTCAGTTCAGCAATACCCTTCTATTTGTGCATAGATAAAAACCACCACTATCTTCCCGTACATGACCAACACGGGCCTGTGCAAGCATCCGAAGGTAAAGTTCCCGTCGATTCTGGGTTTGCTGGATCCCAAAGAGGTGGCAATGCGCATTGTGGAGGCGCATCGCTCCGACACGCTAGAGGCAACTATTCCGAGCTGTCTGCTGCACATCAACAACTGGACAAGGCTGCTTCCAGATCATTGTGGTCTGATGCTGAAAGACTACATTGACAGTGGTGTGGAGTCGGACTTAATTTAGATTTACGTTGACTACTTACGTTGTTGCAGTGAAATAAAATAAACTATGGAATATGTTTCGAACTAAACAAACATTTAAATTATTGCGCCCATACTTAGCTGTGAATGGCAAAAACGGTGATATCGATACCTGTTGCTGCGATTACTCTGGTCACACTAACAGCTGTGCAATGACAACAAAAGAAAATGGCTTGTGAAGTGAAAACATTTGGGGAAATACGCGATTTTAGAAAAGTTCAGGAATACTTTGGCCTCGGGCATGGTGAGACACTGAAAGTGAAGCCTAGCATTACCGCAGCTAATCAAAACATCTTACCTTGGAGCAGACGATAACTGGCTAAACGGCATAAACTCTGCCATATCACCAACGGGGGAGTTGATCGCCCTAGCCCAGGGGGAGAAGCTAGCCTTTCTATCGACTTGCTGGAGCAGCAATGGGCATTCCAACACCTACGGCATGGGATGGTGCGGCGAGCTGGAGGATCCCAATCAGATTGTGACCAGTCTGACGTGTCTGCCCATGACTCAGAGTCGAAACCCAGACGGAGCTATTGAATGGACCTGCGTGGCAGTGGGCTTAGTCTCTGGCCTGGTTGTCTTCTACACAGACGCTGGCCAAAAGCTATTCTCTCAATGGTTAGCCATTGAACTCTTCCCACACTCAAGGTATTAATCAGTTTATCTTTCAGTTGTCAGGAGGATCCTGTGATTGGCGTCAAACTGCAATCACCCCCACGCCATTCAGAGGGGGATGCTTTGCTCTACATTGTGTACTCCCGCTGCTTGTGCTTCATGAAGGGCCAGGACATATTGCCGACGCTGAACAACTGTCGACATAATGTCCAGCGTGGCGCCCTTGAGAGAGGTTCCTATCCCATAGCGGATGTAGTCCCATTCCAAAAGTTCAAATTCAAGCAGGAGCGCGAGGGCATCATTAATGACGCAGCCATATCGAGCACACAACGGCCACCGACCTACGATTATATTGTCCAGCAGAGCATTGGTCACGGCTACTATGCCAAGGTGCATGCCACACCGCCGCGAAGCGCCCAAGTTCTGGCAGCCGGAGCGGAACCCTATTTAGGATTCTTTCACGCCGAGGAGGGCTACAAGACCGTGTCACTGGGGGAGGTGGCCAAGGGTGTGATAGGATTAGCCTATAATAATCTACTGGGCGGATTGTTCAAGCGCTCCCCCGAACCGCCGCCAACCCCCGAAGATGCCCCCCTGCCATTGCCCACTAAGGAGGCGCCTATGAGGATACGCTGCCGCCTTTATGACGGCAAAAGGGATGGCCTAACACTGGGCATAGCCCCAGGCGGCCGCTTGGCTGTCGTCACGGATAATCTGGATCGTGTGATGCTAGTGGACACTCAACAGGCCATTATTCTGCGCGTGTGGAAGGGCTATCGCGATGCCCAATGCGCCTTTGTGCCCGTCAAGGAGAAGTCCGTACGCGGCATAAAGACACACAAGAGAAAGGCCTTGTTTTTGGTCATCTATGCCCCGCGTATGGGCTGTCTGGACATCTGGGCTCTGCAGAATGGTCCCAAAGTAGCCGCCTTTACTGTGTCCAAGAGCGGCCAATTGATTTACAACAATCACAGTGCTCTTGGCGTTGCAGCAGCAACGGGCGGAGGAGGAGGGCAGTCAAGGAAGTCGCCTGCCATAAACCATTGCCTATTCCTGGATCCCAGCGACAGCAGCTTGAAGGAGATCCACATACCATTTCACTACGCTTTGAGCGAGACCAACTCGCAGACATCGCGCGATATCCATATGCTGAGGCGTCTAAGAAACCAAATTCGTACTCTAGGCCACGATGAGGCCAACGACCAGAAGCTAGAGGAGATTGCAGAGCTGGCCAGCGAACTTCAGACGCTGGAGGTGCGACAGCAGTGTCTGGAAATGCTGCTCAAGAGCAAAAAGCTGCAGCCCCTTGTATTCCAGTGCATTATTAATGCATTCATTAAGAAGCCGCTACCCGAACCGACATCTGGCGAAGATTTTCACGAGTTTGTGCATCAAATCGATAACTACAAGCGCCTCACCGATCTTTATTTGGCCCTCAGCCAAGTCAGCCAGAGAAATGATAACGAACCCCCCGTCGAGCACTTGGAGCTCTCGGATGCCGATCTGGTGACAATCAATAAGTTAGTTCTGCTCCTGGACGATGGCAGCATGAAGGATAAACCATCCGCCACTCGTGAGGTCAGCTTCCAGCTAAGGGATGTCCACAAGTCCGAAGAGTTTGTCGATTACCTGAGCATCTTTAACATCGAGAGTCCAGACGGCATCAGTCTACTCCCAGAGAAGGCGGACAAATTTGGTGCAGTTAGCATAGATCTCTTCAGTCAGTTCTTTGGCCAGAGTCTGTGCTTTGGCCAGTTCAAGGAGTGGATCGGACAGGCCTGCTTGCCCAGCAAGGATCTCCTGACATTGATCATTTGGTTCTGGCTGGAAAAGCCCTTCAAGTACAACAACTGGTAAGATCAAACGAAAACCGTTTTTAGTTTCATCTACTCTCACATTTCCATTTGTTCTGTTTTTACCTTTTGCAGTGATGAAGTCGTGGAGGACATGTCGCGTATTGCGGCAATGGTGCAGACCATTTGCGAGCTGGCTGGCGATCATATCCATGATTATGCATACAATGCCATTTCCCCCTGGTGGCAGGAGGTACGCGAACAGCTCTTGGAGAGCAAACAGTTCTCAGGTCTTCTAGTGGCAATTGTCTGCAAAACGGTCGCCACAAATCTCTGGCGCAATCGAAAGGAGGTATGGTCTGTCGTATCTTTTATATGTTGTATGTTCATTACTGTTCCTGGTGTCCTGTCTCCCCTTCTATGGAACATGGCAGTCAATAAGATTCTATGTGGTCTGGAGGGGGGGGGCTGTAAAATAGTGGCATACGCGGATGACGTTGCAATCAGTTTCTTGGGGAAATACCCTCAAACACTCTGTGACCTTATAAGCACTAAGCTCGCGAGACTGTCAGAATGGACAAAATCGCGAGGATTGGGAGTAAATCCCACAAAAACGGAACTCGTGCTATTCTCACGCAAGTACAAGGTTCCGCCCCTTTCAGCGACAGCGCTAGTTACCTAGGGTTGGTAATTGATAAGAAGCTTAACTGGAACCTGGAACCTATATCCGAAGCAAAATAAAAGCCGCTGATTTTAAGGTGGAAAAATTTAACTTTTCTTACGCCAGGGAGATATCTTCCTTTAAAATAAGTGTCTCTCAAACTCATTTTGACACCATCTGTTCTGCCAAATTTTGGCCGGAGCATTTGGTGGTGAAGGAGTTTAAGGCAAAGAAGAAGACCAGGCCCCCAATAACTCTGCCAACAAATCAGACCAGTGCTCCTTCGTCGTCTTCCCGCTCTACCTCCCGTCCAAAAAACTAACTAACTCTCTTTTGGTGACCTATCAGAATGTTCGAGGCTTGCGTAGTAAGCTCAGCATTCTTTTCCAGGATAGTGTCGCATTTGCATCCCACGTTATTGTGTTTACCGAGACCTGGCTAAAGCCGGACATTCTTAGTTCCGAAGTTTTGGCAGGTCGGTACACAACTTATAGAAAGGATCGCTCGTCTCGACGTGCAGGTGGGGTTCTGATTGCTGTGGACTCAAACTTCACGTCGGAACTTTTCACAGTCCAGATCCAGCAGGAACTGGAATTTCTGTGTGTAAAACTGATTCTTCCCTGCTTCTCAATTTTCATAACTTGTTCGTATATTCCACCGTCTTCGGATATCGCAATTTACGAGCAGCATTTGTCCGCCTTAACCGCTATTTCTTCCTCGCTATCTGACAAAGATCACATGATAGTTCTTGGTGACTTCAACTTACCAGGAATTGTTTGGTCTTCGGCAAATGAGTCTAATAGTCTGGTGCCCATGGCACGTCATGAATTTGTTGACGGCTTGATTGACCTGTCTCTGTCTCAAGTTAACCATGTTAAAAATTCCTTGGGTCGATTTCTTGATCTGTGCTTTGTAACGGATCCGACCTTAGCGTTGTTAACTCGAGTCCCCCCGCTCACTATACCTGAAGATGCCTACCATCCTACTTTCGAAGTGTCGTTCGACCTCGGACGAACTGTATTGGATCGGTCGGGTAGACCACCCCGAAGTGTCCGCTGCTTCCGGAAAGCCGAGTTCACGAAGCTTAATAACCTCATTAGGGATTTTGATTGGTCCGCTTTATATTTGTGCAGTGATGTTACGACAGGCACAAACATTTTCTATGATGCACTGGACTCACTTTTTGTCTCTTGTGTCCCACTTTCCTGTCCGATTAGATCAAGAAAACCCCCTTGGTTTACCAAGGAGCTATCCCATCTAAAAAACTTAAAATCAAGACTGTATAAAAAATTTCAAGAAATTGGCTCTCCTTCTTCTCTTGCTCATTATGTAATAGCTCGGTCAAACTTCTCAGTTCTTAACGCTCAATGCTATCAGAATTACCTATTTCGATGCAGGATACGTTTTTCTAAGGACCCCAAACAGTTCTACAGCTTCGTAAACAGTAAGCGTAGAACGTCCGCACACCCATCCTCGCTGTCCTTCCGTAATACGTCGGCAGATAATGATCAGGCAATTGCCGATCTTTTTGCCCGGTTTTTCCAAACTACCTATTCGCAGGACGTTTACTCTGGTCAGCCGTATCCATACGGTTTACCGAGGTCGAACGGCATTTTCAGTCCTTTGCTAAATGAAAGCTCGTTGCTTCATGATCTACGAACAGTAAAGCCGGTGTTCTCACCGGGTCCGGACGGAGTTCCCGGCTGTGTACTCAGGTACTGTGCCGAGTCTCTGTGTGGGCCGTTGCTTAAACTATTCAACCTATCCATAAATTCTTCATGCTTTCCCCCGATATGGAAGGAGTCCTATATAATTCCTCTCCATAAGAAAGGTAGCAAGTCTGACGCAATGAACTATAGAGGTATATCTAAGTTATCCGCTATTCCTAAAGTGTTTGAGAAAATTTTAACTCCGCACCTGCAGCATCTATGCAGATCACTTATATCTCCATCTCAACATGGATTTATAAGGCGGAGATCAACCACAACAAATTTATTGGAGTTTACCTCCTTTATAATAAAAGGCTTTCAAGGTAATCTGCAGACGGATGTTGTTTACACCGATTTTAGTAAAGCGTTCGACTCTGTAAACCATTCCCTCCTAGCACAAAAGCTCGACCTTCTAGGGTTCCCGCCCAGTCTCCTGAGATGGATCTCTAGCTACCTTTGTTCTAGGTCTCAAAGAGTCCTTTTCAAAAACTCCCTGTCCTCACCAGTTATGGTGACTTCGGGTGTACCACAGGGCAGCCATCTAGGCCCCTTACTCTTTACACTCTTTATAAATGACCTGCCTTCTGTATTAACATACTCTTGAGTACTTATGTATGCGGATGATGTTAAGCTCTGTGTCCAGTATAAGGACATTTCTTTTCAATCCAGGTTGCAATCCGATCTCGATAGATTTCAGTCTTGGTGTTGTGCAAATTTATTAAACCTTAATGTTTCAAAATGTAAAGTAATGACTTTCCATCGCTCCAGCGCCTTTCTGGTTCCTTACACCCTTTGTGGTGGTTCTCTTGAGAGAATTACCCGGGTTGATGATCTTGGTGTTCTACTAGATCCCAAGTTAAAGTTTTCAGAACACATTTCTACCATGGTGAACAAGGCCATGGGCGTGCTTGGGTTTATAAAGAGGTGGTCAAAGGAATTTGACGACCCCTATATAACAAAGACTCTCTACACCTCTCTGGTTCGTCCGATTTTAGAATACGGCTCTTGTGTATGGTGCCCTCAGTACAACGTACACCAGGACCGTATAGAATCAGTTCAGAAAAACTTTTTACTTTTTGCTCTTCGAGGTCTCGGCTGGGATGCAGGTGTGAGACTACCGTCCTACTCTAATAGATTGCTCCTAATAAACCTTCCAACCTTAGCTAATCGTAGGAAAATGCTTGGAGTGATTTTTGTGCACAACTTGATCAAGGGTGACATAGATAGCCCTGACCTGTTGAGCCGCATAAACTTCACGATTCCTATTAGAAGCACTAGGAACTATACACCCTTGTTTCTTCCGCTTTGTAGGTCGAATTACTCCTTGCATGAACCATTTAGGGTCCTATGCTCGGATTATAATTCCCTCTATCATATTGTATCTACCACTAACTCCCTTCCTAGTCTTAAATTACAGATACTCTTATATCTTTCCCGTAACGTAGTAATTACTTCGCTTCTTTAGTTAGATTTGTTCTACTTTTCCTCGAACACTAGTCTAACACCTATCCTTCCTGCATGTCCGCGATCGGTTCGGTAAACGAGTCGCGCGTTATGCGGCAGCGCCCCTCGGTCGGTTGGGCGGGAGGTGGGCTGCGTTCTTGCCTGGGATCCGCGCGTAACAGCCATCGGCTGGTGTCGCTTGGGCCACTTGATGGTGCAGTCATTGCACATCAACGTCCTAAAGAACAAAAGACAGAGTGAAGAAGGCTACGATAGCCCTATACTCTTGCAAAAAAGCTATTGGCTTGAAGTGGGGCATGAACCCAAGCGTAGTGCAATGGATATACCAAGCAATAGTAAGACCAATCTTACTCTATGGAGTTACAGTTTGGTGGCCGGCCTTATCAAAAGGATCGACAACCAAACAACTTGGCAAGGTTCAGCGAACCGCAGCTTTATGCATTAGTGGAGCATTACGCACCACCCCGAACGATGCACTAAAGCTCCAAATCTCCAAAGCCTCGAACTTGAGGGAAAAGAGAGGGCAGAAATTGCAGCGATACGTCTGAGAGACTCCGGACAATGGACGTCACATATCAGGGGTCACTCATCTATACTTATCAGCAGTACCGTCCCTACGAAGACGGACTACTGCGTCCCAAGGGAACACACTGGTACCCCCTTCAATGTAATCATCCCTAGCAGAGACGAGTGGCTTGAGGGACCACCAGGCCAAGACATGGCCATAAGCATCTTTACAGATGGCTCGAAGCTGGATAACAAAGTTGGAGGAGGGATTTACTCCAAACAACTCGAAATCAGGCACTCCTTTAGGCTCCCAGATCACTGCAGTGTGTTCCAAGCGGAAGTCATTGCGATCTTGGAAGCACTGAAGCTCCTTCAAACAGCCACAACGGCTTCACTGGCAACAACAACTGTAAACATTTACAGCGACAGCCAAGCTGCGATCAAATCACTTCATGCGATTTCCTCGAACTCGGCCACAGTGGCAAATGCCGCAAATCTCTTCACGAGATGGCCCAACAATTTGCCATCAGCCTTATTAGGGTCCCGGGTCACCGGGATATTGAGGGCAACAGCAAGGCAGACGAGCTGGCCAGATCTGGTACCACAATACCCCTTCTCCAAGACAAGGAGGATATTTTTATGCCAATGGCCACCTGTAGGCTTATAAAAGAGCTATATAAGCGACGAGCAGACAATGCGTGGCGATCAGCACCACTATGTCGCAAATCCAGGCAAACATGGCCTACCATTGACAGGAAACGCACACTAGAGCTATGTAAGCTCGGCAGGAAAAGGTGCCGCGTTGTCATCCGCTCCCTCACGGGGCACTGGCTGATAGGCTCCCACGCCAACAGGCTGGGAGCCCCATACAATGATTTCTGCCGAAGCTGTAGAGATGAGGAGGAGGAGGAAACGGTGGAACACCTGTTCTGCTCCTGTCCAGCTCTCAGCAGGAGAAGGCTACAATACCTGGGTATGCCCTATGTCTCAGACATTTCAGAAATGTCCAAAATCTGTCCCAGAAAGATTGCTAACTTCGTAAGAGCGTCAGGATGGGATAACTGCTGATATGTTCGGGTCTCATGAGATAGATAAGGGGAACACCTCGCGCGGTATTACAACGGGCCGAAACCGGCCCAAGTGTGACTGGCTCCTGTGGAGCTTGACAGCCGCCTTAACCTAACCTAACCTAACCTACTATTCCATTTTCCAGGGCTCGTGCGACGAATCATCACAAAACGAGGAGGAAGAACGCTGGGAACGCATATCCCATGACGAGGCACAGTGGGGCCTGCTCACCGGCAAACTGGAGGATGTGTCTGTCTTGGGGGCCATTTTAGGGAAGCCGCTTACCTGCCGGGATCCAGTGGGTCCAGAAATGCCGTACGAGACACCAGACTGCAGCCTCAAGAGCATCGTGAACGGTGGCAAAGGCATCGTCACGGAACTGGCTGCTAAATGGTTGGTCAGCGCGCAGCTTCATCCCGGCAAGATCGTGGAGGATTACGGCACCCGAAAATGAACTGGATGAAGAGAGTCGAGTGTTGACCAGAGCCAAAGTAAAGAAGGACGAGGCAGCGGCAGAGGAGAAAGAAAACGATGAGACCGAATCCGAGCCAGAGCTCGCGAAGGAAGTGCAGGTGCCTGCACCTGAGCCCGTGCTGGAGCGACTGGCTCTGCTACGCGCCCACTTTCCCTTTAGCCTGGAGTCGGGCGTGCTGCTGAGTCTGATGTCGTGGCAGTACATGGTGCAGTGGAGTAAACAGCTCTCATCGCTGGATCACATGAGGTCAGCTCTGCTCTGTCTGGCCGAGTTCCGTACCCCCGATTGGGCCTTGAAGCATGGAATCTGCTGCATGCTGTGGAATGCCACCCTGAAGTTTCCGCTGCAGGCAGCGGCCAAGCTGATACAAAAGGTGGGACGACTGCCCGTGGACAAGATGTGTCAGCAAGATCTGGAAATGTCGGCCGGCAAAGTGCCCGAGTTTCTCGAGCTAAGCCTTGAATTCCCTGCAGCACTTCACCAGCTCTCTGGAACATGACAAGCGAGAGCTGCATTTCGAACAGTCGCTCAGCGAGGGAGCACTTCCCCTGCAGTATCTGGCACTGCAGCAGCACCATGCCATGCCCAAGCTTCTACAGCTGCAGACAGAACTCTGCAGTGTCCTGCATTTTATTGCCTTTTTCCAGTTGCGTGTGGCCAAGCCGCTAACGCTGCTCTTCGATGCTATGAGCAACAAGGCTCTGCTAGCGGACATCAACAAAGAACTGCCCTACATTCTGCCAGGCCCAGATTTGGTTCTGCAGCAGCAGCGCACAGATTTCCTCTGCCGCGTCGTGTCCGTCACCATGGATCTGATCAGGGAGGATCTCCAGCAGTTATACATACTGGATCATGTCTACTACATGTCCAAGATTTGTACGCTGGCCGACAGCTGGGAGTTGGACAAGCTGCCGATATTGAGGCGACAGGTGAGCCGTGAATGAACTATGTCTAAAACCGCATTCCCGAGCACCGTGTTTTTATAGATAGTTGATCTGTATGCATTTGGCTATGATGCGGAAGCCCAGACACTGCTTCAGGATATCAGCGAGGACGAGGAACTGGGACGACTACTGCTAGAAATAGCTGGCAGACGGCTCAATCTGTATGCCGAGAGCTCCCAGTCAACTTTTCTTAAGATAGCCTCCGTGGGTCACCAATTGTTGGGCTACTTGGATAACCTGGTAAGTGCTGCCAGCGTTTACCACCCGCAGAACTGATCCGTCCCCGTTCTCCCCGTACCGCAGAAGGAACCCCTAACCGAGCATAGCATAGCGATTACTGCCACCAAACCGGACGAGATCGATATGGTGGCATTGGACAAGCTCCTCTCCCACACTTACAAGTGTCTGTGTCGACGCGAGAGCAAGCAGTTGCCCATCATCGGCCAGATGTACAATGCCGTACGAATCTTGCAGAATTAAATGCTAAGAGAATCAGAAAGAAACACTTTAATTTAACCACCCAAAACATTGAGCAGCAATATCCCCAAAAAATATATGATATGATTTATCCATTGACAGAGACACGAGTCTATTGCGATGATCGGGTGGAACTGGGACCGGAACTCTTGTCGCCGGCGCGAGTCTTGGTCGTGTTCATATTCCGTGTTTCATTGGGCTTCGAAGACACATAACGACGCGGCGGTTGCTTAATATTCAGAGCCGAACCGCTCAAGTCCACCTTGCCCTCGACTGGCACATAATGCTCCAAGTAATTCTCGGCCGCCACGCGACTAATCACAGCCGGCGTGGGCAAACGCTCGAGCATCTCAGTCTGATGGACCTTAAGATGCGTGTAGACAGCAATGTAGCTCTGAGTAGTGTCGACCTCGACGCGCTGATCCATAACACTTTTGCCGGGAAGGTGGAAGTGCTTCCCCAGAATAGGTTCTTTGAGGGGCTTCTCAAAGATTTTCTTTATATCCTCGCCATCCTCCGTCGCGGCGGCCTCCTCTTCGCGGTCCTCTGGCGCCTTGGCATCAGTTCGTTTAGCGGCTCGATCCATCTGGTGGCCGGAGATCACCTTAAGTGTAGTAGAGCTGGCCACCTTTTTGATGTCTGGTGGCAGGCGATAGACTTGATTCTCTTCGCCAGCACGCTCGAAGGGTGAAAGTTTGGACCAAGGCAGAACAGTGCCCAGGGTGCCCAAGTAGCGGCCTCCTTGTGTCCACAGGCGACAGGAGTAATCGTGGCTGCCCCTGGAAAATGAATGATTAATGAGAGATTATGCCATACACACACAATCAATATTCTTACGAAAACAAAATTTTTGGCAGATTAATGAAGGCTACCGAGTTGATGGCTTTGAGATGCGCTTTATAGGAGCTGACCAGCAAAGGTTCACGCTGATAGCGCACCACCCGCTTGGCTCGTGTGACCCAGAACTCCTTTCGCAGGAATATAAACTCCAACCGCAGCCTGGGCATGCACACGTACACCTTCTCCGCTTCGGGAACGCTAGAACGAGAGACGTTACGGGTTGTACTAGGTTAGTGGTTCGACTAATCAGGCAAACATCTTTCATGGCAACAAGTGAGGCCCAAGGCAGTCGCGACTCGCGAGTGCTTCCTCCGACCAGTTATGAGTTATTTATTATTTTTACCGAAGAAACTTTGCTTTAACGAATTGGGGGAACTTTGTTGGGACACGCAAGGACAAGACAAGCCAATCCAACCAAGCAGGAAGTTGGTTTGTTGTGGGTGAAATTCGTTTTGATGAACATGCAGTATAATGAGGAATGTCGTTAGAGACAGTTTCATGTGGTTTCTTAAATGGCCTGAGGATTGCTTTTATGGGGGATACAGTAGGTGCTCCGATAAGGAGACGCGAGTGGGGCGAAAAATAGTGTGTTATAAATTCTTTGGGGAGTCTATTTGAATTCTTAGGAATTCTCTTTTGAAGCATTTGCTTGTGCGTCTCGAGTCGAGCTTCGATCGATGGGAAACACTCACCAGTAGTTGACTATATGCCAAATCTTGATATAGCCAAAGGCTGTGCCCGTGTAGAGGAATCGGTTTTTACGATCAGTGCACATGGTAAGGACACAATCTCCGGTTTTGTGGACGGACATAAACTCACTCATGTAGCCACCGCGGGAATGATGGGAATATACCTGAATATAGCCAGTGTCCAGGGAGATAAATACACTGCCTGGATGAAAGAAAAAATACAAAGTTAAAGCCACAAAAATGATGAGAATATGGTGTACATTTTACCATGGTGCACGGTCTGGGGTCTGGTCTGCAGGAATAGAACGGCCTGAACGGAGATTGGTATGTTCGGTCCATAGTCTCGGCTATCGTCCGCCCTGGGCATGGTAGCTTGGATCGCCCTACTCAAGCGAGCGGAGCCCATCTTAGACATTCGCTTGCTCTGCCGTAATAACCTCTCCTCCTCGGGCGTGAGTTTCAGCTCAATGAAGCGCGTGGGATCCATGACGCTATACCTTCGATAGGGCTGGCCAGTCTCCAGCTTCCAGAATATAACCTCGCCAGAGTAGGTGGCAGTGACCACGCCCTCACCTAGTTTTACATCGGCACAGGTGATGTCGTCGGTGTGGAATTTGGCCCACTTCTTGGGATCCCCGTACTCGCGGCCCTCCACATCATTGAATTCGGTTACCTGACGATCCCAACCCATGGCCAGAATACTGTGGGGGAGA
Organism: Drosophila algonquin; assembly: GCA_035041765.1. Lineage (NCBI taxonomy): Eukaryota > Metazoa > Arthropoda > Insecta > Diptera > Drosophilidae > Drosophila > Drosophila algonquin. The sequence continues at coordinate 98,700 of JAWNKY010001391.1, read as the reverse complement.
GGCATTTGAGGAGTATGACAGAGTATGGCTGACAGAGTCCAAAAATCTACCGATCCACCACCCAAATGACTGAGGTCACCTCCTGGTCCGGCATTATGCTCATATTTCGCACGACCACCGCGTTATTGTAGTTCCAGATCTTCAAGGTACCATCGCGAGCGCCCGTGAGAAGGAACTGCTCGAGTGGATCGAAGCAGGCGGCCGTAATCTCAATGTCAATTATCTCGCCGTAGATCATTTTCGTGTGGCAGTTCTTCATGATGATCTTGCGCCGTCCACTCCACGGATCCCATACAATGATGTAGCTGTCGAGGCCACAGGTGACGATATTCCGAAACAGACGATTGTACAGGACCACGGACACGGGTGCCGCATGGGTGTTGCCATCGGTTAGGTCTACCCTCACGCGTGGACAGCACTTGATGGAGATCAGCTTGCGTCCGGCCACAATGAGCTCGCGGAGATGCGTGTGGTAGAAGTAGGTCAGATCCGTCTCGCTGGGATGGATGAGGCGCACCAGCTCCCCGTAGGTCTGGAGCAGTGTCTGCTCTTGGAGATCCCACACCTTGATGATCTTCTGGTAATCTACGCTGTACACCTTGTTCTCCTCCGGTTGCACAAAGACCATGACAATGCCACCATTGTGGCCGGTGAGGATTGCCGACGGTTCTGTGGGTATATAGACATCCCAGATTCTGACGAACGTATCGGGTCCCCCCGTGACGACAATGTTGTGGCTCTCCGCCACAAAGAAGGTGGTAACACCCAACGGTACACGAAAATTACTACGCTCATCGTATGTGACCATGATCATGCCCGGACACCGTCCGCGATACTTCTTAGTGTTCCTGTACTCCGCTGTGGCGAAAAGGGCGTTCATGTGGAGGGAATAGTGGACACAGCTGACCATCTCGCTGTGCAGATTGATGTACTCCTTGGGTATCATCTGAGGTATCTTGCCCTTGAGCACGTCTGCCCAGACCACCTCGATCAGGGCAGCTCCCGGCTTGGCCTGAAACGGACCGCGCAGGTGCGGCGAGTACGAGATAATCCTCACGTTGCCCGCATAATCGCCAAGCACCAGCTTCGAGTGTACCTTGCCGTTGTTGTAGAAGGCATAACTCATGCAGTAGACAGCGTATGGCATGCTACGGATCACCATTCGGAGGGTGAAGGTCGAGGCGATGGTCTCGTGGAAACGCAGCTCCCGCTCTGTGGAGGAAGTGCAGACGATGCTGACATCTGAGAGAGCCTGTACAGCCAGTATCCAAGTGGGCATCTTCAGGTGTACTGAGACAACAGTGGGTTTACACCTGGACGGAGAACTAAGGTTCAGTTTTCTACTTACTGCTCTCCGAGCTGGCTGTTCGAATGGGATCCATGTGGGAGGACCAAAAGCGAAGCATACCCTCGTGACTGGCCGTCACCCACATGCCAGAGGCCTCAGGTGTATCCTCACCGCCAAATGAGAAGTTTACCGTCTCGGTAACCTCCTCAATGGGCACCTGATCGGACTTGGCCTTAAGCAGGGCCACACAGCACACAGTCGATCGGTGCTCTGTTTTTCGCACTGAAGGTGCCACCGTAATGGGCAGGATCAACGACTCTTTTTGGCTGCTGGGATCCTCCTCCTGGAAGCCAAAGATCAGATACGAGACGAACTCGTTCCAATCGACCTTGAAGTCTCTATTCTGATTGATCTTCAAGAAGAGACGCGTGTACACCGTATCGGTGAATGATATATCATGGAGAAGCAGAAGGTTACGCAGGTCAACGATGCCGAGCTGTGCATCGGGATGTGACAGGAAGGCCTGATGCAGCTTCTCGAGCTGTTCCTTGGATATCAGATTATGCAAACGCTCCGATTGCTCCTCCGGCACGTGGCTCTGTGTCGAGGAGATCGTCTGGTATTCGATCTCCGTTTTGGTACTTTCACTGGGATTAAAGATCATCGACATTTTGACCACAAATATATATATATAGTTGTTCAATTGAGTGAAAAATTTTTATTATCGGACTTAGATGTAGATTATGGTATTATAGATCGAACAGTCACTTAAAAGTCTACTAGATTGAGGCTTCTAAAGGCAGCGGGCAACCAGTTCGTTGATGGCATTTCCACGATAGCCATACTCCCCGCCGCGTTTGTATGAAACCGAGACCTTTTTCTGCCATCCATTGCGGGGACTTGACATCTGCAAAGAGAAACGGAATCAGAATCGTGGAATAATCAAAATGTTAAATGTGCCATTCGTAGACGAAAACCTACCGTAAAGGCACACAGGAATTTTGTAACATCAGCAAAATTGGGTCCAACTGTGCAGATTTCATGGATGATATCCTCCAGGCAAATGACACCCTTCTCGCCCAGATGTTCCTCCACCATGGTGTTCGACTGTATGGCCGTCTTCTTGCCCTCAATCCGAGCAAAACCCTTTTTGAACACCAGCTCGCGTATTGTGCTCAATGATGGATTACCGTACACTACAAAGGGTTCGATCACGCGCAGCAACAGTTGGTTCTCCTTGGTGTTCTCCAGGAATACGGCATTGTGCCGTTGGCCCATGCGCAGCGTTTTGAATATTTCCGATGTGGTCTTGTCGAAGATTTTCTTGCCCGCATGCCGCATCACAAACAGCAGTTTGGGATTTGAATCATCTGCGGCTGCAGCACTCTGTTCGGTTATGTTCGTCTTTAAGATAGTTTGCCTTATCCGGTTTGAGGTACGTTCCGCCTTCAGATAGCCCATGACAAAGGATTCGGCACGTCGGAATTTGTGGTGCGTCTTGGTTTTCTCTCTGCGTTTAATGCGATCATTTTTCTTCTGTTCAATGACTGACTGATCTTGAAGAATACGTCGCTTCCGATGCTTCAGCACGGAGACGGTTTTTCCGGGTAATTTGTTGGGCACGGCGTATCTAGTAAGTGTAATTATTTAGTGTTGGATTGAATAAGCAAGTAAATAAAGTTTTCATTGGTCTTACTTGTCCGACATAACTGTATTTTTTATTTTAATAAGTGAATTCACAAAAAACACGTGCAACGGCAATCAAAACAATAACTAAAGGGGCCAGAGATGGAATTAAGCGGCCTATCGTTATCGAATCAGCTGTGGGTACGTTGTTGATGAATGGCACAACGAAATCAAATTTAATTTCAAAAAAATATTTAACTACATATTAATAACAGAAAATCCAACCAATATCTTATATATTTGCATTTAATAAATATAAATCATTTCAAATTCATTTAACCCTCTACTGCATGGACATCGATCCTATAGGGAAAAAACATTTTTTTATGTAAATATGTATTTATTGGGGTATGGTATTGTAATATATATATATTTTTGAAATTGCTTCTTTTTTGTTGGCTATATGTCTCCATATACAGAAAGTTCACCTTAAGGAGAAAAAATAAAGCCATATATGGCACTATAATTTAATCGCATCAACTTGAATCAGCTGTGTCTACGTTCACACTGCCACTTAAGCGGGAATTCAATTTTCAATTCGCGAACTAAGTTTTTATTTTTGTTAATACCATATACTTAACTCAATATTTAATGATTTTGGTGAATATATTGCATATCTGAATGTATTTTCTCTTGACCAACATATCTTACGGGTGCCAGCTGATTGAAGAAACTGTAAGCTTGTAGCGTATTCCGGTTTGGTGTACTCTCTGTTTTGGCCCCCAAAGCTTGCTACCCACGTTCTCTCAAATGACGTTCTCTCATTCATTCTCTGTATTCGCTATATACTATAATTTAGCTGGGGTGGAAATGCGTCAACATTAACATGAAAATGCCGGTCGGTCTCGATGCCAACGCACAGTCTCAACTCGCATTTAGAACCGTGTGTGCGCAGTTTTTGCTTTTCGTGGAGGTATAAAACTGAAATTTATGGTAGACAGACACTGAACCGCGCGACAGATAAAACCAAATAATCAACTAAACTGCATTCCAAACGTTGACATACAAAAATAAAATAAAAAGGTGTACAAGAGCGCAGAAATATTGCAAATAATTTTCACTGCCACGCGACTGTGTTTACTGTGGAGTGGAGGGAACTTTTTGTTTGTATTCTGGTGGAAGTGGTATGACGAAATCGTGAAAATTAGCACGAGGTACGAGGTGGCGGCGCCACCAAGAAAAGAACTCCACTCCACGTATCATAGAGTGCCAACCCGACGCTCGCCTTGCGACACTTTAAACTTTAAATCATAATTGTGTCTGTCGAGAGATAATGGATATGTGTGTGGAAACATCGCAGTGCTTAGTGGCATGGACAGACAATTGAGAGATTAGTTTCGGGTGCCAACGCAGCAGAGATCTACTTGAGGTTCAATGTGGCTTGGCTGTGATTGACGGGGGGAGCAACGACCAACAGGTCGTATTATCTCTGTACAACAGATGGTTTACAATTGTCTAGGTTTCGCTTTCGCCCAGCACGTGCCTCCCCTTGATAATAATAGATTTGCATCTTTTAAGCGAACACTTCCGTCCTTACATTCCTTTCCTTTCCAGTGGCAATGCCAACTATCGCGCATTAGAGGCAAACTATATCCGAACACATAATGACTGAAAGATATGCGAGTGGAGTGACCACCACCCTGGTGGACTCCTCCGAGGGTACACCCAAGGAAACCCCCGAATCAGATGGAAAGATCGTACTGAAACGCAAGCTAACTCTGCTCAATGGAGTGGCCATCATTGTGGGCACCATTATAGGATCAGGAATATTTATCGCACCCACTGGAGTCTTTCTTTATACAGAGTGAGTAAGCTGGCAGGGAATCATCTGCATATTTGCATATGCATCGCATCTCTTTATGTATATAGTATCATCCTTAATTCAATTTATTCACAAAAAAGGTCAATTAATGCCATAATAAATTCTTTTCGGCACCAATTAAGTGGAATTTATTAGTACCCGATTTTCCCTTGAGTTGATTGTTAAAGCCCTGCCCTGCCTTCGCCTGAGAATAAATTCTTTCAAAATATTGCGTCAGCTTTCAAGTCGACTTTCTCTCCAATTACAAGAAACGCTCTCATGCCAAAAATTATTGATATCATGTGTACACAAGGTGCTTGACATAACTATAAAGTCGTTCGTTGGTATCGTAAAAATTACAACCACAGCAAAACCAAGTGTTATAATATTATCTTTGGTTTTCTGCTTACAGACTAGATAATAGTTGTACGCCATTTTATCAGCGTTTTTTCGTTTAATAAAGTGTTTTTATTAGTCGTTATTCAAGATAAGCCTCTTTAATCCAGTTGTTTTATTCGCCGCACAAATACCAGTTGTCTTCTGGGAAAATCGAATGATTTTGACTGGTTTATGAAAATCCATTTACTGCAGGTAGGACAAAATTTATTGGTACACTCTTTACCTTTCCAGTTGCATTATCTATTGCTGGTCGTACTGTTAAGATAATAAATTTAATTTTATTTCATACTAAAGTTTTTCAAAGGTAATGTATGGTCGGAACATTTTATGATTAGACACTATCTGTTTAAATTGAACAAAAATGTTATGGCTCTTTAAAAACTATATCTTCCTTTGCAAAAGGTTGCCCGAACCCAGTTCTAGTAGTTCGAACCATAAAGAACAGCGGTACCGCTAGCGTAGTACATATGTATATTTTATCTATGTTTATTTGTTGGCTCACATTTCAGGAGAATTTCTGAATGGTGTGTGTTTGGGAGCTTCATTGGGCTAAATAAACTCTGTCACAACTTTGTGTATAGTGTCTTAGCCATTATATTGTTACAAAAGGTGATAAGTGTTGATTTATTGGTGTAAATTCTCCATCTCAAAATGTGCGTTACGCATCTGTTCGTTGTGATGGGGCAAATTCAAGTAGTCCTCGAAGCCGATAGTGTGAATCCGGCCAGTCAGCATATCGTCCATTAAGTAGCTGGGCGACATATGGGATGGATGACCCACACGACTAGCGATCATGCGATCCATTTGCATCGTCATGGCCATACCAGTCCCATAGGTGTTCAACACATCACACAACTCGTCCTTGTACTGATCCTGGCGATAGTTCTCCTCACTACGACGCAAAATATCGAGCTTTGGTACCGCTGGGAAGAAGCTACCAATGGAATCCTCTTGGTTGAGGCGACCAGCTATGTGTTGCTCCATGGAAATGGTTATGAGTGGTATACTCTGTAGACAAAATGTTCTACAATTTTCGTACTCGTATCTTATAGATGATTCCCAGGTTTGAAAGGAATTTAGTTATGCAAAGAGCCTTGTTGAATGTGAAACAAAATTCAATGATAGGTCGATTTCATTAGTAATACTCCCGCTTATATATTTCAATTTCCTTTCTGTGAGTTGATTTTCACAAATTATTTCTTTACTTATCCCCATTCTCAGATCCGTTGGAAGTTCCCTGTTGATTTGGTCCGCCTGTGGAATTTTATCGACAATTGGTGCCCTCTGTTATGCGGAGTTGGGTACAAGCATTACAAGATCTGGTGGAGACTATGCATATTTGCTGGTTTCCTTTGGTCCTTTGGTTGGATTCCTACGCCTGTGGATAGCATTGCTGATCATCCGGCCAACGACGCAGGTCAGTGAGTGCTGCCTGGCGGGGGGGAGTCCATTCAATTGAATTATGGAATGTTTATTATTTATCTTAATTGACGGATTGCCAGCTGAATTGGTTGTTGATGCAAAACAAATATATAAATTTATTAAGTGGCGGCAACCTTCGACCAGAATTGAATTCAATTCCATAAGTGAATAACTTTCTCCAACGAAACTAAAGAGGACTACTGTATTAAAGATTAAAGAATTGTTTGGATAATATTTTTTTTACATTAATCGGATTTTCGTTTGCAGACTATTGTAGCCCTAACCTTTGCCCATTATGCCGCCAAACCCTTCTTTGAGGATTGTGATCCGCCACAGAATTCGGTCAAACTTCTGGCAGCTGTGTGTCTAAGTGTGTAAAGAACCCAAGACAATAAAAATTATATTAAAGATAAATATTCCCCCTTTACAGCTTTGCTCACTGCCATCAATTGTTTGTCTGTTAAGGTCTCAATGAAAGTCCAGGATGTCTTTACAGTGGGCAAGCTGGTGGCTCTTGTCATGATAATACTGGCTGGTCTTTACTACATGGCCATGGGCAAGCTGGAGAACTTTAGTAATCCTTGGGAGGGCACTTACAGTGCCCGGAATATTGGCTATGCCTTCTACTCTGGGCTATTTGCCTTTGGCGGATGGAATTACTTGAACTTTGTAACAGAGGAGCTGCAGGATCCATACAAGTGAGTAAAGTAGGGTCTGTGAGGGTCCTGTCGGCAAGACAAATGGATGCGGCGATGGGTGGGTGGGGATGCCTTTTGCGTCATGCGCAAGCCCGCAACAAGTGGAAACTTGTTGAGTGTCCTTGATGTCATGAATAGAAATGGGGTTGGGCTGTGTGGGATGCTGCTGTCAGCTGGATTCTCCCTAATGAATTCAATTTATGCTTGAAACACTCCCAATCAATTTAAGTGCTGGGGTTGCTTGCTTTTCCCATTTTCTAAGAGCACGTTTCTGACATTCCTGTGTGTGTGTGTGTGTGTTTTCAGAAATCTTCCACGGGCCATTTGGATAGCCATGCCTCTGGTCACGGCCATCTATGTTCTCGTGAATTTGGCCTATTTCGTTGTGGTTAACAAACCGGAAATGCTCAGCTCTTTGGCCGTGGCGGTGACTTTTGGCAACAAGGTCTTTGGTCCGCTGGCCTTTATGGTGCCCATCTTTGTGGCCCTCAGCACCTTTGGCGGTGTCAATGGCGTGCTCTTCACATCGGCACGACTATTTGCAACTGGTGCCCAGGAGGGACATTTACCAAAGTTTTTCCAGCTGTTCCATGTGAAGCAACAGACACCAATACCGTCACTAATTTTCACTGTAAGTTTGATTTAATATTTTTTAATGTAATAATTATAATTTAACCATTTCTTCATCATCTGCTTAGTGCCTGATGTCGCTGCTTATGCTATTGACGGATAATGTCTACCAGTTGATCAACTATTTCAGCTCTGTGCTCTGGCTATCTGTCGTCGCCAGCATAGCAGGCATGTTGTGGCTGCGGCACAAGAAGTTTGTATTCCTTTCATACCATATCCACATACCCTTTTGAATGCTCAATATTTGCATATCTTTCAGGCCGGATTTGCCACGACCTATTAAAGTAAATCTTATCTTGCCCATCACCTTTATGGTCTGCTGTGTGACATTGGTCCTGCTACCCAATCTCGAGGAGCCTGGGAATCTGCTCATTGGCATTGCCATCACTCTGGCCGGCATTCCGTTTTACTATGTATTTATTGCCTGGAAGCAGAAGCCCAAGTGCTATGGCCGGCTGTCCAGTGCTGTGGTGGAGCTCTGTCGCGGCATGTTCAACACGACCATTATAGAATCGAATGAGGCCATAAACTAGGACCAATTTACCCACAAAAAAGAAACAAATTTCATGTATCGGTTAGACCTTAATGATGCATTTAGTTTATAACGAAAACTCGTAAATGATACTCAGATAGCTAAGCGAACGGTTTGCCTATAGCCTGCATTCTATTTGTGATCAGCAACGCCCCATGTGTATGATATTTGTGCTTAGAAATTGGCATTCCTCACAATGAAATCGGTATCGTTTATAATTTAGTTTATATAGTATATACATTTAGTTTCCCGATAGAACGTATATTTATTTGAGCAAGCTCCACAGTTAACATATTTTATCTATATACGACTAAAAACCCGAAGGCTTTTCCTCAGTAGAACGCATTTTATATAATTTCTTCCTGATGTCACATTCCTTTTTTGAATATCCATCAGGAAGTGCTGCTTTTAATGGGAACAAACTGCATACTACGCTGCATGTATACTCGTATTGTGACATGTTTAGGGAACAAAACAACGGGCATTATCTGTCCACACATTTGTAAACGTTTTTGCTGATAAATGTTGCTGTTTTAAATGCCAAGTGTCTCCTTAATTATCTCCATTTAGTAGGCAATCTTGCGACGATTCCAATCGATGGCTGTCTCTACAATGGTGGTGCCGCGTATGAAATCAGCCGCCACAATGTTGGAATTTTCGCCCAGCTCATCCCGGTACAGCTGCGATATACGCCAATTGATAGTGTCGGCCATTTTGCGGAGACCGCCGTGCTTATCGAGTATGACATCCCAGGTTTCCGGCGTCAGCTCAGCCATGTCTGCCACCGGGCGACTCGAGAAGCGTCTGACCAAGAGAAGAACAGCCCATAAATAAACTTTAATTATCAATTTGCTCTTACACTTACGACACATCAAATTCGTTGATGTTGCGCAAATAGGTCTCGAGACGGGGCCAGGTCTGTACGTTGCCCCATCGCTGTTCAACGGCGCCGAACAGCAGCTGGGGAAACTCCTCCACAATGGCCTGCTTTTCGTAGGCCAGGATCACATTCTGTTGCCTGGACCAAATGTCGCGCAGGGAGGCGCGCCACGTCAGTGAGGGATGTGCAATCAGCTCCTGGAACTGTTCGCGCAGATAGCTGACCAGCAGACGATGGACGCCCAAATTCTTGCCAAAGCCTGAAAAAACAAGAGGAGACAATAACAATATTGGGGTGGGGTGGGGCGGGGTAAATTTGATGCCACATTACCCACGGGAAACTCCTTGAGTCCAAAAATGACAATCTCATTGGTTTCATGGACAAAATCCTTGACCTGATTGATGACTTCCTGCAGCGGTCGCTGCTTGGTGATGCCGTGGTAGATGAAAAACTTCTCCTGTGATGCTCGATAGTAGCCGACGCGTATATCCAGATATCGCACTCCATGCATTAGCTGTCCCATTATGTCATCGTCCTGGGTGAGGGCATATTTGGTCACCAGACTCTCGCGTAGCAGTGGATCGAAGTTGGGGCGATACGATCCGGAATCATGGGTGCCCGGTATGAAGAGATCGCGTAGCCGCAGCTCTCCGACCACAGAACGCAGCTCGTTCATCCAGCGGGGGTAGGCCCTCACACAATTCTTGGCCAGAATGCGCCCCTCCGCATTGATGTAGCTGGCCCAGTAGCCATAGCAGAAAGTCTGGGCGGTCACATTACGCGACAGCGCATAATCGAAGGGCACTCCAGTGGTGAACCACTGGGTGGAGAGGCTTGGCTGAATGGCGGCCACAATTTCGGCAGTACCCTCGTTGGCCACCCAGTACTGACGAGACGACGCCGACTTGGCCGTATTGGACAGCGAAAGGAGGGGCTTGCTTGTGAATCCCTGGACGGGAACATAGTCAGCAGCACCATCGCCGGAACCGCTGCCTTCGTCAGAGGCAAAGGAAGCCAATGGCGTTCCCGTGGGCAGTGTTCGCTGCTCGAAGCTGTGCGGATCCTGGACTGTCAGCAAGACATTGTCTCCCATTCTGGCGGGAGCATTCTTCCAGGAGATCTCCAGAAAACGCTTACGCGCATTGATTGTCAGCCAGAGCTTCAGTCTGTGACCATCGTTATCGGGTCGGGACGCTCCAATTGTCTGCACCGCATCCTCTGGCAGACCGGCAGTGGCAGTCCCCGTCAGGGCCAGGATGAACACAATCGTTTGAAGGAACATCTTCTGTGTACAGCTGACGATCCCTGTCAGTCTTAATCTTTTATTGAATTAATGCTGATTTGTTCTGATTGCGTTCCACGTTAATCAGCGGGCGACGGCAGTGGGAATCTGAATTGTGACGCGATATGAGAGATCAACTGCTCGCAACACAAGCCTCAAGCGTTATGATCGGAATCAGCAAGCCCAATCCCCATCATCATCAGCAACAGCAGCAGCCCCTCGTCTTGCTCGTTGGGTGCCCCTATAAGCACATGTGTAAGCAAGTCGTCCGTCCGGTGTACCAACAATTGGAATCCAACACGATACGCCAGCTTAGTGAGAAGCGTAAATAGACTTCCTCCACGAGTATGTTTATGTTGGGATTTCCAGTAATTAAACGTTATACTTTCTATACGCTATGAACACAATTAGTCTAATCGGACAATCAATATAGAATCTGCATACAATTTGAGTTCAAATCGCAATGGGATTGTTTTTTATTGTTTGCGTAAATGGAACAACAATTGACTGCAATCAGATAAAACTCCCAACAACGGCTGCGCAAAGTTCCCAAGAATGTATCATCTTATTTGTTCGTGCTCGGATTTAATTGGCAGTGTAAGATTTGCTTGCAGAAGGGGTAGCCAAGACAATGGAAACGTTGCCCCCTAATAAACGTATTTTAAATAAACACCGCACATAAACCCGACCCGCGGTGAGGTCTTTCAACGCACAGTTTTGCTTTTCAACTAAAGCTCAAGCCGCGAGATGTCCACGAGATTACTTAAATGGGTTCTTTTTCTGAACAACTTTCTGTTTGTGTATTTTATTGAAGGTGCTAATTATATATGCACCGTTTAATGTGTAAAGACTCGAATACACGATTTTACATTTATGAAACCATAGGAAAGCCCGCTTAATTTAACGGACACACAAATACTGCGTCAGTATTTTTGGGTATGTATATTCCAGTCGCAGTTTTACTCGTGGTATTTTTGATCATCACACCACCTGGTCACACTGCGCTGCCCAGCTGTTGCGATACAAACCAAACAAATCATTTAAAAACAATTTTTTTTTTCATAAAGATCTTAATAATTGTTTTAAAAAATGCTTCTGACACCAGCTGTCCAATCTCTACCCACTCTGCACCAGCCGCTCCACTCGAAAGTATCCAATTACCTCAACAATCAGCGACGTACGGGCCAGTTCTGTGATTTGCTGCTGGAATTGGACTCTGACGACGCGTTGAGCCTGACCGTGCACTTCTGTGTCCTGGCGGCTCAAAGTCAGCTCATTGCCACCAACCAGAAGCAGCAGCAGTTCTCCATACACAATCCGCTCAAGATAACCATCCGGAATTTCGCCTGCACCCAATGCCTGCACACAATTGTAGACTTTTTCTACGAGGATATTGTGTCCGTTTCCAAGGAGCATGAAGAGCATTTCCGGGAGCTGGCTAAGATATTGGCCGTGACGGAGCTCTTAAACTTATACCAGATGCAGCCCGTGGACGAAGCTAGAGACACATGCGAGGCTACGACACCCGGAGAGGCCGAGGTGAACCTGGAGCCAACAAAGAAACCCGAAGATCTATTTGAGAATCAACAGAGCTTCTTCAAGGTATGCTGCAGAGCTTATCCCTTCATTTATTAAATTTTTTTGCTTTTCTAGCTGAAGAACCCCCGAGCCGTAAAATCCAGCAGCAAGGTCAATTATTGCATTGGCTGTGACTTTAAATGTTACCAAGTTCAGAAGATGATTGAGCACATGAGCAGCTGTGAGCCCTCGCATCTAACATGTTCATTGTGCGAGGTCGGCTTCCTAGACTGGCGGGAACATGACAGGCATCTTCGCCGCCATTCTAGAGACCTGCGCAAGCCATTCTTTTGCCTACAGTGCGGGGTTCACTTTACCACCAGAGCTGCACTCCTGGTACACCAGCCCAAGCACTCTACGGAAACGCCGCATATCTGTCCGCACTGTGGCAAAGGCTTCAAGTGGAAGCAGGGCCTCAGCAATCACATTCTAGTCCACAATCCGGAGAAGCAAATGCTCTGCGATGTGTGTGGCTATAGCACTACACACATGAAGGCTCTCAAATCGCACAAACTGCTCCACACGGGTGAATTCTTCGCCTGCACCGTGTCAGGATGTAAGCATCGAGCCAACCGCAAGGAGAACTTGAAGCTGCACATAGAGACGCACAAGCAGGGACGAGACTTTATTTGCGAAATATGTGGATGCAAGTTTAGCCAGAGCAAGAACCTCAAGCGGCACGCTCTCAAGCATACGGCGATCGGGGTGAATCGCTACAAATGCCAGCTGTGCGGCTTCAGTAGTCATCGATCCGACAAGATGAAGGAGCATGTCCAACGTGTGCACACCGAGAAGGCTGTGCAGCTGGAACTGTCCGAATCAGTGGATAGTTCATTCGAGAATAAAATGCCAGATGATTTCGACCTCCCAATGATCGAAGAAACTCTGCCTCCGGCCAAAAAGAAGCAAAGAGAACTCAAAGGTTCTCGCAAGCAGACAGTTGAAACCACTCTATCAAGCGAGAAGCGCCTGAAAACGCTGCTCCCCAAAGAAAGTGTCAAATAGGATAGCCCCTAATTTGGAAAAGTCGTTAAAACGATTTATGAATTGTTGTGTAAGGTTGTAGAGCCAATACAATGTAAGGGCATGCTTCCTTATCGAGGAATGCGATAACGATTCCGTTCTATTGCGTCGTTTCCCTAGAAGCAGGTGGAACTCTTCGGCATCTGCTACCTTCAAGTGACTAATGAACCATAACCAGAGCAATAGTTGACAGTACAATCTTATCAGACCGATGGAGGGAGGGATCGGTAGGTAAGCAGTGTTGTTCATATAAAAACAATTAGAGCAAAACCAATTAAAAGCTTCATACCAAAAATAAACAAATGTGGATTGGAATGAGAAGTGGGTCAGAGGATCGGGTTCTGACAAGCCCTCCACTTCTATGTACATGTACGTAGATATGTGCGTCCGATCACGTTTCTCGTTCAAAGTCAAAAATAGTATTTCAAATGTAACGGAACATTTCCGATGATGATGCAATTTGAATGCACATTCGGGGTCATATGAGGGCGGACCAAAGTGGGTGGCAAGCGTAAAGTTTATATAACAACCGCCTGCTCGGCCCTGCCTGCCCCTCCAGTTGTTTGAAAACGTGTATATTATGAGAATATTCTGAAATAATTTAAATAAATGGACAAGGCAAAGAAAGTATGTTTGGCGCTGTGTGTTTTTTTGTTTACCGCGCACTTTGTAAATAAAACAACAAAAATTAAATTGCGCAGCAAAAATTGTGGAAAGCTTTGCAATTTACTCTCTTTGGCTGAGAGAGTAAGAGAGAGTAATTTACCTGAGATAGTGATGCCACACTGTTGGTGAATATTTTCAAGACTTGGAAAAGCTAAACCGTTTATTTTATCGCCTAAAACACCAAATACCTTAGGAAATATTTTAAGCGGGACACCTTTCCAATCAAAACTTTTCCATTAATTGCTTTTCGGAGCCTACAAAACACATTGCCGCCTACAGTCTGGCAACTCCATTTGAGAGCTTTGAAAAAGCCCTCTCTTGGTGTTTCTTGGTGTATAAATAGGTCCGCTCTAGCAGTAAAAATTTCAATACATTCTGCAGTGAGGAGGGGAAAGTATTTACAGTGAAAAATTCGTCCAAAGTTGCAGCCAAAAGCCAAAAAAAAACGCATTATATTGCAATTGTATTAGTCAAATTTAAAGAAAAAGCAAACAACCATGTCCGAGTCGCATTTTGATGAGTACGAGCACTACAACTTTGACTATGACAAGCACATCTTCTCCGGCCACGGCGGCAAGCAGCGCTCCAAGAAGGAGGCCAGCGTGCACACCAACCACTTCGACCCCTCCGGTCACTCCAGAAAAATCCTAACCAAACTGATGAACACCAACACCAACAACATTAAGAAGGCCTGCAAAAACTGATGCAGGGCTGCCGCTAACGCGGAATCAAAGAAAGGAAAGGAGTTGAAGAGAGTGGAAAACGAAGAAATAATCGAATTTAAGTTACTAAAAGGCAACCGAGAAGAAAAGGCAACAAGAAGAAATTGAAAATAAAAGCAGCGCAGCGGGCTGTGTCGCAGTGCGTTTGTGGGAAGAGAAAGAGAGTGGTGGAGAGAAACGGAACGAGAAAGCCACTGGAAGTACACGCATTGCATTTCCATGAAGCAGGCAGAGCAACGGAAAAAAAATTTTTGTGAAAATTATAATAATTTTATTTGCTTATAATTTCGCAAACAAAAAAATATTACTCCTTAGCTTAAACTACATATTTCCTAAACTTAATTCAGACTTACAATTAATAGTTAATAAGCTATAGCGAGTTTCACATTATGAAGTTTGATTTAGATATTACATATACAATAAAGAGAAACACAATACTGAATTTATTGCTTTTTTATTGAGAAATTTCCAGAAACCCACACAACATCGCCTCTCAGGTGTGCATTTGTATTATTTGTTTGCTGAGAACTTTCCAGAATTTGGAATCAACGCTCTCTCAGGTGGTGTTTGTATTACACACATGTTTGAATGCATACATATGTATGTATGTATACATATGCAGAAGGTGTATTAACAACTGGTGGGGGCCTCACCTTGTATTTGGTCTCCCACTCTCTCACATCGCATATTAAATTCACCTTATATGAATGCACCTTGTCGACGAATATGCTTGTGTATGTTGGTTGCAGTGTGACTTTCGTCCCTTCACCCCCTCACCGTGGGATTGTGAGCGAATGCGTGCGATCCAAGTGCATATTAATAGCCTTTTAGTTGAACTCATTTGCACTCAGCCCAGCCGTCTCGTCGATCTTCAAGTATCAGCGACGACCGCCAATGCAATTGTTACACCAAGTGATTTCTTTGTTTTCACTTATAAACGACACCACTTGCAATAAGACACATAGTCAATACTTATAAATATATACATATACATACATACATATGTATTTAGAAATAGCTTTCAAAACGGAAATATTCCCGTGACCTTCCATTAAAGTTCACATTTACACGCGTACATACATCTGAATACACATGTACATATGTAATTCTTCCGCCTGCAGCTTACATGCCAATAGCGAGACAGGAAAAAAATATGAAAGTATACAATTTTGCAGTGCCTTCAACTAGGATCTTTATGAGTAAAGATAGGAGAATGATTTACCTGCATATGAATTTTTTTTAAAATATTTGTTTAGTAAACTTTATAAACTCTCGAAGCAACTTTTTGGTCCACTCTAATGGGATTCTCTCGCTCTCTTTGAACAATTTGCCGGCTTTTTATTGCGTTGTTTCTGTTTATATTCGGTATTTGGTAAACAATAAAACAGACGGCATCAGGTGGTTTTTCAACATACGTATACATATATATGTATATATGTACATATGTGCTGAATGTTAATATTAATCATCATGAGATACTACCAAGTAATATATTTTAGCTACTTGAATTTCATGATGCATCGCTTTGTTTCAAACCACTCTGCATTATTCACGCATTATTTCCAGAAATTGCTTTTTCTTTCAGTTTTTGTTTAGTTTGAACTAGAGATGTGTGCGTGTCCAAGACACGACAGAGCGAGATCTATAACAAGATCTTATATGTACTACATACATATATGACATACATATAGATATTTTTACTTAGTTTATCCCACTTTTTTTTGGAAAATATAGTATATAGTAGGTGTACATATATCCATCTTCTAACAAGTGAACTTCGGGTCGGGTACGTAACTTTACCTCGTGCTCGTGACAAAGAGAAATCCAAGATCTCGCTCCCATCACCACTTTGTAGGCTTCAAACAAAACAACAAATAAAAAGGTGATAAAGCTTTTTTAGAGGAGAACTACTGCGCTATCTGGGGAAACATATATGGAAACGATTTTGGGGGTAACGAAACTTGTTTGTAGCGGTGCGTTTTCTGCGGTAAACAAATGACGCATTAGAAATTCAGTACATTCTAGAAGAAAACATTAGAATTGAATTGGCAAATACTATTGAACAGTAAAATCTCTGTTGGTTTCGATACACGCACATAATTTTCAAGCCTGTATAGCAATAAAAAAACGAAAGATTTTTTTTAATAATTTTATTTATTACAAAATATTGTTTCAATAAAATAAATCATAGATTGAAAAAGAATAATCAATTGTTGTTATAATGCACGAATTATTATTATCTATGTATTCATATGTCCCATTGCTATGATCTAGATTCTAGAACCAATGGTTAAAGGGTTCATTCATTAGGTACTCGTATAGTATTCGACGGGTTTCAGAGCCCCCCAATAATTCAACATCAATGTCAATTGATGCCAGATGCCAGACGCCAGCTTCTAGTACATACTAGATTTCGGGGGATACTTACATAAAACCTATAATGCCGGCATCAGGTATTTCAAGCCCATATCAATACCTTCCGCAAGGCCTCAGACTCCGACCAGCCACCTTAGTGGTAGCCAAAGACATCTTGATTGTAGACATTGATTTCTATCTTCGCCTTAATGAAAGACACACGTTCGTCTTGATATATACACAAGTACATAATTATGTTTAAACATGTAAATACATATGTACATATATACTAGTAAGCTTCTCAAATCGTGCGTGTGCGCGTGCCACACGTCAGACAGTGCAACACGACGCGTTGTTGGGCGAGAGACCAAAATCTACTACGATCAATTACGACTTACTAAATTCCACTGCTCCCATATTCTGTGTTCCACAGAATCCTACCTAGTATTGCACACTTTCACCGCGAAAAAAAACGAATTTCTGGTCAACAACAAAGTTGGGGATTATGCATCAAAATGAATGGGAATGGACAAAAGATATACTAGTACTGGATGCTGGGGACATGTTAATTGATGTGGCACTCGATGGCGAATGAACCGTTAAATGGAAACTGGAGCACTGGCCCAATAACGATGATGCACGCGGCCCACGGATTAGCACCTTTCAACGAGATGGAGACTAGCGACTGGGGCCCCGAGTAGATGTTCTAGATAGTAAATGTGGATACATTTGCCTTGTATTAGCACCATCGCACTGGCCATCGATGGTACAAGGCTTTTCTGGAGCATCGCTGAAGATTCTTCGTTTAGTTGACGACTGAACTGCAAGCCGACTGGCCGTGTCGCGCCACGAAATCCAAAATTAAGGATTACGGAATATTAAAAACCTTAGCGCAGAATAGGAAGAAAACAATACGGATAATGTCAGCATACGAAGAGATGTCACAGAAGCAGCCACAGCGGCGTCTGTCGTCCATATGGCTACTCCTGCTCACCACGCTGCTCTTCGTGTCGACCCTCACGGTGGTGGCCTTGATCGAGGCCGAACGGGCACAGTCTGGAGATGCTGACGTGTTAATTCTGAATCGAATGTGGAGCCATTTTCAAACGGCAACTCGAAACGATACGAAAGAAGAAAATGCCACTGTGGAGCGCATTGCCAGGGAGGCCAGTAATACGAGTGTTCCCAACCAGCCTTTGGAACCAACCAGGCAGAGTAAGGACTTTTATGAGGAGCAGCGGGCGGTGGTGGTGAATGCAGAGAGCATGGATCCCATTATGGCACAGCGTCAAGATTCATTTGGTCCACCCCAAAGCAGGGAAGACTCAAACGAACAGGATCCCTATTATGATGCAGCCGATGATTACGGGCCAGGACATTATCCATATCAGCAGGAGGAGTCTCAGCAGTCGGGGGAGAATTTCTATAGAGATGGAGATGACTCCTCTGAGGGCAGAGCTGCTCAGGCTCGTCCCTACGATGGCTTTTACGCGCCGTGGAAGGCATCGCCCGTGGCTTCACATCCTACGGCTGATGGAAACAACAGAAAGCTCCAACCGCCACCAAATCGGTAAGAATAGCACGTTATTTTTGAATGTCACAGCCAACCCGAACGATTATCATTTACAGAGCGCCTTATCCTGCCTACGATGAGGTGTACGACTATCCCATGGGTTTCCAACGTCGTCCACTGGAAGAAAAGCCGCTGGCCAAGCAGGCCCAACCGCAACCCCAAGCACAACCCACATATAACACCGGCATTGCTCCCGTTCAGGAGGAATCCACTTTGGTAACCGTTCTCAAGAGTCTAAAGCAACTCTGGGATCTGTACCAGGCACTAATGAGCGCATGGAATTCCATGGCTGAGCGTCATCAAAAGAGCACCGAGAAATTCCGGAAGGAACAGGCAGAAAAACAGGCCGAAAAGGATCGACTGCGTCAGCAGCAGCAACAAAAGTTGAGGATTAATTCCAAGAAGCCCCCACGCATAGACGGAGATAAAAAGAATCAAAACAAAAAGATCACCACAACAAAAAGGCCGACATCCACTTCGAGCACGACCCCGGCTGCGGATAGCTCTGAGGAGGAGAAGGAGGAGGAAGTAGCACCATCATCATCGTCTGTCAAGCCAGAGCCTCAGAAGGGGGAGAAGGCTGATGTGAGCTCCGTGCGAGGCCTCCGCCAGAGACGTGATGCGGCGGCAGAGGACAAGGCAGACTCGGATGTGGGCGAGGGTCGTTACATCAAGGGTGATCCGCTCAAGGGCTACTACGATTTCGTCATCACGGAGGGCTCCTACAAATTCTGGGCTGCCTTTCAGGTTAGTTGATATCACCTAAGCTGTGTTCCTCCTGCAATTTACTTACTCCTTCAACCAATAGGTAGGCACCGCTCTTCTGATTATCTATTCGACATTCGCTGCCATTTACTATTCGAAAGTAAATCCCCTGACCAGCGACTACGATTATACGGATTATTTGGGTGGTGTGCGCTCGCTATCTGGCGGCGATGCGGACTTCGTTGATGATGCCGATGCGCCGCCACCGGTATCGACCACATCCCGCATCATGGAGTGGCTGCCGCGCACAGCGCATTCCGTAAAATTCATTTTGGACGCCATTGAAAAGATGCCACTGGATCATGGGGACTCGAAAGAACCAGGCTGGGGGAGCACGGAAACAACGGCGGCAGAGGACATGAGTTAGGGGACCCACCATATTTGTTAATAAAAATAAAAAAAAAATTATGTTGAACATAACTTTTAAATTCAAGTGTTTTTTACTTATAACGGTATATAACCGTTTTAGTATTTTTTTAAATATCAAACAACATTCACAGTCTACGTACCCTTGTGTGACATCTTCTTCTTTCTGATCAAGCATTCACAGCACTGCGGCTTCACAAACAGCTGTTCATTACTTTTGGAAGAAAACAACACGTATTATTTCTATTTGGCACTTGCATTTGTCATGAAAATACTCAAGTAGGCAATATTTAAACAGTGAAAATGAGTAGTGTGCAATTAAATACAATAAGAATAGCACTGTTAGTGGGCCTGCTGTCCGTTGCGGCGTCCCACGAAGCCAAAGATTTTGACGATTCAATCTTGTACAGAATTAACTGGGCCGTGCCAGATTTAATTTCTGGTTCACCAGTAAGTCTATGAATGATTTGATTGCACCTAGAGCCCGAGTATATAAATAATATTTTTTGTGCTTATAAGGATTTGGGCAATGAACTGACATCATTCATTACGACCGACAAGGAGAAATACGAGTGTCTCATACCCGCCCTGGAGAAACCCAAGGAAGAGGAGAAGCCCGACAAGCCGGAGTTGTGTAAGTAGATATTAATTTGACAATTCGAATTCCTCCTAATTTACGTTTCTTGCAGCTCCAATCAGTTTTCTGAAGCCAACTTTCTCTGGCCAAACCTGTTCGTACCGCATCGAAGCTTATTGGTCCTACGAGATATGCCATGGCCATCATGTGCGGCAGTATCACGAAGAGCGCGAGGGCAAAACCGTGAAGTTTCAGGAGTACTACCTGGGAAAATGGAGCGAGGAGAAGACGGAGCTGCTATCAAGGACTTGGGAGGCGGAGCAGAAGGATGGAGGAAAGCACAAGTACAAGACTATAAAGATTGACAACACGCGCTATCCATATTTCGAAATGGAGTTCAGCGATGGAACCATGTGTGACATTATCGACGCTCCTCGCACCACAATGGTTCGTTATGTGTGCTATCCCCATGGCAAGGACGATATTTACTCATTCAAAGAGACTTCCTCGTGCAACTATGAAGCCATTATACTCACTTCTGCACTGTGCGTCATTCCTGGCTTCCATGCGGAGGAGACCAAAGAGACCACCATCAAGTGTTTCAATTCGGAAACAGAGCCGCATAAGCCACTGAGCATGCTGCGCTCAGAGCTAAGCGAATGGGCTGAAAGTGAGTCCGATCTGATTCTCTCAAAAGACGCCGAAAATAAGCCCGTTTCCAAGGCGTGGCCAAAAGAAGGGGAAATAGTAACCTTCAAGCATACCGGAGATGTCGACAAAATCATAATGGAGTTGATGAACAAAGATGGCGTGGATTCCGATAAAGAATACCAACAGCTATTGCTCGCCAAAGCGGGGACTACTCTTGGAAAACAGCCAGCACCCATCGACGAGCTTACGCCCATCAGAGAGTTTATATCTGGCGCCAACTGTCTAACTGGGGTAAGAAATTCCGCCGGAAAGCATTTCAGTGAAATCAAGTTACTCAATGATATATTTTCTGCAGGGCAACGGTTGGTGGAGGTATGAGTTCTGCTATGGCAAGCATGTGCGACAGTTCCACAAGGATAAGAACAGTGAAGTTGAGCTGTTCCTTGGCTACTTCTCAGAGGAGGCACACCGCCAGTGGGCCATCGCCAATCCCGATAAGGGAGCACGGCGCACCGGCTTCTCCTCATCGATTTGGCACCATTATGTAAAGGGAACACATTGCGATCGTACCAGTCAGCCGCGGGAGGTGGATGTCAAATTGACGTGCACACCCGTGACCTCTAGTGGAACGGCTGTGTCTATGTACTTGCTGGAGCCAAAGACATGCCAGTACATCCTGGTCGTGGAGTCGCCTATCATTTGTGATCTCCTGCGTTATGCAGATTCCCACGGACTGGTGAAACCCGAAAACCTTTACAAGGTCTTCACTAGCGACGAAGGCCAGCCAGAGAGTCCCGCTCCTGCCACGGATCGGACTTCGGATGACTCTGAAGAGAAAATACGCTTATAGGGCCAATTTTAGTGAATTAATTTTAAATAAAATACGTGTAAATTTAAATTAAATACATGTAAATGTAAATTAAATTGCACTTGTTTAAAAAAAAACAAAAAAAAATATTTTTGATTTAGTGTTTTTTTTGTTTAATTAGCGAGAAAATAAGAACATCCTCATCGCTAGCCAGATCTCCAAAGTAACAGCAAGGTAAAAACTGAACTCAAAAAGTTCTTTTAAATTTTGTTTTTTGCTCGATATATAATTTAAATTTTGATACACGTATAATTTTTTGGAAAGCATTATTACAATATGTGGCTGATTTAAACAAAAATCGTATCGTTTTAGACAATTTTATTGGTTAGAAGCTTATTTTGTGGGGAGTGGATCCCACGATAAAACTAATATCTACCATTACGACCATATCATACAAAAAATAATATTAAAGAAATGTCAAAATTGGTTTTTGAATTTAAACAGAAAGATTTTATGGTATATTGCAAATTCCAAATATAAGGAAGTGATATACTCATCCTGGCCTACAACATAATAAGTCGGGCCTTCCCGATAATATCACTATGAGCGTTATGTCTATTATGTGTCAGGCCTGCTGATATCTTCTGAATGCAACCTCTAACTATGTGTATATCCACAAAATTACTAATAAGCTACGATATGTGGACTATGCTTAGAGAACCCTTATCCAGAAGCTCACAATTCGTATATAAGTCGGCAGTCCACCCAGCGGAGATCCAGTCACCACCGTAACCATGCAGCTATCGTGTGCAATTACATTATTGGTCTCGGCCTTTGCATATGCTGGTAAAAAATCCATTTAAATCTTTTTTTAAAGTGGTCAATCATAATGCACGATTGGCTACAGCCGCCACCGCAGAAGCTCCCTACGTTGTAAGCATATTGGTGGAACGGAAAAAAACAGCTATATGCTCTGGCGCTATGATATCCAACACTTGGGTAGTGACTGCCGATCATTGCCTAACAGCGGACGCTGTGGAAATTCATTACGGATCGAATCGGCGCTTAAACGGTAAGCCCCAGCACATCGTAGGAAAGCAGAACTTCATCCGTCATCCAGGCTATGGCAAGTAGTCTTGCCACGACATCGGACTCATTCGCACTCCATATGTGGAGTACACCGAAAAGCTTAACAGCATCCTGCTTCCGACGCCTTCCGACGCGTTCCTGCGGTGGTGACTCTGGTGGCCCCCTAGTCACGCAAAACGATCCCATGCTGGTGGGCGTAATAGCTTTTGGTGAATGCACCTGTAAAAATTGACCTGCAAGCTACACCCGGGTCACCGACCATTTGGACTGGATACGAGAAAAATCAAGAATCCCCAATAATCCAAATAATTACCAAATTGACAATTATTCGTCTGATTTCCAGGACTGGACACGAGAAGAATCACAAGAAGAATCACGAGAAAAACCACGAGAAGAACCAACAATCCGCAATAATCCAAATAATTTTGAAATCGACAATTATTTCTCTGGGGCCCAGCATATACATTCTTTGCTTTTCTACTATGTATCAGTTGCCTTTACAGTATTAATCGGCTTTTTATTTTGATGATCTGAGTACTGTACTCGTTCAAATCAGCTTGGAAACAAGCATTTTAATACATTTTAAATTCCCACCCCCACTCCCAGCGCTAAGGCAATCCCCACCCCCACTCCCAGTGCTACGGCATTCTCCTCCACCACGCCCCGTGCTACGGCATTCTCCTCCCCCACGCTCCGCGTTTCGGCACTCCCCACCCCTTCCTTCTTCCTATCATCCTCGTCATTCCCCTTTAGCTCGCCCCGCGCTGTTATTCCTTTTTAATCATGTAATAATAATTTCCTTAAATTTTCAGCAGTATGCTTTCCCAGCATTGGGATGATGTGGAGCACATCTTTGCCCAAGGGAAGGAAGAGGCGTATGGGCCCCTTTTCCCCAAGCGGTGGTGCCAGCGGTGGTGCCAACCCGCCTGACTGTGAGGGATTGCCTCCAACAGTGTAAACAGGCATGGACCATTTTCACGAAGCAACAGAAAACGGCACCACCGCGCTATTACGACGAAAAAGATAAAAAAATTATTGTGGAAGCAATAATAAAGGGACACACAATTGCGAATATAGAATTAACGTTCGCGAAATGCCGGGAACTGGAGAAGGAGATGGTTTGCCTCCTAAAACCAGGTGATGTTAGAAAATGGTCACGCTGCAATGGTGGCACATTGCACCGACGACTTCAAAATTTAAAAAAAAGAATACTTAATTTTAAAAGAAATAAATAAGATTACAACAACTTTTGGAATTTACTTTTTGGCTTATTTTTTCTCCATTTCCATACCACGCGGGCGGCCCGGGTTCGATTCCCGGCCGGAGCAGCTTCTTTTTGAAATATTTTTTTCTACTTATATATACATTGTACATATGGGCATTTCTCTGAGGAGGTCTACTGAGACCAAAAAATTTAAATTCAATAAAAACGCATTTAAATATAGTTTTCTCGGGGTTTTCTTTAAAAGATATTGAAAATCCACCAATTTAATTAATTGACATATAATTTCATTAACTTTTATCTGAAAACCTATTCAAATTAGCAAAAGTTCACTTTTTTGGTATTTTTGTGGTATTTTTTGGTCATGTTTGCCATTGTTTTTTTCGCCTATAAGAAAGATGATTCTTGATAAAAGTTTTTCCTTAAAGTCTCCTTTACATATTGAACTATCTAAAAAAAATTCCAGAAAATTTTCTTAATATCGCCTAACGGAATATTTGTAACATTTATAAAGCCAAGAAATTTTTGTCCCGTGCGACATGTCCCGTGCGACAGAGGCTTAAATTGAATTTAAAAAAAACTACAAACCATACATGCTTAAAATTATAACCATTTTCAAGAGTTATCAATGCAAAACATTAATCAGAAATTCGCATTAATATATCGCCAAAACTTTAGCTGAAATCTGAGTTTGAATTGGTCGCCGCCAAAACCACTTCTATATTTGTCCCGTGCGAATACCATGCTTTTTTGCAAATATCTCGAAAACGAACAGTAGCCCAAAATCGCCCTTAGCACCAGCTATGGAGCTAGTCAAGTGGCGAATCATAACGGTAAAACAATTTGGAAAATCGGTTTTTTTTTGACATTTTTACAACTTTAAATGCGTACGAACGTCCCGTGCGACATCAGAGAAATGCCCATATGTACATATGTATTTTCACTCCAGGTAGCAAACGCATCATTTCCTTCTAATAAAAATAGAATCACGTATTTTTTATTACTGTTAATATTTTATTAAAAATCCTAAAAATATATACAATTAAAAATCGCGGAATACTGCATTCGGTTTAGTGGTCAGCAGTTCTGCGACTCCCACGAGCAGGGTAATGTATCCATACATGTTCCGATGGAAGTGCTGCCAATCATCCTCCCCCATTAATTCGACGAATTTCGACACGACATTAACAATGACTCGTCCGCAAATCTTCAATTCAGTGGAGTTGAGGAGGTGTATTGTCGTGTATGGAAATGCCACCGAGGACTGGCAATTCCGCCCAATAATACGTTCCAACTCCGGAACTTGTTGGCTCACATACCCCTGCCTGTCGTCCCTCAACGGCGGATAGGCAGTGTCCCATCAATCGTTTGCGTTGAATTTCAAATTGTAGGTTTGCAGTAATGTGGTGTCCCACAAGACTGGGAACCGATCCGCAGCTCTCCATTTCGCACGCAAATTGGCGGGGCATCCGTCGCTAATAACCATTAGCTTCCTCTCAAAGCCTCGGGCGATGATGGTATGAAGCACCATGTTGACTCCGTCATCGATCACAGCCGAACCGAGGACCTCAACTCCAATCACAGCCTGGGAATGAATGTTTATACATTTATTATTATATTATTAGTATATATGTACATATATACTAATACTCACCACTCTCATATGTACAAAATGGAAGTTGGAACCATCCAGGTTGAACCCTGCTACGGCCAAAACTTTCCACTTATTCCCGCAGTGGTCCCACGGAACATGCAGTTCGTCAGAAATAATAACACATGGCTCCGACGCAAAGTTTTGCAGGTTGCTTATGTTTCGCCATAAACAATCGATGTTTCAAAAATGGAAAACATCGATTATATCGATGTTAACATCGATGTTTCTCCAGCTCTACTCAGCAGGCCTGATATACAGTTTCATTGTAAATTCCACAATCCCACAATCCTCAAAGGAAAATAGTCCAACTAACAATTTATATTTGCTAAATCCACATTAGTGTACAGTTTGTAAAATAGTAAGTGCTATTCCGTGGAGCTGAGTGGCGTAAATGAATGTGTGAAAAAATCAATGTGGTTGAGGGTTAGGAGACATGCATGGTGCGCCCCGGCATTTAGCGGGAGCTCAGCCCGGCCCCCGCTCATTGATAAGCAAACGGACTATTACACAATTTTGTTGTATTATTTATTTGCAGCGCAACAAAAGACACACTCTTTTGCTACAGAATGGCCCTCAACTTTCGGACTCAACTAAAGTTGACCAACTGGCAGATTGCGCTCATCATTGGCACGCCCCTGGCCATCGGCCTGGGAACCTATGTGGCCAGGAGGATTTACGCCACGCCCGGTGGTGAGGAAAAGAAACGATCCAAGGGGAAAATCGAGAAACAAGCGACATCCATTGACGGAACAGCGCCGGACAAGGAACTGGAGCTTAAGCAGAAATCTGCCGAGCTGGGCGAGAAATTGTCGCCAGTTAAGGAGGCCAACAGCTACAAGAACGAGGGCAACAATTGCTATCGCAATGGCAAATACGACGAGGCCATAATCTTCTACGACAAGGCCATTGACAAGTGCCCCCCGGAGAACGGTACTGACATGGCAATCTTTTACCAGAACCGCGCCGCCTCTTATGAGAAGCTACAAAAGTGGAGCAAAGTGAAGGAAGACTGCACCAACTCCTTGGCATACAATCAACGATATGCAAAGGCCTACTTCCGTCGCGCTCGTGCCCACGAGGCCACAAAAGACATGCTGGAGTGCCTGAACGATGTCACAGCCACCTGTATATTGGAAATGTTCCAGAACAACCAGAGCATCATGTTTGCGGATCGCGTGCTCAAGGAGACGGGACGCATAGATGCCGAAAAGCATATGAGCAACAGGGTGGCCGTAGTGCCCTCCACTTACTTTATAAAGACATATTTGCAATCATTTGTCGCAGATCCTCTGCAGAATATAAACCTGCCGCCATCGATTGAGGCGGACGCACCGGCGCGCGGGTTCTTGCGTGCCTATAGCGCCTTCCGCGAAGAGAAGTTTGACGACATTGTTCCTGCCTGCACAGAAGAAATCGAATCCTCTGAATCCGAATCCCAGTATAAGGTGGAGGCCCTGCTGTTGCGCGGCACAATCCATCTCCTCTGTGGCACCTACAAAGAGAGCCAACAAGACTTTGATGCCATAATCGACAATGGTAAGATTTTCTGATTTAAATGAAGACTCTAGCCGTAAATGAACTCTCGTTTCAGCCGATGCGGATGACACAATCCGCGCCTATGCCTACATGAAGCGTGCCTCCCTCTATATGCAGGTGAACAAGCGTGAGGAAGCCCTAGTCGATTTCGAATCAGCAGAGAAACTGAAACCCGACAATCCCGATGTATACCATCAGCGTGCTCAGGTCCTGCTCCTGTTGGACAACATTAAGCCAGCCTTGGAGCAGTTCGAAAAAGCCGTGCGTTTGGCCCCCAATCATTCCATCGCCTACGTCCAGAAATGCTATACCGAATACCGTCTGGCGCTCATGACCAACAACCAGATAGCTCTGGGAAGTGTCGTCCAACAATTGGAGAAGGCAATCAATCAGTTCCCCAATTGTGTAGAGTGTTACAGCATGTTGGCCCAGGTGATGGCCGACCAGCAGAATTTCCTCCAGGCACAGCAATACTATGACAAGGCCGTGTTGTTGGCGCCCAAAAATGCGTCACTGTTAGTCCACCAGGCCGTTATGACTCTGCAGTGGCGTGGCGATATTGAGACGGCTGTCAGTATTCTGAACAAGGCTATTGAGCTGGATGACAAATGTGAGCAGGCCTTCGAGACTCTGGGCACCGTCGAAGTGCAACGGGCGAACCTGAAGCGAGCTGTTGAGCTCTTCGAGAAGGCCATTCGCTATTCCAAAAGCTTTGAGGAGGTCGTGCATGCCTACTCGCTGCGCAATGCGGCCATTGCTCAAATCAATGTCACCAAGAACCTGGGCATCGACATGAACGCCATCTCAGCCATGAGCCAAGCGTACGGCACGGCCATGTAGAGGAGAGTATTCACCGGCAGAGATGTGCATTTAGCATTTGCCATGCCGGACACCACCACCGGGAAGCAGACCCAATTATTTGTAATTAAGTTAGTCCTGTTATTTATATATATAAAAATCAAAGCTTTTTTGTGCCCCCCCCCTTAGTTCTAGCATAAAATTGAACAACGTTGACGATATGGCGCCGTTGAAGCGTTTAGATTCATTTCATGAATAATCTTTGTTGCCTAGGGAATCCACTAAAACAAACACATAGCCTATGCTTAAGCGTAAGATTAAAATAAGTACAAGCTGTAACTTCGTGATTTTGGACACATCCCTTAGCCCACCGGCTGGTTGTAGGCCTGTACTTCGGCGGATATGTAGGCGGAACAGAGTAGCAAGAGGGCGGACCGCACGCTCCCCACAATGGCATAGTCTGCCTCGAACTCCTGGAGATAGGGCAGCAGTAGGCCAGGCAACGCACCCAAGCCATTTGAGATGCCCATCAGGGTGCCGGCGTAATTGGGACTCATATCCAGAGGCAGGAGCTTGATACCCGCGTAGTAGGCGCCTACGGCTAGGACACTCCAGATACGTGTGCCACCCGATTGCAAGGAAGCCATGTACATGGAGCCGCAGAAAAACACTAACCAGGCCATGAGTCGACGCGTCTCCGTGCGGCTGAGGATCCGCTCGGCTATGAGAAAATCGCTCAGGGTTCCCGTGCTTAGAGAGACCAGCCAATTGCCGATATGGGGAGCAGTCACCATTATACTGGCCTCCAGCTCATCCCACAGACTGCTGCCCTTAGATCTCAGATCCTCCAACACTTTCTGCAACTCCTGGGCGAACTGCTGCTCACTCCAATCGTGCTGCATGGAGGCTGAAATCAGCGCCCACAGTGGGGTACTCATCAGCATGCTCTTCCAGGGTGCATTCCGCGGTGGTTGGAGATCATCACGGCTCTGTAATGTGGTACTGGATGTTACCAACAGTGGGGCACTGACATGGCTCTTGATGTACTCCCGCTCCTCGCTCTGAATGTAGGGACAGTTGTCGGGTGTGCTATAGCAGATCAGGGTCTATGGAAATACAGG
This sequence comes from Drosophila algonquin, assembly GCA_035041765.1. Classification (NCBI taxonomy): domain Eukaryota; kingdom Metazoa; phylum Arthropoda; class Insecta; order Diptera; family Drosophilidae; genus Drosophila; species Drosophila algonquin. The sequence goes on along the minus strand of JAWNKY010001391.1, from coordinate 69,578 downwards.
AGACAGTTAAGCGGATCGCTGCTCAAGCTGGCATTCACACAACTCACAAATCCTAGGAACCAGGCAACGGCGCCACTACCGACCACATAGAAAGCTACCGGCCACTCTTCTTCCGCCATTACCAACCCACTGAGGAGCTGCGTCAGGGTAATGCCAATCTCTCCCCCACTCAGAACACCGCTGGCCAGCAGACCGCGCTCTCCCTCTGGGACCCACTGGGCCAGCATGGCAGACACCGCAGGAAAGGTGGGACCCTCGCAGAGTCCGATGCCGAGGCGGATAACCATCAGTGCATACGGACCACCATGCCGTACTGCAAGCGGCGTCAGCAGCGTGAGTATGGCCGATGACATGATGGCTGCTCCTAGGATCCATTTGCCGCCACAACGCTCCGACAGACGACCGCCTGGTATGTGGGTGAGCATGTATCCGGCATAAAAGGCCACCGTGACCAGGGTTTGGGTCTGTCGCGACCATAGCTCGGAGCAGCTTATGCGCTTACGGGATGATGTGTGCGACGGTGCAATCGATTTCACCGGCTTTTTACTTTCTGTGAGATGCACCTTTATCTCCTGTGGGTGGTAAAACTGTTCCCTGCCAGCCCGGAGTCTGGCTCTTATTATATTTTCAGTCTGATTCAATCGAGCGGCCAGTTCTGTGAACCAATTTTGTGACTTGACCTTTGCATGCGAAGAACGATGAGCACAACCTTCTAGGACAATGCGATTTAGGGAAAGGTCCAGGCACAGTCTCATCGTGTACGCATTGATGATGGCTAAGAGGCTAAAGCAGCAGAGGACCATACGCTGCTGCACCCTCAAATCTACCTTGAAGATTTAAACACTTCATTAGCGAAACCCGATAGATGGATTATCCTATAGAATACTCACAGCTGAACAGAACGCGTAGCATATGCTGAATGGAAAACATTTTTGATGCGAATTGAAATCACTTTTTTCAAACAAGTTTTTTTGGAATTTTTAAAAGAAAAAATATATTTTTGAATTAACTCAAATATTTGACAATAAATTCGAATACCATTACGGTGTCTCAGTAATTTGGACAATCTCAGTTAACGATTTTCGATTACCTTGGTTGGGAAAATGCAGAACTATTTGTGGTTTTCTTTTCTTACCTCTAATTTTTCTAAACTTTGGCGACCAAAGACACTTGAAGGCACTTGGAAATTAAGTAATGAAAAGCTCCACAGCACTAGGACTAAGGGTGAATCCTTGTCCAAAAATATTGACTAGATGGGCCTATTAAAAGAACATACTTAACCCATAAAAACTAAGTTTACAAACGTTAATAATTTTATAACATTTTTGTTTAAAAATGTCTCAAAATAATGCTATAAAACCACGCTCATCTTATAAAAAGTAAATCGCAAACTTGTTTCATAAACAATACAAAAAATACAAATTATTTAAACAAAAATTAGTCGAACGGCACGGTATGATTAACATGGCTAATGGTATATATATCGGGGGTATATCTTCAGCTACTCTGGATCTGATCCATTAGATTAAGCTCTAAACGGTTTTATAATTTCGGAGCATTCCAATAACAGAACAAAAATACAACCCATATCGGCGGCAAGCATCTAAATGCCTCGTCATGTACACGACACATATTTTGTTTTTGCATTCACGAGCCCAGCCTCTTCCCCAGTCTCTAGGGCCTAGAGTCTAGGAAAACAACATCTGACTGACGTGGGTTGTCGAAGAAAAAATCTCGGAGAAATGGAAACCATTGTAGAGCAGTTGATGTTGTCATGGTCGTGCCCACTGCAGGGTTAATGAATCAGAAAGACATCTCAGAAGGGGGCTCTGCTATGGCAGTTTCCATGGAATAGGTGAATCCAGTTTGTCCAGGAAGACCACAGCAAGAACATACCATAAGCAAAATGCCTAATGGAAGTCCTTAAAGTTTTCCACAGTTTCCCTTCAGTTTTCGGTGCGTGGGGAATGAGAGAAAACGTCAAAGTCAAGTCAAAAAACCTGCCCAGAAAGGTGTTTCAGAGAGGTGGTCTCTATTTGGCCAAGTCTCTCAATATCATTGCTCGTTTTTTTCTTTATGCACTTTATTTGGCTAACATCATAAAAACAGTTATGTCTTAACGGAGTTTGTTAAAAACACGTTTTGGCGTTACACATTGATCAACAATTTAAAACTCATACAATGTTGCACCATCCCAACCCAACCCATCCCATCCAATCCGACGGGGGGGAAGGGAAGGAAAGGTGTTTTACAGTACGGTACGGCAATACGAACTCGGTATACAATTGCTCTATCTAATCTTAGACGTTGAAATCGGTTTCAGCTGCTGCTTCGGGTTACGATTAAATACTAAATAATAATTAAGAGAGTACGTTGCATGTACGGGGACATGTGCGGGGGACAGGACAGTATTAATTATGGTTTATCCTACCTATAACAGGAATATTGTACACATAGAAGTACACACTGCCATGCGTGTTTTTCCTTTCTTTTTTCTTTTTTGTTTTGTTTTTCTTTTTTTGGTGAGTGTAAGTAAATTCTTTGCTTAAAGTTAATTAGTTGGTGGCCCTGTGCCTCCGTGTGCCGGGTATCTCGGCCAGATCGGAAATACTATAAAACTAGCTATCTGAACAGCAGTAAGGGCGTATACGTATATCTACTATGTATGTAAATGGAACCTCGACTCGACTCGTGCACGGTTACAGCATTTCGAACTAGAGTACAATATGGCACATTCTGAAGGCGATGCCGCTTTAGGAGCTGCGCTGCTGTACTACTGTACTGCTGCCGTTATACTCGTCACTTTTGAAAGGGGTGGTCTTGCGCTCCTCGGCCTCAAAGTCCATGGAGCGGGGCTGAATGGGTGCATTGTTGAATGGCTGTATCTCTCCCGACGCCCACAGACAGTACACGACCGCTGTGACGCACAGGACGCCAAAGGCCACCCAGAACACAGTTCGCCATTCGAGCAGCGAGGCCTAAGTCAAACGTGGAAAATTAGTTTAGAATGGATAAACTTGACTGCCAGGAGTTATTGCACTTACATTTGGTGTCATCACTCCCACCAGATACGGCGTTATCACGCCCGTGATTGCTCCAATGCCGTTTGTGATGGCCATTAGGGTGCCAGCATAGTTGGGGCTCATGTCCAAGGGACTGAGCTTCATGCCCGCATAGTAGGCGCCCATCAGGCCCATGCAAATGGTGAAGAGGATCACAACCAGGACGCGATCACAGCCGGCATACGAGGCGCCCACCATGAAGATGGCCGGACCAAAGGCGGCCAGACCCGTCATCACCTTACGGGTATTTGTCGTGCTCATGATGCCCTTGCGGATCATCCAATCGGCGACGAAGCCACTGCCCACGGACACAATCCACATCATCACATAGGGCAGGGAGGAGTACAGGCCGTTGGCCTTGATGGAGAACTGCAGCACATCGGCCATGTACTTGGGCAGATCCGTCACCATGATGTAGAAGCCCCAATCGTGACCGATCTGGGCAGAGACCAGGGCAAACATGGGCAGATTCGTAAGGATGGCCTTCCAGGGTGTCGGAGGCAGGTTCTCGTTGCGTCCAATCGTTCCGATCTCCTTTGAAAGATATTCCCGCTCGCTGGGCTTGATGAAGGGATGGCTGGAGGGATCGCTGTAGCAGAGAAAAACCTGTGGAAAAGTTATGGAAAATGTTAGCGCCAGACAGAGAAGAAGATGAGGCGTTAGATACTTACAAAGATGACGAACCAAATGACACCTAGGCCGCCAAAGAAGTAGAACACAAATGGCCAATCGTAAGCATCCAGGAAGACACCCGATAACAGATTACCCATGATAGTGCCCACCTGTCCGCCACCCAAGACCAAGGCACCCAACTTGCCACGTTCGTTTGCGGGCACCCAGGCAGCAAGGAGCACACTGAGAGCGGGGAAGGTGGTACCCTCGCCCAGACCCATCAGCACACGGGATACGATCAGCCAGTCGGAGCCTCCCTTCTCAATGGCCAAAGGTGTGAGCATAGTGAACGCGGCTGTCGAGAGGATGCCCAAGCCCAGGGTCCATTTGCCGCCAAACTTCTCGGCCAGCAGACCTCCAGGAATGTGCGTGACAATGTAGCCAATGTAGAAGGAGGACAAGATCAGGCCCTGCAGCTCCTCAGACCAGTCATAAATGCCGCCACTCTGCAAGGATCTTAGCTTTAAAATGGGTTTCTTTCATGGCAACGTGATGACACTTACGCTGACGCCTTCATCCAGATCATCTGGCTCGCAGATGGCCACATCACTATCCTCATCAGTGGCGTTCTTCTTCAAGACCAGCACTGTAATGGCCTGTGAGAGGCACACACGCATTGTGTAGGCATTGAGGATCGCCAGGAACCCCATGATGGCCAATATCACACGTTGCGGTATTATAAAATCTGCAAAACAAAGGAGAGGGAGATTGAATTTTATTGTTGGCATATTAATTGTTTGCGTCAAACGTTTTCATTTCAGGGTATCACCGCATATTGTTTTAAACAATTTTAGACAATTTAATTTGTTTAGCGTGCGAATAAATAGTTTGACGAGTTGCGGGGCTGGGCTGGTCAATTGGGTACAAATCAATTTGCGCTGATAAACTTCAAATTGCAGTTGATTGCCCTACAGTGCTATCCGAACATCAATTACATCGTTGAGCGTATACCAGAGCGTACATACATATCATATCATATGTGATCATATCATTTAACTCAGACGACCTATCTTTCACAAGATTGCACCTAAATTGATATGTGATGTGATTGATATTGTAATAGAGAATATTTATTGAATATTCTATTAAGTATTCCTTTACAAGGTTTGTAACCTAAGGGTACTTTATCCACTGATGGTTCGAGAACATATTGATAAAGAATGCTACAAGTATTCTTTACGGAAAATACCTATGAATATGTGTAGAAGATATATATTTTTTTCTTTTATCATATATATTTATCATATATCCCCAAAGAATCTGTTCTCTAAGAGATATTTTTCCCTGCATTAAACAAATCCAAGGGAAAATACATTTCCCAAGCCCAATCATTCGTCATATAATTATCTCCATAACGACTACAGAATCTCGGAAAAGTGGGTGCCTTGACGACATGTATTATATTATAGCCACCTATTCATTGAAATCATTTAATATAAATCATTTAAATAATAATATATGATTATTTGGTACCGTCTTTCAAGTCAACTGCACTTCAAAACTTCGTTTAAAATTTATATGCCTTCAAGTATAAATTATTTTATTGTATTGTTGCTCAATGGAATTTAAGGAATTTGTGTGTGAAAATTATGACCCTATACGTGTGCTTCCTGTACTGTGTATTGTTTATGGCCTATGGAAAAACTTTGGCACGCGATTAGGCGCTATATGAACGGCGCTATGCACTTGTTTTTGGGGCCAATATCAATCACCAAGCGCCTTCGAGCGATCGATGGAGCGCGCTGGTTATACGACCCCCTCATATCATAATCAAATTGTTAGGCGGAATTATGCGTTGATAAGGCTCGGTTCCAAGTGTGATAGATCTGCGATAAAACACTTGGAGTGCATATGGCACAATCTCGAGTATATCAAACGGAGAAACCCAATGACCATAAAACACGGGTCTTAAGACATTGCCAATTAAATGGTCTTCAGTATAAATTTATAGGGCTCCCATTTTTGGGGCAGACGAACCTCATCAATTGAGGCGGTGATTCCGGATCAAGTTCATGAATTTTGAAGGTTGAATTGATCAATTAATTGGGAGAGCTTGTTGCTAAGAATAAGTGTTAACATTGACCCAAATGATCTAAAAGCAGATCCCTGCTCTAAACAGAAGAGAAAACAAACAACTCTGCTGACAATACAATTTTCGTCTTAGGACAAATATAATCGCAATCCAATTCTTGGTAGTATTATTAGATCATCTATTGACGTTTCCCCCCAACCAAACATTTAACCTACGTAAGATCCATTAAGCGAACTGTTTGCTTTTATAATGAAACCACTCTTTCATTTTAATAACCGCCGCTACAGACGTCACTGGCTAGCATCGTATTTTGTTTATAAATTAACATTATTATTAAATATTTTGCATGAGTGCCGAGCGAAACTCCAAAACTGGCAAATTAACAATGTGTCAATATTTGACATATCGCTTAACGAAGCCGACAAGAAAATTTATACGCGCCCCAGTCGCACGAGTGTCAAATAAAAAGAAGAATAAAAAACAACCTCCTTTTCATACAACTCCCCCAAGTGATAAGTTGATTAGGCCAACATACATATATATGGATGTATGTATATATGTAAATATAGGCGCTAATCATATTTCTCGTTCATTTCGAAAAGTATGGCTATATTTCACTTGACCAATCACGCTTATTGGCGTTAATATATGATCGCACTCGATCCAAGCACCATCCCACGATAAGCTGGTTAAGATTTAATCAGAACTGAGTAACACACACAGTCTTATCGCATATATGTAAAGCTAGTGCTAGGCATTGCTTGGAGTACTTTATAAGCTAGAGAAATCGTATAATCTCCATAGAGTACAACATAAATAAGGGGCTCATAGGATATCATTAAAGCATTGAGCAAATATTATAATAAAGAAAGTTCCAATGAATCTTTCCACTAGATAAAAATACTGGGAAAACTCCCAGCATGGAAAGGTTTGTACCCAGTCAACATATGGGTCATTATATATATGGCAATAATGTTCTTATTATGAAAAAGAATAAAATAATCTCCTGTCTGTCTGTTGATATCTCCGTGTCTCTGACTCTTTGTTTTCGTAATTACATGCTATATGGTCCGGACAATCTCTAGTGTATTGATAGCACGGCCACGGCACAATTACAAATCTTCCATTTTCCCATTTTTAAATCATTTTCTTGTGGGGCTTTCATTGCATTTCCGCGCTCTTGCGAAAATGATGTCAATGGGCGGACTTGGGGCGAGTGTAATATGCGATTGCTGCATACGAGATATGCCCCATCAAAGGCGACAGGCCCACCCTACCTAACCGTGCCTCCCCGTCCATCCTCTATTACATATGTATATACTCTTATGTACATGGTATGTACATGTTCGATAAGCGTGCATCGCATCAAACAATTGGGGCAGACGACGAGTGCGTGAGGGGAAAGTGATTAAACAAAGCGATTAGCTTGGAAAGGGACTTTTCGGTGTTTTGGGCTATCGTCGGGTATTATTCATTGGAGTGCCAATCAATTCCCTGCATCCGATGATTTATGGCCAAGTCATAGATTTAACAACTCATTAGGCTAAAAAAATACTTTAGAACACACACGTGTAACCCGTGTGGGGGTTTCGTTTATACGTTTCGAGATGCTAAACTCAAACCATTCCCAGGCTTATTCGATTTTCTGTGTGTTTGTTTTCTAAGCAAATAACAACAGGCACGGGCTATTGATTGTGTGACAAGTAAAAGCTAACAACAACAGGAGAATATGAAACTGTAATTATTGGACATTCCAGAGAAGGAATACGGAAAAAACTCAACAAGCAGACAGTTACTTTCAGATATATCATACGAAAAGATGGATCGTATAAGTTTTCACAAAAGAATCGATTGGCCCATCTGTTATGAAAGAAAATAACTGAGAAAACAGTGGGATCCGTGATCCGCAAATCGATTGCGAGAATTGACGGGCTCGACTGATGGATACTGGGCACCCTACACACACCTGACGCACCGACTTCCCCGTTCCACGATTCACTTCACATGCAAATCGTATGCAAAATATATAGTATACACGTTTTGATTTGATATGAATTATGCTCACGCGTGCCGGGAATGCCAACAGATCGGACATGAGATGAGAGCAAAAGAAACAGTCCACAATGGCAACAAACAAAAACCGAAATAAACCGAAATAAAAAGGCGTTAAATTCGAGACACGAAATACTAAATAAATCCACTAACTGAATCGGAAGTGGCTGGCAGAAACGTTTCTGTTTCTGTCATTGTTTTCATTTATGCATTATACATCACATCGGATCGGATCGGTATACACGCTGTATAGGTATGTATATTATATATTTAGGAATTTATTTTGTTGTCGGTCAATGTCGGTTAAACCACTCAAATATACTCTGTTTAATTATTTCATTTCAAGAATTCTCCGTTCGGAGTTCAACGTATCCATATCCATCTCCATCCCCAGTCGATTCGAATTTAATATTCAATAAAGCACACTCCCAAAGTTGGGCTCGGGGTTTACGGAAATGGCAGATAACACAGAAAGTTTTTGGCCAAATAACTTTTGATTTGGATGGGACGGGGTATGTGGTAGGGGCATGGGGCATGTGACACTTACACCGTGATAGGTTTATGCCCCATTGCGGCTGTTGTGTCATCTCGAGATTATTGTTTTGCAACGTGAGCAAGTTGCTCAGTTCCTTCGCCACGGTTACACAGGATAGGTTCGGATATAGAAATGAAGGATATCACACGCACACGAACACACACACACACAGAACACAATTTGTTATATCTCTCGTTTTCTTTTACTTCCTTGACACTTGGCTTTGGCTTTGGCGCATGCGTAACAAACACAAAACGCAATTAAAACCACACGCAGCGAGAACGAAACAGCGGCAAGTGGGGGGCTCTCTGACGCTCCGTCTCCGGCTCCTCCACGCACTTCTTTGAGTCTCTTTCGCTTTGGCGCTGGCCCCTCTTCCGTTATTTCAGTATTTCAGTAGTGCACCGCTCTCGCTCTCTTTGGCTGTGTGTGTGGAGTGTGTCTGTGTGTGTGGGGGGTGGCTCTATGGGTGTGAGTCGAGTTTTGTTTTAGCAAAGTTTTCAACACACACACGCAAACACAACAACTGTAAAACTGTTAACGATCTTCGATCCCCGCTTTTGGCGCTTTGTTCTCTGCTCGATCCGCGCACGCCGCCTGTTAAATTACAAATGAGAAATTATTCCCCCCGACTTTAGTTTATATGTGAGCAGATAAGCGCCGATCGACGCTGGTGTCGCTGCTGCTGTCCGCTGCTGCTGCTGGAGTTTTTTTTTTATTAGCGCGGCATCGGGGTTCGGTTTGTCAACCAACGATCGTGGATCAAGGAGTTGACTTGTCATACATATAAATATATATACTAAATGTACTGTATGTACATATGTAGGATCATAAAAACTGTTGCTATCTTAATCGATCGACGTAGAGCCGTCGTCTACATGCGTACAGCGTATAGCCCAAAAGTCTAACTGTGCCGCCGTCCAAGGAACTTTATTTTATTTGCTCATTTCAAACTCGATTTCGATTTCAGTTTATAGGAACAATCGATTATGCGTTGAATACCTAACGGAACACACCGTTGCCGTCGTTGAACTTGCACGCGCCTGTTTTTATATCCCGTTCTATACACAGCAGCCATAAAAACCTAGCAAAAAACCAAAAAAAAAAACTACATAAATTTCAATGCACTCTGCTCATCATGGGAATCAGCGTAGACTATACACATTTTTAAGGGATGTACATATGTACATATATACATATATGTATAAATACAACATTTAAAAGATCGTTTTTTAAATTTGGAATGTTCGCACTATCATGGCAATATAATCCCCAACAAAAAGAAATTTTAAATTTTGTATAAATATGTATCATATCAAGAACTTTTACTTATTTTGATTACTTGAGAAAAACAAAAGTTTTTGCTCCCTACCAGACATCATACATACATATATTTATATGTATTTATATGTAAAAATTCGGTAGATTATTCTGAAGAACCATCAAAACAACAAGAAATACATACATATACATATGCTTGGACTTTAAATGACTTTTGATGAGTATACTATGTATAGCAGTACATATATTGAAAGATAATGAAATTGTTGACAGAATACGAATTTTGATGTCTGCGAATATTACAGCGATTGTACATTCCCCAAAGTGTAGAGTGTAGGGTATGAACATCCACTATATGCGACAACTTGTTGTATCTCCAATAGAATTAGTATTGTTGCTGCTGCTGCTGCTGCCGTTTTTGCTGCCCAGAGACATAGATAGTTAGTTAGTTTGTTAGTAACGTTTACCGGTTAGAGGCGGGTATCGTATCGGGCTTTGTGCAATGCAATTTAGTGCAAAAAACAGACGGAGGCGTCGACGGAACGGAGGCGAGCGTGAGAGACGGTTGAACCACCTCGAAAATACCGCCACCGCCACCGCCACTGACGCTCTTCTATTGTGCATCGTATCTCTCGTTTCATTCCGATCCGATCCAGTCAAATGCTGTTTCAGTTCCAGCTTCAGTTGCTTCAAGTATTTTTTGTATAATTATCTGCATAAATTGGTGCACACAAAAAACAAACAAACAAACATTTTGTTTCATTTTGCCAGTTACAGATGCGGTTCAATGCAGTCGAGTTATGCTACATATACATATGTATAAATAAATATGTAAATACATATATAAACATGCAAATATGTATATGTATCTGTAGGGTATATATTTATATCGCTGTCTATGTCATGTATATTTTAGGAGATCGTTGACTTAATGAGTGATCTTAATGACTAGGCATTGCCAGATCATTGTCGAAATTAGTTCACTGGAAACCGCATATATTTTACGATTGATGGAGCTGTGAAAAGTTCCCCCGCACGTAGTATTACTTTCCGGTTCTATTGGGATAACAAGTGGTAGAGAGAGAGAGAGAGAGAGGTGGGAAGGCTTTACGGGATCAGCTGATACATATCATTAGATAAACTGGAATTTTCCTAAATGTAAATATGATACGCAAGAGTTTCGACCAGCATTCCATCTTTATCTTTCACCCTATCGCATCCATTAAATTGTTTGCCACCAGATGGGATCCAGAACCGGTAGATAATGATAATGATAATCCAGAAACCCCAATGTCCAGCACTAATCTTTCCAGTTGCAGAGAGAAGAGATAATTCAGCCCCATGAGATCCAGAAGCTCCGATGCTCATATGTATATATACATATATCTGGATGTATCCAGAATTTGTGCTTCTATAAGGTGGGGTGGGGGTTCACACTACTCTAAAAAGAACAGGTCTTTCTTAAGTCCAAACTACAGTTTAAAGAAAATCATTTTTAGAACTTTTGTTAGAAGAAATCAAAATTTCGGACTCTAAGGTTGCAGGGGTGGTTGCTGCTGGAAAATCTGTTGCAGCATTGTGGGCCAAACGAACACTTAACTTCCGTTTCCGGTGGACGGCAAGACTGTTACGTCCCTCAACCCGGACCCAACCCCAGACACTGCCCCTTGCATATTTGAAACCCGAAATTGTATGCAAATATCTCTTCCATATTTAAAGCTAAGTCGAACAGTGCCCCACGACCGACTCGAACAGCCTGGCCTTCCAGGCAGCTGGAAGAGCATTTGCAGCATTCGCTGACAGATGACCTACAGGAAGTCCACGTAGTTAAACTCTTTCAGGGGCTGGATAGAGATTCTAAAACACTGAAGATACTCCATTTAGATGCCTTTTTGTTCAATAAAACATTCACTGCGTACATTCTGGCATTTCTGACATTTCTGTACTGGGATTTTTCCATCTTTTGCTTAATGAAAAGTGACAAACTTCAATAAATGCTCGCCCCAATAATTAACCACACGCACATGCATACATACTCGTATATGTATGCCATACCATGCCATCCAGCATGATCCATGCAATACGATAGAGCACCCCCCCTACTAAACTATGAAAAGCTCTGGCGATTCTGAGATGATCTTCAAAATTGTTTTCCATTTTTTAGCATTGTCATTTCCAATTGAGTCAGCGAACCATACCATCATGCCACGTGAAACGAGACTCTGCAATTGAAATGTTTGCTCAAATAAATATTCTGAAAATTCACAAAATATAGACATCCCGTTTGGCCCCCCCAGGCCACCCCTTAGACCACACGCTACTACATATAAGCATATGTATCCATATATATCCAAAATCTAGCTCAAACTGGCTTCATCGTCCATGACCGAAAATGTTACCAGCTTGAACTGGTAACCAGACGGACGGACAGAAACATAGCACTCAATATTTAACGCGCATACAAAAATATTTTGCGTTTTATATTCGTACAGCAAATTAATTGAAGCGGCCAGAAAGTCTTTTCTTTTATATTTGATGTCCATTAAATGGGATGCGATGGGGAGGCAACATAAAATGATGTATGTAAATATTTATACGGAAATTCCCTTGCGAAGGGTACTTCAAATTTCGAATATTTCAGGCAAAGAAGGGAGATAGAAGAGAGTTTCTTATCCACGAACATCCTTGGAAAACAGATTCATCTATAGGTTAATGTTTTTCGCGGGTAACTCAAAACTAAATATGATACAATTTCTTATAAATCTTCCTAAAATATAGAAGGGTATTCAAAGCTTCGACTTCCCAAATCAAACCTCAATTTGTCAAGCAAACAGCCAAGACCTTTGAATCAATGTTGGAGCAGCTCATATCAAAAAGAAACCAACATATTTATAGGCAATCAAAAGGCAATTTTCATCTCGCAACAGAAGGACACAAGTCAAGGCAACTGAGAAAGTAGGAGAACAGTAGGAGATCAAGTGGGAGTATCAATTCTAAAAATAAGCGCAATGAGTATTCATCATTTAAACCGAATATCTCTTGTGTTGACACATGGAAGTAAATGTTTTATCAAAACTTATCTTTATCACTGGGATCTTGGCGTTGTAAACTAAAAATATCTCGATTCTGTGATAACTGTCCAGATAAGATATGATGTGTCTCTCTAAACCATGATCCTAACTTAGATACACTCCATATTCCCTATGTACTCGTGTACTTGCTTATCCCAAGGTAACTTTCTCGTAAGTTTCATGGCTTTAGTGCCCAATTTTCCGTGATCTGTTGCCTGCTGATAGTATAATTCCAATCCACAAAAACGATCGAAACGTTTTGAGTCGCAAACAAGTTTCACTCTCAACAATAAATCAATCAAACGAAATCATACCGGATCGATTGTCGCCGGTTAAGGCGAGAACAATTTTGAGTTAAAATACGTAAGTAAATACTTAAATAATTAAAATAGTTGCCACAAATAAAACGAATTGTGGAGGCAAGGAAATTGCCATACCAATTGACATTTCGAGGGTCATCGATGCCGAGATATACAGCACAAAAAAAAAATAAATACAAAAACTAAGACCACAAATTGGAGTGTGGATTGGAGTGTGGTTTGGAGTGGAGCCGAGTGGATTGGCTTGCTGTGAAGTGGGAGGGAGCTGGACGGGGGTCTTGAGCGTTGAGTGTTCTCGCTTGAGACGAAGGCTGACCACCAGCAATGGGTCATGGGGTTACGTTGGTTCTGGGTTTTTTTCTTATTTTCTGCTGCCCGGGTAATAGCACTATGTCCATATTTGAGTCCGCCATATAATAAAACAAAAAACAGCAAAAAAAACTAAATAAACTGGGCGAGGAAACGAGCAAAGCTGGCTATCTTAAATATGTCTTTTACAATGGTACTAACCATAATATCGGCTCTAATCTTTATAGCCGACAGAGACTTTACAATGTTAGTGTGGGCAAAAAATACAATGACTTTTGTACCAAAGCCTTCGGCTTGAGATAAGATTGGCCATAGAGGCCAGAAGGGAATCTTCACACCAACCTGGAACTGGGAACTGTTCTGCTCTGCCAAATCGGAGGCATAAAGCTCAGCATGTGACTTTTTCGACTTAAAATAAGTCCCATTTGTTTTCCATTGATACTCGATTTATGGGCGGGAGTCAGTTCCACTCTGGAGCCGGGTCGTTTATGTGTCATCGACGAGGTGTTTTTAATAACTTAATTGCCAAATTGGGCTGCAATGAACACCGCGAGTCGTGTGCGCCGCTTTATAATTGGTCTTTAATAGGGACCATATCCAAAAGGAAATATGTGAGTATTTTTAAAAATTTCATAACTCGCCCTCCAGGTACGGGGGCTGGCATTCTATAGCCATATAGTATACATATATTTAGTGTAAATGTAATACAAAAGCAGGTATTTTAATTGTCGTGAAAACTCATTTAAAGTGTGAAAAGTTGTAAGAACTTTTAGCACGCAAACACGTCTCAGCTGCCGGATTGCGAGTGATCTGCGAGACAGAAGCTGAACCTGGAACTGGAGGCAAGCCTTTAACACGTGATTCTGTTATTTATAAACAATATTTAACCTGCTAATTTGTGCAAAAACGGAAGTGAATTCGGTAATTCCAATTGGGAAAGGTTCGCCAGATCATTTTGGGGCACTCTCTTGGGGCCTGGCCAAAAACCAGTTGCTACTGTATGTCCGATTAGTGCTATATATGTATGTATAAGAAATATGTTGTACTCACAAATGTGAGAAAAATACCTTAAACAATGGCCCACCTTGACCTTTCGAGCACAACTACAAGTGTCGCCATGTAGAGGCTGGTTTGGAGTTCTTTTTTAAATGCCGACAGCAAACAGTAAAATAATGAACATAAAGAGGGGTAGTAGAGAAAACCCCGAGGGCGGCACAGTATAGATCTGGATAGCCGTATTGATAAGATTAGGTTTTGGGAGGAAACCAGAGAGATTTCGGGCGGAGAGAGAAGCGTGGGAATTGCTGCACGAAATGTAAACAGAGGAACCAGAAGACCACAACATTGTTAATATTTCAAAGTAATTTTACTAATTACTTTCAAGTTTTTGCTTGAATAAATTCTTTACAATATTGAGAATTTTTTGCTGGCCATTGTCATGGTCTGCGTCTGCATTTTGCCAACTTTTTTACAGTCACGTGCGTCTATTGTCTTCAAACAGCAAACGAAATCTCCCAAGGCTGGATTTCATTTGTCTTTCATTCTGTGCTCTGCAGTCTGGTCACGTGTGGCTTTTGTGTGGGAAAGCTACAAACAGCTGACCATAAGTTTGAATTCAGATAACGATGGCGACTATTACCGCTCTTCTGTTCATGTAACAGCGTCCTCTATTCTACACGAATTTTACATACAGCCAAGATGTGCACCTTTTCAGCCTGCACAACCACCAATTTCGATTGCCAGCTTAAACAGCTGATAGAGTTGCCAGGCGCTGGCAAAGTTAGTTTGCAAAAAAAAAACTTTTAGATAAGAAAATCAAGGAAAATCCAAACAAATCGGTGGATTATATATTCAAAAGTCCATTCGACCCACCCCACAAATCGAACAGTGCACAGTCATAAAATGTGACTCTCAGTGCCGCGGCAGCAGCAGCAGGGCACCACACCGCATCGCATTTAATTGTGGTGTAATAAAAGTGAGGCTCCAGAGAAGACCCAGAAAACACAATACAAAATGATAGGCGATAGCGAGGAGCAGATATGGCAAGAAATCGGCATTGATCCGCAGCATGTGTGTGAGTCAGGCGATGGCAGCAGCGAGGGGCGCTATCAGCTCATATGCGACAAGTTATGGCTGCAGTCTCTGGAAAAGCACCGAAAGTTGACGCACTTCAGCAGCTGGTCGAGATTGGATCGACGGGCGCATCCTACAGGACAGCTGGAGCACCCCTGGACCCGCATCCTAGTGCAGACATACCGAAAGCAGCCCCAGCGCAGGGTATACCCCCTGCCAAGATCCTCAGGCGGTGGTGGCGGCGGGGAGGGACATGCGCCAGATGCTCTGCCGATGTCCTATTCCCAGGCTGTGGCATTTGTGGCCAGCAGCAACTTTAGGCAGCTGTGGGAGGAGGCCTACACGAAGTATGATGGAGCCCATGTCAAACTCTGCAGATCTGCAGCCACTTCTACGTCGTCCAAGCCAATCTCTGGACAGGGACAACTGCAGCCGTATGATATGGTGTTGAAGGAGCTCATTCAACGTGTCTACCACTGCCCCGTGCTGCACTGTCAGGCGGATCGTGGAGAGGCAGACTCTCCGACAGCCGCTGGGACGGATTTTACCAGCAGTTGTCACGCCAACATTCTGCCCGCCCTGGTGGCCATCGAGTCCTCCACGCACTTCAGTGTGTTCTTCTATCCACCAGCACTGGAGTGCAGCCTCTACGACTGCATCACCTACAGCCCGGCGCTGCTGGGCAAAGGCTACAATAAAGTATTGTTCATCATCTACCAGATCTTTCAGCTCTCCAAGCAGCTCCAGAGTCAGGGCTTCTTTCTGGGCGATCTTCGGCTGCAACACATTGTGTTGCGGGAGAATCTTTGGCTGCAGGTCCTCCCAAGGTTGCAGTGCAACCTCCTAGAAGAGGACAGAGCCGCTGCGGGTGCTGACATGTCGCCCCTCACGCCGTTAGGCACGCCAGAGCTGGGCGATTTGGCCGATCCGCCCCTGCATTTGCCCTCTAGCAGCACTGTGTTCGACCTGAAGCTCGCCTATGATCCCGCCCACTTCAATCTGCGGGAGTACGCGGAGATGTGGTGCAGCGGCCAGTTGTCGAACTTTGATTACCTCACCATCCTGAACAATGCCTGTGGGCGCAGCCTCACGAATGCCGCCCATCACCATATAATGCCCTGGGTCACAGACTTTGCCGGCCGCAATGGAGCCAACTGGCGGGATCTGTCCAGGAGCAAGTACAGGCTGAACAAGGGCGATGTTCACCTTGATCTCATGTATGCCCATGCAAGTCAGCATGGAGCTGTCGATGGCTTGGGTGGGGAACAAGTACCCCACCATGTCTCGGATTTTCTCTCCGAGATCACGTACTTTGTGTACATGGCCAGACGAACACCACAATCCATACTCTGCGCCCACGTGCGACCCATTTGGGTGCCGGCAGAGTATCCTGTGTCCATACAGCGACTGCAGGAATGGACCCCCGATGAATGCATACCAGAATTCTACTCGGATCCCATGATCTTCAAGAGCATACACGAGGATCTGCCGGATTTGGAGTTGCCTGCATGGGCCACCTGCCCGGAGGACTTTATCTGCAAGCATCGCGAGGCCCTGGAGTCGCAGTACGTGAGCGAGCGACTGCATCACTGGATTGACTTGAACTTTGGGTGAGTTTTGGGAACCCAAGAGATTTCTTTAAACTTATTCTTTGTTTTCTCCAGGTACAAGTTGAGT
Source organism: Drosophila algonquin (assembly GCA_035041765.1). Classification (NCBI taxonomy): domain Eukaryota; kingdom Metazoa; phylum Arthropoda; class Insecta; order Diptera; family Drosophilidae; genus Drosophila; species Drosophila algonquin. The sequence goes on along the minus strand of JAWNKY010001391.1, from coordinate 52,494 downwards.
GGAAAGGCGGCTGTCAAGTCGAAAAATGTCTGCCTCACTTTGGTGGACCAGCATCGGAATCTCAGCCAGCGTGGCATTGTGCAGCTCTTCACCCAGGCCCATCCGCCCCGACGGTATGCCACGCCGTGGTTCAACAAGACCGCCCCGCGGATGAGTCAACTCTATGGTAGCCCCTCCAAGCGTCTGGCCAAGAGCACAGAGAACCTGAATGCGGACAGCAGTTCCTCCAACACGTCACTGCGTCCCAACAACGATTCGTCTAGCGGCGCCTCCGTCCACAGCAGTTCGGCCTCGGCCTCCGCCTCAAACTTTTATGCCATCACCAACTTTATAGACCTGCCCGATAACTACAATCCCACCATGCTGCTGCAGAATCTGGAGACGTTGGAGGCCTTCTATGCCCGCACATTTCCACAGCAGAGGGCCTCTGCGAATCCCGAGGAGAAAATGATCAGCAGCGATCTCATGTTCGAGCAGAACTCCGCGGATCATTCGTTCACGAATCAACTGTTTGCCGGAGCCGAGATCCACACCAAATCCAAGAATCTCCTGCGGGAAAAGAAAAGCTCGCTGCAGCATCTTCTTAGTGTGCGCAGGGAACGCGAGCTGCAAGTCCTTGGCTGCCTCATTGTGGAGCTTTTTGCGATGCAACGTCTGCGGCCGCTCCTCATGGGCAGTGGATTGACGGCGGCCTTTGAGGCTCGTCTGGCCGCCTGCCGCACCGTGGCCCAATTGCACCGGCAAGATCTGCCGAAACCAGTGCGCCATGTGGTCCGACTGCTACTGCAATTGGAAAAGGATGAGGAAAAGGATCTCGGCCTGCCGCAGCCACCCAGCCCGGCGCAGTTGGTGGAACCGATGTTCGCCAACCTGTTGCTGCCCTTCCCTACACACTACATAGCCGTCTACGCCCTGGTTAGATCTCTGCACGCCTTCGAGCTCAACGCCATCCTGCTGGAGCTGCACACACACTTCAGTTGCCAGGGTGGCAGGGAGTGTGCGCGCTACACGGAGATGGACCGCCAGCGAGTGCTGTTCGACCGGAAGATAGCCGAATGCAAGGTCATGTCATGCTGTGCCCATGTCCGGAGACTGCTAGAACCCGTGACCTTTGCCTACGAGCAGTATACGCCGGTGGAGCTGCTTCTGCCACACATAATTGATTTGCTTAGGGATGAGCGCACCTCCATTCTGACCGCCTGGAATCTCTTTGACTCGATTGCCCAAGCTCTGGGCGTGTCGCAAACCCAGCAGCATCTGCTCCAGCCCCTGCTCAAGCTGTACGATGTGGAGGGAACGAGTGTCACCGATGATGGTTCTTCCCTTGGGGGCGTAGCTTCTGGCGGGCACCTGCGCTTCTCCTCCAGCAGCTCGTTCAAGTCCCGCAAGTCGGTGAAGCTGTACCACCACAGCTTTCTCCTCCGCTTGATTGTCCGCTTCGGCCTGCGCTGCTTCCTACAGCACTTTATAGCTCCCCTCATCGAGGCGGTGGGCGGATACAAGGAGCCAGAACAGGGCAACGGATATCACTACCACAGCGGCGGCAGTCGACGAACCAGCAAGAATCTCAACTTTGCCGCCGGGGACGATGAACGTCAGCCGCAGCCAGCAGCGGAGGTGGAAGCTTCCAAGCCTGACATCGAAGAGCTCTTCACGTTCGAGGAGGATCAGGATAGGATTTCCAGTCAGGAGAGCAAATCCGTCGATTCGTTTGACATGCGCCCGGCCACGGCTACCAGTGCGGAGGAGGCGCGCGAGTCGGATGGCGGTGGATCACCCGACAAACTGGTCATCAATGAGCTCATCTACGGAGCTAAACTCTCGCCGGACAAACTCTCCCTGCGAGAGGGCCAAACACCGCCAATTCTGGCCCCCCCACCCGTCCTGGGACCACGTTCCCCCACCATTGAAATCCCCAACCCAACGATCGGGATTCGACGCAGCTTCCAGCTGAGCGCCATCGACTGCGACATTGGCTCCCGGAAGAGCGTGGACAGCTTCGAGATGATCACTCAGGCGGTGCAGCAGGAGGCAACACAGCCAGCAGCGGCAAGCGAAGGGGAGGCGGAGGGATCAGACTCCTTGCAAGCATCGGTTATATCGAGAATGTCCGAGGCCAAGGCCCTGCAGAACAATCGCATCAGCGAGATGAGTGCCGAGAGTCTGGTTTGGCTGTCGCATCGACTGGGTCCGGTGCTCACATCACGGCACATAACCCGGAACCTGTTGAAGCTGCTTTCCCTGTGCTATGTGGGGCAGGAGAATCTCCTGCCAGAGATGGATGATTGTGGCTTTAGTTCATCGCCTGAAGCAGCCAATCTGAACTTTTATAGCATTGCCAATGCACGCGTTGTGGGCGATCGGAGTGCGGCACGTGTACTGGAGTGCCTGATGTCGATAGCTGGTAAGTGTGCCACATTCCTTAATACGTCGGCAGATAAGGACAGGCAATTGCCGATCTTTTTGCCCGTTTTTTCCAAACTACCTATTCGCAGGACGTTTACTCTGGTCAGCCGTATCCATACGGTTTACCGAAGTCGAACGGCATTTTCAGTCCTTTGCTAAATGAAAGCTCGTTGCTTCATGATCTACGAACAGTAAAGCCGGTGTCCTCACCGGGTCCGGACGGAGTTCCCGGCTGTGTACTCAGGTACTGTGCCGAGTCTCTGTGTTGGCCGTTGCTGAAACTATTCAACCTATCTTTTATAATTCCTCTCCATAAGAAAGGTAGCAAGTCTGACGCAATGAACTATAGAGGTATATCTAAGTTATCCGCTATTCCTAAAGTGTTTGAGAAAATTTTAACTCCGCACCTGCAGCACCTATGCAGATCACTTATATCTCCATCTCAACATGAATTTATAAGGCAGAGATCAACCACTACAAATTTATTGGAGTTTACCTCCTTTATAATAAAAGGCTTTCAAGGTAATTTGCAGACGGATGTTGTTTACACCGATTTTAGTAAAGCGTTCGATTCTGTAAACCATTCCCTCCTAGCACAAAAGCTCGACCTTCTAGGGTTCCCGCCCAATCTCCTGAGATGGATCTCTAGCTACCCTTGTTCTAGGTCTCAAAGAGTCCTTTTCAAAAACTCCCTGTCCTCTCCAGTTATGGTGACTTCGGGTGTACCACAGGGCAGCCGTCTAGGCCCCTTACTCTTTACACTCTTTATAAATGACCTACCTTCTGTATTAACATACTCTCGAGTATTTATGTATGCGGATGATGTTATGCTCTGTTTCCAGTATAAGGACATTTCTTTCCAATCCAGGTTGCAATCCGATCTCGATAGATTTCAGTCTTGGTGTTGTGCAAATTTATTAAACCTTAATGCTTTAAAATGTAAAGTAATGACTTTTCATCGCTCCAGCGCCTTTCTGGTTCCTTACACCCTTTGTGGTGGTTCTCTTGAGAGAATTACCCGGGTTGATGATCTTGGTGTTCTATTAGATCCCAAGTTAAAGTTTTCAGAACACATTTCCACGATGGTGAATAAGGCCATGAGCATGCTTGGGTTTATAAAGAGGTCAAAGGAATTTGACGACCCCTATATAACAAAGACTCTCTACACCTCTCTGGTTCGTCCGATTTTAGAATACGGCTCTTGTGTATGGTGCCCTCAATACAACGTACATCAGGACCGTATAGAATCAGTTCAGAAAAACTTTTTACTTTTTGCTCTTCGCGGCCTCAACTGGGATGCAAGTGTGAGACTGCCGTCTTACTCTAATAGATTGCTTTTAATAAACCTTCCAACCTTAGCTAATCGTAGGAAAATGCTTGTTGTGATTTTTGTGCACAACTTGATCAAGGGTGACGTAGATAGCCCTGACCTGTTGAGCCGCATAAACTTCACGATCCCTATTAGAAACACTAGGAATTATACACCGTTGTTTCTTCCGCTCTGTAGATCGAACTATTCCTTGCATGAACCATTTAGGGTCCTATGCTCAGACTATAATTCCCTCTACCATATTATATCTACCACTAACTCCCTTCCTAGTCTTAAATTACTGATACTATTACATCTTTCTCGTAATTAGTAATTACTTAATTTATTTAGTTAGATTAGTTCTACTTTTCCTCGAACACTAGTCTAACACCTATCTTTCCTGCATGTCCGCGATCGGTTCGGTTAACGAGTCGCGCGTTAAGCGGCAGCGCCCCTCGGTCGGTTGGGTGGGAGGTGGGCTGCTTTCTTGCCTAGGATCCGCGCGTAACAGCCATCGGCTGGTGTCGCTTGGGCCTCTTGATGGTGCAGTCATTGCATATCAACGTCCTAAAGATTAAAGAATCTACTACTAGAAACCATTCTATCAATCACATATGTATGTTTGTATGTGTCTTTCAGCTCTCTATGGTGAAAACTTTCTCCTGCTGCAGTATTTCCCCCACATTAGTGAGCTGATTGGCCTGTGCTCCAAGCGAATCACTGGCAGCCTGGAGGGGGCCATCATTAGTTCGCTGCAGCTTCTCAAGTACATGGTGCCCTGTCTGACGGATTCGAGCATAATGGAGCATCTGCAGCACATACTGCTGGATGCCATACTACTGCCAATTCTGCGACTGCTTAGTTCCACCAATCTCCTAATGCCGAGCGGCTATCTCGGACGTTCGCTGCTGGCGCGGAAGTTCCTGGATGCCATATACGCATTGAGTGTGCGCCTGGGATCGGATATGACGCGTGAACATCTCTGCCAGTCGCTGCTCTGTCCCTTCTTTCTTATATTCAACAAGGCCTTTGGTCAGCCCAACGAATTCGGCTGTGACCTGACCAATCTGTCGCTGGTGGGTGGTGCTATTCAGCGGGAGCGTGCCTTGGAAGAGCTAAGGGACGTGTTTGGTCCGGAACTGGCGCACACCGCCTACCTAGCGTTCCTGCGCTTCTTAGGCGAAGCCATCATGCAGAGGACGCTCACCAATCTGGAGTTCGTGCTGACCCTGTGCCACGAGCACGAGCAACCGAGTGGCGGCGGCCAGAGTAAATCGAATCTGGCATCCTGTGTGATACCCGGACAAGATGAGGACACCGTAGACACCTCTTGCGACATGGCTGCCAATAGTTTTGGAACTCAGATCGTTGGCAATCGCCTTCAAGTGGTCAGAAGCAGCATGGAACTCCTCGACATGGTGGCCTACAAGTTGGATCAGCTTCCCAGCAGTCGCCATCTCAAGGGCAACTGGTTGGCCTACTGGAGGCACGAGACTACACGTAGTGAAAAGGACAATCAGGCCCTGAACCTAAAGCAGATCCGGCTGCAATCGTTCGTCGGACACACAAACTCTGTGCGAGCCATTTACGCCTTGGACAACGAGAACAGTTTCGTGTCTGCCTCCAAGGACAAGACGGTCAAACTGTGGTCGCTGCGCAGCGAGGGAGACGGCAGGAAGTCCAGCGCCTGCCAGTTTACCTACACGGCCCACAAGAAGTCCATACACTCGCTGAGCTTCCTGGAGTCGCTGCGCTACGTAGTGTCTTGCGACTCGGGAGTGCATCTATGGGATCCGTTTATGGGACGTCCTCTGGGAATATTGGATGCTCCCCGACACAGCGCCGTGACCGTGGTCAAGTGCCTGCCCTCCCACTCCCCTCTGGTGATCGCCGGAACAGCCGAGTCCACGGTAAAGGTGATCGATGCCAGATCCATGGAGTACGTCAACGAGTGGCGAGTGTGTCACCCGGCCCTGCCCAATGCGACCGTTCGCTGCCTGGCCGTTGCTCCTTCGGGCAATTGGCTGGCCGCTGGCCTCTCTTCTGGTGGTATTGTGATGCTGGACACGCGAACCGGCATGGTCCTGAACTCCTGGCGACCCATGGAATGCGATCTACTTCAGCTAACGGCGCCAAGTGATCAGTTTTTGGTCAGCTCCGCTCTGGATCATAGTCTGGCCGTGTGGCATGCCCTGGATGGGATCATGCACTACCAGCTAAAGTGAGTCTCATAAATATTCGTGCAGAGAATTTTTGTAACTAATCAGTGAAATCTTTTGCATAGACCACCACCGGAACCCGCACACTTTCTGCAGAGTGTGGGTCCTGCCCTGGTGTATGCCACCACTGGCAATCGTGTGGGTGTCTACGCAGATGTGGCCGACTCGCATGCTTTCAACACGATTACAAAACTCCGCTCTGAAACGTTCCGCGGCGTCCTCACCTCCCTGGCTGTGTTGCCATTGAATCGGGCCTTTCTTGCCGGCAACGAAAGCGGAAACATTGCCCTGCTCTGCTAGCTTCAGCGGAAGCAATGCCTGTACAATATTATGACATTATACTATACATTAGTTTACTTTCTATGTACTCAATGGCACCAAATATTATTTTATACTATACAATTTATAGTAATGCAATACACGATCAAATTTCCACTGACTGTCTATAGAAATTTGCTGTAAACTGAAAGAATTTACTACAATACGATATGTTTAAGAGCTCGCGCACAATTAAACCAGTCAGTCAGTGTAGGCTTTTGATGCAGTGTCCTTATAACATAAAGAAATTATTCTAGAATTAACCAAATTATGACCATTCACGAATACAAAATGTAAGCATTCCAAATATGCCCTTAAACATATATCTTGAGAATGTGTTATTATAATGGAATATCATTTGGTTTCACACTTTCGAGATATATGTATGTACTCTCCATGAGTAGGTGCAAAACAAAAGATAAATTTGTATTTAAAAGTATTTATTTAAGCTGGAAAGAGGTAAAACATATTTATATAGAAATATACGAACATCTACTCGATCCGATGTGTACTTTTCTGCAACAACTTTCGATCCCCACTGAGGTCTGGAGGTCTGCCCTGAAACCAGTTTACGGGACGCGATCAGAATGATTTGCTCCCTCGATTTTTTTTTTCTTAATTTCTTTTTGCACATTGCCTTGGATGGGGCCAATGAACTGCCGGGAGCAGCAGCAGCAGCAGCAGCTGACGTTGCATCCGACGATTCCAAGATCTCTGAGGCTGTATGGGAAAGCAGAGAGGGAGAGAGAGCACCGTCTGGTAGTATGCGTGGAGGACGTATACTATATGGAAGATCGTCCATTCGAACGCGTTGCATTTATTTTTGGGCGATGCCCCGACAACGATGTGGAGATGGGGGAATGCTGTCGTCTTTTTATGGCAAATTTTTTGCATTGAAATTTTGTTTTGTTTTTGTTGCTGCTGCTGTTGTCGGCTGCACTTTCCGAGTTTCTGGAGTCAGGTCGGTGACGACGTATGCGTAAGACAATGATTCTGGGCGCTTGTTACAATGAGGATTTACAGAGGACAATAGTGCGTCTAACTCCAGCAGGGGCCCCACTCCCACCCAGTTCGGGATTGGAGTGTGCTCCGCACTCAGGGACGGGACTGCACAGGGATCCGATACAATGCTTTGCTTAGGTTGTGTCACCTTGAGTTTAAGGAGTCGAATCTTTTTTATATTGCACTGTGTTTGTAGTGCGTAAACTCTGAATGCGTGGAGCGGAGCCAGTGCCAGAGCTTGAGCCCTTATTCTCAACCGAATCAAACTAGTTGGACCTGTTGGCATTGTGGTGTCGCATGTTCCCAGATGGTGCTTGCGAATGTACGGCAAATAAACGTTGAAAGTACTTACATCTTAAAGGAAGTAAGCACAGGAGAAGGCTGAAATGACACTTAGCGTAACGGAATTTAAATTTATTAGATTAAATTTAAAATTTATTAGATTTTTGCCTTTCGTTTAAGGCCATTCTGTTTATGTTGTTTTTTCTACTCCAATAACTGTTTTCAAATCTAATATCCTTTTTAAATTCTCTACTTATTTTTTGATTATAAATCAAACGTTATTAGAGCTGGTAATATCCATCCGGTTCCATTCATAAAATCAAAAATATATTCACCAACAGGTTGCCTTTTAAATTTCCTTCTTTTTATTTTTCCCTCTAATGTTCTTCTCATGCTCGAAAAATTCCCTCCCCCAATTTAAAATTCCCACACTCCGACCTTCCCTAACATTCAAGGTCCTCGTTACAACTGATAACCCGCCAACCGTTCCAGCCGTATACTCATCAAAAGTCCACAAAAGTCAACCCCCCCAATGACGCTAACATCATGATCACGATTCGCGGTGAACGAATAACAAAAATGCCAGACACGACATGAAAATATGTGGGGAATTCGAAATTTCCGAGAATCGTATTGCATGAAATTTCACTTAGTTGCCCGAACAGGCAAGCAGCGTAAAAAGCAGACGGCATTGTTATGCTTGGAATGCTTGTCAGTTGAGAGCGCAATGCTACTCCAGGGTTGTCAGAGTGCGGTTTTGGTGGCGGCCATCGGACCCCCGACGATCACAACAGGTGGTCTGACAACCCTAGCTTACCACTGCCTCCCCCCCACGCGCCTCCCACACACACATACACGAATGCTGTCATTCCAAATATTTCAAAAAGAATGCGGTCCGTCCGTGTGTGGAGTGAGTGGTTTTTTTACATTCAGGCCGCTTAACATTCGCGACATGCCAGCGAGAGCGAGAAAGACGGCACGAGGAGCGTTGCCAGAGCAAACACTTTTGAGGACCGCAAAATGTTACCAACATACAACCGAAAATTCCAACCAGGCGATCAGCAAATTCAAACCGTGAACGCGCGAGAGAGTGGCTGAGTGTAAAACTCCCCTTTCCATTCCCCTGAGTGGCGCCGCCCCATCCATCCATGGACCCTGGTCGTAGTCGTGGTGGCAGTGTGGCAGCAGTGCAAACGTGCATGAAAATGTTACCATACACTCGAAAAACCGGAATAGGCGAACAGGAAATGCAAATGCATCCAGGCGATAGAGCGCCCCATGTTTATAAATTCAAGAGAGACAGTTTATGCCATCAATTTTATAACTCACACCCACAGCCGGGGGCGACGAGTCAATAAATTCTCGCCGGCCGCATACGTATTTTATAGTCGCACATTGCAGATCTGACATAATAACTAAGAGGCGCGCAGAATGCGTAGCTGCTGTACTGTTAGCGTTCGACCCACACACTGTTACCACTAAAGCCAAGGCCGAACGCGAACCCCAACTTCCCAGGTGCCCCAGGCCTCAGTCCCCAGTCCCCAACCAACACACACACACATGCTGCACACACCGTCATCATCATCATCTCGAAAGGCCGCCATTGGTGTTTGTATTTGTATAATTAGCAGAAAACAACACGCCTCTCTCTTCCACAGGTCGTCGTTGGCTTTTAGGTTTTGTGGGCGTTGCTGGAATTCTATAAAATCGAATTTTTAACGTTCAAATGGTAACAGAGCCTCAGAAGAAATAGGCTGTCTGGCATGGTGAGTGTTTTTTTGGCGGCGCACAGTTTAGTTTCGTTTTTCGTCATCTGTTATCGATTTTGCGACATGTTAATGCTGAATGCCTGCTGCTAGTTAACAGGCGCCCACCCCATGAAATGGCATTATTAGGATTGCCAAAATCATAGCAAGTCGATTAATGCTGAGAGAAGCACTTTGCTTCTCAGTCGTCAGTCTCAACGAGCGCAAGGGAGATGGCTGGACTGTTTATTAGTTCTGACGTCACCAGACAAACGACTGTGTGAGCGGGACAACTGTTGCGCCCATTCTGTAGGCAATTTAAAATCGTATGGATTTCATTTCGAGAAACGCAACGCAGCAATAATGGCCGAACGCGGGACTGGCCGGCGCTGTGCGCCTGTTCGCAAACGATTAAATTCAGTTTAATCATCCACTAAACAGCTACGAGATACCGTTTCGTTCGTTATTATTATTATTACATGCAACAAGTCGCTCCGCACACAATAAGAGGAATGTCGAAAACGACACAGAAAATGGTGCAAACAAACGAATGGAATGTCTTGGCCCCTCACCCACTTCTTCATCTTCGGCTCTTCAGTGTTCAGTGAACAAATTGGATTATCCGAAGAGTGGGGAAATGGGCGCACTCACTCGCACTCGCGCGGGAGCACTATTCAAATCAATTGAAAGACAGTACATCTCTCTATCTCTCTAATCCCCCATACACAAACACACACGTCGAGACCATCCCCATCTGTGTATATTCATCTCGCTCGCACCTGTTGCCGACGCTTCTAACAGCGTTTCTATTGAGTTTTCATTGAAAATCTAATCGCTCGCTCTGTCGCTGGCATGCTGCTAAATCTCATGGAGGCCTAGTAAAAATGTTTGTTGTTTCTTAAAGAGCAAGAAGAAGCCCCACACGGCCACTGCCGCCGCAGCGACCCACCCAACCACCGGAGCCACAAGCCACACTCGCATCACACACGACACACAAGACACGACAACACCACACCACACTCCACATTCAGTTTCAGCCCTAAACACACAACTGTACTGGGTCTATGAGACTCATTCGCCCCGGTTCGGCTGCAACAATGTTTCTATACTCGCTTTGGATTCGATGATGCCCCCCCTCTCACCCACACAGTCGCACACCAATCGCCTTCTCAGCCAATCACGCTCTCAACTTTTGAGTTAAAATGTTGTAATCATGTGCTGCGAACGCTGTTCGCCTGATACCGAGTGGAACATTCGCTGAATTGAAACGCTGCTTTCAACCAAGGATTTTGGTTGGATGTGCGCGGGCAACAAAGAAGCAGAACTTCTTTCAACCACCTATTCCACCACTGAACACGCAGAAACTCAAACACGCAATCGAGCAATCAGTTGGCTGGCCCAAGCAGACAAAATGTTCGAAAAGTTTTTTCCCATTTGCACTGCCGCCTCAATTTCGATTCGCTGCTGCTCGTCCGCTATTTTTTTCCCTATATATAGGGAGAATAATAAAATACGGCGGCGGATAGATTCGACCGATTTTGGTCCGACAAAACTGAGCAGCCACTAATGCATTCGGTAATATAGTAATATTGCGAAGCTAACCACGATTTGCGCTATTGCATTTAGAGCGAGATTGCGAGACCTCAGCGGCTACACAATTGCAATAAATAATTTGCTCCGACATTCTGTAATACATATATACATACATATATATGTACATATATATATATATTTATATATATGTATATGTGCATTCTGTAATATAGTAATACTGCGAAAGCTAACGACGATTTGCGGATATTGCCCTCATCGTGTTTGAGCGGCTACACAATTTCCGCCTCAATTTCGATTCGCTGCTCGTCCGCTATTCTTTTCCCTATTTATAGGGAGAATAATAAAATACGGCGGCGGCTGGAAAAACTGAGCAGCCACTAATGCATTCGGTAATATAGTAATACTGCGAAGCTAACCACGATTTGCGCTATTGCATTTTGAGCGAGATTGCGAGACCTCAGCGGCTACACAATTGCAATAAATAATTTGCTCCGACATTCTGTAATATATATATACATACATATATATGTACATATATATATATATTTATATATATGTATATGTGCATTCTGTAATATAGTAATACTGCGAAGCTAACGACGATTTGAGATATTGCATTTTGAGCGAGACTGCGAGACCTCTGCGGCTAAACAATTGCAATAAATAATTTTGTCCGACAAAACTGCGCAACCCAGTAAAGCATTCTGTAATATAGTAATATCGCGAAGCTAACGACGATTTGCGATATTGCCCTCATCGTGTTTGAGCGGCTACACAATTTCAATAAATAGTATTTGTCGCTAATATATAGAAACAATATAGTATAATAAATAAAAATGAGAATATCTACACAATGCAAGCAAGCTCTGTTGAAACGCTTTAAGCGCAACCAAAAATGCCCAGTCCTGAAGCCCCGCAAGAAACTAAGGCCTCAGGAGGCAATGGAGGTAGATGATATGATTATATATGATTCACTTACATGGCAGCCAGACAATACTGATCCAATGGATGTCTGTGTTGAGCCGACGATTAATCATGTGTCTGAAATCACATTTAATATCACTATATATATGGACATTGTCGTTGTCACACAGTAATTGCATTGAGACATATGTACATGTGCACATACATAAACATGCACACATATAAAAATTATATATGTATATATTTTTTTTTAGCCCATGACGTAAATTACGTTTCTGTTGAAATGTTGTAATCCTCTGCTGCGGACGCTGTTCGCCCAGTTGATTTCGTACCGAGTTGAACATTCGAATTGAATTGCATCGCTTCTTTCAACCCCGTCGTGAGTGTTTGCCGAAGACCGTATTTTAGTTTGGTGTGTGTCAGGTAAAAAAGTACCAGAGTTTCTTTCAACCACTGAATACGGTGGATCCGCTGCTTCAAACGCTGGTCGCCTGTCACCACGCTGAGCATGAATTGAAACGCGCTGCTTTCAACCAAGGATTTTTTGTTTGAATGCATCTGAATCAACGAGTCAGTCAATCGAGCAACCAGTTGGTTGCTTTTGCAATCAAATCATCGAACCTAATAGAAACACAAAAATAGAGGAAATTGTTCTTTTATATAGTGTTATTGAAGCTATTGACGATCGACACTTGAATTTTCGAAAAGGATACAAACACTTTTTGTTTAGTAATTGATTCTAGTCGAGAATTCATTGAATTTACCGGTTCATGGTCGCGGTAGCTGGCATCTTTTCCCATTATTTAAAAGTTTGTAGCATTTTTTCAAGTGGTCCTTGCTTTTTCATATTATTTCTTTTTATTTGTACAATATTCCCCGCTCGAAACGCTACTGCGCCTGCTCGATGGCAATGAAAACATTTGTTTTGGACGTTGAATGGCAATCACCCTTTCAATTATTCTGTTGCTGCGAACGCTGTTCTCCTGGTCGGACTGGTACCGAGTTGAACATTCAAATTGAATAGGAACACTGCTTCCAACCCCGTGGTTGCATGCGGGGATCCGTAATTTGGTCGAAGGCAACAGAGAACCAGAACTTCTTTCGACCCATTGAATCTGGTGAATCCGCTGCTGCAGACGCTGTTCGCCTGTTACCAGGTTGAACATGAATTGAAACGCTGCTGAGCGAAAAGCCAGAAATAGCCGGGCCACACTAAAATGTGCGTCTTGTGTTGAAAATTTCAACTTGAAATGCTTGGGCCATTCGGCATCAGATTAATGTCCCATAAAGTCTTTGATTTGGTTGAACGAGCAGGTTGAAGAAGAACTAGTTGTTCTTTGCTTTTGCTTCAACAAATTATTAGTGGAAAAAAGAATAATCCGATCCACTAAACACGTTTCAAATAACTGGATCCGATGCACTAAACATGTACCAAAAAATCAGTACTCGCAGTATTCCGCGACTTCCTCTTTTAGTTTTGGCCGCGCGCACACAGTAGCCGTATTTGAAAAATCCGTAGATTTTATATAGATACAGATGTCCGATCCGCTCGGACACTCACCGATGCTCAATAATAATAATGAGTATCAAGTGGTTAGATAGAGTTATCTTGAACTCCCGCAGCTTCCTGCCGCTCCGTACGAGAAGCACCATCTCCAGCCTTTCGAAGCTACACTTTAATAGAAACAGACGCACCTAGAGCTATCATATCATTCATCTTTCAACACAGCTGGCTTAAAGCTCAGCTCCAGTTTAGGCTCCTCGTTCTTTCTCTGCGCGAGCCCTTATTCCGTTTTTTATTAAGATTTTTACCTTTTGTATCCCCTAGATTCATGCATGGCCGAAATGAACTTCAATGGTTTTCTTTTCAAATGCCAACTTTTTTTGGTTTGTAGTTTTTGGAACTTTTGTAGTTCGTTGCGTACTTAAAACTAATTAAATCGTAATATTTATAAGATTGTTACCATTTCAGGGGTATGTATATCCGATGCATCATTAGTTTTGGACACTAAGCGCCAGCGTGTCGCCACTGACACTGGCCACACTCTCCTGACCCCCAGAAGCGGTATGCTTCTCCCGGATGCCCAACCAAGGCAACCGACGCTCTAGCTCAAGGCGAAACTTGGGATGACTGGTGGCATACACCCAAGGATCCAGACAGGAAACTGACTTGGCTGCCAGGCACGGCAGCATGGAGACGAAGGGCGTTATCAACTGTTGCTCCCCAAAGCAACCAATCAACGCCACCACCGAGTACGGAGTCCATGCCAGAATGAACAGCATGTAGATGATTAGGGCTGCCTTGGCAATCCGCAGCTCCACACTCATGTTGTCGTTGGAGGCATTGGCCGACAGAGATTTTACATTCATCTTCTTGGCCTGATCGGCCAGCATCTTCTCGTGGGTGCGGACGTGGGTGAAAAGCTTGTAGTAGGAGGTCAGGATCATGGTCATCGGTATGACGTACGACCACACAAAGATGGTGCGAACAAACAGACGATTCTCATCCGTTTGGGTCAGATAGTCGAAAGTGCAGCTGGTCAGGAAACCCTCTGAAAGATGGATTCTTGTGAATTCTTAAGGGTGCGTACAAAATCAACTAACCCGGCTGGTAGCGACCCCAAATCTGAAATAAGGGTAGAACCGAAAAAGGCGTGGCCCACAGCCAGGTGAAAATAATTAGAAGCACAATTTGTCCGTAACTCAAACGTCCATCAATCGGGTTCGAGATGGTCTTGTAACGATCGAAGGCAATGAAGGCATTCGTTATGGAAGCTCCCATGCCGGAGATGCCGCCATTCAAAGCGTATATATCGCAGCCCAAGTCCCCACCAACTATATAGCCGACGGCCGCATTGAGAAGATAATGTGGCATATTGCTACACATGAAGAGATCAAAGACGGCCAGATTGAGAATCAGCAGATTAGATGGAGTTCGCAGGGATTTGGAGCTGGAGAGAGAAACGATTTGAGAAACAATTAAGTTGGGAGTGTGACCTTTCTTACGTGGAGAAAATCCAGATGACCAAGCCATTGCCAAACAGATTGGAGAACATGAGGACTATGAAGGCAATGTAGATGCCGGCGTGATAGTAGATGGGTGCCTCGCGAAATCCCCGCCAGTGGGCATGCACCATATGCTGATATTCCGCCGGATAGCCATGTCCCATGGGATAGACAGCGCCGCCAACATCGCCGGAACTGTCGTTCACAAAGGCCTGCGGCCCACTTGGATCATTGAGATGCATCCTGGCAGGAAGACTTGAACTTGAGTTCCACAAAAAGACGGCCCCGACACCTCTAGGTTGCTCTGGAGCGCCCCCACATGCTGGCCTTTGACTGGCCTGAGGAGCCTTCGGTCAAGATGTTTTTATAGCAGGGCTAAGGAATTTAATTAAGGCGGATTATTAGGTGAGAATGTCTTGTCCTCGGTGCGTGTGCATACCTTTGGGGGATTATCCCCGCCTTAGCCGCGTCTTAAGACAATTAAGAATGCGAACGTCAGGAGAAATTCCAACGCAGAAGTTCCAACGCAACGCCTCTTGCACTCGCTCTCGCTCTGACATGTACAAAACGTATAAGCGGGACGAACATCTGTACGAAATACGAAATCTGACACTCAGTTGCCACGGCACAGGGTGGCAGTTTCGAGCAGAAAGTGGATTTGCTTGTCATGTGCACGCTGTGGCATGGCGCATTCACAATTAATCTCCATTTCCGCGGGTCTTTTGCCGGCTTCGACCTGTTTCTTTCAGACGCAAAAATGCGCACCGGCGCCCAGCAAACGCGACAGAGCGCAGGCGCCAGACAAGCACAACACTATAGTACACCCACCCCATTGGCTGTCTCGCTCTGGCTCTTTCTCCCACTGACTCTCGCTCTTTGTCTTGGGCAACGCCTTTGTCTGCTTTCTGGGCTCCTGGTTGGTTCGGCGCTGTCATTTCACAATGACCCACCTTCACGACTGACAGCGACGGCAAAAAAACGCGTCGCTTCGCGTCGCATCTCATCGCCTTTGCCTTCGCCTCGCGCGATTTCTGATTGTGGTTCCGATTGTTGTCTGGCTAGCTATCGAACGCAGCACCGTTGTTGACTCTGTTTTATTATATCAACAACAAAAAACAAAAACAGCAACATTTATATTAGGCGGACAGAAATCGTACCATATAACAACAAGAAGAACGTCAGAAACAACAGCGAAACAACAAGAACAACACAACAGCTACAAGCTGCGAAGCGGAATCCATGTTTTTATTTCCCGTGTGAGTGTGTGTATGCGCTCGTGTGGGGGTGTAGGTCGAATTATTTATACCCTTACAATTGTTGACGAATTAGGTATGCATATACATATTAATATACATATATATTCTTCGTGTATTTTTTCATTTGTCTGTCTGTTTTATCTTGTCCACTAGGCGTAGGGGCAGATCAAAAGGGACAAGACAAAGAGAGCGAGCTCAAAAGCTTGTTTCTGCGGTAATGAGTGTAGGTTAGGCAACAGAGAGATCGAAATGGAAATTGGGTCGCAGAGAATAATTTTTTTAAATAATTATATATCACCATAATAACACCTCGATAAAAACATGTAATTCTCATACGAATTGAAATATGCTTACTTTTTGTAGGGCATTTGCCAGAACGTTCGTTCTCGTTCTGGTTTTTAGCCTTCTGAGCTCTCGTCTCGCCTTGACCGTATTTTCTCATTGCCAAGTGAAGGACGCACCTTGAAACTCAAGGATTTTCAGAATTTTGCAAAATTTCGCAAACTTTTTCGGCACAATGTGGGTCATGTGCGAATTTTTGCACAACGCTCGGAGCGGTGGTGGAGTTTGCTATATGGAAAGGGGGTTTGTGGTGAGGGGCCCTGACTGTCGATGACATAACCAGTTCATATTATTTTCGAGTGGCATTGAGATGAGCGCGCCGCCGAAACAAGTTCCTCTGTGTTTGTGAATGTATGTGATATCCACTCAATGCGTGGCGTTGAACTCTCGCCGGCGGCGGCTGGCAGTGTGTTTGGGGGCCACAGCTCATTTTGGGTGCCACAGCTACCAGCTAAACATTTTTGGGCGCCTCATAGCACAGGTTGTGATTTGAGCTTTTTTGGAAGCTAAGGTTAAGGTTATTCGCTAATTGCGACAGCAGCCACGCAACGCAACAGCAACAGCAGTGGTACTAACCACAGTCAACGTCAACATCAACGTCAACCCGGCCCGGGTGAATCGGATCTGGTGTGGTTGGTGGTTGCCGGTGGTGGTGGTTTTGGGTTCGGTACGATTCGATGGTTGATTGGTACATTAGCCGTCGCAACATGTCAGCGCCTTGCATGTCCGTCCCGTTTCTTAATAGTGCGGTCAGTCAGGCCCCAAATCCAGTTTCGGGAACAGGCGCGCACAATGCGGCAACAAGTGGACGCCGCCTCGGCATTGGCGTCATCATCAGCGGCGGCGCAAATCAAAAATGCGCACTGCCCTCGGACCCCAACCACTCTCCGACAGTGGGGGCTCGTGTATTTTGTGTTTGGTCAGGGCGTGGTCTGGCATCGACTGGCCGGCTGGCCAGTGGATGGGATCCAAAGGGACTGTCGTCGACTGTGAACAGTAAAGATGGGGTATGGGGCATAGGGCGTTAGCTTCTCTTGGCACTCGGCCAAAACGGCAGGGAATGAAGTAATATAGTGCGTCGCTACGCTCAGGGTTACTTATTTTGAGTTCCTTCTTGCGCAGTTCATGCCCTTCACCCCAATGTATGATGTTTGTAATATTTTATGGGAAATTTTATATGTTTTCCAGATGGCACCTATTGCAGCTCTTTTTATAGCAGGTCGATTAGCAATTGGTTGGTTGGTTACTTTTGTTTTCTCCATTTAAAAAAAATGTCCTTGCTAGAAACTGGGACACATTTAATATTGTTCTCATTATTTTAAAGATTTATTAAACGTATACCTACAATGAAATTGAGTTTTAAGATGATACACCATCAAATTTCCTTATTTGGCTAGGTTTTTTTTCTCAACAAGTAATTCCGTCTAATTTCTTTTATTCTTAGGGCTTTGATAAGGGCCTATTCCGGGGAGGCTTCTATAGTAACCTGACTTAGGCGAATGCCTTTTCCACAACGACATTTTCCAAGATAAGAACAACCATAGCATTGAAGAGATTCTTATGATAAAAAGGAGGAATTTCATTCGTACTTCAGCTTTATTTTTCGGTTTTTATTTATTTTTTAGATAGAAGCTACAATAAAAGTGGAAAATCAATAATTCTTGCGCACTTTTTCATAGTTTTTGAGCACATTTGTTCTGAGGAAAGCAGTATCCGATTATGCGATGAAGCCACTGTATATCCGCTCAATTTGCGCCTGTTAAGCACTCCATTTTCGTGCAGTAGGGTTGCTCACAATAAAAAAAGCCAGGGCAAACATCAAATGCTGACCACACGCTGACCATGCCAGAACTCTCGCAGAGGCTATTGGAGCCGTGCCAACAAACTGGTTTCCCCCCATTTGGTCGCTTCTGCTTCCCCATACCGGTGGTACACACGAGCAGGCAGACGATGGTGGTGTTGGGGCCAATAGTTGGCTCTCTCTGTTTTTTGTTTTATTATTTTTTTATCTTTTGGGGCCGTACGCTTCTCTCGTTTGGTGTCTCCACACTGTTTCGTTTCTGCTGCTTGCCTGTTATGATGGATGTGGGAAAACGTTGAACGCCCACAATAATAGATGCTTTTTTCCTTTCATTTCTTTGGCTTTGCTGTTAGTTGTCATTGTGGTTAGGCAATAGTTTTGTGGCCCGCAACGAGCGCCGTTTGCTGCGGGCCCAGCAGAAATTTGTGCAATAAGCAAAATGACGGGCACAAAACAAAATTTCCGGCCGGAGTAGAGGTGCCCGCAACTTCCGCCGATGGCGCTCTACATGATGATCATCATGCATCATGGTCGTCATCATGCAATTTCTAGGTAGGGGCACGCTACGCCAACGCCATGTTATCGTAAGTAGCAGTTATATGGCTCATAGTCACAATCGAATGGAATGGATGGGGCCGACGTTGGGGGCAATTTTCTGTTGGCCTGTGATGTGAGCAAACAAAATGACTTACTCAAAATTGAGCAAAATGTTCGAGCTATTGCAGCAGCGAGTGGTACGTGCGTAGGTAGGGTGCGGGAGAGTAGAGCTGACGCCTGTTCGTTCTCCATGGGTTTGCATTAGAAATTTTAGTTCAAACAAACAATGTTTTCTGTTGCAAAGTATACAAGCGAGAGAGTAAGACTAAGAGTGAGAGAGAGCGCGACTTTGTGGGCGTGTAGCATTGAGTTTTTCGCCTTTGGCCGCCCCAGAGCTTGATATTCGCCAATCTGGTGTGGCCCCATCTGTTGGGCAAACCCTGAACTAGTCATTCGTTTCGTTTGGATTCAATTGCCCTTTTCATTCCCCATTTGTGTCGATTGGAGGTGGAGTGCTGGGGCATTTCCCCCACGGGATTGTGCCTCCTCCTTACGAGTATAGTAGCCAGAGCCAGAGAGAGTGAGAGCACAAGAGTGTGTTATGGTCAATTAACAGATTTCATTCTAATAACCGTTAGTTTTTGGTTTCAAACTGCTGCAATTTGTCAGGTTTTGTATGTGAGAATTCTTTGCTTTGCCAGCCCACGGACTCATACCGTGGGCATACACACACACCAACGACCAGTCGTCACATGCCACTGCGACACTACTGCCATCCCGTTCTGTCAGACGGCATGAGCGCACCAACGGCAAAGTGTGCATTTGCGCTCTCCATCGACGGTTGAATTTGCTTCGATCGCCGCCTGCTGTACTCTCTGGGCGCCTGGTGAAAAAGAGGGAATTCACTTTTGGCGGGGTCTCGTTTTTCCTGGTTTGTCCAATCGGCCTTTTGTGGGCGCTGCTGTCTGAAATTGCCGCTCCGCCCGTCCAACAAAACACACACACGTTTGTCGCACCCTCGCCCTCCGCCAGTCACCAGTCCGAGCAGCGATGGCAAATTGTTGATAAGCTGATAACAAGGCGTCGACGGGCGTCAGGGGGCGGCTGGGGTGGGATTTCAGCTTGCCTCCCTGGTAGTGTCCGTCTGACTGGCTGGATTCTCTCTCTTGAAAGTATACCGTTCTGTTTGACTGTCTGCTGCTGCTTCTGCTGCTGTCTCTTTTCCATTTTTAGGGGAGTAGTTAGTAATTTGCGTTAAATGTGCAGCCCAGCAAATTAATTTGCACGGTAGGCGTGGTTGTAGGCCTCCGCCCACATACCCGTACATACATATGTAGCAGGAAGGCACGTGCCGTCGATGCCGAAACGAAACAAAAGTTATTCAATTCCCACAGGCATTTTGTATATCGCTGGGCATGGAATTAGACAACGGCGACAAAGCGCCACAAAAACGAATCGCCCAAAGCTGGGGAAAAAAATTACCCACAACACGCGCGCTGGCATGTGCGCTGCCCCGTGGTGGTGGCGGACTACTTTTTCAGACACGTTCGGTTTTCGGTTCGGTTTTCACCAGGCGAACAGAAATAGCAGCAGGTCTTCCATCTGGCCATGCAAGCTGGCTGGCATCGGCGAAAACATCAGTCAGACCGCGTACAATGGGCCAGGCGGAGCAATATATTATTAAATATCATGGCAAATAAAAGAAATTACTGCCAAATTAAATTTGCATTTTTCTGGCCTTAGTATCCAGCAAAAGCTAAACGAAATATGGAGATGGAGAAATATGAAGATGGAGGAAAAATCTGTGCGCAAAACAAACAAGAGAGAATCAAATTTTCAACGTGAGGAAAGATTGTTAGATTGTTAGATCAAAGAAATCTTTATTTAACTAAAAAATATTAACACCATAGAACAATTTTCTGTATCAATAATATAAGGGTATCCAAGAGCAGCAATAACAGCTCGTCACATGCAGGAAGACTCTACTGTTGCTCCTTCTCAATATTATAGAAATGTGGCCAGGTCTGTATCTCCTCATACAATCGTCGGCCTGGACTTTCCGTTGAGTTGCATTGGCAGTGACAGACAAGTCGATAATCTGGAGTAATGTGGCCATCCTCAACACCTCGCGCCAACAGATTACGGCACATGTTCAAAGCATCCGTCGTGGGCAATTCTCGCATGAAGCAACCGATGAAACTGATTCCCAGTGCGATCTTGTTGTATCCCAGTGTGTGCGCCCCAATCGCATGCCAGCCGCGTCCCTCGTAGATGTTGCCATCACAACCAATTAGAAAATTATAAGCAATGTCATTCCATCGCCGCGACTCGATGTGAAAGCACTGCATATCACGGATAAGTCGCACATTAATGGCGCGCTTCTCAGAACTCTCGGTAGCCGTGTGTAAAATGACCACATATTTAACGGGTAGCTGTAGTACTTCTGGCTCCTCAATTGGCCTTTGGGCTAGCCAGGAACGTCGGGAAATAATGGCACACAACTCCTTTGGTATTTTAAACTTTTGACTATTGATGAATACATCTGAAGAAACTCGCTCTTCCGATTCGTCTTCGTTAGTATTGTTAGGTTCAGTGTCTGGAGCTGGAACCTCAGTGAGTGAAGTTTTTCGACGCTCGTGTCGAGCTCGACCCAAGCTGTTGGCTATGATCTGTATGTTTCCATTGATGTTGGTCACATTTCCAATATGCACATTTGTGGAATTACTGATGTTAACATTTCCCACTGTTTGAATGCTGTTGATAGAATTCATCAGGTCTCGCAGAGTGTCACTGATATTGGAACGCTTGTTCGCTGTGATTGTAGTACCCAATGCCATGGTACTAATTTCCTCGCCTGTGTTTTCGTTGTCTTCGTCATCGTCATCATCCTGGGTGTATTCGCTGTATTCATAATCCAGGCTGTCCACCACCGATGATTCGGCAATTGATTCTACCTCATCCGCATCTGCAGCAGCCTGTGCTGCCAGCCATTCCCGGGTTCGATCCTCAGTTAAAGACCTGACAGCTGTGGATTTAGGCGCGTTGGACATAGCTCTTAGCTTTCCTTGTTGGTCTGTTAGCCATGGGCGAGTGACGTTGCTCTTGAAGTTCATAAAAATATACGCGTTTCGATAAGTTTCGTTTTGTTTGATAAGATAAGGGCCCACTTGGCTCTGTACACCATTTTTTGTATGAATTAAATAAATGTGGCACAGCTGGTTTAAGCAGGCTGTAACTTCAAATTTTAATAAAATCAGTTGATGGTCTGGCCGTCTTTGGTGTTTTTGGCATTTTGATCATTTTAATATTTGTGGCGCCTCCGTCTGCGTTGTACTTTCTCCTTTTTGTTTGGCAACAACTAACACAATTACTTCAGTTTAACTATTGAAATGTCTTGAAAGGAACCCCCATATCGATAGTACAACTTCATTCCAGCTTCATAATCAACGACATCACATCGACGCGCCCATCAGGCAGAACCCCCAAATAGTGGCATATATCTGGAGACGGTGCTCACCTGTCAGGCCACAAAAGTACAAGAAGCCGCTAAAGAGCACCGGGCCTGGTATAATCGTCGGTTTATAAGCGATTGGCCATTTTTGAGCAATTTCCAGATATACTCGGCCATGGAATCCAGAATGTAAAAGTCGGTACTGCATTAGACCATCAACAAAAAAAAAACACGAAATCATATCGTATTTGTTGTGAATTAGTTGGTTGGATGTATTATTACATTACGACCATCTATGGTTCAAATGTTCAAAGACTTTGTTCTGCGGAAGGAAAAGTCGTATCTTCCAACGATTTAATGGACGTGTTCTCGAAGAGTGCCGAAATAGCACACTTGTCATCTCTTGTGTGAGTAAGTATGTGGTTGTGGTAGCTATTGTTTCTGTATCTAAATGTCATTGAGCAGTGGGTGCACTTGTAAGGATGCTCCCCTGTGTGTAAGCGCATGTGTACCTGGAGATTTGAATTTCCTTTAAATGACTTTGAGCAGTGAGCGCAAGGAAATGGTCGTTCACCTGTATGACTACGGGTGTGTATAAGATATTTCGATTTATCACTAAAAGAGTGTATGCAATAAGAACACTTATACGGTCGTTGCTCAGCGGGAGTGCATATGTGTTCCTGGAGATGAGACTTTTCTTGATATGACTGCAAGCAGTAAGTACATTTAAATGGTCGCTCCTCTGTGTGACATTGGATGTGCTGTTTTAGTTCGATTCGGTATTTAAATGACATCGAGCAGTGGGAACATTTAAAACGTCTAGTACCAGTGTGCGTACGGGTATGTTCTTGAAGATGACCTCTTTGTTTAAATGATTTCGGGCAGTGGGAACATTGGAATGGGCGATCACCTGTGTGCGTACGGATATGTGCTTGAAGATTGCATTTTTGTTTAAAAGACCTCGAACAGTGTGAACAGTGGTAACGGTTATCAACTGTATGCGTATGGGTTTGTGCTTGAAGATTGGACTGTATTTGTAATGACTTCGAGCAGTGTGACTTTATGTGTGTTTGAAGATAGCAATTTAGTCGAAATGACTTGGAACATTCCGAGCACTTGTAGGATAGTTTTCCAGTGTGCAATTGATTGTGTCTATTCAGATTCGATTTATGCGTATAGCTCTTTGGGCAAAGACTACATTTGAACTGATGATCGACATCCTTATCACCTTGTATCTTTGCATCGGTTTCACTATCTGACGGTTCCCAGTTCCCAGAATCTTCTAGATTATCACAGCATCTATCTTCTACATCCTCTTCCAACTGTGCGAAATGGAGGTTGTGGTTCTGCTCGCAGGTTTTCTTAAGATTGAATGCACTCACTGCATCCTCAAGACAGGGCAGACATATGTTTTCCGGCAGTGAATCCCCTCGCCTAACCAAGTACCCGGTACACTCCGCTATCATATCAGCAATGCAAGTGTCCCTTTTCTGTGGTTCATCAAAAATGTTGGTGAATGCTGCGGACCTTGTCATGCAAACTCTGCATATTTCGTCCATTTTCCTGCACGTAATTTAATTTTAATAGAAGGAATCCATGTGAAATGATCGAAAACAAACCCACAAGCAGCCAAATGGTGTCCTCGGCGTGAATTGTTTTGTTTGAGAAAATGAATACACGAAATCAGCTGTTGCGTGCAAACACATCTAATCGAATTGATGTGCACTTGTTGTGTTATCGAATGCAACCATATGGGTATTCCTAAAATTTCTGTTCACTTTCAATTAATTTGAAATTAAATTAAAATTAAAATTTTGTCTTATTTAATCCAACCTTTAATATGACATTTTATTTTATTCGAATTAACATTTTAAACTGTTTACAATGGCCACATTTAACATTAAATTCAGAAAATGGAATGCTAGCCATCTTTTTGTCAATAATCTAGTACAAAAGAAGTTATTCGTCTCCAAAATCATAAACGTTAATATCGGACATATCATCCAGCAGAAAGAATTAGGAAGAATTTTGTGGAAGAATCTTAAAAGTTGTCATTTGTAGTGAGTAATATCTGTTGCACATCGTTTTGTTCTTTAAATGGCGTTGACTTCACGAGTCGCAGTGCAAGCAAAAGATTGGTCGATTTTCCCTGTGTGATCACGTTTTATGTGATGGTTGAGATTTCCTTTATGTTTAAATGTCCTTGTGCAATGAGAGCATTGGTAGGGTCGTTCACCCGTATGCATACGGATGTGAATTCGAAGAGTGTAGGATCTGGAGAAAGGCTTCGAGCAATAAGAACACGTATACTTTTGCTCCCCAGTGTGAATACGTTTGTGGTTGATGATATTCGATCTATACTTAAATGACATCGGGCAGTCAAAACACTGGTAGGGCCGCTCACCGGTATGATCATATATGTGGTAGCGGAGAGCTGAGGATTCAAAGAAAGACTCCGAACAATTTGTTTTTATATTTCTTCTTATCTGTATTGAAAGATGGCAGTCTGAAGCAGTTAAATCATATCGGTATTTCCTAGCTCTGCATGAATTTCTCGAAATCCTTATACATGTGTACATATGTATAAATAGAATATTAAATATAATTATGTAATTCTCTTATTTCATCGTCCGATAAATCACAATCGAAAGTAAAATACAAATTTAATATTCTTAACCAAGTTAAAAATAAATACAAATCATTTAATTTCATGAATGAACAGCAGATATCTGGGTGAAAAATAAACCATATATTTGACATTTTCTTGCGTAAATTTAATCGGATCAAGATCGCAGATCAATTTTTTTCTCACCATAAATACATCTCTGATATATGTTTTTGACATATGAATAAAAAACCACTACAAATCAATCGTGTTAACTATTTTTAGTTAATGCTATTGAGGTATTTTCTTAAAGGGCAGTTGGTAATGAAAATTTTTTAAATATCGGTAACTTATGGATCGTTTTTCTCAGTGTGATTACACTTTATGTGATGGTTGAGATCTCTTTTAAGTTTAAATGTTTCGATGCAGTGAGAACATTCAAAGGGCTTTTTAAATTTTAATGACTTCAAGTTGTGTGCCTTCTTGTGTGTTCCAAGATGGCAATTTAGTCGAAATGGCTTTGCGCATTCCGAGCATTTGTGAGTTAGTTCTGCAGTGTGCAATTGTTTGTGTGTATTCAGATTCGATGTGTGCTTATTAACTTGAATGTTTGCACAGATTTCTTCTTCTCTACGCTTCTCCAACTGTGTGAATTGGATTTTGTGGTTCTTCTCGCAGGTTTTCTTAAGATTGAATGCACTCACTGCATCCTCAAGGCAGGGCGGACATATGTTTTCTGGCAGTGAATCCCCTCGCCTAACCAAGTACCCGGTACACTCCGCTATCATATCAGCTATGCAAGTGGTCCATTTCAGTGGCTCATCAAAAATGTTGGTGAATGCTCCGGACCTTGCCATGCAAACTCTGCATATATCCTCCATGGTCCTGCAAGTAAAAAAATATTAAATAAACGGAACACATGACCCGCATTACGTGCGGGAATTCAACGAATATAAAACAAACATTGTACGGCTTTTATTAATTCCAAAATATTTTCACGAACTATTTTGTTTTGACTACAATACATAAGAAACAGAGCTGTTAAGCGCGAAATGTAGCTTGAAAAATGAATATTGTGGGAAAAACAAACAAATAGTGCTGTTAGGCGCAAGAGGAACCGGTAGGAATGAGTAATCGAATTTAATTATGGATATAAAAAATGGGAGGACGGTGATCAAATTGAATAGCAGCGAATATGAGGAAATGGAAAGGATGGAAACGGTTATGTCTAGATTAAAAAGAGAAATTGGAAAAAGACAATTTGAAATCTCGTAATTTGAATTTTTACAAAAAGATTTTGGGGGTATATTGCAAATTCCAAGTATGAGGAAGGGATTGACTCAACCAGGCCTACAGTCTTGTTTTTCAAAATAGGTTGCTAAAATCCCCACTGGACCATTAAAGGTTGGGCGGCAAATATACTGAGGACGTCTCCTAGTGAATTAGTTATATTGACTGTAGGTAGTTAATTCTTAAAAAAACGATATCCATCGACGGTGTTTTCTCTGTTGTTGTTTTTTAAAATGTCATTCAACTTATGTTAAAAAAATTTTCCAAATCTACAAAATTATGTGCTTCTGCACGTAAATTCTTGATAAATCGCGGTCCATCGAGGGTGTTTTAGTATTGCTTAAAAAAGTGAGACTGGGTTTGCACAGGGGGGCCACCTAGTACATTCCTATTTATGTATATGTATATATGCTTCTCAAGACCGTTCGAATATATTATTTTCAACTATTTCAACTTATTTTTATTTTTTAAGGTTTAGACGTCTGGAATTATGGCTTTATTATCTTTATTGTACAGACAAGTACTAACTTAATATTTTTTTTTTGAAATATTTTTGGTTTTCTTATCTTAGATTTAGATAATTTATCACCCAAAAAATTAAGGTTCTAGAATATTCTTGACACCCAAAGAAGTAAGGTACTAGAATATTCTTGGGGAAAACAAGTGGATCCACAAGAAGATCCGTTCTTCAGGTGGCACACGAATATGTTCTCGAGTAATGGAGTAAGGATATATATTTTTGTATTTGGAAATCTTTAACGACCATTTTGCGAAAGGCTGCAGGAGTGTTTGTTAAGAGATATCTTATGTTTAAAAGTCTTCGAGCAGTCAGTACATTTATATGCTCGCTCACTCGTGTGAGTATGGAGGTGTTGACTGACATTCCCCTTATGTTTAAATGACTTCGAGCAGAGGGAACATTTGTATGGGCGATCTACTGCGTGGGTACGGGTGTGTGCTTGAAGATGGGATTTTAATTTAAATGACTTTGAGCAGTCGGAACATTGGAAGGGTCGCTCACCGGTATGCTCTTGTATATGATACCGGAGAGTTCCGGACTGGTAGAAAGACTTCGAGCAATAAGAACACTTATACGGTCGCTCCCCAGTGTGAGAACGGAGGTGTACCTTGAGTTCTTCGTCCTGCTTAAACGACTTCGAGCAGTGCGAACATTGATATGGTCGATCACCAGTGTGCGTACGGTAGTGTGCTTTAAGATGGGATTTGAGTTTAAATGACTTTGAACAGTCGGAGCATTTGAAGGGTCGTTCTCCATTGTGCAAATTTTGGTGTCTGTTTCGATTCGATTTTTGGGAAAAGCTCTTTGGACAAAGACTACATTTGAACTGATGGGCAAGATTCTTATCAACTTGAATATGTGCATCGGTTTCGAATTGGTTCGATTGCTCAGTTTCACTATCTGATGGTTCCCAATGCTCATCGTCTTCTTTGTTATCACAGAATCTATCTTCTCTCTCCTCCTTTATCAGTTTGAAATGGAGTTTATGGTTCTGCTCGCAGGTTTTCTTAAGATTGAATGCACTCACTGCATCCTCAAGACAGGGCAGACATATGTTTTCCGGCAGTGAATCCCCTCGCCTAACCAAGTACCCGGTACACTCCGCTATCATATCAGCAATGCAAGTGTCCCTTTTCTGTGGTTCATCAAAAATGTTGGTGAATGCTGCGGACCTTGTCATGCAAACTCTGCATATTTCGTCCATTTTCCTGCACGTAATTTAATTTTAATAGAAGGAATCCATGTGAAATGATCGAAAACAAACCCACAAGCAGCCAAATGTGTCCTCGGCGTGAATTGTTTTGTTTGAGAAAATGAATACACGAAATCAGCTGTTGCGTGCAAACACATCTAATCGAATTGATGTGCAGTTGTTGTGTTATCGAATGCAACCATATGGGTATATCTAAAATTTCTGTTCACTTTCCATTAATTTGATTTGATTCTGATATTTCTTGATTGCTCAGAAAAATTAGATTTAAATCTTCTTATAAATGTGTATTCCAGTTGTATACTCTTAAAAAGTTGCTTGTTAGATATCGAAATTTTTCTGCATCCAGAATAACTGCTAGACCAATCAAATAAATGCTATTAGAATTTTAATGTTTAAGTATACAAATTTCATAAAATTTTGTCTTATATAATCCAACCTTTAATATGACATTTTATTTTATTCGAATTAACATTTTAAACTGTTTACAATGGCCACATTTAACATTAAATTCAGAAAATGGAATGCTAGCCATCTTTTTGTCAATAATCTAGTACAAAAGAAGTTATTCGTCTCCAAAATCATAAACGTTAATATCAGACATATCATCCAGCAGAAAGAATCAGGAAGAATTTTGTGGAAGAGTCTTAAAAGTTGTCATTTGTAGTGAGTAATATCTGTTGCACATCGTTTTGTTCTTTAAATGGCGTTGACTTCACGCGTCGAAGTGTAAGCAAAAGATTGGTCGATTTTCCCTGTGTGATCACGTTTTATGTGATGGTTGAGATTTCCTTTATGTTTAAATGTCCTTGTGCAATGAGAGCATTGGTAGGGTCGTTCACCCGTATGCATACGGATGTGAATTCGAAGAGTGTAGGATCTGGAGAAAGGCTTCGAGCAATAAGAACACGTATACTTTCGCTTCCCAGTGTGAGAACGGAGGTGTACCTTGAGTTTTTCGTCCTGCTTAAACGACTTCGAGCAGTGCGAACATTGATATGTGTGCGTGTGAGTACGGTTGTGTACTTGAAGATGGGATTTGAGTTTAAATGACTTTGAACAGTCGGAGCATTTGAAGGGTCGCTCACCGGTATGCTCTTGTATATGATACCGGAGAGTTCCGGACTGGTAGAAAGACTTCGAGCAATAAGAACACTTATACGGTCGCTCCCCAGTGTGAGAACGGAGGTGTATCTTGAGTTTTTCGTCCTGCTTAAACGACTTCGAACAGTGCGAACATTGATATGGTCGATCACCAGTGTGCGTACGGTAGTGTGCTTTAAGATGGGATTTGAGTTTAAATGACTTTGAACAGTCGGAGCATTTGAAGGGTCGTTCTCCATTGTGCAAATTTTGGTGTCTGTTTCGATTCGATTTTTGGGAAAAGCTCTTTGGACAAAGACTACATTTGAACTGATGGGCAAGATTCTTATCAACTTGAATATGTGCATCGGTTTCGAATTGGTTCGATTGCTCAGTTTCACTATCTGATGGTTCCCAATGCTCATCGTCTTCTTTGTTATCACAGAATCTATCTTCTCTCTCCTCCTTTATCAGTTTGAAATGGAGTTTATGGTTCTGCTCGCAGGTTTTCTTAAGATTGAATGCACTCACTGCATCCTCAAGACAGGGCAGACATATGTTTTCTGGCAGTGAATCCTCTCGCCTAACCAAGTACCCGGTACACTCCGCTATCATGTCAGCAATGCAAGTGTCCCTTTTCTGTGGTTCATCAAAAATGTTGGTGAATGCTCCGGACCTTGTCATGCAAACTCTGCATATTTCTTCCATTGTCCTGCAAGTAATTTAATTTTAATGAAAGGAATCCAACAATATTTGTATACATGTGAAATGATTGAAAACAAACCCACAAGCAGTCAAATGGTGTCCTCGGCGTGAATTGTTTTGTTTTGAGAAAATGAATACACGAAATCAGCTGTTGCGTGCAAACACATCTAATCGAATTGATGTGCAGTTGTTGTGTTATCGAATGCAACCATATGGGTATTCCTAAAATTTCTGTTCACTTTCAATTAATTTGATTTGATTCTGAAATTTCTTGATAGCGCATTCGTTAAAATCTTCTTATAAAGGTATATTTCAGTTTTATACTTTTAAAAAGTTGCTTGTATAGATATAAATTGTGTCTTTTTATTTTCATCCAACCTTTAAAAGGATATTTTATTTTATTCGAATTAACATTTTAAGCTGTATACAAAGGCCACATCTAACAATAAAATTCAGAGAATGGAATGCTAGCCATCTTTTTGTCAATAATATAGTCCAAAAGAAGCTATTCGTCTCCAAAATCATTAACGTTAATATCGGACATATCATCCAGTAGAAAGAATCAGGAAGAATTCTGAGGGAGAATCTTGAACGTTTTCATTTGTAGTGAGTAATATCTGTTGCACATCGTTTTGTTCTTTAAATGGCGTTGACTTTAGGCGTCGCAGTGCAAGCAAAAGTTTGGTCGATTTTCCCTGTGTGATCACGTTTTATGTGGTCGTTGAGATGTCCTTTATGTTTAAATGTCTTTGTGCAATAAGAGCATTGGTAGGGTCGTTCACCCGTATGCATACGGATGTGAATTCGAAGAGTGGTGGATCTGGAGAAAGGCTTCGAGCAGTAAGAACACGTATACTTTCGCTCCCCAGTGTGAATGCGTAGGTGTTCGATTAGAGTGGAGTTTTTTATAAATGACTTGGAGCAGTGAGAACACTGATAAGGTCGCTTCTTAGTATGAGTGCGGATATGCTTGTTGAGAGACGCTTGATCGTGATACGACTTCGAGCAGAGAGAACATTGATATGGTGCGTGTGTCAGAGTGTGTGTGTGCAGATTCGAACTTGTAAGAAATGATTTGGAGCATTGCGTGCATTTATACTGACGATCTCCAGTGTGTATACGCATATGTTCCTTGAAATAGTATTTATCCGCAAAGGATTTTGTGCATTCGGAGCATTTGTAGGGTCGTTCACCCGTGTGCGTACGAATGTGAATCAGTAGAACTCCTTGCGAGGTAAATGACTTTGAGCAGTGAGAGCAATTGAAGGGCCGCTCACCCGTGTGCATGCGGGCGTGTAGTTTAAGTCTGTACAGTTTTGTGAATGACTTTGTGCAGTCGGAGCATTTATAAGGTCGCTCTCCAGTGTGAGTACGACTGTGATCACTGAGTAGTGCTTTTTGTGTAAATGACTTGCTGCAATCGGAACATTTGAAGGGTCGTTCACCATGCAATTTCATGTGTCTATTTAGATTCGATTTTTGCGGATAGCTCTTTGGACAAAGACTACATTTGAAACGATGATCAACATCCTTGGCAACTTGAATCTTTGCATCGGTTTGAAATTGTTTCGTTTCCTCAGTTTCGCTATCTGATGGTTCCCAATACTTATCGTGTTCTTGGTTATCACAGATGACTTCTTCCCTATGCTTCTCCAACTGTGTGAAATGGAGTTTGTGGTTCTGCTCGCAGGTTTTCTTAAGATTGAATGCACTCACTGCATCCTCAAGACAGGGCGGACATATATTTTCCGGTAGTGAATCCCCTCGCCTAACCAAGTACCCGGTACACTCCGCTATCATATCAGCAATGCAAGTGTCCCTTTTCTGTGGCTCATCAAAAATGTTGGTGAATGCTGCGGACCTTGCCATGCAAACTCTGCATATTTTATCCATTGTCCTGCAACTAATTGAATCTTGATGAACAACAATATATATTTATGTATACATGTGAAATGATTGAAAACAAACCCATTAGCAGTCGAATGGTGTCCTTGGCGTAAATTGTTTTGAGCGCAAGCGCAAGGCACATCTAATCGAACTTCTTATCGGATGTAATAATAGCGGTATTTCGTTAATTTGGTTTCCTTGAACTAATATTTATTTATTTTCACGAATGGACACCAGGTATCTGGATGCAAAATAAGGGATATATATCACATTTTCTTGCGTATATGTATCTATTTAACAAAAACTTTAATATGACATTTCACTTATTTTTAAACGATTAGCGAAGAACAGTTTTGTTCTCACCATAAATAGTTTTTTGACATTTGGAAAATATTTTATTTTTTATATGGATAGAAAACCACTTAAAATTAAGCGTTTTAAATTGGATTTTAATATAATTTAATATAATTTAATGATACATGTAAGAGTATTTTTAATTAATTCTGCTGAGATAAGACCCATAAGATTAGCTTTTCTTTGGCAGGGACTCCAGCCCCAAAGTCTAATGTCATACAGCCTCGACTTATCGATCAGTATTATCGATGGTTTTGTAGAGTTTTTTGTAGCTTTCGTGCGGTCAACAGGTGAAAGCGACTCATCGCGCGATAAGTCTTGACGATTGTGATTAACTAATCATTTCATTAGTGGAGGGGTGAGGTGAAAGTTCACGCTGGTTAAAAATGTCCGCAAAAGTAGCCAAGTCAAATAAGCCCGTCTCCAAAGAGCCGTCGGCGTTGGCCAAACTCTACCTAATCGCCTACAATGCCGTGCAGGTGGGCGGCTGGAGCTACATCCTATATCAGCTGGTCAACTACTACCTGCTGCAAGGCCCCGAGTTCCGCGCCCAGATAACACTCTGGGACTACACACGAGTGGCTGTCATTATATTCCAGAATGCAGCCTTTGTGGAAATCCTCAACGCAGCCTTTGGCCTGGTGAAATCGAATCCGGTGGTCACCGGATTTCAAGTCTTTAGCCGCATGATGGTCGTCGTTGGAGTGGTCATGGCTACGCCCACGGGCAAGGTATCGCCAGGTCTGCCCATTGCCCTCTTTGCCTGGGCCATCACGGAAATCATCCGCTATGGCTACTATGCGCTGAACATTGTCAAAGTGGTGCCACACTTTGTGGTCTTCCTGCGCTACACCACCTTCATTGCCCTGTACCCGATTGGCGTCACCGGCGAGCTCCTGTGCTTCTGGTGGGCCCAGAGCTATGCCAGGGAGAACAGTGTATGGAGCACGGTGATGCCTAACAAATGGAATGCCACCTTTTCCTATTTCGCCTTCCTGTGGATTGTGATGCTCGGCTACATTCCTATTTTCCCCCAGCTGTATCTGCATATGTTTGCCCAGCGCCGCAAGATCCTTGGCGGCGGCAGCAGCTCCGCTGGAGCTGCCCCTGCCCAAAAGAAGAAAGCGCATTGAACCTTGCCCAACCATCACGACACGAATTCCGGATTCAATTTGCATACCGCTCGCCGTCGCACTTTGGAGTCAGTCGGTCGTCGTACGCTATTCGCGTTCGCTTTTGGGGTCGCCTCTTACCTCACCTCTTGCACAAACATTCGATTTTGACGCATAAGCTTTAGCTATTAAGTGGTTTTTGTGTACAAATAAACTAGATACTTTTTCCCAAAGCGCTGCAACTAATTTATTTTGTATTTTGGGGTTTTATAATTATTGTAATGTATTGTAACAGTAACGGCTAAAATATTGGATCTCTTTTTGTTTGTTTAGTGCTGAGACCATTGAATGGACTTCAGATCTATGCCCTCTTGGACCATTTCCCAGAGCGGCGACATCTCGCGCAGCCTTTCTACATGCTTGATGCACTTCTCCGCTGTGTAGTCAACCTCTTCAACGGTCGTGAAGCGTCCAATGCCGAACCGAATGGAACTGTGGGCCAAATCCTCATCAGCGCCAATGGCTCGCAGCACATAGGATGGCTCTAGGGAGGCCGATGTGCAAGCAGAGCCACTGCTCAGTGCCACATCCTTCAGAGCCATCAGCAGAGACTCTCCCTCAACGTAGGCAAACGATAAATTCAAACAGCCATTGTAGGTGGCCACAGGATCCCCGTTGCGGATGACGTGTGTCAGGGCACCCGAAAGTCGATCCACTAAGCGATTAGACAGAAAGTCTATCCATTTCTTGTCGTACTCCATCTCTTGCTGGGATAGCTCAGCAGCTGCTCCCAGGCCTACGGCCAAAGGTGCTGGTACGGTGCCGCTTCGTAGGCCACGCTCCTGCCCGCCGCCACTCTGAATAGGCTCCAAACGAACTCGCGGCCTGCGACGCACATACAGGGCTCCAACACCCTTGGGTCCGTATATCTTATGCCCCGATATGGACATCAGGTCAATATTCATGGCATTCACGTCCATGGGGATTTTACCCACGGCCTGGGCCGCATCTGTGTGGAAAAATATTTTGCGGGATTTGCAGAGCCTGCCAATCTCATCGATGGGCTGCTTCACGCCAATCTCATTGTTCACTGCCATAATCGACACCAGGGATGTCTCCGGCGTGAAGGCCTCCTCCAACTGCTTCAGATCGATGATACCATTGGTCTGGACCGGCAAGTAAGTGACTGTGAATCCCTCGTTTTCGAGTGCTCGGCAAGAATCCAGGACGCACTTGTGTTCGGTCTGTGTGGTTATGACATGCTTCTTCTTGGTGCCATAGAACCGTGCCACACCCTTGACGGCAATGTTATTGGACTCTGTGGCACCTGATGTGAATATAATCTCCTTTGATTCGGCGCCAATCAGATTTGCAATTTGCTCGCGTGCCTTCTCCACAGCTGTCTCGGATTCCCAGCCATAGGCGTGTGTGCGAGAATGGGGATTGCCATAGAAATTGGTTAGATAGGGCAACATGGCATCCAGCACACGTGGATCCATCGGTGTTGTGGCCTGGGCATCCAGATACAAGGGACGACCCTTTGTTTGCTCGTTTTTGATGTTGAAACGCACTTGGCGCTCGCGGAATTCTGCAAATATTGTAACAGTTTACAGCATGCATAAGTAAATTCTTCCATTCCACGGCATTACCTTTAGATGTTGCAGCGAATTTGACTGCTGGTGCGGCCGCCGCTGTTGTGGCTTCATGCCTCACAACACACGCGGCTACATTTGTGGCCCTGGTGCGGAGAACGTGCGT
Organism: Drosophila algonquin; assembly: GCA_035041765.1. NCBI lineage: Eukaryota > Metazoa > Arthropoda > Insecta > Diptera > Drosophilidae > Drosophila > Drosophila algonquin. The sequence continues at coordinate 17,818 of JAWNKY010001391.1, read as the reverse complement.
TTGCACGTGACCTAGCACTTTCTGCATGATTTAATTTGTTCTCTAAAATTCGTTAGTTTAGTTGTTTTCGTAATAATAATTTCACAAGATTTATTCTATTTTCTTATCAGCTGATGGTAATCCAACGTAACGTAATGCGGTCTATCGTAACGTGAAGTGTCACGTAATTGAACGTAACGCATTAAATTCAAACGAACATACTAGAAAGTAACTTCCAGATATAGCAGTCTAAAATATAAGCCTGATGTACCCTGGTGTGCCAAAAGTATTCAAAATATCTATCTTTTGTTATGTACCCATTAGGAATACATTAAACCGTAATGTTGCATACCACAAATGTTAACATTGTGTTCTGAAGCTAAGTTAACAGCTGTTAAGACAGCAGATAAAATCTAACAGCTTGTAATCATAAATTGTGCAAAATTTTTTGTCGAAATTCAAGTGGCTCCATTTTCTTTTAATTGAAATTTTTTAATACAAATTATGATGAATAGTAAACAGTGGGGCTTGTACTTTATGTAGGTAGATCTGTGTTGTTGGTATTGTTCGTGTTGGCTGTAATATGTAATAAAGAGACGTCCCATAAAAAACTTTTTATATCAAAGCAATGCCTGTCTGCATGAAATATGGCGAAAACTAAAGGAAGAACTGATGGAGTGGATGCTCGTTTCCGTTATTTTAAATCGTACATATATCGATGTAAATGTGTCCGTCATATATTGATCATATATTGATCAGTATTTACATAAAAACAGCCGTATTTTGTCTGAATTTATGCGAGAGATGGAAAAAATGTAGATACCATCTAAATAATTTTCAAAAAAAGCATGCTGCTTGGCCAAAAGGAAGCTCTTGCTTAAATTTTCGTTTAAAAAAGTGTCGACGCACCAACCCACCTGGACATCCCGACACAGACAGCATGTGAGACGGCATGTGCCCTTTCAAACCTTTCTTGACTGGAGTCCCCTAAGTGCATTCACGGAATAATTCATCGATACGTAGCTACGTAGCTAGTAGCTATCGATGGTACTGGAATACCAGCTGATCTGGTGCCGAACCGAAAAAAAGTATGTTTATTTTTAAATAAAAAAGTAAACAAAGTAAAGACAATATGGAGAGAGGGGAAAACAGAAAAGATCGCTCTCCCCACGAAAGAAAACACCGCTCTTCTTCACATGGAAGGGAACTCAGTTCACACTGCAACGAACACTCATCACACAAAACACACAAAAGGAAACACTCTTCACGCAAAAAAGAACGCTCCCCAGATACTGCGTCTGATCCTGGAGAGTCTCGGGAACGCTCATCACACAAAACACACTCTTCTCGCAAAAAAGAACGCTCCCCAGATACTGCAGCTGATCCTGGAGAGTCTCGGGAACGCTCAGCACATAAAACAAACAAGAAACACTCGTCACGCAAAAAATATACTGCGTCTGATCCTGGAGAGTCTCGGGAACGCTCATCAAACAAAAAACACTCTTCACGCAAAAAAGAACGCTCCCCAGGTACTGCGTCTGAGCTTGAAGAGTCTCGGGAACGCTCATCACACAAAAAACACTCTTCAAGAAGAAAAGAACGCTCCCCAGATACTGCGTCTGATCCTGGAGAGTCTCGGGAACGCTCATCACACAAAAAACACTCTTCACGCAAAAAAGAACGCTCCCCACACTATTCGTCTGATCTTGGAGAGTCTCGGGAACGCTCATCACACAAAAAACACTCTTCCCGCAAAAAAGAACGCTCCCCACATACTTCGTCTGATCTTGGAGATCCTCGGGAGCGCTCATCACAGAAAAGGAAACGGTCGTCACATAGAACTGAAGGATCGCCACACCGAAAAGAAGGCGCGACATCCAGACGGGAACGCTCACTACAAAGAAAAGTGTACCCTCCACATAGAAGGGAGCTCACTTCGCCACACAGAAGAGAACGCTCTCCACACAGAGCAAAGCGCTTCCCACAGAAGGAGCACCTAAGAAAGCCGCAAACCAATGTCCTGACCTTCAAAAAGTTGCAGCAGATGCCTGTAAATCTGCGCAAGAAAGCAATCAGAGAAGCACGCAATAGAAACGAGGAGATACAGAGCAATCGAAAGGGAAAGAAAAGAAAACCCAAATCATGGATCAATGCTCGACGCCAGTGCAACGCCGCCGAACGCTCCGAGTACAATGACCTGGTGGACAGCACAGAGCAAGAACTGCGTCAGATCTTGGAGGGTTTCGATGTACTCTCGGACATCCCCTACGACTGTACGGCCACGGAGCTGCTGGGCGAGGTAGGTGCCCCCGATTTCGCACAGTTTAGGCAACCAATTAGCACACTAGAGTGTTCTACCATCATTGATGCCGTCACTCTCAATGACTGACCTACTGCGCGGTCTGAAGACTCTAGAGATGCTAATTGATCGGCTTTATTGTGAGAAACGGCTACCGTTATGCGCACGCCAGTGGTCAGGCATTGAATATGTTTCATAATTTCAGATTGCCATCGCGGAGGGAAATGCCACAACGATCTACGTGGAGCGGGATGGACTGAGCACCCTGACAATTGTGGTTAGTAGCATGTGAAAACGCAGCTGTTTGCACTGGCTTTCGACGGCCAATCAATTATCTATTGCCTTGATTCAATCACAAATCGATCAACATTTCACGAGTGAAATGTTGCCGCCGCAATGACAACCCAGAACAGCCTCAATAGTTTTATTTGTTAGCATGCTTAGGCGCTTTAATTATCTTGTTTAGAAAGTGGGTCAGTTCTGTTATGTTACACTCCTCGGGCTGACTGAAAGTCCTGCCACACTTTGACTAGATCATTGCTAATGCTTCTCCACAGGAGCACGACCTGGGAAGCAGACATCACAGCATTGCAGGCCATATAATTATAGTTCCTGGGCCTGATGACCAGTGCCCAGCGAGACCATAGGATACCACTCAAAGCTAGGACTAGAGTCTGCTTCTTTGATATCAAATGCGGCTGTCGATTATGCACATCGCTCAGCCCAGCCAAAACTACACTCTATAGGAGAAAATAGAGAGAGTAATGTTGGGTATAAAACACCTAAAGGAGGGATCCGATCAGTCCATACCCATTTGACAACAGGACCCCAGAAGAATACTGTCTGCGGACCTTAACAGAAGAATTTTAAATGGGGAAATCTGCAGTGTAAGCCGATCTGTTAGCATACCCGTAGGTGAGGTCCAAAAGGGTCTCAGCGGAATCGGCACACGCTTGTCGACGTTCCTGACGACGACGCCATACAGCAGGGAAAAGACTCTCATATCCTAAACTATTTTTCCTGCTATCCGCGATCTTGCACAATTTTCCTATTGTACAATTTAGAATTTTGAATGTTTAAGCAACGGATGTGTGATGGAACTTTAAACAAAACTCTCTCTCCATTGAGGCATGCTCTCTTTTTTCTCTTTGCAGCTTCATCAGCCGGTACCGACCATCGCGCAGCTTAAGAAGGCAATTGCTGTGGTCTCTCGCGCCGAACACAAGCGAAGACAGCGCGAGCGGCACGAAGAGAGTCTCAGGCGTCGTGGATTGGCCGACGGCGGACCCGAAGATCGACAGCGGCAGCAACAAGTTGCTGGTGGAGCCATGCCGAGCTCCACCGGCGAGTTAGTTCATTCCGCTCTGCGCAACGGGCACGATCATCGCGCGTTCGTTTCTTGGCACTTTCTATGGCGCTGCTTTGGCCTCTTCAACGTGGAAACGAATCAGCCGATCGACGACCGCTCCAACGGACGGGCCACCCTTACAGAACTGGGCATTGAGAACGCTGCCACCCTGAAGTTTGTCCATCGCGTCAAGTACTTTGGTCGCCAAAGGCAGAGATAGACGGCATAGTGCATCGACTGATAGCCAATGACAGCAGTAATCTTTTATAACATAAGCATCGGAACATTGGAAAGTCAGTCGCTGGGAGTCAGCAGTCGTAAGGAGGCCACCTGCATTGCATTATGCATCAACTGGTTTCGCTTTGGTTTTGCATTTCACTCGTCGCCACCACCAGCTTCACTCTCACCCGCTGCACTCCGTTCGAGGATGGGAACAACAACAATGTCAAGATCACAAGACGGAGCCTGGAGCTGACACAAACCATCAATATCCAGCGGCAGGAGTATATGCAGCGACAATGCGAGCTACTTGGCGAACACACCCAGACCCAGGAAGATCTCACGGAGCTGCAAATGGATCATATGATTGTGGACAAGCAACACAAGCTGCTCTACTGCTATGTGCCGAAGGTATGTCAACCGCGGGCTTCCTGCTGACGCAGCAGCAAAACGATTGAAAGACGATCCGACGGACATGAATGATGTATATATGTACATATTTCTTTTGCGGTTGCCATGTGCTGTCCCAAAAAAGGCGTCGGCATTAGTCAAAAAATCGCCATATATACCGAGTTCCCTCTTCTGCTCTGCTTTGTTTATAAAAAAAAACTTGTTTCCTCTTGCTTCTGGTGCCTCACGTGTTCTCGTTTGGGTCCAAAGCATGTGTTGAGATTTTATTTTTTGTTTATCTTGCAGCTTGTGGCAGTGACAAGCGAAGAAGATCCATTCAATGAGTCTGTGTTTGCTTAGGCCACAATTTGAAGCTATAGTTGAGTGATGTCTTTCACCGAATGGATTGGGTGCACGTTTAAGCGACTTTTGAGTACCCGTTGCCATCCGCTTTGGTTCTATATAAGTCACTATAGCGCATTTGTAGGCACTCTTAGCTTATCGAAGGGGTTTACGCACTCATAAGAGCATTATACTACAAAGAACCACTTATACATATATTCAGTGAATTTCCTTATAATCGAACAATCGCCTGCTCAATCATATATTTTTGTATGGAAAAATCAATTTAAAGCTTGTTTCTGTTCGAATTAGGTATTTCATATTCCTTTAGTACAAATAAATCCATGCTTAAGCAGCTTTGAGTTTAGTTCTATCGGGACTTACAAGCGGATGTCTTATCGAATGGGGTTTACGCAGTCATATCAGCATTATACATACTTCATATATGTACATATAACTATTTATATATTCGTATATAGTACATTCCTTTAATGTAATGCTGATAACACTGGAATTAAATGCTCAATTACAGCTCAAAATGACTGTTTTCCCGATCAGTTTCGACCCTCAGTTGTTCAGTTAAATGGCTTGCAATTATAGGTAATAATCTACAACTTTTGTAATTTGAGTTCTGAGCCACATATAAATTGCCAGCTAGATTTGCATTCACTTGCGAAACTACTGACTTCTACTCGCATTAAAATAATCTGCTTAGCTCGGGAGTCAAAAGTCAATGTCTTAATGGGTCTGGCCATCAGCTGGATCGGTGCCACTGTCCCTATTCTCTAGATGATAAGGTCTACAACTGCGCTTAGAGATTAATAAAGAAACATTTAAAAATATACATATTTCGATTATCTGGGGAATGGCCCCCATGAGGCCATCCATTCTGTGACGTCTTTTCCCCACAGCTAATCATCCAATTTAATATATATACGAAAATTAATTAACTTAAACTCTGTGCACCCTTGATTGCTTTAACTAATTGGATTAGGAAATTACCTATAGAGGAAATTAACTAAAGGAAATGGACTTACAAAAGTACCACCCGCTTATCAGCCAATAAGTTATTGGAAACATTAGAACCAAAAACTATAAGATTAGATTGTCGGAGGTAGTGCCCGCCCCATGCCAGTTGCTTGGGAAGGTGTGAGGCGTGTGATGATGTGAGGCGGCTTGACATAAAAATAGATTCGTATTTCATGTTGCCGGTGAAACTTTGAACCCCTTCTTAGTTCTTCAAACAAATTCATTTCGGCTCCGCTCCTCCACAGAGCACAATTGAGTAATGGCCAATGAATGATGCGGCATGACGAGAGCGGGAATTCTACGCTACTTATCAATGCGATAGAAATCTTGATTGTGGACTCTGGTTATGCCAGTACCCAGTATCAGCTTATTGGGGTAGTGGAGGAAATGTCATCTCAAATACACACTTCAAAATCTTGTCTATATTCGAATTATGACCATTATTTGTTCATCAAGATATAACTTAAGCATTCAAATGTATGAGAGAACTCATAGAACTTTAAAACAGATTGCTAGAATTGATTAACGTAGTATTCCAAGGAAATATTTTTTCAATATGGGAATATAATTATTGGGAATAGATTAAAATAGAGATCACCTAAGGGGCAAGCCCCGCACGTGCGCCAAATTCAGTGTCTCTCTATTAAGCAACAACACAAAAAAATAACTTCGATAAACCGCGGCTTTTAAGACTTTTAAGTTTTGCCCATATATATTTTTAGATAAAATATCGTTCAACGACGACCCAAAACTTTTAGAGAGATTATAGGGCATCTGTAGCCAATATCTGACGCAGTATTTCTGTTCAAAAGATCTCAAAGTTCTAACAGAGGGTACAAGGACTATTATCCGATCTCAGAGACTAGCAATCATTGTTGAGTATAGACATTTAGTTAGACATTGAAGAATGTTGTGGCTATAGAGGCAGTAGGCGTGTCAGCGAACATGCCACCTGATATGCCCAGACACACGTTCCCCTTATCAAGGTATTGCCTCCACTCCAAGTCTATAGTACGGCAGGGGCGTACAATGTGAGGGTTGGGGGATCTCTTAAATCATATAATTACAAGCTACTATTCATACTCGATTCCTCTCGTATTTGCCACACGCGCGCGTTGGTCAAGCATTTTCCCAGCTCATTCTTCCATGAAGTCGTAAATTGTTTGTGTGTTTACCCTTGGCCAATAAGACCTCTCCGCACCATAGCTCGTATACCCTGATATTCTCCTCCACTGCTGCTGCCGCTGTCGCTGCCGCAGCTGCTGCTGCTGCTGCTGGAATGGAGGCTCGACCAGAGAGGCGGCCACTCATTACGAGTATGCGGCCATCGCGTGTTACTTTAATGGCTATAAAGAAATTGCGTTAAGTTGGCATAGTTGTGTTTATGATTGCTTACGTACATATGTATTGAGAGTGTAGTTACTTGTTTTTTCAGCATTACTCCGAACTTTGACCTAGCGTTTGACAGTGGGACGATATTGATTGAAAACATGACAAGAAATTTTAGCATTTCACTTCTTGAGTGCTGATTGTGTTGCTAAACACTCACTCTGTAAGCCTAGAAAGGCACAAAACGAAAGCCTTGGGGCAAACTTTCACATTTCATTTTCTTTTGACTTGTTGACAGATCCTCCAAACATTCACTTTGAACTTAGACTTGAGCGTGTGGGAGTAACCAGGGCCGTCCAGAGGGAGGGAGATTGGGGAGGAATCGTCTTCTAAAAAATTGTAAAATTATACAAACTGTGACAAGAGGTAGGCCCGTGATTACCAGACCCAAAAATCCCCTCGATGCCCCGGGGGGAGAACACATGGTTTAGAATGTTTAAAAATTGTGTAATGTTTCCATTTCGTTTTCCTCTGACATGTAGAAATACCTATTCCCAGAGTACTTGAAATTACTGGGTAAACATTCTTTCATTCGTCACTTCGGACATATCCTTTTGCACTGAAAGTACTTACCAAATCCAAAACTTGGACTTGGATTCGTATCTGTTGCTGTGTTTGGTTAAATTCTTTAAAAAACATTAAAGAAATTCACTTTCATCAAACTTCTTGGCATATGCCTGTTGTTCCACCTGATCTGATCTTTTTGAACCCCCCGTCCCGTACGTCAATTGATTTTGGATTGTAGTTCCACTGTCTACATGGGGTATTGTTTGCTTTTGTAATGTGAAATGTTTTTGCGGTGTTTAATTGCGCTCGGCATTATCTGTCCGCCCAACCAAAATGTTTATATACAATTGTTTTTTTTTTGCTGTTCGAGCTATACGCGAGTACTCGTTTACCTCTAGTACAGCGTATTGTTTGTGTGTCTGTGTGCTGCTTAAGGCTAAGGCTGTGCATAGTTTTCGTTAGTGGACTTCAACGACTTGACTTATTGCCCAATGTGTGTGTGTCCCAGTTGGCCGGCGGCTATCCCCCCCAAGCAGATCTTGCGCTCTTGGCGAAAATTATAATTTCTTGCAGTTGGCAATTAAAATGAAAGCACTTGCCTGACCAAAGAGATTTCATTTCACGATTAACACTCGCAAAATTGCAACAAAATACAGACGTTGAGGGGTCATCTTTCTGAATCACGATCCCAAGAATATGATATCTTTTTAACGAGTACTCGTTCGTATGTCTCGTACTTTATACCCAGCAACAGAGCTCCGTCTCGAAAAGCGTTGGCTGGAGACTATTAAGTAGGAGTTTTGTTTCTGTTGATTCTTTTAGATATTTATTATATGACTGAGAAGAACAGACAAAAAAGTTTCGAATTTCCCGCTCAAAGTTCATAGTGGTCCCCAAATATTTACAATTTGAATATATAATCAGTAATATCTATTTTAAATTACTATATTCGAATATACATAGATATATATATTATGAGACAAAGGTTGATCCCATTAGCTCCCACTTCCTCCCATTGCTCCGAGATTTATTCTTTGAGAACAAAAAGTTTCGAAGAAGTACATAGATACATATTCATAGGTAAATCTATAGATATCTCTAGGGCTTTGTGGATATATTGCGATTTAATTTTAACAAGATTGTCTATACTTCAGTCGGAGTTAGTCAGAACTGATTTTTTTGACTTCATATGACTTTGTTGTTTATAATGCTAACATATTAATTGGTTATCAAGTTAAATGTCCAGAAAATATCAAAATACCCAAATGAGTACTATTTCAAACACTTTAAGTAACAATTAGAATCGAATATGAAAAGATGTGATGTGCTATCATTATTAGAATATATCCCTAACCTATGAATGTCGCCAGCAACTACTTATAGTCCCATCAACTACATATATTTGAATGCTATCAAAGCTATCCAACTCAGTTAAACATTAGTCAGCTTTAGTCCATAAAAGGATCTATTTGGCAACGCATTCATTTCTAAGAATAATTGATAGTAGATATGAGAAACAAATAAACTAAAACTACTTGAAGCCTAAATGAATTATACAAATTACTCAATGAAGTGACTCAAACTTAATTTGCTAGAAAATATCTATAGAAATATCGAAGATAATGATGACAATGATAATGTTTGCCCTTTTGTGGCACTTCCTTTTGGTTAGTTACCCAATGAGTGTGCAAAATGATGTCAAAAAATAGATTTCTTCGACCCTTATCACTCATCAGTCATAGGTATGGAAACTACCTCGTGAAGGAATAGAAGATATGCTATAGCTTATCTAAGTTTTCCTTTGAATTATGTGATTTTGTGAAATGTATGAGCATTCGATGATTCATTTCGAAACCCAAGAATGCTTCATTCGAAGAATTCCTAACCCGCGACCTTCTGGCGAAATATTTCATTAGGAAAATGTAAAAGAAAAATTGTATTTTTCTTGTGGCCTCATTCGGTTGAATATTTCTTGTTTATTTGTGTGCTGGTTGGAATTGCTGAATGCCTCTTGAAACTAAACAAATTCTAATGCCGCTTTCCTCTTTGCCGTTTTCCAGGTTGCCTGCACGAACTGGAAGCGAGTGCTGATGCTGCTCACGGGAAAGTGGCATAATGGTACCGATCCCCTCCAGATACCCGGCTCTCTGGCCCATTCGGTTGGGATGTTCACCAAGTTCTACGATCTGAGCGATCAGGAGAAGCAGCAGGTGCTCAGCGAAGACTATACGCGCTTCATCCTGGTGCGGCATCCGTTCGAGCGGCTGCTTTCCGCATATCGCAACAAACTGGAGGGTGATGCCCCGAGTGCGCGGTACTTTCAGTCCCGTGTGGGCAGGCAGATTGTGCGAGAACTGCGTCCGGATGCCAGCAACAAGTCACTGGAACATGGAGACGATGTCACGTTTGGAGAATTCGTGAAGTATCTGCTTACTCCAGAGCTCAGCAGGGGCAATCAATCGGCGTACAATGAGCACTGGGAGGTGATAGCCAAGCTGTGCAATCCCTGCGTAATGAAATACAATGTTGTGGGTGCGTATGAGGATACCTCATCATTTAAAACCCTATCTGAATGCGTCTCTTTTTTTCAGGCAAATACGACACATTACTGGATGATTCCGCATTGGCTTTGTATCTGGCCGGTGCCACAAATTTGACATTCCCCACCGGCCACAAGCCATCCAGCACGCGTGCCAATCTCCGTAAATACTTCGATCCCCTGCCCATCGGTGCCATACGCCAGTTGTACGAAATCTACGAGGAGGACTTTCGCTTCTTCGACTATGGCATGGACGATGTTCTGGGCTTCGAATTTGGCTGAATGAATGAATTTGTAATGTGAATGCTCACTGCTATTTCCAAGTCACTACCATAACGCTTTCCACTGGAAAAGATTGTGATTTTATCATAGGATTCGTATTAGCAAATATTGGTTTAGTTAACGTTTAGTGAAGCGCCATGCGAATATTATTTTACCGTCACCCCTCTCCACGCAAATATCCATAACATTATTCAATTATTACCCGTAGTAGTTGTGTTTGGTTTGTTTTAGAGATTATTAAAGCAATCAAAGTGTTAATTTGTTAGGGAAATTATATAGTAATCACACGTTTACATCTTGTAAAATATATTAGTAGTATTTTATTTGATTTTAATTGTACGCCAAATTTAGTATAAACTTATTAAATGTATTCGGTTATGTTGAAAAAACATATTGACATTTGTGTTTAAATTAGAATAATTATATAATTTTTGAGTAAGATTCAATGGAATACATTATAGCTTCAGTTGAATGCAAAAATTGTGTGGAATCTGTAAATATTGTAACCTGTAAGAAGTATTTGGATAGATTGATGCTTAAAAGGTGTAAAGGATAACTCTGTAAATATTGCAATCTCTGAGCATTGCATAGCAATGAACCATATAATTAGATAGTTCACAGTTTTTTCACCTACTTCATATGTATATTCTATTCACATATTTTAATTCTTAAGCATTATTGGCATTATTTCAAGTCGAAGCCTAATGCTGCGGATGATCTGTAAATATGCTCATCACAAAACATTAGGTACATTGTAATCTCCAAACATACTTCATATACTTATAAACCTTTTTTGGGAACTCTGTATAATATACAATTTAATATAATATGCAGTGTATATATTGTATTATTTATTTAGTGAAATGTGGTTTGACATGCTTAAAATTGTTATAGTTCAATGCTTAAATTGTCCATCAGACAAAGCACCTCTAAATTATTATATTTACATACATACCTCTCAGCTTAAATGTTGTTTGTGAGACTCTGCAAATATTTTATTCTGTAGAAGTTACGTTGTCGGACTCTAATAGGATCTGTCAGTGTTGTTAATTGGGTAAATATTATTCCAAATATAGTTTGCAGCTTATATGGTGTCTCGGATATTGTGTAAGTATTTTATTCCCTGAGCATTACATTGTTGCTAGCAAAGAACCTTCGATCTTTAAATGGTAGTTAGGATACTCAGTACTTATGTACATATATCCAAATCCTTATAATTGGTATAGTTTGAAACTTAAATAGTGCATCAGTGGTCTGTAAAAATTTTAACCTGGGGAGAAATCCTTATAATCGATAATAGCAATTGTCTTGGATACTCTTTAAATATTGGTGCTACCACACTTTGGGTGTAAACGTTCTTAAAATTATGATAACTGTATCAGATCGACTGCACCCGGTTGACTGTAGATTTTTATATGTATTTTTATATGTTTTCATTTTTATTTCCTAAGTACCCTGAATACTTAAAGCCGATTTTTTGTTATAAGTATTTCTGAGGTAAGATTTCATGCTACAAGATTTTTCCAATATTGTATTTTTCCATGACTTTTCTCCACCTTGATCTTAAAGTACAAAAGTTGAGTTAATATTCGATTTAAAAAAAACACCATTAACAAAATGGTGACCTTTTCATTATATTTATAAAAATTGTTGCATACTTTTTAAACCCTTTAGATTTTATTTGTGTTATATATTTAGTATAAATTTATAGATGCATATATTAGATAGTTCTCTCAAGATCGATTTTCATTTTCGATTAATTCAATTTATTTAACTATTCTTTATTGAATTCAATTGTGTAAAAGGAGGAATGAATTAGTAAGAGTGAAAAGAATGATTGAACAAGAAAGTGTATAATGGAAAAGAGGCTTCCCATAGTCTATCTAATCAATCAATTCATTGCATCAGCGCTTTATGTAAATCTAGCTTCAACCCTATAAATAAGAAATGACGTATATAAATCTAAAAATTCCATCGAATCGAATCATGTAATGTGCCTGCAAGTGACGATCACATCTGAATGAGTTTACACGATTTTCGCATTGACATCACCTGAACCCCAGGCACACTTATCAGTTGAACATTTTCTGATAACACTCGGAAAGTACGACCATTAGCATTTCTATCCGTACTGCACTGATCGTTGAAAATCGCATTTTTTTCGCCTTTTGATTGCGCGCAAGCTTTCATGTTTTCGTTAGCGTAAAATAAAAGCTCAATCAACCCGACGCGTCGGTTGGTCGGAAGTTGTTTATCGCCTTGGAGGGGCGACCCCATGATCAACCCAGCCGTTCGTCTGAATAATTTAAATACGCAATATTTTCAATAAGAGAAACGGAGACGGTCGGCGCCCAAACGCATTCGTGGTATTATTTCGTGTGTATTTTTATCCGGGCGACATATCATCAACAAGAAAGGTGCAGATGAAGGAAGCCGAAACCGAAGCTGTTAATACCCTTTATAGATTGAGAGTTTCTATGGTGGCTTTTTTGCCACGATTGGTGCTATGAAATCTTTATGATGTAAAAGGATTCGATTTTGATCAACATATGTCAAGACATTGGGAATGTTTTGAATATACAAAGATCTCCAACTTTTGCTTGGATCTAAATTGCCTATGCCATGTGATTTACGCTAATTATAGTCATTAAGATCAAGAATATATGTATATATTTGTTGCAGAAATCGCAATACCCTCTGCAGAGGGTACAACAATAACGATATCACATGCGCGACTGGCCTTCCTCCCCGCCCCCTGCAAAAAAGCACCACCAGTTCAAGGTCGCCCCAAAACAATTATTTTCGTTTTCGGCTTTGGTTATTCAATGACTGCTTCTTTTATTCGCTACGTCCGTTTTTTCGCTTTTTTTTGTTTTTGTTGGGTTTTGCATCAAACACAAACTTGATGTTAGACATTGACAAGACATTCGAAATTATGAATAATTAGGTTTTGTAGAGGAGATGGGGAGTGTTGTGCTAAAGTTTTAGAGGGTGTGCGGTGTCTTGGGGGTTGCGCTGTTTTGCTTTGGCAAAGGAATATGCACTGTATGTGTGTGTGTGTATTATTGAAAGCAAAAGCCATATCATATATCATATTCCTCTCTCTCTCTATTGTCAGTCCTTGAATTTCATCTTCCGCATCAACATACACACCGCCGACGTCACCGTCGTCGCAGATCTATTCATTGTAGCTATAGCGCTGCTTCACGGTCCGATACTTCTTCAAGGAATAGAGCGCCTCCACCTCCTTGGCTAGGTAGCGTCCCTGCGCCAGCAGAGCCACAATCTTCTTGGGATCGCTCTCATCTTTGTGATTCATGAATGCGTCATGGATTTGCTTGCGAAACTTCTGAGGCCCATTTTGGCCGGGATACTCACGGCCCAGATACTGCAACTGGAGAAAAAATAGCGTTTACGCAATGTTTTTTTGGGCGGGGTGGGGGTGCAATGCGCTGTTTTCCCAATGGAATGCGGCGGAATGCACGTGGCCGGCCCCGGAGGCTGCTGCAGAGAACTTACGTGCTTGTAGAGGCTGATAACTTTGGAGCGCAGCTGTGACATCACCAGAACTCGGCGAGGTTTGTTTTTTCGTTAAATGCAAATGTCTTAACTTATTTCCGCAGCTTTAATGCACTGCCGTTCCGAGTTATTGAATTGCGACTTGTGACCGTGCTACCGACAAAAAACGAACTTAACCTACCTAAACCCCCTCTATTTAAAGAAGTAAACAGCTTGAGCTAAACCGTGGAAAATAATACTGTTGGTAAATTATTCTTGTAGATCCATCCTATATTCGGTCCATCCTTTTCCAAAAATCACGTTATCTTTCATCTGAACTGCGAAAAAATAGTTCAAGTTTCATAATTTTGTGGAAATGTTTAAATACCCCCTTGGTCTACAAAGGGTTAATCATTAATATCCGTTAGTGCTCGAGTTTGATATTCTGTTTAATATTACTAGCTGAATTGGATACTGAGCACTGAACACATATTTTTACACGATAAGTAAAACAATTTTCTACTCCTCTACTAGCCCTCCGGTCGTACAATAAACCAACAAATTGGACATCTCAGACTCAAAAAGAACAAACAAAAATATATGTAGGCAACACGGACTCTACTCGACACATGATCTACATAACATAACTCACAAATAGACGTGGAGAGGGCGAGGTGTAGATGGTTTACCTCCGACGTACCCTCCCTGCCTGAGACTCAGATCTTTTATATTATGCAGGTATTTTTTTTTGGATTCGCTCCTCTTTCTGCCACTCCCGAGCAGAGCTGGGAGCTAGGAATAATGGTACAAGAGGGCTCCCTGAGACCAGAAAAGGGTGATCCGGATGACGGAACCGGACACGATCCCCTAGGAGTTTCCAGGACAAAAAAAATAAAATTTTTCCCTTTTATCCCCCTTCCCATGGTGCGGACTCAATTGGCTATTTTGCTGCATAGACACCTTTTCCTCCTGGTCAGTTCTGAATCCTCCTCCTATTTTCCTGATACCAGTCTTCTGTAATGGTATTTTGGGGTAAGATTGATGGCCACTACTCCATCTTCATCCCAATCACTTTGATTCCCGGAAAACTTTCACTTTCACTTTTACTTTCAGGCAATAAAGAGGCACCTCCGCCTGGGTCTCCGCTGACGGGTTTTTTGTATCTGCTCCCACTAGGCTTAGTCTCCCCTATATATTTCCTCGGGGACCGGCCACTAATCTACTCTCTTCTATTGCCCTTGAACTTGGTTCAAGGGCATGGCCTACTCTCTGTGGGAGCATTAGCACCGGGACTCATTTGAATGGGATCAAAGAGCGCGGGCCTCTCCTACTTCTTCCAGGATCACCCAACTAGGGGGCGCCAGTATCAATTAGGCCTACCCTTCAAATTTTGGCCCTGCCAACCTGTTCGCAACTTCTGTCCCTTCGCTTCTCACCGATTTTCTGCTATCGATGACTTTCGAATGCAACAAAATAAGTCCTTTTTCTTACATGGCAATTACATGGTAACTACACATTTGCTACATATATATAAAACCTTTTTACGGAGTAAAATAAAACCTAACCTAACCTAACCTATCCTTTAATAACAATAAATATTATATTTGTAAAGCTGCTTTAAACCTTAATTAATTAATAATGCGAAACAAGAAGTCCTAGCAGGGAAAATAACATCATTTTAACTTCTGCAAATCGTCGGTATTAAGGGATTGAGACAAAAGGTATAATTAAACGTACAAATACTTGGCAAACTTAGTAGGACTTTGATTCGAATCCCATTGTTGCTGGTTCATTTGAGTTACTGGTTCGAATTCAAATTTAAAACTGTCACCATGTTTCCACCACTTAAACTTATCGACCAGCTATCGATATTTCGAAACGAATTTCTCTCACGTTGTGAAACTGCTAAAATAAAATGGGGTTAGGTGGGTTAAAGTTCGTTTTTTCATTGGTATATTTTGAAATTTTGACGGTATTTTGCTGACGGTCGGACGGTATATTTGATCGATAGCGAACAGCTGTTCCAAAAAGAAGAAGAAGCGCGACGAAATGGGAGTGTTTTCGTTTGAGCGAAATAATTTTTTATTACTTTGGCGCTAAATAGCTAGCCATTTGTTACTAATTATAGTTTAAAACGTGATCTAAGTAGTTAAAACACATCCTAACCATAACGTCAACACCGCTGATTCAATGAAAGTGCACGAAAAAGTCGAAGGAAAATTTGAGACACTTGCGACGACGACCTCCAATACAAATACAAAGTGGGAAAAATCGAACAGTATATGTGCGTGTGTGTGTGTGCCTGTGTATGCGTGCCCCCATATAAATAATAAATTTAATTTAAAATCAAATGCGCGGCATTGCAGCACCCCATTAATGTTTTAACAGGCACCAAATCTGATATGATGTGTATTAATGTTTATATGTATAGTGCGAATCGATAAAGTGCAACAATGATGAGCAATCAATAGCGACAAGTGCAAAATTCCATTAAAAACAACAGCAGCAACAACACCAACAGCAACAACAGCAACGACAAAGGCTGCCATTCGATCCATCCACATACACACACACACACAACATGGAAGTGGAGGAAACAAGCGACGACGTCTTCCCGCTGGGATTTCTGGAAGTGGGCACCTGGAACAACACCCACAATGTAGCCTTCAATGACATGAATTTGGATGCACGCATGGTATAGCATACTGAATAATAAATAACGAATTAGAATAAGTATTATGAATAATAAAATATACATGTGTAGAAGGTTAAACGCGGGATAAGAACAGTGGATTGTTTGAATTTGAGAGCTGTTTGGATGACGATTCCAGCTTGCAGGCTATGCCCGGAGTAACATAGGATAGTTTCAATACCATTAAAGATCGATTGAATTCCTGTAATTTATAGAACAGGATAAGGTGTTATCATTCACAGACAGAGACAGAGAGAGAGGGAGGGAACAATACCAGTACAGTATGTACTACATCTCAATTAGGTCGTAGTGCACACACACACACACCTCTAAGCATAATAATATTATATATATGTATATTGTATGTAATCTGATTAGTATACGATGGTATGGGTATATGAATCAACCGACGAATGGCTTTATCTGCACGGGTAATGGACTGATTGCTGCCATTTAATAGTCTCTCATTCCTGGTCAGAGTCACACTCCCTCTTCCAGTGGCCCATTCCCCTCCACAGTCGCAGTCCCTGTTTTGCCGCTGAAGCTCTTACTTTGTTCCCCGGCGAATGGGCTTATCAATCATTGTGGTTTGGTCATTGACACACACACACACACAAAGTGATTGGTGCTCCCTGTTCGTACTATCCCACTGGCTCTACAGAACCCAGAAGACCCAGAACCGAGTCGTTGCCTCGCTGATAAGTCATTCAGCATGCACATATGTACATATTTATTCTTATTTCCTACACTTCCCGCCCCGTCATGATCTTTTTCTATAGCTACAAAACTAAGAATATATGTAGTTTCCCTTGTGTATTAGGGATATATCAATGTCTATATTTGATTAAAATATAAATCACGTTTTTGAAGATTTATTTTTGGGGCTCTCGATCCGTTCCCCGAGGAGACATTTGTTCGGTGCACAGTACAAATTATCCATTAAAGAGCGGACACATTCGTTTCTAGACGTAGAGCAAATCATTCACATAGAATGGGTTCCGATCTTTCCTGCTTTCCTATCTTTAATAGTTTCTAATAGTTTGCATAGTACAAAAATATAGATTAATATATTGTGAGGAATCGATATTCCTCACAAGACCCTAGTAGGGGATGGGGCGAAATGGCCAGCGAAGAGCGCGAGGCGATCCCGTTAAGCGAGAGGATGGAGCGGGCCTCGCTCCCAGAACAGGGAAACGGCGGAATTGGGCCAGCGGTGGGTCCAAGAGGCGAGGACCGGGAGGCGCCATGTGGATCCCATGTAGGCCATGTAGATCCCATGTAGGCCATGTGGATCCCATGTAGGCC